>OZ004350.1:10670614-11291228 GCA_963924445.1 Philereme transversata | reverse complement strand
TGTAGATCATGCACACATTTGTTCTGCGGCGGGAATCGAACCCGCTACCTCCTGCGTCTCAGCCGGCTATTCGCCCACTGAGCCACGGAGGTCGTCAATAATCGATAGTTTTGCTATAAATTACAATTTTATTTAGTTTTTGCATTAATCCTTCTGACACTGCAAATTTTTCAGAGGCAAGTTTCAGAAGGTAGAAAAGCTTGCGTTAGGCCACGATCTCACCCGCTGGAAAGCAATGATACACGCTTGTCTAAAAGAAAGCTTTGAGAAATAGTTACCTACCTTATGTTATGGTTACCACTAAACATAAGAACAGATAAACCCTAGATAAATCTAACTTTTGAAACTATCATGGTTATGAACACTATTTATACTAAAAACGGGATATTGACCATGATTTGTGAGTTCTTGAGTGTGCCGATATTTCGACGCAGTTGCATGCGCCATGATCACGGGTAAACAACTGCGTCGAAATATCGGGACACTCAAGAACTCACAAATTATGGTAAATATCCCGTTCCTAGGTATATACCTAGGTATATACAGCTTGAGCCGAGTGTCCTTGGCAATGAGATATCTCGTTGCCAAGGACACTCGGCTCAAACTACACATTATTTAGGTACGAGGTATACCTAACCACAAATAGAAACTATACATAACCTATTTTATGTTATAGATTAATAACCACCTAATGACCATCTATAACTGATTATATAAAGTTGGTATTCTATGAATTATGAACAAAGAGCTATTAGCAAGAGTTTCGTTTGATTAGGCAACCAAAAGCATATCAAAGCGAAAAACCGTTGAACTTAAAAAAATTACAATTACGCAAATAATTTCACGAAGAAATCTTACTTTGTTGGTTGAAAAATCACTACAAAAAGGCGTCCAATCATGATTAAATTGAATAGCCAGCCACATCCCGGCCGCATTCAGTCGGATATTGAGGGTGGGAGATCCGTGGTCGGACTTAGGGGGCAAACGGAGACCCGGTCTCTATAAATAAGAGTTGCAACATCTTTGCGTTATAGATATATTTTATTATTATTTTTTAGCCTGTATGCAGGTTTTTGCACAAGATTAATCTCGATCGGGAGACTCAACGTTGAGCGCCTTGAAACAATCACAAAGAACACGGCACGCCGAAACTAAAGCGAGGCTCGGCTTAAAGACACTCGTCATTCCAAAACTCGACGTTGTGCTGACTCTGAATGCGGGGAATGAATCTTTGTATCGAAATATTATTTAGATAAACATAGAAATTAATAAACTTTAACAACATTTTTACGAATTATACTACGTCGATGAGTACATTTAATTGGGCCAGATTGTCTCCTTCGAAAACAGGCAAGATAAAGAGGTCGTCCGCCGCGTCGAAAATGCCTGGAGGAGCTTCTGGTCCATGAAGACGCTAATGAAGGGATACTTTCCATTGTCACTTAAGCGTAAACTCATCGACATGTGTATTCTGCCCGTCCTTACCTATGGTGCCCAAACTTGGTCATTGACGGAATCTCAAAAGTCCAAACTCAAGGTTTGCCAAAGAGCTATGGAACGCAGCGTGTTAGGGGTAAAGAGAATCGACAGGATCCGCAATGCCACACTGCGCGCGAAGACCGGCATCGCAGATGTTGGCGACAAGACTGCCAGGCTGAAGTGGGACTGGGCGGGTCACGTCAGTCGTATGGTCACAGACAAATGGGCAACAGTCGTCACACAATGGGTGCCTGCAGATGGGTGTCTAAGCCGTGGCAGGCCGAGGAAGCGTTGGCGTGATGACCTCGATGCATTCCAAGATGGCTGGTGGGACGTGGCGAGTGATCGTGAGATGTGGAGGAACATGGGGGAGACCTTTGCCCAGCAGTGGGAAAGTATAGGTTAAAAAAAACAACATTTTTAGCAACATTGACAAGTTGTATTGGAACAATTTTCTAAGAGGTGCTTTCTTATTGTTCAAATGATACTCCCGGTTTTAAAACAAGTTTTTAAGCTCTCTGGTAACCAATGTCTTGTCATTAAACTTTAATATTATAGTTTTGGTAAACAGTGTTGCTACTTTCTTAAAGTAGCCTTTCTTGCTTCAGCAATACTGCGACTGCTATCACACTTCACACTGTCACTAATATTATAAATGCAAAAGTTTGGATGTTTGTTTGCTTGTTACTCGATCGATACGAAATTTGGTATGTCGATAGATTATTGATTGAGAAACGACGCGTGCGAAGCTGCAGCCGGAAGGTAGTTGCTAAAATAAAGCTCCGCAAAAGGAGTCTTCCTTTTGCGTAACTAACAGTTCTTTCGTTAATTTATTTCCTGTATTTGTTGTCGTTTTACCATTGCCAGAACTTCATTGGAATCTTGGCTATAATGGTAAGATGCTCTTGATTTAAATTATGCATGTACACACATTCACTGCTGTAGGGTACGAGTGAACACTTAAACCTGCCCTGGGGAAAGCGATGAAAGTTTTACGTCCTTGCCCGTGCACCTATTATACGAACGTCATATTTCATAAAATAGCTCGACAACGCCAGCTTTTATTAAACTCGTTAAAAACATTTCCATCACCTTTTCAATGCATGTGATGAAGCTCGATCAAATCTATGACTTTTTATTAAGTCTATGATACTTGGTATCGTTTGTTTTTGCACTATTTTGCCGTGGTATTCTGCTTGAGTTAACATTTTGAATAATATACGACAAACTTACATACATTTACATATATTTATATTACGTAGGTATATATTATTATTCCATATAATTTATTTATTATAATTATAATATTATAACATACTTTGAGTATAGTTCATATTCGTTTTGGGTATATATATATTTATTTATGTTTTTGTACACTCACCTACCTTTAAAATCATTTCTCTCTCTAGCCTCAAAGGTTTGCTGGAAGAAAACTCTTCTTAGGGTTAAGCTCGCCTTTGTACATGACCTCTTTTTCTGTATTTAAAAATGTATTTTCTTGTGTGCAATAAAGAATACAGAATAAAGAAACTTTTTATGGTTACATTTGACAATTATGTAAGCTTAGTTCAGCAAAAATCGTAGTTTGAATCTTGAGTCCAAGACAAACATCCATGGCACATTTAATGAACTTTCAATATATTAATCCCCAATTCAAATTACACCAAATACACCTATATTCATGTTTTCATACAATAGTTACAATAATACGGAGTGTTATCATCTCTGCAAACACGTACACATTCTGCAAAGGTACTCGTATCTACAAAACCGATCCTGAGATGTTTGTCCAATTTGGCAGGAAGGGCCCTTACCTGAATCCTTTTCGGGACCTCCGTCAACGTTTTAAAGAAGCTTATTTAGGTCGTAATGCTATTTTGAGTTATGGACATAATATTTCAGTATTTTGTTGTTTGTGTTTGATTCTGTTGACAAACTACAATTATTTGTAAAGATATTTGACTACCATATGCGAAATAATATGAAGAATAGCACAAATTGAATAACGCTTCGAGCTATGACTTTATGTTACATGATGGTAGAGGTTCACCATAAATTAAGCAATACTTACTAAATTACATAGTTAATCACCTATTTAAAAAAATCCGTTTTTCAAATAATTAATAACCTTTGGGATGGTTCGGCCAAATACCAGCTCGCTACCTTAGACTCAATAGAACGTAGGGCTCTTAGGCTTATAGGTGAGCAATATATAGCGGAGACTAAGACCCAAAGTCTCGAACACCGCCGTAAAGTTGCAAGCCTATCGATCTTTTACAGAATACATTTTGGGGAATGTGCCCAGGAACTATACGATCTGATCCCGCCATCTCCCTTCCATCAAAGGACAAGCAGGCGCACGGCTCAGTACCATCCGTACCTAGTCAATATACCACACATTCGCACACAACGTTTTGGTTCTACGTTCTTGATGCGTACAGCTAAGGTATGGAACACTTTGCCGTCGTCTGTTTTTCCTAAAGAATACAATCCGGGCCTCTTTAAGGTAAGAGTAAGATAGGTTTCTTCTAGATCTTCGTGCTTCATCTTAGACCACATCATCACTTACCATCAGGTGAGATTGTGGTCAAACGAAGTTCTATCCAATTAAAAAAAAATTGTCCAGCATACTATAGAAATGAGTGACCCATACATGAAAAAAAACAAATAAGAAGCTTAATCTTCTAATAACTCTAAGATGTTATAATAAATACAGAATCACATGTTATTCTGTTGGTGGTCAATAAATAACTAAATGAAATGTTTTGAAAATGTCTGTGCTGGTTGCTATGTGATGAAATGTATTACTAGTGAAACGTTTCCAATTCGCAATCTTTTCTGTGTGAAAGCACAAACAACCCAGTATCAATTCAATTTGTCGCATTACTATCAATATTGGAATCCATTCGTGTATTGTGGCGATCGCGGACAATCTCACGTGACAAGAGGTGACAGCGAGTGACAGTTCGGTTGCGAAGCTCTGAAAACGCTTGCGTGATCAATCATTGAGGACACAATTGGGACACAATTTATCCGCTTAAACCATGCCGTATTTAAAGGGTTAATTGATTCTCGATACCGGGAAACGACTTGAGTTCTAATCACTTCAGTATTACGGCATAATTACATCCTTGCATATCCTTTTGATGGGTTAAAACTCATTAATACGTTTAATGTTAACGATCGACCAGAGAGCCTTTTTCGAGTTGGTAAAATAAAAGCGAAATACGTCTTTCAGTACGTAAGCTCTACCTATGCAATCAACCGCCTAATAAACGTTAAATACACACGTACAGGTTTTCAAAAGAATAAATAATTCCGACACCGCACCGCCCTGCTTAAATTGAGCGTAGAATACGGGAAATACCTCCCAATAGATAGGAATGCCGCCGCCGCGGCTACGCCAGCCACGCCAGCAAACGAGTGGCACATAACGAGCGCATATTGAGACATGGAGGGTTGTCACGAAGCCACACGTCGGCTATCCGTGGCACATTATGCTGATTCAGACGTTGTGCGAACGACGTGAGTCCTCGGCGAGGCGCGCAACAACCTGTATAAGATTTAGATTCTTATCGCATTTCAAAACGTATCCGAGTGCCGCGAAGTGGTAACACTTGTGACTTGAAAATGCTATAGAGAATTTTAGCTGGATATTTTTAACGTGTTTGGATGTCAAGGGATGATCTCGGATGCTGCTTTCGTCGAGCGAATGTAAAATATTATGATTGTATCATTCATAGAATATTCATGTAGAGCCAAAAGGTAAATGATAAGGTATTTTCCAAGTGAATATTTTCACTAAAACATATTCATCGTACTAACTCTTTGTGACTTGCTGCAGAGAATGTTATCAGAACTTTATAACGAGCCGATGTGGTTTTCGTTTTCATAAACTAACTGACCTGCCCCGGCTTCGCACGAATTTTTATCAAAATAAAATCTAGCGTTTTTCACTCAGGCATAGTGTAGCTTAATTTCTATAAGTAAAATTATAATAAGAAACGGTTCAGTAGTTTATGAGATTACCCTCTATACACTTACAAACAACTAACTTTGCCTACTTATAATAAAATTTATAAATGAAGCATTATTTTATAATTTCGAAAGTAAATCTTCTAAATTAAAACTGATTAAGCCACAGCTTTATATAAAACAGTTGGTGTTTGTTAAAGCAACCTCGTATGAGAACTGGTTATGTTATAACCCCCACCCCATTGCGGCAGTTAAAATACCCATATATTATTTTTATATGCAGTGACGGTGACAACGAATTTATTAAATTTACCCACAAACACATTGCTTTGCTTTGAATACCAGGATTTTTGAACGCTATACAAATAAAATTACAATAATATATATAATTGTTGATATTACGACTGCTCTTGACATATAAGCGCAAACTCAAATCAAATCATATTGAAAACTTCATAAACGCAATTCAAAACGCTCGCGTTAGTTGGTTAAACCTAACTTCTGTTAAACTAACACACCTACCCAAACCAAAGGAAAACTTTACATAAGACGTACCTAAGTATTGGTATTTGCCAAAGAGAAATATGAACACGAGTTGGAACGCGTGATAAAGTGCATTTAATCTTATAAAACGAGTGCCGCGAATAATACCTAGGCACTTCAGATGGTGCATTGTTTGCATCCCTATTGACAGCGGGATAAATGGATACCCAATAATTACCTGTGATTTTGTAATTCTGACCGCGACACGGTAATGACAAGTTTCAACACGACATTATCGAAATACTGCCCATGGCATGTGTTGAAAATTTTCGTGACACCGGCCGTGGCAACGCATTTATGATAACTTGTCAAAAGCCGCAATGACGTCGGGAAATTACAACTGTAATCACATTCTGGCTTCATCCTGGTAACGCAATTTTACATGAAAGCCCAGTGATTGCTTGGGGTACGGACAAAAAGGTTAATAAAAACGACTTTGTTAACGACGATGACATTTTACTAAGCATAAAACCTCTTGACTGAACCTTTGTAAGGAAATACAGAAACACGAATTACAGCATTACAGAGCTCGAAATTGAGTTTTGAAGGCTTATTATGAAACATTCGCGACCAAATGTAAATATATTAAATAAAATAGTAGACGCTATTTTTGATCGAGCGAAGCGAGATCTCCAAATCAACTTAGATAGATAGATATAGACATTTATTTCGACACAAGTAACAAACACACTGAAACTACATACAGTGGATAAGTAAAGACAGACAATTAAATAAACACAATTAAAAACACGTCACGTTACTTAAACAAAAAATAATAAATAATACTAAAAATACGTACCCAGTCACTTATGAGCCCTGTGCCGAAAAAGGGGAATGGCTCAGCATTATGCTGAACAATAAACTTATTGTTCAGCGCTGGTTTACAGCCATTAAACCTGCATTGGCGTCACGGACGTCAGTCAAAAGTTAAAACTTATAAGTGCCCTATTTAAAAAAATTAAGAAAAAAATATTAGTAAAAGAATAATTACAAGTTGCCTGCCCAGCCAATTGTACCTACCTACTTAAGATGTCGAGTAAAATACAGCTAATAATAAAGTTAATAATAAAAATAATACAAAACTTGGGCAAATTGGCGTTGTATTTATGTATATATGTATGTAAGTATGAATGCATGTATGTATGTATGTATGTTTGTTTGTCCGAGGATAACTTTTGAAGTGTTTATCCGATCATCATGATGTGGCACCATTTTGGTGTGACTCAATGAGCTAAAAATGTGGAGGGGGGTTGTTGAGATATTAGGGTTCAAGAGGGCAAAACTATGGGACTATCTGGTCAAGTGGCACGTTTAATAAAAGGTCTTTATGAGTACATTCCGACCCCGTTCTTATTTTTAGTTTAAGCTTTGTAGATTTTAAGTTATTACCCATAATAAAAACTGAACTTTGACAAAATTCACAGGTTACACCAGTGACTCCACAGTGCTGAAATTTGGTATGCGTATAGTTTTAATGACAAAAATATAGGCAAAAGTCTGAAATCCAGAATAACTGCAATTTCTACCCCGAAAAAGGGTAACCAATTAACATGAGCTCCCGTTACCATATCAAGTGATTTTATTCATATAATATAAATGAAACAGTAGGTCAAGTAAAGTGGTTGGGCATTTCGTGGCACTATTTTGATAATAAATAAATAAATATTGCTGAACATTTCAAACAGCGCTATCTAGCCTCTAACTAAGCAGAGCTTGTACTATGGGAACCAGATATCTGATAGAATACTTATATACTTTTTTTTGTAAATACGTATTTATAATATATAGAAAAACAACCAGACCCGGAACAAATATCTGTAGATCACGCAAACATTTGTTCCGCGGCGGGAATCGAACCCACTACCTCCTGCGTCTCAGCCGGCTGTTCGTCCACTGCGCCACGGAGGTCGTCAGTGATGGTCAAAGATTACGAATATTTTTTTGTTTTTATTGGAGACTCGCGAGATCTCAGTTCGGGGCGAACCACTAGTATTTAATCTTATTCTGTGATACATATTGGTAAATTAAATGAATCTAAAAACTTTGGGTTATGAAACCTTGCTGCACTATCAAACGAACCAAAGTAAATTAGGTACAAAAGAATATAACAGTGGCACGGTAAAATATGAAAATATTTTTACACAAGCTTTCCATACCTCTCCAATACGGATATAAATTCGAAATTTTGCGCCCACACAATAAAGCATTCTTTGTGACGAGTGTTTTATCAGGCTGGCTCGCTTTGAACAAAAAGTTATACAAAAAGTAGCTACGCAAATACGGGTGGGTCAATTAACACCGGCCGTGTAAAGAACTAGATCTCTTACCTTTGTTAAGGGAGGACGAATCCAACAAAGGATTAAAAACCCGATGCAGATTTACGTCCAAAATATTGTACAGAAAATGAACTAGAAAAAAGTAAGTAAATTTTGAAATGAAACTTTAATTTAATATAATATTTGATCGAGCAAAGCGAAATCTCCAAATCAACTTAGGCAAATCGGCGTTGTATGTATATATGTATTTAAGTATGTATGTATGTAAGTAAGTATGTATGTATGTTTGTCCGAGGATATCCATCGAAGCGTTTATCCGATCATCGTGAAATTTGGTATATAGGTAGGTAGTGATAGCACAATTTCGGTGTGACTCCATGAGCTAAAAATATTGGGGCTTGCTGAGATATTGGGGTTTAAGAGGGGAAAAAAAAACTAAAATGTGACTATCCGGTCAAGTGGCAAGTCTAACAAAAGGTCTTTGTGAGTACATTTCGACCCCGTTTTTATTTTTAGTTTAAATTTTGTAGTTTTTAAGTTATTAGCCATAATAAACTTTGACAAAATTCACAGGGTTCACCAGTGACCCCACAAAGCTGAAATTTGGTATGATATAGGTTTAGTGACAAAAATATAGGCAAAAGTCTGAAATTTAGAATAACTGCCATTTCTACCCCAAAATAGAATAACCAATTAACATGAACTCCCGTTACCTATAATTTGTGCAAGTCGCCCTAAGAATAATATTTATTTTGGGGGATTCGCGAGATCTCAGTTCGGGGTGAACCACTAGTTTAGGACAAATAAATGTTACATAAATTATCTACACATAAAATAAAAACCGAAAATTGCGAGTCTGACTTGCATTCGACCGAGGGTTCAGTAAATATGTTTTTTTTAATGTGATTTAATTACAACATAAATCACGTTTTAAAAAACGATTTTCGATTTTCTTACTTGTGCTGTGTGACATTGCTTCTTGCTTTTCATGATTCTAGATCAACGGGAAGTACGCTAGGTTTTGATTTATTTGCGTCAAAATATGCTTCCTTTTTTTCTTTTGACATACGAATTGTATCACATAGATTTGAAAAGAACGTTGTTCTTTTTAATTGAATTGTTTTATGGTGTGCAATAAAGAATTATCTACCTAAAAGTAATGGAAAAGTTGTATCCGAATAAATCAAAGTATCATACCCAAATCCATTAGCGTGAATCAGATATTCATATCGGATTTAACAAGTCACTCGTATAATTACGGCCTACCGATAACTTTTGCATGAATATGAGGCGAGGAATTAAGGAGCTACCCACGCGCTGACAGCCAAAAATCGGTCATCAGTTCAGACCATGTTCAGGAAGACCCCAGCGCGTGTTAGTGTGTAGAGGCAAGAATACTAAATACCGGTTTTTAGATGAGTACCACGAGTTCTCGAGATATAAATTAATCAAGCGGTAAGACAACCCACGTAGCACAGATTTATAAGGAGCCTCAACTTCCCCGTACTTCCCGCGCCTATACCCCTCACCCCGTATACCCACCCCTTCCCTCCGCCATCGCACTACACAACTCATCAATTTCCTCAGGACATACGACTCGGAATCCTGTTAATTAAACTATGCCGCCAAATTAAACGCGGAATACCGCGGTTATTCCCCGCTCCGGAAAGTATGCGCATTACACTCGTCCGACCCACAACTCAAAGGAATAAATTATGCCGAGTATAGTTTGCAAGTATGTGCCGAACCTATACTACCGGAAATTATAAATCTCAATGTTGCTGTTTGAAGCTCACCTGCCTGAAGCGGTGTTGAAAATATATGGAATATTATTTGCTGGCAACCATTACAAACTTGATTCTAAGAGTAAATTTCCTGCTTATGGTTCATGTCGTGGAAGATGCTAGAGATAAAATAATACACGTATGTAAGATAGATAGAAAAAAACTTTATTGCACACTGTATATATACATCGTATATATATATACTGTATTATAAAACGTACAAATATTAAAAATATTAAAATATATTGGTGCACATTTCACACAGCGCTATCTAGCCCCAAACTAAGCAGAGCTTGTACTATGGGAACCAGATAACTGATAGAATACTTAGGTATATGCTTTTTTTTGTAAATACATACTTATAATCATTGTATTATTATTACTTGCTAATAGCCGGCTGTGACGCAGGAGGTAGCGGGTTCGATTCCCGCCGCGGAACGCTTGCATGATCTACATAATACTCGTAGAAAAACAACCAGACCCGGAACAAATATATTATATTTGTTCCGGGTCTTGTTGTTTTTTCTATATATTATAAGTACGTATTTGCAAAAAAAAAGTATATAAGTATTATACGAGTATCAGTTATCTGGTTCCCATAGTACAAGCTCTGCTTAGTTTGGGGCTAGATAGCGCTGTGTGAAATGACCAGCAATATTTATTTAATATTTATTTTATTTATATTTATAATATATAGAAAAACATCCAAACCCAGAACAAATATTTGTGGATCATGCAAACATTTGTCCTGCGGTGGCAATCGAACCCGCCACCTCCTGCGTCACAGCCTGCTATACGCCTACTGCGCCACGAAGGTCGTCAATAAGAACAATGTAAATCTATGTGATACAATTGGCGGTCTTACCAGATAACCTTTGGATGGAATAAACTGTGTGATCACCGAACAAGTGAATAAAAAGGTTTATTTCATACGGTAGCTAGTTTTAAAGACACGGCAGGCGTGCGATAGAAAATATCGTTCAATAGTCTCCTGCAGTACTAAGACAGCCACAAAATGAGGAAACGTCAAGATGAGCAATTACATTCAACGTCTTTCCTTCAAACAGTGATTTACTTTCGTTTGTTTAATAAATAATTTTGCATGTAAATAAATGGTTTTTGAACTTATTGCGATACAGAAGAACTGATCTAATTACATACACTGCTACATCCTTTCATACATACTGCACATCTACATGCACCACACTCCAGCACACTCTATACGTACCAACACGCATCAACCCACATCCACAATTACACAAACACGCACACATCAACCAACATAAACGTTTTTATGGTATCTCTTTTTACGAATTGTATATATTTTTAATTAGCCCCAAAATTACTGGTTATCGATTACTCACTTCATAACACCTGTTATTTTACTTAGGGCACATTAGCGTAATTGTGCCCCTGTATAAAAATGTTTTTACCCAAAAATTGAATTGCTTCTGCAAGTTTGTCTTTCTTTGGATGATGACACGTAACCAAGTTGAAAGGGTTCTTACCTATGAGGCTGTGCCGGCTGGCGCCGAGGCTCTGCGCGGGCGGCGAGCCGGGCGCTCGCAGCGCGCCGCCGCCGCCGCCGCCGCCCAGCGCGCCGCCCTCCAGCGCGCCTGCAAAATAATAAACGCTGTTTTTCTATATGGTATGGAAGAAGCTAATGTCAGTAATTTTGAGTCAATTTGAGACTAATAAATAAATAAAGTCATTTAACACAGCGCTATCTAGCCCCAAACTAAGCAAAGCTTGTACTGTGAGAACCAGATAACTGATAGAATACTTATACGTAAAAGTAACTTTTTTTTTAATGTGGCATGTTTTATAATGTGTAATCTGCAAAAGTTTGTGTTAGATCTGGGTGTTATGATGCCATGGTACTCGTTGATATCTAATACCTTCAGGACGAGGACTCCTATTTCGAAACTAAACGTGACTGTTAGGTGTTTTAAATTGCAACCAACCTGTGCAAACCAAATGCGTGGCGTGAATGTCACGACGCCACACAGACGGTCTGATTTCTTCCCTACATTTTCATACATTATAACCGTAACTCTTATGCCAGTAATATTTCTGTCAACAGTTCGGGTTTCCAGTGTTACTTATTTTTATTGGAATGGAAATATATTGACTTGGAAACATTGTGAATACTGCTAGCTAAAAATTATTAAAATTATTGAAATTAAATTATAATAGCATGTTAACTATTTGAAATAAAATAAATTATATTAATTACAATTAATATGTTATGTATGTACCTACTGATATTGCTAATAAGAATATTCTGACACGCATAAATCTATGACCTCCATTATTGACAATGCCCCTGTACAGCTGCAACCACTTGCCATGTAATAGTATTTAGGTTTAAAATTGTTAAGGCCTCTTTACAGCCGCTTCAATTAGTCAATTGTATTTTTAATTATTTTATTTTATATTATTTTGTATCAGACAAAGCCTATAGCTGCAACTTAAATAATATTGTACCTTTACATACATGAATTACCATTTCTTTATGAATATGTACCTACCAGTGAAGTTGACGTAACTAAGTGTCCTATATGTATTCATGGTTTGAAATAAATGAATTGAATTAAATTTAAGCTTTCCGGTTATCAACTAGCATTTTGTTATTCGTTTGAAAGCTTCTTCGCGCTTATTGAACTTGAAGAAAACGTGAAGTATCAAAAGCTATCCTGTGTCGAATGTCATCCCACATCAAATAAATAATCATTTCTGTCTCACAAATAAATAAACTGCTATTTATTGTCACATACATATTGACTACTTTCTCATAGGGTGATAATTATACGAATATATTTATTAAAATATCAATATTGTTAATATTTATGAAACTCTGCACTCTGCATTTTTGATCGAGCGAAGTGAGATCTCCAATTTAAGTTGAACGAATCGGTGTTCTATGTATGTATGTACATATGTATGTATGTTTGTTTGTTTATTCGAGGATAACTTTCGAAGCATTGATCCGATCATAGTGAAATTTGATATATAGATAGGTAGTGTTGGCACAATCCTGTGACTAAATGAGCTAAAACTGTTGGGGGGGTTGTTGAGATATTGGGGCTTAAGAGGGGTAAAAAATGAAACTATTGGGTTAAATGGCACGTGTAATGAAAGGTCTTTATCAGTACATTTCGACCCCATTTTTATTTTTAGTTTAATCCTTGTCGTTTTTGAGTTATTAACTATAACAAAAACTGAAGTTTGACGTAATTCACAGAGTACACCAGTGACCCAACAGTGCTGAAATTTGGTATTTGTGTAGCTTTAGTGACGCAAATATAGGAAAAAGTCTAAAATTCAGAATAACTGCAATTTCTACCCCTAAAAATAGCCAATTAACATGAACTCCCGTTACCTTTAATTTGAATGAAACCATAGGTCAAGTTATTTTTATAGTCCAAGATTTTTTTATCTAGCTTATGCTGTCCCACCGCTCCTAGCAGGAGGCAAAGGCCTCCCCCTCATCTGCCCACTTATCTCGTTCCTGTGCCAAAACCTGCCAGTCTCTGTAAAAAGCGTTAAAATCATCATAATCATAGTCAAAGATTACAAGTATTTTTTTTATTGTTCTAGGAGACTCGCGAGATTTCAGTTCAGGGCAAACCACTAGTTATACAATTTTTATTTCAAAATTAATTTGATATTTAAACGTGCACTAATTCCAAATTCCATTGTAATTAATCGTAAAAACGTCAAAATTAAATTATGGGATTATTAGCCACACTGCAATTTCTGCCCAATTTCAACATAGCGCATACGTGCTTCGGAGGGCGCGTTATAATATCAGTCCCGGTTATAAGTCGTCAAGCCGGAGGCCTTCAGGTGGCAAAATCTCCAAAATCGAAGATAGCCAATAGCTCGGCCAAGTAGATAGATAGATTATTTATTTATTGCTTACCATTAAATATAAACATAAAACAGAAAACACACTTTTAAATCATAGGTACCATGGGCAGCCTTATCGCTAAAAGCGATCTCTTCCAGGCAACCAGTACTCACTGATCTAGAAAGGTCAAGTACAGTAGTAAAACTAAGACTGATGAAAAGTTATGGATATCTCAGAGCGTACACAATATGCGTCATCACACTAGCGGTGACAAAAATAGAACAGGATATTGATAGGGTTTTTCGGTTTCCAATAACGTGTCGGTGATAAGGGCTCAGGATTTAGCGGACATTCGAAATGTGTGCGAATGGGCCATCGGGGACTCATCTCCTTGCTTTATGCTTTCTAATGTAGCAATTTGTCATTCACCCACACATGCAAATAGGAAGACTACATTTAAAGCTTGCGATTACTTACATTTGCCCCTTTCTTGATTCAAGATTCATTTAATCAGCTAAGAGTTACATCACACTAATGCGAAATGAGAAAGTTTGGATTTTTGTTTCTATATTTGTTTGTTTGTTACTTAATCACGTCGTAACGGCTTAACCGATTTCGATTAAACTGGGTATATACGTAGATTATAACCTGGATTAAAACATAGGCTACTTTTTATCCCATAAATCAGGCCCCATGGGATAAAAATGCGGTGTTAAGTCAAGTTGCAACAGCGAGTTTAGCTTTATTTCTAGGTTACCTACACATTTAGTAGTGTAACGCGTACGAAGTCGCGAGCAACAGCTAGTAAAAGATAAATCCAAATCGTTACTCTAATCCACAAGAATTAATAAAATAAACTTAAAAACTAACACAGTAAAAAAAAACAAGTAAACACAAGAAAACAATCACACACTAGTAAAAAATATAAATCCTGTATATTTTTAAGTAACTCCGCGAAAAGTGGTAAAAAAATAAAAAGCTCCATAATGATAAAATCAAGTAAAAATGCATGACATAGCCTGGAAATGAGGGAACAATATCTATAAGAGAATGGGCCATAACCTGGCGTGCACCCGGTATTTTTTATGCCAAGGTGCTCGTATTTACTCCTAAATAGGTAGCATAAAGATTTACGGAGTACCAGTTTATACCTAGCATACATAGTTATTTATTTTAGCGGTGCGGAGCCAAAACCGGTACAACATTACAAAGCTGCACTAATTAGAGTAAATTCCCTTAAACGTGTATCTGCGTGTATGTTTACGTTGTAAGAGTACATTGGTGGCAATTCTGTTGTTTACCCTAACTAAAATTGTGTAAAATACGAACGGTCTTATTTTGTTCAAAGTAAAGATCAAATTAGAATAAAATTTAAAGTGACATTTCTAAAATTAAGTAATTTTTATTAAGATAGCATGTTTGCGAACTCGTTCAAAATTTTACAATTTAGACTTAATTTATAATTTATTTTCTGTATTGTTATGTATTCTAAAAGGATCATTAAAAAAAACAACCAGCCTTGTTACTTAACTTTCTTTCCTGGCTTGGTCGCGAAGGAACAGGCAGTAAAATTGACGTTTCAAAGTGATCCTTGTGATTTTAATGAATAAAAATATTTGACTTTGACTTCTGCAGGCTAGTTTTAGTGATCAATCAAATTGGTGTTGACTAAAACTAGCCCGCAAACAAGCCTTCTTATTTAAAAATACTTTAATTTAGAAATGTCACTTTAAATGTCATTCTAATTTGATCTTCAGTGTGAACAAAATAAGACCGTTCGTATTTTACAAAATTAGTCAGCGTAAACAGAATCGCCACCATTGCATCTATGTTACTGTTCAAAGAAATGAGCAGAACGTTATTCATGCGGATAGTCAAATGGGTACAACAGAAACATTACAGCTGGCCATGACTACAAATATTGTCTAGCTGTACAGTCCACTCTTACTAAACTGTTTTTATGTCACATGGTCAGTTTATCGTTATAATGTTTTCACATTTCTTTGCTTATTATTTCAGCCGTATTTGAGAATATTTTCATGAACATTTTTATAGCGGGCAACACATGTATGTAATCATTCCTTTTATTCGTATTTACTGGGTGCCCGTTTATAGGGCCATTGTATTCGCCCTTATAACTCTAAGCACGTACTTGCCTTTGTTCAATTAATTAAAAACCACATAAAACAATTTATGTTCTCTCATTTCATTAAGGAGTGAGGTGCGCGTTTGAATTTAAGTTACATTATTGGAAAGCTAATATGGGTAAAAAATTACATTGGTTCGAGTTTATTTATCACTTGTGTTTTTGGATATTATTTGTATTAGATAAATTAAAAAGCGGAACCAATCATAAGTTGAAATAATATGCAGTACTTTTGATATTCGGAAACGTAATGAATAGTTCGTAAAACGCATTTAGCCAAAGTAATACATTCAATGTTCATCGCTGGCTGTATTGTCAGCTTTATAAATTGTAAAAATTCATGATAGAATTAGTATAAACATTTTTGAGGTGGAATATGCATTTTCAGATTCTTTATGTTTGTCTTAGTGCATAGCTTCAACAGAGCGGTTTGGTTGGCTCTTCCTATAAGTCATAAGCGCATGAAACATAATTTCTACAGCTGATGAAATTTGTGAAACAAATGCTAACAAGGCAATACTCTAACCGAAAAAGTTTAAAATAAGAGAAAAAGTTGTTTGTAGTGGAATGTCTTTTTCGAAAAATGTTCAATCATGAGCACAAATTCATTGCATCCAAAAAACATTAAGAAATTCCTTAAAGTAGGAATCATAAACTAATTTGTAAACAAGTTCAAATGTCGTAGAATTCTCTGAACCTTGCCGGGATCGGTCTCGCGCTTGCCACAGGTACAAACAACTTCATAATATATTCACAACAGCCTCAGACCTCAATCTTTGGAAACATTTAGGGACACTTTAAACTTCTTCAGATATTCATAAACTAAGCCTAAGGAATTATTTCTGGATTTGTTTTGTTTTGAAATACGAGTACGAAACTGAACGGTAAAAGAAACCTATATAACAATTTAAGGTAGAAAACTTAAATACTGAAAATATGATCCCGGTTTTGCTGCTCCTGGCACCTACTCTAATCGTGCCCAGAATACATTAAGACGGTGTTTTCGTAAAAATAAAAATTTTAAATATACTTAAAACGTTGAACTTATCGTAACTAACAGTATAGGTTGACGGTGTGATGGTTATTTGAAGATATTGAGGTGCTTTTTAATACGGATCGACAAATACACAAGTTTATAGTAAAAGTTGAATGTGAGTTGGAAAATAGGCCACTTCGGTCTGCTCGCGACTCGATACGCTAGATGTCTTTCTAGCCAATTGTCCTGCAGGGTGACATTTCTGCGGTTATGTCACTTACACCAACGCTCTACTTAGAGCCATTGTCCGCGAAACCGTTGCCGACGAAAAATAAAAACTGCCGTGCTATCTTTCAATGAAAGTTTAATAACACTTCAGAATGATATCAACTGGGTAAAATATACATTAAACTCTACGTAACCATTACGAACTTTCGTTAGACACAAGGAAATCAAAACACTAAGTAAATTCCCTCCAAATTAAAACGAAGGAAGTCTTTTTATTATTTATTTCACCTATCAAACCATAAGCGTTTGATAAAAGCTAACGTAATTTACGGATTCAGAACTTGTATTTTGACAAATTACGTATTTGTTTTACTTATTCTGTTATTATTTACTTTACATACAATATATATATATACTATGAGTGCTCATTTATGTGTACCGATTATTTGTAATATCTGGCACAACACTATTGTAGACAAGAGTAAGGGAGGCGGTTGATAAGTTTTATCTTCAAATTCCTTGTTGGACCCTAGCCAACACCCGTTAAAAGAACTTAATATCATGTATATGAAGGAACATGTGACTTGCAAGAACGCAATCTTCTAAAAAATAACTCTGATTGTTAACGTCTTATTGTATTGGGAATCGGTAATCATCATAGGATTACAAAGTAAACCATTTTTAACCTACTTTAACAACAACTTGATGACCTCCATCAAGGGCGGATCCAGCTTTGGTGGGGGGGGGGGGGGGGTTACATAGTCGTGGTCAATGTCATGTGTTATGTTTAACAATTTAAATTAGTGGTTCACCTAGGTCCTGGACCCTGTCCGGGGGGAGGTCATGACCCCCATGACCCCCAGCGGATCCAGCTTTGGTGCCAGGGGAGGGTCACATAGTCGTGGTCAATGTCATGTGTTATGTTTAACAATTTAAATTAGTGGTTCACCTAAGTCCTGGACCCAGCCCAGGGGGAGGACTCTGTGGTGTCTATGACCACTCCTCTGGATCCACCCTTGACCTCCATTGTGTAGTTCTATCATCGGACAACCAGACGCTCTGCGATGCGCCACCGCTACATGGTAGACATACGTCCCATATGCACAAAACGGTACTCTTCCATCTTTATTATGCGCACCGCTAAGGAGTGGAACGGCTTGCCTGAGTCTGTGTTTCCTGATAACTACAACCTAGAGGTCTTCAAGTCGCGAGTGAATAGGTTTCCTTTAGGCAAGCGTGTACCATCGTAGACTGCATCATCGCTTACCATCAGGCGAGATCGTGGTCAAACGCTGGCATATAATTTATAAAATAAAAAAGCATGTGTGCAATTCACACGTGGCAGAAGTGAAAACTTCTAAAATTTTGGTTTCAAGATAATGAGACGAATGTAAAATTTCGGAAAGATGATAATTGTAGGTTTTAGTAATGATCATAGTGATGCAAAGTTAGATAATTATTAACACGAGTGGAGGGAGTACGAAGCAAAGCACAAAGAGAACCACGAACATAAGAAACACTGTATAATGCTTTCTATCTCATTTTCTCCCACCTTAAATCTTATGAATTTATGTGTTTGTCTCTTTTTACTGTCACTTTTTCGTTTCATCGACTTTCAAATCACAACGTTGCTAAAGAAGTTTTCACTTCACTTATGAATCTGTCGCTTTTTCGTTTCATCGACTTTCAAATCACAACGATGCTAAAGAAGTTTTCACTTCAAAAATAAAAAATATTTTTAAAAAGCAGTGCCGCCTCCGTGCGGTCTTGATTTCCGCCACGGAACAAATGGTTGAATGATCTACAGATATGTTTCGGGTCTGGCTATTTTATGTAAGTATTTACAAAAAAAAAGTGTTCTGTCAGTCATCTGGTGCCCATAGTACAAGCTTTACTTACTTTTGGGCTAGATGGCGCTGCGCTGTGTGCGTTCTAACATCAGTAGCGGAAAAGCGAGAAAAAATAATCAAAGTTGAGTGGCAATCCGGTGTTAAACTTTGTTAAACACAGAACTATAGTTTTCAATCCTTAATTTAGTTCCTACTACATAAATATGAAAAGCAATTTAAAAGTTTAATAGAAAGTTAAATGTATTCGCGCATTCGATGCGGATGTCAATCATATCCGGAGTGCGACGGTGGCCGTTGATTAAAATATAAATTACGAAGCTGGGCCTCGTAATGGAGCTCTGCTCTGTGCTCGTGTAAAAAATAGCGAATGACAACAACCTGCCTATAACTGAATTACAGATAGTTTTATAATATTGTAAAATCAAGGCAAAAACCGGATAATTCGTACGAGTAGTAATATGTGCACCGGCCACATATTTCGCTCGTTAGAGTTACAAGCATTAAAGCTATATCAAATTTAAACACAGTAGGATAAAGCTCATTTTATATTAAAACTTTTCTATACAGTGATAAAGGCCTACTTCCAGGCCCCGCCTTGGCTGATCTAATTTATATTCGATCTGATTATCCGGGTTTCTCAATTCAATTCAGATTCCTTTAATGCTAAATTAAGTGATTGAGGTTTCTTCTTTACTTTATTGTTTGTCGTTAGAACGCTCTGAGTATATATAGACATGGGAATTCATTGCAGTAATTATTTGAGATGGAAATGTTATAGTGTGTCCTGGAATTAGTATTTGAAGCTTAAATGCAATGGGATGAACCCAACCATGAAAAATAAGAAATAATTATATAAAAAGAAATTATATTTAATTTTAATTTTTCAGAATAATGTCTTTAACATTTTAGTTTGACTTTAAATCAGCTGTTTTAACACTTGGTGCCTTCTCTAGAACTTAGGCTAGGCTACCTTATACAAATGTAATGTTGACATTAGGTTGACCTTAATTTAAGCTGATTATCAGCTGATATAAACAGAATTTTAACCGAAATCAGCAGATATTTACCAAGTGATTCTTCAATCAAAATCATCGCATAATCATAATTTAAAAGTCGTAAAAGATTTGATGCTTTCGTAAGTGTCAAGAATTGCCCCCCTCCCTCCTCTCCCCCCCCCCTCCAGGAGGTCCCTAACATACTAGTTATGGGACCTCCTGTATAGAAAAATATAGATTTAAATATTATGGTGATATTAAGGCAGAAAACTGGGTTGCCTGGTGCAAACGCCCCCTTTACCTGCTAGTTTTAGAGTATTTTTTTATTATTTTTATTATTCTAAATCAATTCTAATTATTTAATTTTTATTTTATTATTTTTGTTGTAATTTATTTATGTAATTTTTATAATCAATTCACTTGGCATTATTATATTTTTATTTATCATACACATCACATAATTTCATCATTGACATCACACAATTATAATTTTGCTCACACAGGGTCTAGTGGGTGATTAAGCTGTCTCGGCAGAATAACAGCGTCCACTACTAACCCAGTTGACATAATGCTGAGTCGAGGCCCTTTGGCTGCTACGAGTATAGCACACAACATACCTACCTCATATTTAAAATCAATTATTTTTATACCGTGTTTGTTTATGTCTTACATGTTTTCATCTTTTACATTTTAAATCATCTTTTGTAAAAAAGACAAAGTCAAAGTCAAATGTTTTTATTCATTAAAATCACAAGGATCACTTTGAAACGTCAATTTTACTGCCTGTTCCTTCGCGACCAAGCCAGGAAATAAAGGCAAGAAACAAGGTTGATTGTTTTTTTTAATGATCCTTTTACAATACATAATACAGAAAATAAATTACGTCTAAATTGTAACATTTTGAACGAGTTGGAGCAATTTCAATCCCAAGCTTCTCTATCATCTAAATAATCCGATATTTTATAGTAGGCTCTTTTATAAAGATTTTGATTAATTACGTTTTTAAATTTGTTAATTGTCAATTTTTGTACATCCCTTGGGAGTTTGTTATAAAAGCGTACACCTTGCCCTTTAAACGATTTACTAACTTTTTGGAGTCTACAAGTGGCAACAGCGAGTTTATTTTTATTTCTAGTATTAAAATTATGATTATCGCTATTTTTCTTAAACAAATTAATATTTTTGTGAACATACATTAGATTTTCATAGATGTATTGACAAGGGAATGTCATAATATTTATTTCTTTAAACTTATTGCGTAATGTTTCTCTGGGGCCCATATTATAAATTGCACGAACAGCCCGAATAAATGTATTATGTGTGCTATTTAGCAAATAAATTATTGTCTATGTCTATGTAAATGTTTATTAATCTGAATGAAAACTAGACACTAGACTAGGTAAGTACGGATTTGCTATCGTATTTCACTGTAGAATTCCTAAAATCTAAAAGTAAAACAATCTTTGAAAAGTATCTAACATTTTAAACTGTTCATTTTCTAAAGAGACAAAGTGGTTCAAGTTCCGTATCCGAACCCGCGAATAAAGCTGTCATAAATCCGATCCATCACTTCTATGTGCCTTATACCTAACGGTATCTTGTGTACCTTTAAGAGTGTATTTAGGAGACGGTAGCTAGTTTAGCTAAAGCCACGCCAGTTGATCGACCTCTTCATTGGCTACTACGCCGGCATTTAATTAAACGGATATTAGCTGTCAGATGCATCGTCAGACCAGCTAGAATATTGTGAAAAATATTCATAAAATGTAATATGTTGAACTTCAAAGAATATTCTCAGCTTTAGGGAGAACCTCTTGGGTTAGCTAGACGTATACTAAACGTATAATACACGGTGCTATACATCGGTTTAGAGTTTGGAATAACGTATT
Organism: Philereme transversata; assembly: GCA_963924445.1. Classification (NCBI taxonomy): domain Eukaryota; kingdom Metazoa; phylum Arthropoda; class Insecta; order Lepidoptera; family Geometridae; genus Philereme; species Philereme transversata. The sequence continues at coordinate 11,269,234 of OZ004350.1, read as the reverse complement.
ATCCTAAAACACGTGTTTCTTATAGTTATACAACAATTTAAAATAGGGCTTTTTGAATATAAAGTATTGGAGTAGTTAAAAAAAAGGATTGTGTGGTTTTATGAAACCACGGTAAAAGTGAAACTTTGTTTCACATTATAGACATTTAACTAAAAATTTTCGTGGGCACAAATGAGTAATAGTCTATACACTACACGGTCAGCTGATGCGAACTATAGGCGCCGCCATATTGGCCTCAGCTGCTCTGACGGCGCCTTTCACTTTATCCCTACTCCGCGGCCGACCGTCACGCGACATGCAACACACAGACGAAAAAGTTTGAGACAATGTAATAAAAGTTCCACAGTTTCACTTTAAAAATTAACTCTCTTAGAAAACGTTATTTTCACGAAAAATAAAATAATACCTCAAGCGATATAAAAATGTCTTGAATGCACCTAGTAACGGAACGAGACGTTACGGCTTACTCAACCGGTGTGCTGAAACATCTGGAATCGTCTCGCTGAAGTCTCTGAAAGCGAACCCATTAACCTATACCTCCAATGACGTCACTTATCGCGTCTCCCGAACCACTGAACCAGAACATTCGAGAAGCTTCCAGGATCGTGACTTCAAAAACTAACCATCGTCTTGCGACCGACACGAGACATTTCACTTCACAGTACATTATAGAACTTATTTTGTTATGTTAATTTAAAACAGACATCCGGAATCTTAATAAGTTATTTTAGACTTAGGTTTAATACCGGTAGCTTGAATATTTATCCAGTAATCGATACATTTCCAATGAACAATTTTTAACGTAATTTGGCGGCGCCTTTTTGACGATGCCGCTTAGTCAGTTTAAGAGGTATACCTGCTCACATGATGAATGAATATGATATATTGACCTATCTTATACAGACAGTTTCATTGATATTGTAGGACTTGATATTGAGGTTGTTAAAAAATGTGAGATTTTCTATGGGAATAAGTTTGAAAAAACCTATTTTACAACAATACTAGTCCCTTACCCGTGTTTTCATTTAATGTTTCATAACAAAACACGTAGTACTTTTACTACGACGGAAATGACTAAAAATTCACAAATTAAATACTATATAATATAATAAAATGTTTTTCGTAAATAATAACGAACATAACAGTTTAAAATATACTTTTAAAATGTACGACATGTACGTTACGGTATCATTATTTTCTTAAAATTGTCCAATTTAACTGAAACGTTTTTCTACTTCAAAAAATAAACAATGTTTTTGAGTTGACAACGTGCATGGACGTTCCTATCTCAATAGAACATTTACTACACATTTTATGAACTGCGGATCGTGTGAAGAACCTTTATTCTTAAAGGATCGAAAAAAGTTTAACTCGTGTCGAGGGCGAACTTGGAGTATACATTCTAACAAACTTTCACTATCAAAAAGTTCAAAACAAAACAGACCTACAACTACATAGAGCGGCTGCGAACAACTGGGCAGGACTATTTAGCTACAAGTATTAGGTTCCGGGTTTATTCCGCTGGTAACATACGTAAACGAAGGCAGAAGTTTTTGTTGGTTCTTTTTATTAGAACCGTAGTCATACTCGTAAATATTGTTATCGTATACGTGGTGAGACATTTACGTGATAAAAACCCCTCCGTCTAAAGGTCACCCTTTAAGAAACACAATAAAAAAGATGTAGTGCTATAATTTAGACAAGAAAAGAGCAATATTGAAAAAACAAACCGAGTATTCTCTAGTTATTTCAAAATCCCGTTCTCTCATTTTCTGAACAAGATCATATCCGTAATTCAAATTGCCTTATAAATATTGAAAGATAAGCGTTGAAAAACTGCTGCAGTGAGCGCTGAATAAATAGCAAGGTCGTCACCACATCACGTACTCTCTGACGCACATGGGACGCCGAGAGCGGCTCACTAGCTCATTGACCTATTATTCAACTACATATATTTAAATGTTTTCATTCTTCTTAAAAGCCTCAATATTAATAACAATATTTTATTTATTTGACATTGAGATAGATTAATTCAGATATTTTAAGTAATAATTAACAGGTAGGTACAATATAAATTACTTATAACTATTAAACTGTAACTATTTATTAAAAAAAACACTGTTTCATTTTTAAGTTCTTAAACATTAGTTCCTGTGTTTACGAGTTGTAACTCTGTGTTTAATTTTAAATTGTGGTTGTAAAAAATATACCCAAAATTAATGTCACGTATAGTCTAAGATCCGATTAAGAACGACCTTCACCCATCTGTTTAATTAATTAAAAGTATTTTGTATCAAATTTAGTATGTTAAAAATATATCGCGAATGGGTTGACTAAAAAATTCATGGCCAAACTATGATTAATTAAAAAAATTAACATGAACTCCGGTTACTTGTAATTTGAATGAAACTGTAGGTCAAGTTAGTTGAATGTGCATTTTGTAAGTTTCTCATTGTCCATTTTTGATAGGTAGTTAATATTTTTTCCCTTGTATGACCGGTTATTATCGCTCAGTGGGTATATTAAACTTTCTGATAATATTTATATACCTAAGAATACACCTAGGAAATTAAAGCATTTCTGTCCAACTTGTATTTCGGTCTTTGGTGTTTTCCATATATCCTTGTGGTCTTCTCCTTGAAACACGAGATCTAGTGCGTTTTTCTGGTAACGAAGTGCAGTGGCTAAGTTAATTTCTTACTCTAAGGTGATTGGTGTCCCGATGTGAGATCAGTTGAGTATCTTTAAGGCTTATGGTAGGAAACCTTAACGATAGTTCTCTGATCTCATTCAAAATCAGATATTAATATATAATTTATCAATTGAAAATGCTTCATGTAGCGCTGGTGGCAAGTCATTAACTGGGTAAATAGCAAAGTGATAAGACCGCCCATCCTTGTAACTTTGTGCTTTATATAAACGTTTATTTCCTTTATGGTGTAGATTAAAGTATTTTCATTTATTCATTCCTGGCAATGGCGTTCTAACGTATTTTTAATAATAAACCAGAAGGTATAACCTGACTTTTAGATATTAAACAACGTAACGTAGCTGTCTTATAAAACCATGTCTTATAAAAGTCCAATGATAAGCGTTGCACGCGCCACACCGCTCGTCGTCACATGTGCGTCAGAGAGCCGAGGACGCGGGACGTGACGTCGCGACCTTACTATTTATTCACCGCTCACACCACCAGACTTTTTTCTATGTCTGTAGCTCACCCCACATTTTACAAATTATTATGAAGAGAATAAATACATTTTATCCAGTATGGCACGCGCTTTTACCTTAATGGACTCAGAGTAAAAATTAACGTTGGAAATCACCGCAACTAAAATACGATATTTATAACAGTGATGAGTGCAAGCTGTTAGAGTGTAAATTTAAACAAAAACAAAGTTTATACATAATAACTCCACTAGATTTTCGAAGTCCACTTTGCATAAAACCGAGTCTGAGCAACTGATTGTTGGAGTGTTTTATTTAAAAGCAAGCAATTTTAATAAACAAAAGTTAAATTTTTACGATTCTTGTACCAGCAGTACGCAAAGCAATCTCATCACTCACAATGTCTGAAGATAAGCGAATGCATATAAAATATCGTAGCCAGTAGAGTACCCGTAGCACTCGTAGCTTGCTACGAAATTAAGGGAAATTTCGCTCAAAATACATGTCGATGAACTATTCGAAACCGCGATGCCCAAGGGTTAGTTCATCGAATATTTTTCAAACAAAACTTCTTGGTATAATATTTGCTTAATAATGCATAGCGTTATTAGTGGTAACCTTTTATTATCAATAACTAGCTGACCCGCCGAACTTCGTACCGTCTTGACATGCATATGACGCGGGTTGCCAATGTACGTCGCTGGTAGAATTGTCAATCAGCCATCATTAGCTGCGACTATGTATTAGAAAATGAATTTTCTTCATATTTTTTTTGACCGATTTATTTTATATATATAGATATTACTTGGCTACAATTCCTTTCGATTCTTTATTCATCGATGTAATAAAATATACTCCCAACCAGTAGATACTGAATCTGCAACGACCTAAAACGATGCAAAATTTTTACGCCAAGATAAACGACGCTTTCCGGAGTTTTATAAGTTATCTACCACGTATGTTTTTATTGAGATGACCGTCGTAGTTTTTGCCCGATTTTATCATTGCCATCCTTTATTTTTAAGTCGGCCCAGGGGAGGTGAGGCGTGGGCGGGGCCAACTGACAAAGGCACCGCGATCAACGCGCAACGGCGACATTTTCAGCTGTTTTGGTCCAGATAAGTAGGGGCCATGCCTGTTTGACGGAGATTCCATACTGGGTTTTATGTTCTTTTATCAGCGCTCAGCGAATGAAGATGGTAAATGCATGTGGTTCGACGCCGTATAATTCTTTCAATAGTTTTTCAATAAAACTGGTGTAGTAAAAACGACACTTTATAAAGAAATATTTGAAATGCGAAAATAACAAACATTGGTTCAAAATATTTTCCTTCCATACATATTTTTTTACTAGCCTACATTTTTTACTTAGTAAAATTTCGTGATTGGTTTCAATCATTAAATACAATAATGGTGCAAGGCGAGACGTTATTCGAAGCGGATCGTACTCACTCTGATGAAGGGTCACGAATTGAACTGAAACATTGTCAGTCGAAACACCAATAAGATAGAACGTGATAAATCCCGGATTTACAATAATGATAGCTTACATTTTCCTACTGCTGGGCAAAAGCCTCCTCCAACTCCTTCCACCTATCGCGATCCTTGGCAGATTCCCACCATTCCTTCCATTCCACCTTTCATATATATAGAATTCTTCCATATATATATATATATAAAGAAGTCCATATATATATCTTCCATATATATAAAGAATATATAATATACTTTTCTCAAACATGCTTGGTTTGAGCTTTATTTTGACAACCTTTTCCGAGATAAATCGAAATTGCTGTACTGGCCAAACACATGCGAGCAGCGGCCGGCAAAAGTTGTATGAAAATCCATATCTGTCCTGGTTTAGCGGCCAAATAAATTACATAGTAAACTCATAACGATCTTTTACTCCGAAACATGGCGACCATGGATGAAACTTATCAAAAGTTTTATTTAAATTTCGAACTGGCTTGCAAATAGAAAGCTGTTTATTGAGAAAAAAAAACAAATGAACACTTTAACGCGGAAAAAATTTTGTTGTTCATCATTGATTTTGAAAAGTAATTGTATTCTTTATTTTATTTTATAATTTCCGCGCATTATTTGAGAAAAGCATTTCGCATTGATGGACTCACATATGTGTGCCTCGGATTCGCCTCGGTCCACATTTACACGTTCGTCCATCAATGCCTCTTTTGCTGGCCACTGCAGAAATGTACAATAATATAACATATGTAATTCGTATATTTTTATCCGCAGGTGTATTTTCAACCGCCTAGTATCTTGTTAAGCCTAACATCTTGTTAATTGTCGAATATGATAATTTATGATAGTAACAGTAAGGCTCAATTTACACTGCCGCGGAATGGAATGGAAGCATGTAACACAGTGTCGATTTTTAATGATTAATTTGTAACTTAGTATTAGTTTGTACGTTACACAACTAACATAAAGTTCATTAATACATATATGTACAACTATATTGTACAATTACGTTACAAAAATTCGTGTCCATTCCCTTCCGCGGCAGTGTAAATTGAGCCTTACCGCCAGATTTCAATTACAACCGGAACAATTGTTGAAAAAGGCATTTGGTATCGTATAATCAAGCCAGCCTATTTCCATTTTACGAGTGATTGTACTCGTACAGTCGTAAACATGTGTAGTTTACGACGAGTACCTATTGTATATCGTAGCGTTGTGTGCTCGTTTGCACGAGCCGCAGTGATGGATATCATCCCTGATGGAGTATTATTGTCATCATAACGATGTTTAATATTAAAAATTAAAATACTTTACAAATACAATGTGATAATATATATGTACCTACTTTGATAATTATATATTTAATCGTATGGCGTTGCACAATTACTGTAATTCAATCTTGTAACGGCGAACTAGTCAACTGCTTTACCAATAATTGCCATTGAGAGCAACTATTTTTCTGAAAGGAATTAAATTAAAGAGCATTTGATGATATATTGAAAGAGCGTATTAATGTACATTATAAATGTAAATTGCCGTGTCATCAGGAGATGGTGATTTAAGATAAGATAAGATAACTCTGTATTGTACACCAAAGTAAAATACAGAACATAATTATTACAAATAGTATTAGCACAATGGGCGGTTTTATCGCTAAAAGCGACCTCTTCCAGACAACATTTGTATGGTCAGGATAATAGTTGATCACATGACGGCGGTGCATCTATCTAATATTAAAAACATACCTACATACTATAAACCTAAATAATAATACTAACGCAAAGAGGTTTGAGGTTTTCCCGTTAGGCTACGACATGGCACGCTACAAGAGAAATGTTAAGAAATAAGTTACTACCAAATAAGTAACTACCGGTTTTTTTTTTATCTATCAAATGGAAATTTTCAAACAGGAGCTTGCATTATTTTGGCGTCATTAAAACCGTCGCACCATTGTGAAACCGTAAGGTACACAGCTTCCTTTGTAACATGTATATTATTAAACACGTTACCTAATGTATGGCACAGATTTATTCTGTTACTAGAGTCAGCCGGCGGCTTCATACGTGGTTTGTTAATTACAAATAGAAATCATTTATTTGAAATAAAACATGGGAAGTTTCTGCCCATCATCAACATTATCTTCAGATAATGAACGTCCACTGCTGAAAATAGGTCTCCTTCATAGATTTCCAGAGAGACTGATCTTGTTCTGCCTGCAAGTTTCCACTTCTAATATATAAAATTCTCGTGTCGCGGTGTTCGTTGCCAAACTCCTCCGAAATGGCTCGACCGATTTTCATGACATTTTGTGTGCATATCAGGTAGGTCTCAAAATCGGTCAACATCTATTTTTCATACCCCTTAATGTGAAGGGTGGTCCACCCCTTAATTTATTTTTTATTTTTTAGACAACTTTTTTTGTTTTTTTTTTATGATACAGCAATCAAAAATTCATACAACCCTAAATTTTTACCCTTCTACCACCAACCCCTATCTCAGCTTAGCAACACAACATTTATTGATTCTTAGGCGGTACGAAGTTCGCGGGGTCAGCTAGGAGTTTTATAAAAATATCAAAAGACAGTTTGTGATTTTAAGGTTATTTAGATTTTGACGGTAGAGTGCGCTATAAGCTCGGAAGCGAATATCTTAGAAAATAGATCTCGGTTCCAGTGCAATAACACACCAAACAATGCTCGGTAGCGAATGTTATTCCTTTATTCTACCGCTTTCACCGTATTGCAGAAAAGTTTGTATTAACGATCAACTCAAAGAGAACTTCAAATACATTGACATCGTATTTGAAATCTATAGTTACAGGATGCTTCAGAAAATTTTAACCTGTAAGGTTAATTTTTCTTAGTGGCACGAGCAATATAATAATATGTTTCAAAATATTAATTAAAGTAACGCTTGGTAAAAATCAATAGGGAAATACATAACCTGTTTTGTTATGTACAACATTTATTTAAAACACACATCCGGAATCGTATTAACTTATTTTAAAAGTGGGTTTAATACCTTGAATATTTATCCAGTAGTCGATACATTTTCAATAAACAATTTTAACGTAAATTGGCGGCACCTTTGTGACGATGCTGCTTAGTTAGTTTAATAGATACCTACCTATATGATGTTTGAATATGATTTATTTACCTATTTGATACAGGCTGTTTCATTGATATTTTAGGACTGGTTAATAAGGTTGTTTGAAAATTTTCAATTCTCTATTGTAATGAATTTGAATAAAACCTGTTTTACAACAATACTATTACTATGGGAACCAAAACAAAAACGAAAAATAAAAACATTATTACTATGTGAATTATAATATAGTATACTTATACAGGCTGTTTGGAAATATACAGAAGAAAAAAAAACTACTAGTTATATTATCAAATTTTAAAGAAAATCGACTAAGTTTAGGTGATTAATTCGATATAAAACTTACTGCCTACTTTTGCAATCGACATCCAAAAGTTTAAAATTTTAAATTAATCATTGGCTGAAGTGGCCACCTATTGTACTATTTTAAATTGACCTACTTATCTAATTATAATACCAACGTGTATGTTTCCTACCTAAAGTGTTAGATTACTGAGCATGTTGTGTTTGCCTGTTATTGGTTTCACATGTAGCATAAACCTTTTAGATAATACGTTTTTCGTAAGCTTTAATTTGTTTGACTGTTGGTAAACTTAATAAATAAATAAATACAAGCCATTAGCTACCCGTGTTTTCATTTAATGTCGTACATAACAAAACACGTAGTACCTATACATTTTGGAGGAAGTTCAGTATACCAGATGTTTTATTTACATTTATACAAACTGATTTATGAGATAAAAGGTAGCTTATGAGGTAATCCGGGTTATAATCTACATATATACCAAATTTCATCGAAATCGGTTTAGCTTTTACAACGTGATTGAGTAAAAAACAAACAAACATCCAAACTTTCACATTTATAATATTAGTGTGATGTGAAGTCAAGAATATTGAAGTTAAGTCCTAACAATCTAAGAAACCGTAATTTCTACATAGTTTTTTTAAATATTTATTTTTATGAAAACGATTAACCCTTTTTGGGTTAACATATATATTCTAAAGCACCCTGTATTTAAAAGGTAACTCTTGAATTCATCACGTTGTTTTGCATGATACGTACAGTTTAAAACCTGGTCTAAATTGAAATATAAGCTCACATAAAGCCCGTCGTACTAAATTGACGATTGAAATCGAATCAGTAAAATTCACGTTTAATATGCAAACACTCAAATACCTGCACAAAATGACACGCCTCGTAATAGAATGAAAGGATTGTAAATGTATTTACATATGCATTATCATCTAAGTCATCTGCAAACAAGGGAGCAACGCGGCTTTAATTACATTCCCCTGTTCCGCCAAGGACCCGTTTATAGGAAACATTACAACTTCGTAATAAAGTCCACAACCATAGCATTTCACTTATTTTTGAGTATCTTTTTAATATTTTGAAAACGGTCGTGCTCAGGCAAATATGTAGTTAACAATGCGCCATTATAGAAGTGTGGCTATTTGCCATCCTGTCCAAACATAAGTTTCACTACATGTGTACCGCTTTATGCTTAACTGCCGGCAAATCTCTCATTTTCTTCGACAAGGGCCTTTACTTATTCATGCGTTTTGTACGCTTGTTGTAAGGGTGGCTTGTCGTTTGGTGTGGTGCGCTCGTGCGTGCCATTTGCCTAAAAAGTTTTCTGAAATGTCCTCAGAATATTAATTCTCAGAGTATTGACCCAATTTGTTTACGCGTTTATTTTACTTGGATCTCTAAGAATATTCGTAAAATAAATGTATCCCTACAAAACCAGCGCTGCATCGTATCCACCGTGGTAAGAAACAGCTTATGCTGAGACAGGGACCATTTTGTCCCCACACAACACCATCATTTTCTGTCTGGGTGAAGCTGGACTTTTCCTTTGTTTTTATTGTGTGTGATGTCATGCGGGTTCAAATAATGTATTTTTTTTCTTTCATTCTTTTTTCTTTCTACAATATATTAGGTTGGGGAAAAAGTTTCTTCGCATTTTTTAAGAAAATTCAAAACATTTTTTAATATAGTTTATTTACATTTAACTAAAGTGTGTAAGTACCATTTTGTTCAATAACTTTATGCCATCTTGTAGGTAGGGACATGGTCCTATTGCTATAAAAATTTTGGGGCTTCTGATCAAAATACCGCGACAAGTGGTTTTAGCAGTCCTCTCGTGATGCTAACCTGACACTGCCAAAGAATTCTAAAGAGACCGAAACCGGTGGAAATCTGAAGGTGAAAGGACAGGACCATACGGCGGATGCATTAACACCTCCTAGCCAAACTCTCTTAATTTTTGCTAAGTGGCTAAAGATGTGTGAGGTTTAGCATTATCATGATGAAAAACCACACCTCTTCTGTTGATTAATTCCGGCCGCTTTCTCTCAACTTCTTGCTTTAATCTCATCAGTTGTTCGCAGTAGAGTTCAAAATCAATGGTCCTGCCTGGTGGTAACAGCTCATAATGAATAATGCCCTTCCAATCCCACCACACACACAGCATCATCTTGTTGCGAGTTAACCCGGATTTCGCCACAGTCTGTGAAGCCTGACCGACTTTTGACCACGGCCTTTTTCACACGTTCTTGTCGTACGTGATCCACTTTTCATCACCACTTATCAGCTTCTTCAAAAATGGTTCGGTTTCATTACGTCGTAATAAAGAATCACAAATGAGTACACGGTTCATTAGATTTATTTTAGTGAGCTCGTGGGGTACCCAAATATCGAGCTTTTTTGTGTACCCAGGTTTTTTTATGCGCCAAAACTGTTTTGTGATCAATTCCCAGTTCTTCAGCTACGTCGTAACTACTGATATGCCGATCTTGCTCCACTTTTTCAAAAATGGCATCCATTTTATCCGTAATAGGGCGACCAGAGCGACGTGCATCTTTGACATTAAAATTTCCGGATTGAAAACGCTTAAACCAAATTTGTGCTACTCTCACAGACATTGCACTAGGTCCATAAACATCGAAAATTTTTTTCGCGGCTTGCGTTGCATTTTTACCTTTTTTGTAGTAAAATTTTAAAATGTATCGAATTTCTTCATTAGATTCACTCATCTTTACAGTATGAAAAACAAATAAACATCACATATTTTCCTAATTTGAATTTGGAATTATCTTCTTTAAAATTTAAACTTTGAATGATACCAAAACCAGCCAGATACAAATACGAGTAGTATAGCCAAAGTTATTTTATTACAAGTTCATATATACTATAATGCGAAAAGACTTTTTCCCCAACCTATTATTATTATTAGAAGGGTGGAGTTGCCTATATAACCGCCGCAATTAACTTTCACCTACTAACGAAGGGACGAAACACAATTTATCACCTTGACTTAGGTAATGTAGTTCGTACTAAAGAGATTGGAATTAAAACAGAATTCACAATGTACACAGCTCTCAGGAGGGCGTATAACTTTTTGTTTTACATGTTCCCATGTTAAGTTGCGCTTGACACAGGACCCGCCATGGGAACGATTTAAACTTTTCTCAGTAGGCAGTTTGCTTAGCGTCAGTTATAATTAGGCCATGAGCAATTTCATTACAAAAATTAATATGTATCGCCCAGCTCTCACCGATGGATGTTAATGAGAGGCTGAGTGTAATGAGAAAGAGGAACTCCTTTGCAAACTGCGAGACAAAATGTCTGACAATATAATTATTTATTACAAATTGTTGCTAGCCTCTAAACGGAAATAGTTAAATGTTTACCAGGTAGTATATTTTATCGGAGGCAGAATATTAGATTATGAGTGTTATCACACTGGCGCAACAGCGAGCGAGTTTCCAGCTGTGACGCAATTTGTAAACGTGTTCGCAGTGAACACAGTTCACGACGTGTACGCCGCGTGGTTACAATACGTAAATTATACGTTACAATAGTTTACAATATTACTGGTTGAAGTGTGGCGGCGCGCATGTTTACCTATTGAGCTAACGCGGCATGCACGTCACGAACTTAAGAACGAAAAAAAACGAGATTAAGAAAACTATTGATTTAACTAGTACACTTGCAATTTCTTATGCGTACGCCTATAATTACCTATCATATTCCGTTATCTTGTGGGGGAATAGTACAAATGCATCGACGCTATTTACACTACAAAAGAAACTTATCCGAATATTAGCTAACATAGAACAAACAGATAGTTGCAAACCCCATTTTCAACAACACAAAATTCTTACCCTACCATGTATTTATGAAAAATGAAATAATATTTATTTGCAGCCAAAAACTTATTAAGATTAACATATATAGAATTATATTATATTATGGGCGTATGTAAATTTGCTAGGAAATACAAGCATTTCGAGCATTAAGCAACACGAGAAGAAATGCATACGACACACTCATTGCGGTACAAAAACAAGCTTATGATACCTGCTTCCCGGCTCAAACTGCACTCTTCAAGCCCTTACGTAGTGTCGATCTAAATATTTAACAAACTACCTGACGCGTTGAAAAATGAGACTAATAATATAAAATTTATAAAACAATTAAAATACTTACTAACTACTAAAACTAATATACAATTGACGAATATTTTAATGACAAATTTAATGAAAAATTACAAAATTTAGATGCTTACCTACTATCTACTTTGACATTAGATTTGAATGTTTTCTTTTTAAAATAAATATAACCTAAGAAGAACAATGATGTCCTCCTCTCTCCATAATATTGTTGTGCCCAACAGGGTCCATAATGAGGAAATACCTATTATTTACCACCTATTATTACATTGTGGAATACAATAAACGATTGAGTATTGAGTATTGAACTCGTCGAGTACTGGCGGCTAACACGTTCATAAATCGCCTCGCTTGAAACACGCTCGCCTCTCACCAGTGTGATAAGGATCATGAAGAAAACTACTTCTAAATAAATACTTAGCGAGGGATTCGAGATTCCGCCTAAAATATAAGCCGGAAGTATAAGCCCGTAAGTATTTATTACTTATACGTGATTAATCACGTACCGTTTTATCGGTGTTACAAACGACAATGTCCCGTATTTATAATAATAACCGTAAGTATATGAATTAAAATTATGATTTCTGCTTTAAGTATAGATAGATTACTAAAAGAAAATATGGAATATCAAATGTTATGTAATTTACAATTGATTTATAATAAGAATTGATATGTTGTGTAGCGGTAAAAACACAATAGCTTCCACCATTTTGATCAAGATTATTTCTTTTGGAAATACACAAACTTATACGAGGGGCACATTAAAAGTTGGTCAAAAATTAATTTATTATTTCTCAAAATATTCTCCCTTTGCGTCAATGCACTTTTTCATACGAATGTACCAATTTTGAAAACATTTGTGCCACTTCTCCGTGGTGACGTCAGATACATGTTTTTCATACTCTTCGACAGCCTCTTCTGGTGATGAAAACCGTGGATCGCGTAATTGGTTCTTGATTTTTGGGAACAGAAAAAAGTCACACGGTGCCAGGTCAGAACTGTATGCTGGATGACTCATAAGTTGTACGTTTTTCGCCTTCAAAAACTCATTTGTCTGTCTGGCCGTGTGGGAACTTGCATTGTCGTGATGCAAGATGATACGGCGTTTACCGTTAGTTTCACGGAGTTTGTCAATAATTTCCGGTAAACAAATGGTCGTGTAATATCACTATTCAAGGTGCGACGATTTTCTAAAGCAACAGTAGTCCAGTGTCCAGTTTTATTTAAAAAGAAGCAATCATCCGTTTCGAGGCACTTTTCACGCGCGCCACTTCGGTTGGTTTCGGCTCATCTCGAAAGACCCATACGCTCGATTGCTGCTTCGTTTTGGGATCATAGCTATAAATCCATGTTTCGTCACCTGTTACTATATCCCACACCAAATTGGAAGCCACTTCGTTGTATCTGGCAAGCATAGCATAGCCCCAAGTGATGCGGTCCGTTTTTTGAGGATCAGTCAAATTGTATGGGATCCATCGAGAACACAGCTTTCTCACGCCCAAATGTTTGTGTAAGATTGACTGTATTTGACTCATGCCTCCAAAGATGTCTGGATCTCATGGTAGGTCACATGCCTGTCTGTTTCGATCATACCGCGTTTGAATTCTGCAAACCAGCTATAAATATTCGTATTGCATGGTGCTCCTTCGCCAAAAGCAGATTGAAGCTGAACGACGCTCTGCTGAGCTGCTGTCAAATTACACTTAAAATCGTAAAAAATCACGCAACGAAAATTTTCCCGAGTTAAATCAATTTTATCGTAATCACGCAATTTTTAAAATGACGCCACAATGTGAAGACAATTGACAATCAGATGAAACCAATTTTATTCTACGGCTAAAGAGTTTCGTTTTCAAATGCAGTAATTACTTTTTAAATATTGTTTAAGTAAGTGGCCAATTCCGGAAACTTTTAGTGTGACCTATGTAGTTTTTAAACTTCTACAAATTCTAGCCGAGCCTTTGACTATGAGAAAGTGGACACGAGAACATATGCTGAGTTGCAACCACACCCGGTAGAAATATTTTGCATTAAAAGGATTCCGATTCCATTTATCCCTGTGACAAATATTTAATCTTCTAAGGCAAGTATTTGTCCCGGTATTTGAGGTCTACTCATAGGTTTAATGTTTGTGTTCTGATGACTTACTTGAGTTCGTCAGGATTTAATATTTAAACATCAAATATGGTGCCGAGATTGTATGCGTGTTTGAAACGTTAAACAAGGATATGTTTCCAGCAAAGCAACCATTGAAACAGCGGGAGACTATGCATTATGTATTTCTTGTGCAACGCTTGTTTTTGCGAATGAATGCGTTCTGTGTGACAGTTGTACATTTAGAACAAACGAGAGGAAACTTTTGTGCTGAATATTTCAGCAGTTGTTGTCAAAGAGTATAATGAATACGGTTGTTATAGCCAGCTCTACATTAAATAACAAGGATAGGGTTTTCGATAGTTTTCTATATGGGCTCACGGCTTTTGTCCCTTTTAATAATCATCAGCTCTCTTACTCAGTACGCAGATCCGTGAAGTTCCAAATATTACGTTTAATACATACATACACACACACACACACGCACACATATGCAACCACACGAACTTTCGCGTAAACACACAAACACACGTACATATACTCATCTACGCGTGCGTACTTCTACAACACATATTTTTGATTGTTTGTTATTGTTTGTCTAAATGATTTGGGCTAATCGGCGTTGTATGTACGTATGTTTGTTTGTCCAAGAATAACTTTCGAAGCGTTGATCCGAACATCGTGAAATTTTATACATAGGTAGGTAGTGATGGCACAATTTTGATGTGACTAAATGAGCTAAAAATGTGGAGGGGGGGGGGTTGTTGAGATATTGGGGTTTAAGAGGGATAAAAAAAATAAAATGACACTATTAGGTCAAGTGGGACTTCAAATGAAAGGTTAGTGCATTTTATGGCACTCTTTTGATAGTCAAAATTACAAATAATATTTTTTCGTTTTTATGGGAGAAACACGAAATCTCAGTTCGGGGCGAACCACTAGTTATCTACATTCTGATTCATATCTAGTTATCTCGTTATTGTGTATTTAATCGGTCTGGCATTACAACCATATAAAAATGTATTGGCGTGATCCTTGACGGGATTATAATATTCATACCATGTCATTCGGAAGAGAACTGCTTCCTAGGCCACAGCTTACGCTTTTCTGGAAGACAGGAACTCAGGAACTCAGTCTATTTTATAGACACAATAAATTCATTTGTTTAATATAATATAATATATTGCTGGATATTTCACGCAGCGCTATCTAGCTCCAAACTAATCAGAACTTGTACTATGGGAACCAGATAACTGATAGAATACTTATATACTTTTTTTTGTAAATACATGCTTATAATGCATAGAAAATACCCAGACACGGAATAAATATCTGTAGATCATGCGCAAACATTTGTTCCGTGGCGGGAATCGAACCCGCTACCTCCTGCGTCTCAGCTGGCTATACACCCACTGCGCCACGGAGGTCGTCATTCTTTATTTCTATTCTATCAATAGATTTTAGACCAAATGGTGCCAGTCAACAAATACCGGTATTAAATGACACGTGTATCGATGAGACAAGTCTGCTGACACAAATGATCGGCAATTTCCCCAGGGTCCAGTCGACCCATCTCTCAATGTTTTATTTTTACCGAGTGTGCGAGCAAGCCTGTGTTAACTTTATACTGGGTGAGTTTTTAGAAGCTGTTGACGATAGTTTAAATATGTTGAAGGGATCAAAGAACCTCAAAGACTTCTGTATTATACAGAAAACAATGAAGAGGAGTGAAAATAAATATTTTTTTATGATATTTAAGGTAAAGTCCTCAAAAAATGATTGAATGTTTTCAAAACAAGACTAAGACAAGAAAGAAAATGGGCCGACTTGGTTATTACTATAGTCTGCTTGGGGTTCATAGATTTAGTACAAGTCTCAAACTTGAATACGAAGTCTTAAAATCTATTAAGTACAGTTTCAATATAGGATAAAACCATTATTTATTGTTTTATATTAATCCTTTGATCCTCCGATAAATACATCCCGTATACATACATAAATTGTTAAACATTGACAGAATTCTGCTGAGCAACAATTTCCCATGAGTCTTGAACAAGGTCGGTAGACGGAATAGTTTTAATGTTTTGGCTACCGATTTATAGCGTTCAAAAGTAAAATTTTCAAACCTCCGTCGATTCAAGAAGTAGTGAGAAATTAAAGGAAAGCTGACTCTATTTAAAAACGATTCTGTTCTTCTAACTTTTAAGATTTTATATAAATAAGTACGTTATTTTACGAATTCATTGTTTTATAATATAAACATATTCTATAAATTGCCTAGAAAGTACGTTTTAATGGGAGAACTTTTTGAATTGATTATCAAATCCAAATCCCGAAAGTGAGTTTATTGTATAAGTGAAAGTTATGTTCCTGATAAAGGCTCCCAGAAGCATACCTACGCTGCCTTCAGCTACGGGCGGGGCCTAAGTTTACGGATATAACTCGATAGCTGCGACCCTTATAACTAAGTTTGTGAATTAAAGCAATCTGTCATATGTCGAAACCCGGCAAAGCTTAAGATCATAAATATCCCTTTGGGCAACGATCCTTTAAAATAAGATCATCTTGGAAATAAAACAAATCAATTCGTAAACTTTGTAATCAAACAACAGGCCACTTCGGAGTAATTCCTGGCAACAAAGGAAAGAGGCGACTGATTTAATCAATAAAATAGAAGAGCTACGGCGTTTCCCAAGTCTTGAATAATGCCTTACTAAGTGTACTATTTATGGCTTCTACATTTTTGACCTTTACTAACTATAATTACTGATTAAAATGGGTATTTATCGCGTACCGTATTTATCGTTTATTTCCATCCGTGACGACGGTTGTTGCAACACAGCCGAAGCGTCGAGATAGCAAATAAAAAAGGTACATACGCGATAAATACCCGTTTTAGTCAGTAATTATGTACAGTGATCGCGAAAGTTTGAAGAATACCTTTACCAACTAAAGTTAGAATTAGTATTCTTGCACTAGACATTTTCACAACATTGGTAGGTTTTGTAAGCAAATCCCGATTAAACTAGAAGTATTTGTTAAATATTTTAAAATACATAACTAGGTCATGCATTAAAATAAACCTCTTGGGATTTGGCTTGCTTAGTGTAAATGGTTTCTAAACGCGCTGCGCGCGGTTTTTTCTGAGACTGCGGTCGAGGAAGGTAGTTCGATTTACCCAACGTTGAAATTGTCAAAGGTTTAAGGTTATTAAAATGTGTCAACAAAGGTATTTGTTCTTGAAAGTTATTCCTAGGTCTTGTTTGGGTTTGTTTTCAGTTTGCATTTTAGCTACTGAACAGGTACACAACCTTGCGTGCTCGGCTTCAACTGGCCTTTTACTAGCCAGCATTGATATCAAGTTATCAAAGAATAACAATCATTGGTCAATTATCACATAATTTGCTAAAAGAAACATTTTACTTAGAAAACTTTCGTGATTTATTTCAATCAAATGGTACGTGATAAATCCCGTATTTATGATAGTGATTAAAAAAAAACATGCTTACTTTTTGATGCAACCCTATCTGAAGATCTCAATGATTATATACTCAACGATACCTTGGCTGCTTTGCGAGACTGATCGCTCAGTCAATCACCTGTCCCCGTGCCCACACTGTCAATGCATCGGTAAATGTCTACAGTAGGTTAGAACTAATTGAGCGTACACAATCTTCCTACCCTCCAATTCCAAACTTCCTCGAACGTTTGCTCAAGCTCAATTTTAAATTGCATTAGTTCTGACAACGATTAATAATATTCGTTATGATTCCCCGCGCTGCTGGGAAGCTGGAAGAGATTCGCCGCCATTTTGTGGTTTCTCAACCGATACTTAACACGAAGCGTTTCTAAAAACTGACATGTAAGCCTCAAGCATTTATATCATTTTGAAACGGAAAGCCAGTATTATATCAAAGGATTAAGTTTGACATTTAGCGTTCGTGTTGGGATCGGCTTTCGGATGTGGATAATAATAAGTGTAATCGACAGTATGAAGCTCGATCGAGGTCACATCGCACCGGCCCAACTAACGGGTTGCAAGTTGGAGGGTTGGAGGATTGTGTAATGGCAGCATGTCATTTACCCGTGGATACGTCGCTCGTGGTGGGATCGGCTAGGTCGGGGCGGGCCGGCGCGCCGCCGCCCGCATGCTATCAGCTGGCCGGCGCAGCCATCTCGCCGGCGCACGCTGTCCCTCACCGCACTGCGTCTGCACAAGCAACATACGCTATTTACTGTTATCATAGAAAAAATACTTATTCTATTTTCTTTTTTTGCTTTTGAGGTTTAGGAATTAAGTTAAGAAATAAAATCATTTTATAGACAAAGTTAACCTGCTAAAGAACACTGTCACAACTAACTTTTGAGCTCAAACATAAAAGAATGCTACGAACTGATGAATACCAGTCTAGTGCTCAAATATCAAATAAATTTTCTTAAAAGTGGGTAGATATATTCTTTAACACCGCTTTATCTTAGAAGCAGACAAAGGATTCTCACCTGTCTCCTATCTTTCACCTATTCTATTCTATAATTTTTTTTCTATCTCTCTCTATTTAACGTTTAGTTTGCTAGTTAGTTTAACGTTAGACTTTCTGTCCCAAACATACCATAAAAATAATATATTATCAAATTAATACGTATATTTCAAAACCTATCGATGGTGTCAGATTAGTTAAAAATACAGCGTTATTTTACAAAGCTTTTAATTGGAAAACAAATAGGCGTGTCGGTGTCGGGTTTTGCCCAATATTAAAATTGCCTAACACACTGATATCTTTTACCTATTTTCAATTATATTTACATACATTGAGGCTACCTAAATAGCTACTCGTAGATAGTATACCAGTATCATGCCTACATTTTTTACCAAATGTCCATAAAAGTGCTACTGGTATTTTATTTTAGCAAAAAGAGAAATTTACTACTGCAGCTAAAAATAAATTAAAAAAATCAGAGCAGCAAAACAGAGAGGGAGGTAGTTAAAAATATATGCGCGGTTACGAATGCATACAATCTAAAACGGGAGTAGGCTCGCTCAATTCTATCGATAATTCATACTATTCTTAAATAGGACACAGTTAGCCTATTTTCTATACAAAACGACTTAATTTTAATGATTTTGATTTTAATGAAATCATATGATTTTGGAATGAAGAAATGGGCCAATCAATCTGGGTCCCACAACTGAGAAAAGTTTTTGATTTTTGCGTATACTGTGTACCGTGTATAGCTCAGTTATCTAGTTGTTTGTATTAATATAACCAAAAACACGCGTGGTATCTGCTCGTAAACCAGTTTTATGGAGAAAATTTTTGTTTCAATGTAAGAATAGGTGTGGTAAAACAAATAAAACGAAAGTAGGTCTAACTACGTACGTAAAAATTTTTCGTATAAAACTTGCGAATTCCTCAACCAAGCAATTACGCTAGTGGATGTCCCTGGGTGACTTATTTTGTAAGAGCGGGAGAGAAAAGTCTCTTCCTACCCTAGATTGCAAAGTAAGACAATTTTACGAAACTACCGTGCGGCCATGAACGCTATTATCACTAAAAACGGAATATTATATTTACCATGATTTGTGAGCTTTCAATTGTCCCGATATTTCGGAAAAATCGACTGAAATATCAGTCAAAAATTCACAAATCATGGTAAATATCCTGTTTTTTAACGAAATAGTATTTAACAAACATTTTTGATCAACCTAGATGCCTATAAAGCTTTGTTGCTTTTCCCCAAATACTTACCGCCCCGGTTGTGCAACATCTATACTTTATATGGATGGCCAAAGGGCAAGGTCTTGGATCAAAACAGTCTAAGTTCATAAAAGTTCTATGATCTGTGGCTGCTGCAGCCACGGTATTTGTTCTTTGAATACTGATGACTACTGTACTCTCATCCCTCCCCCCCCCCCCCATTTGTATGTAAGATTTCTAATCAATTTCAGCCAGCACTAACCTCTTATTAGTCACTAACAAGCACGAACAGAATTCAATTAAAACAGCTAATAGTGATAACTAGCGAACACGTGTAGGTGGAAAAGGAAATGGCCGAAGTTCACAGATCATTTTGACACGCCGCGGTCGTGTCACAGTTCAAAAATAAGAGCTGGTTAACTCAACTTGCGTGTAACTAACTCGTATTAACAAAACTGTAGTTTAATTGAAATTTAAACAAGTAACAATGTAACAAAAAAAAAATAACTGACTTAGTTAACCACTGAACCTTTCAATAAAAAAAAGGATTTTCTAAATCGGTTGATAAATGACGGAGTACTGAGGTAACATAGACTAAAAAAAATATAAAAATACTACCGAATTAAGAACCTCCATCTTTTTTTTTTTGAAGTCGTTTAATAAAGGGATAGCTTTATATGTATGAGTAAACAATTTGAAAACGTACGCAAAAGCACCAGGAAAGCACAGATCGACTTTGTTAGGTTTACAAAACCACGGAAACTTGATGGTTTCCATGGTTAGATTCAGTGTCTATAGCTAAATTAATAAGGTATCCATAGTAAGATCGCTATATTAGATCAATTTAACCAAGTTCACTCATAATGAGCAGTTTATAATAAAATACTCATAATATAACATACACAAATGCACATTCAAGCGTAAAATTTGTCTTGAAATGTACTAGCTATCTACTGTTCCCTTATGCTGTGGGCGTTGTGGTGAACATGCGGTAGGAAGAACTTTGTTTGCAGATGACTCATTCATATTCCATGCCTTTTGTTTATAGAAGTCGACCGATTGTTAGCACCTTATCGAATGATATGATAAAGGAAGACGGGTTCCAATAGCAAATAGTACATGTTTAGAATAACAACTATCTAGGACCTACGGGACTTGTGATGGAGATGCAATAAGTTTATTATATCGGAAAAATACATTTATCTTTAATACAATAATTTATTTATTCAGCACCAAACTTCAATATTTCACAAACAAAAAAATTACAATGGTTTACTACATAGGTTTATAATACAATTCAGGATGGAAAACAACTATCAGGTACCCAAACTAGGATTGACCTGTATGATATGCCACCTATACCTCCCTCCGGACTATGGTTCATAATGGAATGTTCAGTGAATGTATGTGTGAGTGTGGGAATATGTTGGTTGTGTGATTTGAGTGCGAGTGTGTGTGTGTGAGTGTGTGTGTGTGTGTGTCCATGTTCATGCGAGGATGTGTAGTGGTATTTGCGTCTGAAAAAGTGTGGTGTGAGTGTGTGTGAGAGAGGGTGTGTGGTGTGAGTGTGTGTGAGTGTGTGTGAGGGTGTCAGTTTTTGTGTACGTATAAATGAGTTTGTTGTGTGTTAACTTATCATACGTAACCTATGATAGTAGTAACAGACTCTAAGTTTCAAGTTCAAACCTAGCAACCAACTTTTAACCATAAATTTGCATTTATAAAATGAAATGGTAAAATCTGATGTGATTGTATCGTCGATTTCTCAATAACAGGTAAATAGGCTGCGATGGGTCTCATAAAGGCGCATATAATATGAAGCTCGGTCCTAGTACTCGGTACATAAGTTGAGATATTTGGCTAAACCTTTAGACTCTCAGTATTTGTTTTAACTATCCTATATTATGGTTATTAGTAAACCTTTAGAAGGCAAGAAAAACTTTTAGATGTGTGATCTAGAAAATTTTCTTTAGGTTTAATTTTTAATGTCTACAGTTCTTTCTTAAATTTATACAACTCTCCACATATACTAGTAAATATTCCAAAATTGAACAACCTCGGATTTTTCCCACCAATGCACACCATGTAACCATTATCCGTATCAGAAGTACAATACCACTAACTTACACACAAACAAAGAGACAAAAGCTCCAAACTAATAACAGCCCTCTTATTATTCGAGGTTTAATGAAATACCAAATAAGTAGGTACTGTTTTCACAAAGCATTGTGTCAAACAGGAAATACACTTCCTTCCCGCTAATAAGAATGTAGCATGAGAGACGAGACAAAAATAACAAGCAATTAGTGACACGGGTTTCAGGACGTGTTGCCACGTAGACGTACCTAGTTGTACAAGTACCTATATTTTATGTTTCCATAATGGTTTTCATAATATGGCATAGCAAAGAGATTAAATCTTTGAAAATAAATAAATCATGTTGGACATTTCACACAGCGCTATCTAGCTTCAAACTAAGCAAAGCTTGTACTACGGGAACCAGATAACTAGAAGAATACTTAAAAATATACATTTTTTGTAAAACATTCTTATAATATACCTATAGAAAAACATTCAGACCCGCAACAAATATATGTAGATATTTGTTCCACGACGGGAATCGAACCCGAAGCTCACCTCGAACCTTCTGCAACTTAGCAGGCTATTCACCCACTACACCCCGGAGGTCGTCAATATTACTTATGTTAATACGTTTATTGGTTTTTATTGTTAAATTTTGTCTTTATTTTTAGGAATAGTTATTCAACTTTATTTTACTTATTATACTTTATCTTCCCGTTTCGAGTACTCTGTGTTGATATAGGAATGAAAGCGTAATTCGACGAGACGATTAAGTAAGCTAGCACATCGCAAATATTTCCCAGGTAAGTACTTAATCTTCATACGAATCCATCAACGCAGCAAAATGCTAGTTTATTAAACCAGGAAATCCAATTACCCACTCCAATCTCCAGAGTTTACAAAGGGCATAAAGCATTACTGTTAAGCCTGCCTAATAATTACGTAAGCAATAAAGAAGACTTTATTGAGAAATTCTTTCGAGTTCAAAGAGACAAAGAAAAAATAAATTTATCATCCAACTTGAAAATAGGAAGGTTAAGTGTAATATTGCGAATACTTCCACTACCTTTTCGTACGGTCTTCCGCGAGCTTACTGTTTATGTCCCTTTGCCGTTTATTACGGGGACGAGATATTTTTTACGAACGTATTTCAAGCGTACACGACGATGGTGAAAAATATCGCTTAACAATTATAAAAATTTCCGATTTTCCTGAGACGTCTAATGAATATCTAGCAGAAACGTAAACTCGTGTTCTATGTAGTTCCAACCTGGGGCCGTATTACCTAAGCAAAATTGCTGTCGCTTTGCTATCGCTACTCAGGCCATCCCTTTCACATGTACAGTGCGTACCTCACGTGTGAAAGGGATGGCCTGACTAGCGATAGCGAAGCAACAGCAATTTGGCTTAGGTAATAACTGTAATAAGGGGGCCGAAGTGTTCTATCAATATTATCGATACAAAGCTTTACAAAACCGTCAACTAAGGTATAGTATATACCCAATTATACTAAATACCTATTAAATCAATTACTAAAATATAGGTACATATTAGTTCAACAATTATTTGAAAATTTAGCAAACAGTCAGCTTCGAAATTTCGCCGTTTCGCTCATTCAGCGACTGTCACTTGCGAAACATACGCCATTTATTTGTACCGGGCGGGACTGGTTGTGACACACACTCATTCTCCAAATGTTTGCGTTGTTCAGTCGAGAATGAAACGGCGAGAGCTCTGATATACGTCAAATTCCTTCACCACGCCAGATACGGACTTCACAATTCCCAATATACTCGTACTTTTCAAACGCCAACCGTGCTCCAAAACCTTTCCAGACCAGCGAAGTGGCGCGCATTCTCATATTGTCATTTCTTTGACTGCTCCCATTGTGGGTGCCATTCTTCTTAATGTACGGCAATGGTCTCGAAAATAGCTTTCGCTTATTCACATTACCATTTCACAGTTCCTGGTTCCATACATTAAATGCCATTCGCGTTGTCGCAGCAAAATTAGGAAATCTATTTGTGTCGCACCGACCTCCTCATATTTATTCCGGTAATGTCGGCACCATAAGTTTCAAAGGTAATGGTCGTTGCGGACTTCAAACAATGTTATTACGCGACATTACGAAATACCTACGCGCGTATCGAGCCCATATCGAGGCGCTGCTACGATGTATTAATAGCTGATCTGCACGTTTACCGATATTCCATTTACCCGTATATTTACTAGTACATGCTTATGCAATAGCCGAGGCACCCCAACGGGGTTCCGCTAAAAGCTTTTCTACAATCTACTAACCGAACGATACAGTACATCCAAAATAACGCTCCGTGCTCAGGGTCTGCTATAAGTTGTATCTTCCAAAGCTGATATACAGGCTGTCCCAAAAAATTGTGTAAAGCGGACGACCAGACGTAGAGCACCGCTAGTGCAACCCGGATCACCTCGTGTATGTTTGACCAATTTTGATAGTTTTGGAACTATGGTTCATTTAGCACAACAATTTGGACCTTTACATAAGAAAATTTATTTGCTGAATCAAGTTTTCACCATAAAGAATTTGGATTAGCCCAATAAAATTTTCATAAAGGTAAGGTATTTATTGAAAAAAACAAATTAAGTAAGCTGGTTGTCTATTATTTTGTTACAATACAAATAGGTTTAGGTGCTAAAATGTTGCTTATTAAGTTTGACACAGTTGATCCTAAATCGCACGACTGAAATATCATGTCCAAACATGCAAGATCCAATAGCACATTTTATTTATTCTCCGAGCGAGCAAAATAAACACAAGATTCGTTCGAGAATACTGCTGACTTGCGCTATTCATAAATGTTTTTCTATTCCCTTGGAGAATTCATTCGATTTCGCATTCTTATGACTGTTGCTATCTACGTTTTCACACAAGGTTTATTTCTTTATCGTTTACTCTCGGCGTAAATGTCTATATTAACAGTTATTAAAGTATCCATTAACGATTTATAGACCGGACCATTCATTTATATTATATGAAAAACAAAGTACTTGTATGCTTCTTTATTTTAAAACAATAATTGTATATTTTACTCATTAATTGCCATATTTTACGATATAGGGTTCTTTAGTGCCCAAATCAAAGTTCCTTTAGTTTGAAACTAACCCGGATATACAGCATCGCCGAAGGATTGTTCTTGCTAAAATAGGTATAATAATAAATAATAATAATAGATAAATATTGCTGGACCTTTCACACAGCGCTATCTAGCCCCAAACTAAGCAGAGCTTGTACTATGGGAACCAGATAACTGATAGAATACTTATATACTTTTTTTTGTAAATACATACTTATAATATATAGAAAAACAACCAGACCCGGAACAAATATCTGTAGATCATGCAAACATTTGTTCCGTGGCGGGAATCGAACCCGCTACCTCCTGCGTCTCAGCCGGCTATACGCCCACTGCGCCATAGAGGCAGTCAGAGGTATGAAGGAGAAAATTAATTATACAACTATCAATTTAAGGTAAACATACTTATCTCTCAAACCACCAATAGTGAAACCAACTGAGTCGAGTTGAAATAGTAATTAATCGAGACCTGACTCTTTTAGTGGCTGCTTTTAAATAGATGCAAGCTGCTTAGACTAATCTGCTTGAATCTAGCAGAAAATATTACCACGACACTGAAATTGACTATTTAAAAGAACTCGTTGTTCTTAAGGGGTTGTATTAGACCATTGAAAGATTCGTTAAGCCGCTTAAGGGGACTCTTGGCAGGCATAAACGAGAACAGATAAAATCAATGTTGCGGCTATTCTGTGACAGTTTATAGGCAATGATAATATGCGGACTAGATTGTAAACCAAACATACGAGTAAGAGTTGATTTCTTGGAAAAACTACATATTTAGTTGAAAGCCAAACAAATTCAAATGAAAGGTAGGTAAGTAATGGTTTTATAATGAGAGTTGAACCTATCACCGTATAAAAAATAGGGTTTTAAATTAGTACGTCATAGTGTGGATTAGCCTATTTTGTTATTAGGTACTAGATTTATGCCGCGACTTTGCACGCCTAGAACTACTAAACGTATACAGTAGCCGAAGTAGTTGACTAACTACTAAAATGGAAAAGGCCTGTGCTGTGTAGTAGCTCTCTACCATTAGAACATCGAAAGAACACGTTATCATAGCGTGTTATCAAAGTACCCAAACAACTTTTCCATCCACTAAAATATGTGGAGCACCTCAATCCTCAGACTCTAGTAGTCAATTTTATCTATACTATTTAAAAGAACCCAAACACGATTCTTCTACTGATACCCATTATTTTTGTAGTTCTCTTCCTGGCTCCATCATCAGACCCTCGTGGTCAAACCATGAGATGATGATATAAAAAGTATTTAACCCGTTATGATCATGCCAATATATTTTTGTATGGTTTTGTGTGGTGCGCAAACGATTAAGCTAAGATATAGGTACGTTCTTAAGCAGTTGGATTCATTGGATTATAAATAAAACAAATTACAACATTCCTTTTCAACCATAGGGGATGATTTTCAGACAAAATGACTACCTTATGTTCCAATATGTAACAGTTTTATGTATTTATGCAGATTTTTAGGTTTATTAACTCAAGGAATAATCTTTTACCATACAAAGTACAACACCCTCTTTCACCCAACTAGGGGGTAATTTTTAGAAAACAAAAAATACCATTTGACTTATTTATCTTCAAAAATATGTTTGCCATGTTATAAGTTTACGGATCAAAGGAAAACGGATCATACGAACGAAAACACTACTTTTCACCCTCTTAGGGATGAATTTCGAAAAATCCGTTCTTAGTAGCCTACACCACACAAAAAACATAACCTCCAAAGTTCAAGTCTTAAAGAGCAGCGGTTTGGGCAGTGCGTTGTAAGTCAGTTAGTCAGGACATTGATTCTTACATATTCGAATTTATATCAAGTCTACTTATTCCACTAAAACGTCATCCGATCCTCGCCTATAGCTCACTTGTATAGCAACTTAGACATAGAAGACATAGACATAGAAATCATTTATTCACTACATTAGCACACAATATACAATACAGTTACATTTTAAAACAGAGAAAATACAAACAAAGAAACAATTAAATAGTACTTATAAACGTAAAATAAACAAAAACACAAGGGAGAACCTGGTAGATACTGTGTGCTACAGCAGTAAATGGGACTCGACTCAGCATTATGCCCGCCGTAATGGTAAGCGCTGATATTCTGTCGAACTTCACTGAAGATTAATGAGCCTTAATTCCCACTCCATACATTTGGGAAAGTAAAACCACGTCGGCTTCGATTTGAAGGGAACCACTCCACTGCTCACAATTCTACTAGTATTACACAAGACATAAATAGTGCTCCACTTACTCGACAAGGGAACCCTAAGCATCTATTTTAATAAGAAATAAGAAAAAATCGAGATAATCAATGAAATAACTTTTTGGAAGTCTTATTTAATATTCTCGATATCGTTCTTTTATTCAGATCTGGCAATAAATTAGAAGGTTGTATCTCTGTCAAGCCTAGGTTTTTATCATGAAATGATATTGATTTTATGGAAATAACTTCAAGATTCAATGTTAAAGACTATTCGCGTCAGTTTAAACACCTGTTACATAGCGGTACGATACTATTTGAATGTGCTCTGTCAGCCGTAGAATTAATTAGTTCTTAATATTTATTGTTTCTCGGAATGAGAACGCCGACGAGCGTATTCATTTTGATCAAGCACAACAGCGCACGTGCGCAACTCTATCCCCTGCGGATAGAGGTTAAAATACAACGGCCTTTCCCCGGGGCGACTACTTCGTAATTCATTCATTTTTATTCCGAATGACACTCGCCAGAGCTATTAGCTTGCGGAAACCGTACCAACCAAAGACCACTATCGCCATGCGGGTATCGTAGTAATGAAAGCAACGCACACACTTACACATGGATTCACGGTCGCGGGTCCTTTACATCGCGCCACAATTGTCGGTCCCGGGAGCGTGGTCACTGAAGGACACAAGCACTGCGCGGGTCGCGGACACGACGCGAGCACGGCGCGAGCACGGAACGGGCACGGTACGAGGGCGTGTTCGCGACGCGGCAGCACGCGGCAGGTGAGCACGGACGCAACGGCGCGCTCTCGAGACAGGCGCTCGCACGGTCCAGCGCCGACACACGACAGCCTCCGTCGCAATGACGAAACGGCCGGGTACGCGCGCGCGCTCTGCGTCGCAGCCTCCCGAATCTCCCCGACCCTTCGCGATATCTCACGAATCCGGGGTGAACAAACCCGCCACGCTTCTCCTTCTAACACAGTGATGAGGTTAAAATAAAAAGGATTTAGACTTAGACTTACTTCTATTATTTTACTGTTCGATCCTCCGCTAAGTTGTACACTTTGTAAATCTAGACATTTTGGTTGTAATGTGAGGCTAATTGTAAAGTCCGCATGAAGCTTGAATCTGAGTTGTCTGCAGCCGCCGGTATTGCGAACGAGACGCGCCGCGTGGCTAGCACACTGTGAAGTAGCCTTAACTGCTTTAATATCGAATTAAAGAGCAGAAGTGCTACCGTTCAAGTTTATCCTAAACGAAATATGAATTAAAAACTCGGTGAGTGCTGCAAAACCATTCGAACTAAGTGGAACTCATTGAGTCTGAAAAAAGAAAATAGTAAATTCCAAACTAGTTTGGGCGTCTTTTAACACAAAACGTCTTCCTGCAATTAAACAGTTTAAATTCTTACCAATAAAACTGTTCACCGTTGATCGAAAACGATTAAAATGGCGCAAATTGATATCCCTGGGAAAGCGGCAGGTGTAGCCCCCCAACCCCTCGCGCCCGCTCGAGCAAAAACATGGGCATTGTGCCGGCAACCGAGCCGTCGAGCATTCCGACCTTTACGAACGCTTCGCTGTTACAAATTGCTTCACGTTTTTATAAGTACACTTCAAACGCTTTTTAGCCACATTTATCTGATTGTAAAATAGGAAACGGACTCGGACACATAGTATCGAACTACTCGAAGGGCTCGAGTTTGCTAAGTTGCTTAACAGATCAACTAAGCAACGTTTTACGAATCCACTAGTACTAAAATGGAAGTTCGTTAATGGTATGTATAACTTTAAAATCAATTCTTTCGAAAGAATTCTAGGCATAAAAAGGCGTCAAGCCCTGTTGAAAACCTTCAAGCGGCCAACAAACTTCTGTCCGACACCAAGTTTGGCCAGTAGCTCATACAAACGACCACGTTAGTGTGATTAAGCACCTTATGTTTCAAAGAACTCTACAAAGAAAACGAAATATAATTAAAACAAAGACCCTGTTTCTATTATACAATGAAAATGTTTTCTTTAGAATATGATAACGGTTGCTTGCTACAGATCTACATTGGGGCGGACATTGTTTCTGTTAGATTGTAGCTGCGTTGCGACAAAATACACTGAGGAACAGAGTTAAATAATTTTTCTTCTAAATTTTAAACACTTTGTTCGTAATAATTTTATATGAAAATCAGTGTTAACAATTGAGTGTTTTGTCTTTATTTTTCCTTGTGACTCTTGACGAAACATGACGAACCATTCGATAGCCAAACGGTTTATTTAGTAAACTTTCGTGATTGACTTTAATTATTATGTGTAAGGCAAATAAATATATATATTTGACGACCTCGGTGGCGCAGTGGGCGAATAGCCGACTGAGACGCAGGAGGTAGCGGGTTCGATTCTCGCCGCGGAACAAATGTTTGCATGATCTACAGATATTTGTTCCGGGTCTGGGTGTTTTTCTATATATTATAAGTATGTATTTACAAAAAAGTATTTAAGTATTCTATCAGTCATCTGGTTCGCATAGTACAAGCTCTGCTTAGTTTGGGGTTAAATAGCGCTGTGTGAAATGTTCAGCAATATTTATTTATTATTATATAGTTAAATACAAAAAAGTTCATTGCAAGTTATACGTTTAAGCTACGTAGCTACGAGTAAAAGTTGTAACGTAGAACAGTTACGGGTTCGTAATGCGTACAGATAGGTACGAGTTTTTAGCTCGTAGTGCAGAGAAAATAACAACTCCGTAGACTGCTACGAATTCGTAGAGGCAGCTTTGAGATCGTAGTGACACCTACGAGTTACTAGGAGTTCGTAGAGATAGCTACAATTTCGTAGCGACAGCTACGAATAAGCAGGAGTTCGTAGAGACAGCTACGATTGCGCAGAGACAGCCAAGAGTTCGTAGAGACAGCTACGAGTTAGTAGAAGGAGCTGAAAGTTCGTAGACATCTGAGAGAAGAGACAGCTAAGAATAGGTGGCACATAGAAAAAGCTAAGAATGCGTAGCAACGCAGTGACAGTGTTTTCTAATGTAGCGTATAGTTGCAGATTTCATACCATAAAAAGACGGTTACGAGATCGTAGCTCGTACAGATATTTACGAGTTTGTAGCACATAGTCATTTTGACATAATCACACAGTAAGTACCGGCCGCTTTCAAAGTCCGCAAAGTTTAGAATTATTCAAATTATAAAATTTTAATAAAAAATATTTCGTTTCCAATACTCCCAACTTACTGCTGCACCCTTGGTGCAGCAGTAAGGTACCTTTTAGTAGTAGCATTTTTTACAAATACTGAATTTACTATTTTGCAGACTCTACTCATGTAGTACAGTCTGCAAAATAGTAAATTCAGTAGAGGGCCTGTCTATTTCAGGTCAGTGACTATAAATAAATAATGCTGGAAGAATGCGCGAAGACATCGCGGCAGACCAAAGAGCTTTGACTTTGACTTTGAAGAAAAGATGGACGGACGAGCTCACTAATTTCCGACCGGACTGGACCATCTTAACGCCTGAAAGAAGTGTCTGGAATGAATGGGATAATACGTGAATGAATGATAATACTAATAATAATGCTGGACATTTGACACAGCGGCATCAAGATTCAAACTAAGCAAAGCTTGTACTCGTACTCTGGGAACCAGATAACTGATACAATACTTATGTACGTTTTTTTCTTCTAAATACATACTTATAATATATAGAGAAACAACCAGACCCGGAACAAATATCTGTAGATAAATAATAATAAATATTGTTGAACATTTCACACAGCGCTATCCAGCCCCAAACTAAGCAGAGCTTATACTATAGGAACCAGATAACTGATAGAACACTTTTATACTTTTTTTTTGTAAATACATACTTATATACTTATTATATATAGAAAAACAGCCAGACACGAAACAAATATCTGTAGATCATGCAAACATTTGTTCCGCGGTGGGAATCGAACTCGCAACCTCCAGCGTCTTGGCCGGCTATTCGCCCACTGCGCCACAGAATTCGTCAATACTTCGCATTGCTGTATTTTCAACTGAAGGGAAGGCTTTTTCGCTACATATCAGAAAAAGTTTCCTGTCGTAAGACTTTAGACATCTTTTTTTTTTTAACTTTATAAATAGATCTTCGTTTGACCACAATCTCACATGACGGTAAGAAATGATGTGGTCTAAGATGAAGCACGAAGATCTAGAAGAAACCTATTCACATCTTTGGGCATGTCGAAATAATTTATAGAGTGACTAGTTATTTGCCCGCGACTTCATCTGCAATTTCCTGGATCATGACAACAGCGCCACCTATCGGGTCCAATTGTATTTTAATCATCCAGGAACCCATTGAAATATACACACAAAATTTCATCAAAATCGGTTCAGCCGTTTAGGAGGAGTTAGGTGACAAACACACGTACAGAAGAATTACATAATATTAAGATATGAATTACTATTGTGCAACAATAAAACAGAACACTTAAATTTATAAGATTTAAAAAATCTGTTATTAATTGGCGATCTTATCGATAAGTAGCGATCTCTGTCAGACAACTTTTTGATTTAAATTTTTATTTTGTGGTTCAATCATCCCTTTTCTATGATTTCTATGTGGCATAATTAAGAATAATGAGACATAATATAATTAATATATTCATGGTAAGCTTGATTGATGATAATATCATATTATATAATATGCATTTTAATTAATAATAACTTTAAATTGTAATGTATACTTGTTTTAATAATATCTGATTTACGCCGCCGTTCTTATTTGTTCACATAGATCCTATCCATCCAAAGGTTGTCTGGAAGAGATCGTTTTTAGCGATAAGGCCGCCCATTGTACCTATGATTTAAAATTGTATATTTAATGGTGGGCAATAAAGAAAATATCTAATTTAATCTATAAACATGCAATAATGTTGTTGTGAGCCGGTCCATAGATCGAAAGAATATAAAAAAAATAAAAACCTGGATGGAAACCTATGGTCGGCCAGCGATCGACGACCAAGAAGTCCGATAATGGATATTATCGATAGTATGCATGGATCTCTTACAAGCGTTTCAGGGTTTGGCAAGATTTGGCACAAGATCGAAATAAGTGGAGGGATGAGGGGGGGCCTTTGCCCAGCCAGTAATGGGATAGTATAGGCCAGTAAAAATAAACTTTGTAATGCTACTAGCTGACCCGCCAGCGGCTTCGCATGCTTGAAATTTCCTGTTTCCGTGGCAACTTTGGGATAAAAACTATATCAAACACTCTTGTCAAAGTGACGCGACACTTCATGCAAATGAATTCACGTCAATGAACGACGGTTAAATTATATGAATATTGTTCATACAAAAATACTAAAATCACGATTAAAAAATGGGGGGTGGGGGTAGGAGGGTGAATTTTACTTTACTACCTATCATACCAAATATACAAAAAAATAATTAAAATCAGTCGACCCGTTTCGGAGGAATGCGACCACTAAAACCGTTACACAAGATTGTTATAATGCTAACTAATATATATATATATATATACATATATAACTATTAAACATTACCCTTCTTCTGCGCGGTTGAGCAAAAAGTAGCCTACTATGTCACCCGGGGATAGTGTAGCTTCCCAACGGTGAAAGAATTTTTTAAATCGGTCTAGTAGTTTCGGAGCTTAATCAATGCAAACAAACAAACAATCAAATCTTTCCTTTACACCAGGGGTCGGCAACCGGCGGCCCGCGGGCCGCATGCGGCCCGTAGACTATCTCGGTGCGGCCCGCAACCCTGAGGTCCGTAAGAAAAAAATACCGAAGCAAAAGGCCATATAAATTCACTAGAATTTATACGGCCATGCTGCTGGGCCATGAGAGTATTCTTGAAAGCTCGCTCCCACGCGGGGTGATAAAAATGTACCTCTATTTCATTTCTTAAGAACTGTTTATCAAGACTGTGATGTTATGTATTGTTTCTACCGAAAATAAATATTTGCTGTACTTATTCAATTCTTGGCAATTTCTTTTGCGTTTATCCGCCGCACGTGCGGCGGCGGGCGGCTCCTTTGAGACAATAGGCGGGGCGGCAGTCTTTGATTAGACGCAGGTGTGCGGCGGCGAAAAAATTCAAAGCGACCGGTTTTAGTTAAAATCACAGCCGCGCGCAGCTCTCGCCACATTCATTCGCTCGCCGGTCCTCGCACCGGCAACACGTCTGCTCCGCTCCGCTCGCGCGCTCCCGCCGGCCCACGTGCCGCCCTGCGCCCCGCGCCCCGCGCCTTGCGCCCCGCGCCCCGCGCCTTGCGCCGCGCGCCCCGCGCCCCGCGCCCCGCGCCGCACTTGGCATCCGCCATTTGCTCTGTTGTGTGCGCTCGCTTGCGAGTACACCTCAGAAGAGTCCTTTATTGGACTTTGTCCTTTTCAGGGCAAACTCTTGTTTCTTACCATTAAGAGCCCAAATCCACGTTTAGTGGTCGGTCTGGTGGATACCTTGCGGTGTTAACACAAACCAGACTGGGCGTGGACCCGGAACGCCAGCTTTCCTCTCCTGAGGAACGCTACATCCGGCTGGGCTTGGTACCACCGGCCTTGGGGGCTTCCCTCGCCGACACCAAGTATCGGTTAGGACACACCCCTCATACCCCGTAAGAGCGGTAAAGGGACACACTTTAGGTAGGACACTTAGGCCTCACCCCTCCTGTCTATCCCGACGGGAGGACCACGCACCCCCTCACCTCTCCGGGTGTTCCCCCCCGGAGAGTTAAGATGGACATCGCCGGGGATGACCTCGTCGAGGTACCGGGTTCTTTTATCCGGTTACTGTACGAGAACATTCCCGTCGATATTCGTCATCGAATTATGAGGGAGCAACAATCGGTTGCCTCCCTCCCGCGTCTAATGGACGTCGTCACGTCCACTCCGGCCCCTCTGGCCAAAAATGTGGCTCGGAAGCCCGTGCCGGCCCCTCTGGCCTCCCCAGCGGCTCGAAAGCCATCCCCGGCCCCTCAGGCCACTAACGAGGCCCGGAAGCCTCTGAAAGCCCCTCTGGCACCCCTGGCGGCCCGCATGCCTGCCCTGGCCCCTCAGGCCACTAACGAGGTTCGGAAGCCTCAGCAAGCCCCTCAGGCTCCACCGGCGGCTCGTAAGCCTGCCCCCTCCCCTCAACCTCCTGCCTCAGCGCCTCCCTCGTCATCGTCATCAAAAAAGCCTGACTCTCGAGAGGCCTCACCTCGCAGAGTCTTTTT
Organism: Philereme transversata; assembly: GCA_963924445.1. NCBI lineage: Eukaryota > Metazoa > Arthropoda > Insecta > Lepidoptera > Geometridae > Philereme > Philereme transversata. The sequence continues at coordinate 11,234,577 of OZ004350.1, read as the reverse complement.
AGACTCTCCGGAATCTCCGGACCCACCCTCCCCCGAGGACGATATGGAGATCGACCTCCTTCTACGCCCTGCGTCTTCCGCAGAGGCATCAAACTCCTCTTCCTCCGACTCGGAGGAAGATTTCACCCTCGTCACGGGTGGTAAGAGGAAGAAGCCCTCTTCGAAGAAGACCTCTTCGTCGAAGAAGGTTTCCTCCGTTTCCCCCCCAGCCAAAAAGGCAACCCCTCCCTCGGCCTCGCAGCCTGCCCGCCCCGCCTCTCCCCCCGCGGCTTCCACTGCCGCGAGGAAGGAAAGGCCTCCCCCGCCCCTTTTCATCCGCGAAAAGGGCAAGTGGGACCGAGTTTCCTACCTGTGCAATGAGAATAAGATCTCATTCACAAACGCCCGCAACACAAAGGACGCTATTAAAGTCCTACTCCCCACGTCAGACGACCATCGTCGCCTCACTTCCCTCCTACGTCAAGAGCACATAGGCTACCACACCTATGCTCTCGAAGACGAACGGCTCCTTCGAGTTGTAATCCGCGGCCTCCCTGCGGAGCACTCAACTGAATCCATTAAGTCAGACTTACTGGCTCAGTCCTTCCCAGTAAAGGAGGTCCACCGTATGCATAACGGTAAGACCACCTACAATCTAGTACTCGTAGTACTAGAGCTGTCACCGGCAGGGAAGGCCATCTTCAACCTGAAGATGGTCAACAACCTCTCCGGCCTCCGGGTTGAACCCCCCCACCGAAATGGCACTCCTAGTCAGTGCCATAGATGTCAGCTGTACGGCCACTCGGCCAAAAACTGCCACGCCCGCCCCCGTTGCGTCAAGTGCCTGGGTGACCATGGCACCTCTGACTGCAGCCGCACTCGAGACACCATCGAGCCGCCAAGCTGCGTGCTTTGTGGTGCCGTGGGGCACACCGCGAATTACCGTGGTTGTCCTTCGGCGCCCAAAGTCAGCAGGGTGGTGGCTCGTAGGAGTCAACCCCGACCCTCCCCGCAGTATACCAAGTCAACCCCAAAGTTGACCATGGTACCCTCGCAGGAGGCGCAACCTCCCAAAAGCTCAGCATGGGCCAAGCCCTTGCCATATTCGAGCCTAGCCCTTAAGGCAACGGCCCCCCCCCCGCGCTCTTCCGAGCCAGCCCCCCCTTCTAAAATGGGCAAGTCGGACTTTGCTGCCGACTTGGCCCTCATCATGGAGTTCTCCTCCATCGACCTTGCCGAGGTTCGCGTGCTTGCACAAAAACTTAGGCAAGCAAACTCCACCCTCGAAAAACTGATTGCCCTTGAGGCGCACTCAGCTCTTCTCGCCGCCGTTAAGGCAGCTTCGTCCTCCTCCAAACCCTTTTAGGCCCCAAAATGGTTGTACAAAAGGAAAGGAAAAAACCGCGTTCTTTATCACTAGCGTTCTTCAACGCTGACGGTCTTTCAAGACAGCGTTCTATTATCCAAGATTTTCTAAATAGGCACCAACTTGATATCTTGCTAGTACAAGAGACAAACTTAAAGCCCGGTCATCGGGACCCCAAAATCCCAAACTATCAAATTGTTCGCAATGACAGACTGCTAGCTCAAAAGGGCGGCACTGTCATTTACTACAAGAAGGCTCTACACTGTATGCCTCTTGATCCCCCTTCTCTGTCTTACATAGAAGCCTCCGTCTGCAGGCTAGCAATGACCGGGCATTCCTCGGTCATTATTGCATCCTGCTATGTCCCTCCCGGCAAGCTTCGCTCACCTCAATTCGAGAGTGACCTGCAAGCCCTTTTCAGTCTAGGAAGCTCCGTCATATTGGCGGGTGACTTCAACTCCAAAAACGTCATGTGGAATAGCACCACGACGAACTCTAAAGGCAAACAACTAGAAAGCCTAGTTGAACCCCTTAATTTCGACATCATTGCCCCTAGGGGCATGACTCGCTTCCCTACTTCCACTCCCCCCGAGCTCCTTGACATTGCACTTCTCAAAAACGTAGCCCTTCGGCTACGCTTAATCGAAGTCATTCATGAGCTCGATTCCGATCATCGACCGGTAATGCTCTTACTCGGCCCTCCCACCGACCAGCCCCCTGCCACCAAGACTGTGGTAGAGTGGCATAAACTTGAGAAAGCCCTCAAGTCTGCGCACTCGACTGACCTAGATAGGATCCCTTCTGTCATTCGGACATCTGGTGATATTACGGTAGCGGTTGACGCCCTTACCACACATATCACAAACTCAGTCAGAGACTCATCAAAGCAGGTGCCCGTAGTGGATGACCACCGGGGCCCCCTGCCAGATGATATCAGACGGCTGATGACTGAAGCTAACGCCGCAGTTAGACTTCATAGTCGCTGCCCCACTAACGACAATCGAGTCTTAATGCGCTCCCTGCACCGTGAGGTGAGAGAGCGCATTAAAGAACATCGCAATCGCGAGTGGGAGAGCCTGCTCTCGGGGATCGAGCCTAGCCATCTGGCCTACTGGAGGTTAGCTCGCTCCATGAAAGCGGACGCTCTCGCTCCGATGCCTCCCCTTATCCGACCCAATCACCCTCCAGCATTCGAAGACGAGGAAAAAGCCGATTTCCTGGCTGAAACCCTCGAATCTCAATGCTCGCCCAGTCTCGAACCCGTCGACCCTGTTCACCTCCATACGGTGAACAGCGAGGTTGACCGCTTAGCCTCCCGACCCCCTACTTCCCCACTTGACCCGATTGAGCCCTCTGAAGTCTTTGACACTATCAAGGCCCTACACCCAAAGAAATCCTCCGGCCCCGACGGCATTTCCAACAGAGTACTCAAACAGTTCTCTGTTCCCCTTATCCACATCCTAGTCTGCATCTTCAATGCGGCTATGGAAACTTGCACCTTCCCTGATGCTTGGAAGGAAGCCAACGTCATTGGCATCCGAAAACCCAGCAAACAGGCAAATGATCCAACTAGTTATCGTCCCATTAGTCTACTTAATAGTCTAGGCAAGATATATGAGCGTCTTCTATTGAAGCGCCTCTGGGCTCATGTCAATGAGTTCAAACTCCTTCCCGACGAGCAGTTTGGCTTTCGAGCCCAACATTCATGCCCACAACAGGTGCTCCGCATAACGGAGCATGTCCTCTCCAACTGGCAAAGTACCTGGCCTTCAGATACTGGTGCCGTCTTCCTCGACGTAGCGAAAGCTTTCGACAAAGTCTGGCACAACGGCTTGATCTACAAGCTATTCAAACTCGGAGTCCCAGACAGACTCGTGCTCATCATACGAGACTACTTACAAGGTCGCAGCTTTCGCTACACCGTGGAAGGCACTCTCTCTAGTCCTAGACCAGTCAGAGCAGGAGTCCCTCAAGGCTCCGTTCTCGGCCCCCTCCTGTTCACGCTGTACACCAGCGATATCCCCCGCACTCCTCAAGTGGAAATAGCCCTATACGCAGACGACACAGCCTTGTACACATCCAATCGGAATCCTGATCGGGTGGGTATAAGGCTGCAGGCTGCCCTTCACTCATTAGCCACTTGGTTCCGCAAGTGGCGGATCGAGGTAAACCCGTCGAAAAGTACAGCAGTGTACTTCTCACGGAGAAACCTCACTCCCAAACCGATCTCTCTATTTGGCCAGCCCATTCGCTGGGCCCCATCAGCCAAATATCTGGGTGTCATCCTCGATAGGCGTCTTTCCTTTAGGTTGCACATCACTAAGAGGTGCAACCAAGCAAAGTTCACCCTAGGACGATTGTCCTCACTTCTAGGCGCGAAAAGTAAAATGTCCCTTAAAAATAAGGTGACTCTTTACAAAGCGTGCATTCGCCCCATTATGACATACTCATCTGTAGTATTTGCCCACTCTCCCAAAGTTGGTGCCATTCAGGTTATTCAAAATCGCTTCTTGCGAAAAGCCTCAGGCTCGCCCTGGTACTTTCGCAATAAAGACCTACATCGCGATTTGAAACTAGAATCAATAGCCAGGTTCATGAAGCTCGCTTCCAAGCGGTTTTATGAACTCGCCTCTATTCATCCGAACCCTTTGGTACACACCATTCCGGTTTACCCGTTGGATCCGCCCGCCAACAAAATCCTCCGTCGTCCGAGACACGTTCTCGGAGACCCGGATGACGAAATCATCTCTGCTAATGCGGAAGGTGAGTCATCTATATCAGACAGAGCAAACACTTCACAGAAACACCGACCTCGCCGGCGAGGTCGACGAGTCCCTTCAGTCGCCGCTTATACGAGGTACAGACATGTACCCGGGCGTTTCTCTCCTATCCCCATCCCGGCAACAGCCCAAGCCGAGGTTCGTACCTAAGTGGTGCCCTTGCGCTAGTTGCCTATAAAACTTACTGGGCTGAGCGCCATCTGCGCTCGCCAAAAGTTCGGTTAAGCTGTCACGGCCTCAGAGGCCAACAGCGAGATTAGTCCATTCGAAAAAAAAAAAAAAAAAAAAAAAAAACTCTCGCCACATTCGGTTGTGGAAATTCGCCGGAAACTCACGTCTCATCTGGTTGCTAGCTACGCGTTTCGTTTCACCTTTCTTCCCTTCGCTGATAGCTTCTCACGCACGACGAGGTAAGTTGTATGCACTCGCGAGCATTTTGTTTTATTTTATTTACTGCTTGTTAATGTGAACCTTCAGATTGATGGGTAAATGTTATAAGGACGGGGATAGTAGTTACATGACATGAAGTTAGTTACGAGTATGTCATGTTTTAATTATTATTTGAATGTGGAGTTGAATTTGTAGGTGCTAACTGGAACATATAATTTTACAACGAATTTAATTTTTTTCATTATTGTTACAGAATAATTATATAAACATGGCTTCAAGAAAAAGGAAGATAGAAGAAGAAAAAAGAGTTTTTAACGAATTATGGACAGAATTATACTTTTTTATCGAGTTTAAAGGAAAACCATTATGCTTGATTTGTCAAAAGAGTATTTCTGTAGTAAAGGAATATAACCTGAAGCGACATTACGACACCGAGCACAAAGCTAAATTTGACTGTCTTGAAGGAGAAATACGGAAAAGGAAAATTTCCACTTTGAAATCGTCATTACAAAATCAACAAAACATATTTAAGGTTGTGGCAGACAACAGCGAATCGAATGTTCGGGCCAGTTACAGGGTAGCAGAGATTCTTGCAAAAAGTGGACGTCCGTTTACCGATAGTGAATTAGTAAAAGAGTGTGTCTTAGCTATCGCAGAAGAAATATGCCCAAAGCAGAAAAAAATGTTTGAAAGTCTTAGTCTCTCTGCAAGAACTTGCACCCGACGTACTGAAGACTTGGGTGCTAATTTGTGTGAACAACTCAGGGATAAGGCGCAGTCTTTCGACTGCTTCTCTTTAGCGATGGATGAAAGTACGGACGTGTCGGATACAGCACAGTTACTCATATTTGTACGCGGCATTGACGAAAACTTTACTGTTTACGAAGAGCTTGTGAAAATGTGCAGTTTGAAAGGTACAACTACGGGAGAAGATTTATTTCACCATGTGGAACAAGCTCTGGATTCATTGCAATTAAGCTGGGAAAAGTTAACAAGTGTCACTACCGATGGAGGCAAGAACATGAGCGGTCAAAACAAAGGTGTTGTTGGGAGAATCATCAGCAAAGTGAAAGATTCTGGATCTACTGTGCCATTGATTTTTCACTGTATTGTCCATCAAGAGGCATTGTGCTCCAAAGTTATATCCTGGAAAGAAATAATGGATACTGTAACATCCACTGTTAATTTTATAAGAAGAAATGGGCTCACACACCGTCAGTTCCAAAAGTTTTTGGAAGATCTGGAAGCTGAACATGGTGACGTGGTTTACTACTGTGAAGTGAGGTGGCTCAGTCGAGGTGCCGTTTTGGAACGGTTTTTTGATTTGAGGAAAGAAATTGGCAACTTCATGGAGATGAAAGGAAAGCCAGTAGAAGAGCTTACTAACAAACAGTGGATTATCGATCTTGGTTTTTTGACTGATTTGACTAAGGACCTGAATCAGCTCAACAAACGCTTGCAGGGAAAAAATAAATTGATTTGCGATATGTATACAGATGTAAAGTCATTTGAAATGAAACTGAAACTGTTTATCAAGCATATTGATGAAAAAAAGCTTGACCATTTTCCTAATTGCAAGAAAGCCGTGGAAGAAGCTGGAGATAATTTTGTGTGGCAAAATATTACAATGAGAAACGTGTTAACACAACTACAAACTGAGTTTGTAAATCGATTCACCGACTTTAAAAAGAGCTCCCTTAACATGGAAATATTCCAAAACCCTTTTGCAATTGATATTAGTGAGATACCAAGCAATTTGCAAATGAACATAGTAGATTTGCAAAGTAATAGCACACTTAAAACGGCATTTAAGGAAAGCACTGACTTGATACAGTTCTACGGAGGTTTGAGTTCTGAAAACTTCAAAGAATTGAAAAAGTTTGCTCAGCAGATAATAACTATGTTTGGTAGTACATATTTGTGTGAGCAGACTTTTTCAATTCTCAACTACCGCAAAAATAAGAATTGTTCGCGGTTAACGGATGAACATTTAGACGCGATACTGCGCGTGTCTACTACTAAAATGAAAGCAGACGTTAAAAAACTTGCAAGTCAAATGCAGCCTCAAAAATCTCACAAGTTCTTACTTTTATGTTAGTATAGTAGTTCAATTAAAAAAGAGATAATTGTATGAATATATATGCGTTTTATTTCAAATATTAAAAATACATGCCCGAACATATAAATATAAGTGCGGCCCGCACTGATACTCTGGCAACATATGTGGCCCGGCTATAGCATAAGGTTGCCGACCCCTGCTTTACACTAATAGGGCTACAAAGCCCGTATTTTCTAGCCTTTAAATGTTCTTTGTAATGGTGTTCACGTTAAACGAGAGAAAATAACAATAAAACACTAATGACCACTTAATTTTAAATCCCACTTGAAACAATTCAAATCAAGACAAAACGAAAAATGTTTTTCTTTGTTTATAAAATGAAAATGGTGTCAGTCAGCATAGTTATGTCTGAATACTTGGCACGCTTCTACGAATAATAATAGTAAAACATTAATTAATTATGCCGGGTGCGAATCGAGATGTAGTGCCGTGGTTTCCAGCTTTCGACAATCAGCATTTCAAATAGATTTGCGGTCGGTAAGACCACAACTAAAAGCTATAGTGAGTAGTTATTCACAAAGTTTGTGAGATTAACAGTCGACGCGACGGTTTAGAGAATATCTCGATAACTATAGGCAAGAATATAAATGGTTGAAGCGAACGACGTGTGATCGGAGCGCTGGTCTTGATCAGGGACAACGCATCAGCAGTTAAGAGTATGTGGTACAAAACGGGTATGTCGAAGATCATAAATGTAGGGTCCGTAGTCTGACTAGAAACAATTATAATTTCGCCATGTCCGTCTGTATATCTGTCCGACCAGGTTAGTCTTTTAAATAAAACAAAAAACTTATTTTTTAGGGTAACTACAGGAAAGTTTTCCGTCGTCTGTGGTATCGTTAAAACGGTCATTTAAAACACTATCAGGTTAATCCATTTTCGTTATAGTCGTGTGTTTGCGCTTGGCCAATTATTTATTATGTACCCAGAGCAATAGTTCTTACCACCGTCGCTGCTGATAGAACTGGAGTTTTGTATTTTTATCTCCCAACAAGAATGAGGGCAATGTTATAAGTATAAAGTTTGTCTGTTTCTGCTATCGTACATTCGTACCTCCCAAAAGGATAGAAGGATATTTCAACGCGTTTTTTATACTTTGGGGAGTTTGTGAGATCGTTTTTATCATTATTTGCTGAAAATTTGACACAATCAAATATGTATTTGAAGCATTATTATAAATACGGGATTTATCACGTACCGTTTATTCGATATTTCGGTGTGCGAGGCCAGACGTAGTTCGGAGCGGATCGCACTCACCCTGATGAACCTCAATTCATGAATTGACCCGAAACATTGTCGGTCGAAACACCAATAAAGCGGTACGAGATAAATCCCGTATTGTTATTAATGATTGAAATTAATCAGAGTTGTCTCAGTAAAATGTATTTGAAGATTTCAAAATTTGATGTATTTGAATTACGGATAAACAATTTTTGACGTGTTTGAAGCGTAAGCGTCAGGTTTGAAATAAAACGAGAATATTTTAATATTAGAATTATTTATTTGATCACAAACAAACATCAGGTAAGCTATTATCTAGGTTTATAATAGAATTCTTGTGTCCTAAAGACATTTCGAACGCGTCACGGTCTTCAGTCAACTTATCAAAGAAGAAACTGGTATTTACTTTTGAAATCACAGAATTATTCAAACTATTAGTTCCCGATTTCAAATTAAACAAGGATTTTCGTCTTGGGCTATCTTTGGGTGTCGAGCAATGGTTTTGTATTTCACTCAAAATGTTCTTTCTAGATTTATTAGGAGTTGAATAGTTGTCGAATACAAGTCTGACTAATCTGTTGTGTACTTTTACAGTTTTTGTATTTGATGGTTTTGTCACCATTCTCTCAATAATGTCTGATAAATCGATCTCATTTTCGTCATCTACAGTTTTACTTATACTTAGCCAATTCTCTGTTTTTAGTTTATTTTCCTTATCTGTGGTGTTACAATTTGGAGTATCCCGCGTCAAAGACATATTCCTCAAACTACGTCTCAGCGCCGCAATAGATTGTCTGTTGGATTTTCGCCGTTTCTTTGCGATATAACTGTCAATCGTCTTTTGCGAGGCTTTTTTACTATTCTTGATTTTTCTTTTTAGCTTATTTACGCTTACGCTAGTGTTGGCTTTACTGGAATTTAACTCTAAAATCATTAATGAATGATTCAGTTTTTCAATATCAACATTCTTAGGTTTTCTGTTGTATTTTCGCTTTGGTTTGTCTGGATTATTTTCTTCGTCTTTCTTTTTTCGTTCTCTAGTTTTCTTTTCTTTGTGTGGTTTTTTTATTGATTCTTCATAAACCTGAACTAGTTCAGGATAGTATTGTCGTATTAGGTCTTGCCGCTCTACTGATGTCCACGGTAAAGAACGGTCTTCGTCATCTAAAATGGTACATGCAGTTAGAAACATATAGAAGTTTATTAGTTTATTTCTTATTTCATAAATGGTCAGCGCTCTTCAAAATATTTTGTCCCCCCTGCATTATTGTAATACTAGCTGTTGCCCGCGTCTTCGTACGCGTTACACTACTAAATGTGTAGATAACCTAGAAATAAAGCTAAACTCGTTATTACAACATGACTTGATACCCCATTTTTATCCCATGGGACCTGATTTATGGGTTAAAAAGTAGCCTATGTGGTAATCCAGGTTATAATATACGTCCATACTAAATTTCATCGAAATTGGTTCAGCCGTTACGACGTGATTGAGTAACAAACAAACAAATAAATAAACAAACATCTTAACTTTCACATTTATAATATAAGTGCGATTAAAAAATCCTCTCAACCCAAAGGATGTCTGGAATAAATCGCTTCTAAGCGATAAGCCCGACAATTATACTTGTTGTTTTGTGTATTTTTTTTATTTTTATGTTTGTTTTTTGTGGTGTACTTAAAATACTCTGACATATTTCTGTATAACCTATATTCTGGCCTACATTATACGAATATACCTATATTCTATATTCACTCATTTATTTTATCAAAAAAAACGTTTATTACCTTCATACTGATCGTCTGGAATCAACGCATCATACTGTCCATCAATATCCTCCCAGACAACTTCGAAACTTGGTACACCTGCAATGATATATTAAATTAGTTACTCTACTACAAAGCCCTTAAAACAACAAAAAATATGCATATCGAAAGATCCGTTACTATAGGGAAATTATATTGAGAACGGGGATAGAACCTTTGTGGCATATCCACCCGCCGCCATTTTGACGTACCAAGAAAGTATGTATGTATGTATGGGCAGAGGATACTCAAACAAGCAACAAATGTGAAGTAATATGGTAAAGAACCACTCTAAAAAAAAGGAACTAATTTCCGCCCGCGGCTTCACACGCGTTGTTTGTCAATAAAAAGTAGTCTATGTAAAGATCGCCATACGAACACAATAACAATCATTTAAAATGCAGTAATTACGTGTGTATACGCATTCAATTGTATTCACATAATAAAATTGCGCTTGCACAATCTCTTCTTGTCCCAATTTTAGATTACGCTGATTCCTGCTATCTTGAACTCACGGAGGAACAGCTCAATAACCTTAAGCATCTTCAATTTTTTTGTATAAGGTTTATTTTCGGACTCCGGAAATACGACCACATCTCCGAATTTCGTAATAAACTAAAATGGCTCCTCATTCGACTTCGCCGGATTACTCACATCCTATCCCTCCTATTCAACATCATTCGTAATCCGTCCACGCCTTGTTATCTGAAGGAACGCTTCGAGTTCCTTCATTGCACAAATTCCCGTATACTCCGATCCTCCGAAAACGTCCTTCTTAAAACCCCGATGCATAGAAACAGTTTCTATGCAAACTCCTTTTCCGTCCAAGCTGTCCGATTATGGAACGCCTTACCGGTCTCCATTAGACAATCCCCCTCACCTTCCGTATTTAAAGCTACACTCAAAAACTTTTAAATCCATGAAGAGTCGTGATACATTCATCGAATCTATAATATTATTAATATATGTATGTACGTACATATTTATTTAAGGTTAAGTAAATATTTATTTTTCTATTATTAAGTATATTCTTTTTACACCTAATCTTCCATTAAGCAATTATCCTCTCCATCCCAAGGTTGTCTGGAAGAGATCGTTTTGGTAAGCGATGAGACCGCCCAATATGCTACATTTATTTGTTTTTTTAATTTTATATCTGTTGTGTCTAGCTTGTAAGGTACAATAAAGAATTTGCATTCATTCTTTCATCCAAATAATAGTTCCCAGGTTCATTTCACTATTTACTAGAAGGCAGTACAATTAATAGCACGAAAAACCACTGTAATTAATAATTTACTTACTAAATCGCATTATCAAATCATATTTCGTTACAATTAGTAGCAAGTTCCTTATGAAAGGACTCGCTCGGAGAAGTACTACTAGTGTGTTTCGGTTTGAAGGGTATGGTTGCTGGTCAAATTACAAACGCATGAGGCTTTACACCTGTATGCCTCAAGTTGATGGAGACAGGGCAGTGCATCGTAGGGCACGTTCCTAAGGTGCGTGACCTACGAGGCAATACTTTGTTATAGACGATGGTTACCATCTAACATCATGTGGGTCAAACGATTGTTCCATTTACAGGAAGTATTTTTTTTAGGAACTTATTATATAAAATATATAAAGTGTTCTGTTCTTATATAAAAAAATAAACAAAAAAGTGAAATCAACCTGGGAACTATTATTTGAATACAATGGAATATGAATACACACGTAATTACTGAATTTTCAATTACTACCATTTGTTATCATATGGCGATCTTTACCTCCAAATATCTTGTGAACTTTAGGGTACCATATCGCTGACATTTTTTGTAGGAATATATTTACCACTTACATCGTACGGAAACATTGAAAATAAATCAAGATGCTATAATATATAGCTTCCGTAGAAAAATGTTCAAACCCCTTTAACTTGTAAGCGATTGGAAATTGCCCGATTTCTTTTATTTATAACTTTTTTTAAGTCTTAAAGTTATCTCTTAATATAATAACGTGATCTTAGATCACATTAGATTCAAAGAACTTATATTTTTATACTTAGAAAAGTTTCGTGATTTAATTCAAACATTGTTATAAATACGGGACTTATTACGTACCTTTTGACAAACGAAACATCGAAACATTGTCTTCGGACGTACCACCGATAAAACGGTACGTGATTAATCCCATATTTATAATAAATAAATATTGCTGGACATTTCACACAGCGCTATCTAGCCTCAAATTAGTATGGGAACCAGATAACTGATACTGATAACTGTTACGCCGAGGCTGTTAAACAATGAGTAATAATCGAATCTTCTCGGACGCTTTTGTCTTGCTGTGTTATTGTTGCTATTGTTAGTGGTTTCGCAGAATGGGGAGTGGCCATTGTGTCGAGGGACCGACCCTTTCCTGGAAGGATCGACATCGTTCTCGAACAATCGAAATGTGTGCGATATAAATAGGCCGGAGAAATGGCCGGACAGTCAGTCTGAGTCTCGAGTCAGTCTGAGTGAGTGAGTCTCAGCGAGGCCCTGGAGGACTAACATGGAGCAGGGTCTCGCGTGAACAGTAGTTGCTCGCGAGTCAGTCTGGATTAAGCTATACGTGCGATCATTTCGGTGACTATAAGTGGTGCACCAGTGGTGTGATTTGGTGTGTTGTGATACGTGTGACCAAGTTCGTGTATTCATCGTTTAGTGCTGAATAAAAGTGTTATTTTGGTCAGACTGATTCCCATTATTTTATCCCGAACCCTCAGCTCGTAACAATACTTATATACGTTTTTTTTTGTAAATACATACTTATAATATACTAGTGGACCCGACAGACGTTGTCCTGCATGAATACATACAAAATGAATGAATGAATGAATGCATACACCAAAATTCATTCAAGCCGATCCAGCCGTTTAGTTGCAGTATAGATAAATAACCTAGATACCGACTGCAGCGCCATCTTCCGGCTGATTTGTGAATCTAAACCATCCAGGGCGCCACCCAAACGCATACAAAAAAAATCATTGAAATCGGTCCAGCCGTTTAGGTGGAGTTCAGCGACATACACACGTACAGTAGAATTATATATATAAAGATAAAAAAACATCCAGACCCGGAACAAATATCTGTAGATAATGCAAACATTTGTTCCGCAACGGGAATCGAACCCGCAACCTCCTGCGTCTCAGCCGGTTATTCGAACACTACGGCCCGTAGGTCGTCAAATAATGAACTTGCTTACCTTTAGGAGTTCTCTTCTTTTTGATGGTAATTGGTTGAATAGTCCTGCAGGGTATTTTTTCCTGGAGATGCCACTTGGTCAGTAACGGCAAGAATTTTTCCACGCAGTATCTTTCCGGCCAGTCCAGTTTATGTGACATAACTTTCTAAAAAATTCATACAAATATTATCAAGTTTGGATCAAAGTAAAAAAGCTACTAACTGGTCTTAATTAAATAACTTCTAATGAACTTGCGAAGCTCATGCAAACTCTTTATTCAACTTTTCTTTGACTTGATAAACTTCGTTCAGTTCATTCTTTAAACAATTTTGCCTTTATTGTTTAGACAGATGGTTTTTTTTACTGGGGAAATGGGGAACTATGGGGAATCCAAAACCATATCAGATACGGAGAAACTGTCTAGGGTACAATTAGGCCTATTTTATGAAAATAATTATGGTATGGTTTAATTTTTGGTAAAGCCTGAGTTTTCCATGAAAATTAATAATGTACCAACACATTTTTTTATTATTCAAACCTTAACCGCGGTAACACTAATTAGTCAGCACCATTGATGGTGGTCAGGGGTGGACAGTATTTCAATTACTTGTAATTAAAATACAAATACGTATTTGGTATTTGTAATTCAGTTACTTCGTAAAATATAATTTGTGATTGGTATTTCAAATGCCTAACGCTAAGGTATTTTGTAGTTAGTATTTCAAATAGTTATGGCTTCAAAATACATCTGAACATAAATACATTTAGTGATCTTATTAATGGTGCGTTCTACAGAAAATAGCGCTATATAATAGTTTTCGTAACTATTTGTAAGTAAAATGGCGACCGCTAAATATGTCAATCTTTAAAGTTGACAACACTGCACCTGTACTGTACGCCAAATTGTCAAATACCAAACACCTGACTTTATTTTGTATTTTAAATGTGCGAGATAGTATTTTGTAATTTGTATTTTAATTACGCAAAGCATGTGTTTTGCCCAGCTCTGATGGTAATATGGCACTGCACAATATGTTAAAGCCAAGCTATTTAACTCAAGTGGGCCATATGCACCACCAGGTGGTATAAAAAATGGTAACTATGTGAGACCATGTGTGCGTGCTTAACTTCCTTGTCAGGTACAACACAATAGTTTAAAGTCAAGTTGGCAGTATATTTTATACATTATATAAAACAAAGACTATCAAAGACTCACCACAAACTGAATCAAACTTGGTGTAGGTTTCTTCAAGCAATTCAAGTCGATATTTTCCGGAGTATTATTCATGAATTCTTTCATAACCTTAGGCTCAGGGAACAGTGTACCGCAAGTAAGAGCTCGAGTTCTCAGCGACAGCTCCCGTTTTAATTCCGCTACTTTTGCTCTGTAAACAAAGGAAACTGATGCATCTTCTGATATAGTTTCCTACATTAACTTTCAAACCATTTTGTGATAGTTTATTTTCAATCAAAATATTTTCAATAATTGCCTACTTAGGTTATAGTAAACTCCTACCACCTAACATTGTACCCAGATTTAAAAGGAATAAATGAAATTAAATAAGATTGTCTAGTGTTCATCGATAAAGAAAAAATATTTAAAACTAGTAGTTCGCCCCCGAAATGAGATCTTGCGAGTCTCCCATAAAAACAAAAATATATATTCGTAATCTTTAACTATCAAAATAGTGCCACGAAATAAACAGTTTATGTTATTTGGTTACTCTTTTTGGGGTACAAATGGCAGTTATTCTGGATTTTAGACTTTTGCCTATATTTGTGTCACTTAAGCTACACGCATACCAAATTACAGCACTGTGGGGCCACTGGTGAACCCTGTAAATTTTGTCAATGTTCAGTTTTTGTTATGGCTAATAACTCAAAAACAAGGCTTTACTAAAAATAAAAACGCAAAATGTACTAATGAATACCTTTTATTTGACGTCCCACTTGACCTAATAGTCTCATTTTAATTTTTTTTTTACCCCTCTTGATTCCCAATATCTCAACAACCCTCCAAAATTTTTAGCTCATTTAGTCACACCAAAATTGTGCCATCACTACCTACCTATGTATCAAATTTCACGATGATCGGATCAACGCTCGAAAGTTGTCCTCGAACAAACAAACATACATACATACATACAACGCCGATTTGCCCAAGTTGATTTAGAGATCTCGCTTAGTTCGATCAAAAATATAAATTCTATGCAAACATAACTTCCCCACACCCTAAAGTTAAATCATTAAAATCGTTGATATCGGGGGATCAAAGTTCAAAATTGCATTTTTGTTTTAGTTCATTACATGGACAATCGCCTACGAAATACCGATCCGCCCCGGCTTGGCACGGATTTTTAATAAATGTATGGAGTCAGTCATGGTTTGTATGACTTTTGAATTTGCGATCTAGAAGGTGCTAGAGGTATAATGTAAATGCTGTAATGAATGTAATGTAATGTAATGTATTGTAATGTCAGGGTGTCCGTGAGGTCAACACTGGCCTCAGCAGAAGACCAGCGCTGCAGTATAATAAATAATAATAATAATAATAAAATCTTTATTCATTTTTCATATTGCTGAGATTAACATTACGGATTAGTATCTACTTATAGGTAACACTTTATACATTGCCTGAACTAGGAGGACCTGTATCTCAAAAACTAAAAACCTACAAAAACTAAGTGCACACGTGCTATACAATATTTAAAATCCTACTTTATTACGTTTAGTAACTCCTCAGTTTCCTCGTATGATAGATTGGATAGAGCAGACTGTAAGGCTCATGGCAACATGCTGTAGTTAATGCTGAGCTGAGGACCCTTTCACCACCACACTTATAATTTTTAGTTAGTTTATAATTTTATTAAGTTTATTAATAGTGTTTTCTTTTGTATCATTTGTTTCTATGTCCATATGTGGTGGTCTGAATAAATATTTATCTTCTTCTTCTTCTTAAAATGCATATTTACCAAAAAGTTTCACAATATAAGTAATAAATAACGATAAATAATTTAATTTATTCGCATAATGGTACAGTTCTTGCATTTTTATTGATTCACACAGTTGATCGTTGACCGACATTCTTTGAAGTAGAGTGCAATTATCACTTACTTATGGCCGTAATCCTGGCAGCCTTTACTGGAACTGCAGACAGGGCATCCGTTTCTAGCATGTGTGCGCCCGACGTGACCGCAGCGGTCACAGAGACCGGGAGCAGCCGCCCATCGCGTCCTCTCTTCATAATGATCCACGTCCGTCACCCAGGATACCAGTCTATTGCAGAGTTTGTATTAGTATTGATTAACAATATTATTGTTACGAGCTGGGAGTACATGATAAAATAATTAAATCCATTTTTTTTACTATATACTATAATATAGGCTTGCCTTTGACCATGATCTCGCCTGATGGTATGCGATAATGAATGCACTCTACGATGGTAGAAGAAACCGCTTTTGCAACTTGAACTCGCAACTTGAAGACACCCAGGTTATAACTATCATGAAACACAGACTGGCAAGGCGTTCCACTCTTTGGCGGTACGCATAATAAAGGTCGAAGAGAACCGCTTTGTGTGAATGGGAGGTATTTTAACCATATAGCGGTGGCGCACCGCAGAGCATCTGGTTGTCCGATTATAGAATGGAGATGGTGGGATTCTATTGAAAAGTTCCGCCGCACACTCCTCGAAATGCATCCGATAAAAAACCGAGAGGCTAGCAACCTTTCGTCGATGCTCCAGGCTGTGGAGCCTTGCATTAACTAGCTCATCGTTGCCTATGCTTCTTGGCTTCTTGGCTTAATTTACCAAACTAACGCATTTTTTTTCTTAGATCAGAGTTACAAACGTCGAGTTCCGTAGACGTACGAAGGCTCATGACGTTGGGAATCGAGTTAGGCACATAAATGGTCTTGGGCGAGACACTTGGCAAGACGTGGTCATGACAGGTGGAGCAGGGTAGCGACTGAATGGTGGCAAGAGCATCAGCCGCGCTCCGGCCTGCTGCAGTCGGCGGTCGTCTCGCTCTACGTCATGTACCTCACGTGGTCTGCTTCTAACTTTCTAACGCGGACGCGGAGTGCAATGCCCTCACAGGGGGAACTAATCAGGTATCATTCCATTTTATTTTATTTGAGAAACAAAAAGCCTGGTGATGACAGGTGGAGCAGGGTAGCGACTGAATGGTGGCCGAGGAATGGCTGTAGAAGGGTAGGACGTCCGGCAGCGAGATGGATGGACGACATCGTTAAAGTCGCAGGCCGTCAATGGGTGCGACTAGCGCAGGATCGTGGCGGATGGCACAAACTAGGGGTGGCCTATACCCAGCAGTGGGTGAAGTCGATCTGTGGATGATGATGATGATAAACATTTAAATCACAATAGCACAAACTTAAAAATATATCAAGTCCACGGGTAATTTTGATGTATGGACTCTAGCAGCTATCGAGAATCACTATGTCACGGAAAATATTTTTTTCCTATAGCACTACTGGTTGAGTCAAGCAGTTGTGTCACAAGGAATAAATGCACTAATTCATATTATCATTCACAATAAAACACTTGAATATATAGCACTATAGCTAAGTGTAGACTTTTTATTCTCGCGCGTAATCTCTGTTTGGCGGCGCGTCAATTTGTGTGTGGTTATTTAAATTTAATTTAATTTTATCTGCCATTACAGATTCAATAGCGTTTTAAAACTGTTAAGTAATCAAGTTATTACGCTGTGCCTATTAACAGCCGGACGGGTAATCAATCATCGCAGCTAAGTGAAACATTATCAGACGGAAGACGCCTGCCCCAAGATAAATAGCCTTTTGCGTAAAATGTCACGGTGAAAGATCTTGAGCCGTCTCGATCATACTACTATCCAAAATATTTCTTAAGATTTTTACGCATCACGCACATAGAAAGTATTTAATGGTTGTCTGGAGGAGAACAAATTAATTAATTAATTAATTAAACCACTTAAATGTACACCATAAAAATATAAATTACAAACAAAATAGAAAACACATAGCAAATAGTACAATGGGCGGTCTTACCACTATTAGCGATAAGATTATAAGATCGCCCATTGTATCTTTATTTATCGTGTCTTACTTTGTAACTGTATTTCTTTATGTATTATAAAGTCGTAGATCATCATCATCATCATCATCATCTACAGCCTGGCTTCATCCATTGTTAGGTATAGGCCTCCCCAATTTGTGCCATCCACCACGATCCTGCGATAGTCTCACCCACTGACAGCCCGCGACCTTTACGATGTTGTCCACACATCTGGCTCCCAACTCGTAGGTAGATAGAAAAATGTATTACGACACAAGTATCAAACACAGACAATTAAATCATCATCATCATCAACCTATAACAGTCCACTGCTGGACGTAGGTCTCTCGCAGGTTGCGCCATTGAGCCCGATCCTCCGCTTTTCTCATCCAATCCTTGCCAGCCACAGCGCGCAAATCGTCACTCCATCTAGCTAGCCGGAGGTCGTTCTACACTTCGCTTGCCCAGACGTGGTCTCCACTCAAGAACAAGTTTACCCCAACGGTTATCAGTTCTGCGGCAGATATGACCGGCCCACTGCCACTTCAGCTTGTTGACCCTCTGAGCTATGTCGATCACCTTGGTTCTCTGTCGGATAACCTCGTTTCGGATTATATCCTTCAGAGAAATTCCGAGCATAGCCCTTTCCATAGCTCGCTGAGCGATTTTCAATTTGTGGACCAGTCCCACCGTAAGTGTCCACGTTTCGGCTGCATAGGTCATCACAGGTAGGACGCACTGGTCGAACACTTTCGTTTTTGTAGGATGGGTGACGAGAATTACATACTGACAATTAAATACTGACACACAAACTAAATCAGAACGATATACTCGTACCTACTACATAATAAACTTGAATTTGAGAGAGCTTAAGCATTTCTTTTAAATACTTTTAAACCTTTTTTCATTATCTGTTCATTCTTTTGTTAATTATTGTTTGAACTTAACTTTGCTAAACATAATTCAACTTATTCATATGACGGAAGAAGCCACTGGCATCTGAAAACACACTTTTTTAACTAGTTCGGGAGTGGATTCTAAATAACTGTGTCAAACTTAATATGTCAATCCAGAAATGTTTACTTTACTTAGTCACTGAGCCCTGTGACGAATAAGGAGTATGGCTCAGCATTATGCTGAACCAATGTTTTACTCAGCGCTGGTTTTAAGCCAAAAAACTAGAGCACTGTCGCGCTACGGACGTTAGTTAAGAGTGCCATCCGGCTGTATAGGTAGAGCAGGATATCTTTATCTTTACATAGTATAAAATGAAGTCGCTTCCGCTGTCTGTCCGCTTAGATCTTTTAAACTACTCAACGGATTTTAATGCAGTTTTCAGCAATAGATAAGAGTGATTCAAGAGGAAGGTTTATATGTATAATACATACATCACTCTGTTTGTTTGTTAGTTTGTTTGTTACCTTTACACGACTAAACGGCTGAACGGATCGTAACGAAATTTTGCAAGGAGATAGATTATATCTTCGAAAAGAACATAGACTACTTTTTAGCCAACTGCGCAAAATGAGGGTAATGTTTTATTGAAAATCCACCCGTGAGAAGCAGCACGCGGGTCAGCTAGTCAACTATAATTTGATCTCCAAGTTATAAGTACCTACCTACATAAAGAGATCTGGCGAAAACATTTACGAAAAAGCTAGATATCTTATTACTTATGAGCTTTTTATTAGACTGGTTTTCTTCTCACGTTGACCGTCGGTGCGTAGCTAGCCGGCGTCCTCGATTGGTTAAGAGAGAGAGAGAGAGAGAAAGAGGCGGACGCTTATCAGCGCCGACCGGTCAGCGTTATTCATAAACGCTTTTTTTTATACTATGGAGATGGAACAAGCCTATGGGGCACCTGATGTTAAGTGGTAACCATCACCTATAACAAAGTTTGCCTCGTAGGTCACGCTCCTTAGAAATGTGCCCTACGATGCACTTCCCTGCGTCTAATCAACTTGAGGCATACAGGTGTAAAGCCTCATGTGCCTGTAATTTCACCGGCAACCATACCCTTCAATCCGAAACACAGCAATGCTGCTTGGCGGTAGAAATAGGTATGGTGGTAGCACTTCCCCGGGCGAGCCCTTTCACAACAAACTCTACTACTCTTCATAGTAATACATACATATTGACCTATCAACGCTGACAGTCAGCGTGAGAAGAAAACCCTCCGTATGGTTTGTCCTCCAGGGTCAGATGATGGAGCCAAATGGGAATCAACAGAACTCTTAATGTAGTAGGAGAGTCGTGTTTGGGTTATTACAAATTGTCTTTGCAAATTGTTTTACAACCAAGAAGACCAGGGTCTGATGCTATACGGTCTGAAATTTCTGGATGGTTCCGAAATGGAACTTCCTTATTCCAGCTTATTTACAAAGCTGTCGTAACTAACGGATTATCACGGGTTACCTAACTTTTGGTATATAGGTAAAAAGCTGTCAAAACCAACCAGAATGGAAAAGTATTTATTCTACCCGGACAAAGTCGCTGGCGTTAATCTAGTGTAGGGATAAATACGAACCTGGGTATAACGTTATTTTCAGGAACAGTATGTAGAAATGTGAGAACTGTGTTGATTGAGGTTCCGCAAGCCCCAACGCCATAATCGCAGCCGCAAAGTAGAGCTAATGCAACCATCTTTTTGCGACCAAAACCTAAAACAACACTGAATTATACTGAAGGTACCTTCTAACTATACAGGTGATTATTTTCAAAGGGATTGTGAAGCCAATATCTAAGTGTACTATTTAATTTTCTTGTGGGCACAGCGGCACAGCGATACGCGTGAAAATAAGAGATCGCAAGAGCATCATTCATGCGGATGAGTGCTTCTCGAGGAGATTAAACTTCAAGCTGAATACGAGGCTTGTCTAATGTTATGAGTGACAATCAAAGAACATCTTAGTAAAAGAATCGAGGTCACTAATATTGAAGTCAGAATTGCAAAACCCGGTCTTGTGCGCACCATTATGCAAAGAAAAGTTGCCTATTTGCGACATGTTTTGCGTCATGAGCTATATCATCTCATCATCTGCTACAGCTTAATATGATCCGCGCAAAAAAACCAGCCTGAAGAGGAATAGGAAGAAGGAAAATATCCTGGCTACGCAATATTAGGCAAAAGACTGGCATTAAGGCGGAATTCAGACTAGCCCTGGTCAAAGAGAAATTTAAAAGGATGACTGCCGATCTTCAGTAATGAAGAGGCACCTGAACAAGAAGTGGGTACATCGAAAAGTTCCTTTTCGGCCACCCTGACAAATGAGTTTCACAACCAGTCGCGATTGAGGATTTTTTACTTTTTGTCGACAACTAGTTGCGATGGGAGAGTATTTTAGTATTTTCCCTTACTTATCGAAAAAGATACAAAACAAATACGTACCATTGTTCTGAAACATTTTCTCAGCATCGTAACAGTCGACCGAGCCCTGCGCGGCGCCGCCTCCGGCCGAACTCGACACGCTAAAATTACGGTACACACGACGAGCGCCATATGCGAAGCAGTCAGAATCCTGGGAAATTACAGCGTCTACCAACTGAAGCACATCATTTATTAGTGTGTAGAATGAAAAGCTTGATTTATTTTAGTCTAGAATTAACATGCATGCAATGCCTTTTTCCCTGGATCACCAAAAAAAACAAAAACTAATCAATAAAATCTAAACCATTATTATAAATACGGGATTTATCACATACTGTTCTATCGGTGTTTCGACCGATAAATCCCATATTTATAATAAATAACATAATGATTGAAATAAATAACAAGTCTTCTGAGTAAAATTTAAGACGAAATATAAATAAAATATCATATTTATATTAAAATATTACAAAAAGGAAAATTTATAAAAATAAGAGATATCTTAAAAATCTTAAAATTTTACGTGTCGGATAAAATTATACAATATTATGTTTAATTCAAGTAATAAGAAGTAGATTGTAGTAAGATTTAGGTTAGTGGCGAAATAAAAATATTTTTCGTAATCAATATTTCAACCCGCCTTCGTGAGATCGAACAACTATAAATCTAGCATCATGCCACTTTTTTGCAATGCTTAGTACGGCCGGGGTGCTTTATCCTTAGTTATAATAAATCAATGTAATGATCAGAGTTTTTCCAGCACAGAACCAAAATTAGTTCTTTAAAGGGCTGGATTAAAATGTTACCCCATCAGTGTTCTACAACAAATAAAACAAATACAAACACCTTGTGCATTGAGCTCAGCGCATGTTGCCTCTGCCTCTCCTCGTCCCTTGATGCAACTCACACCCATACATTTCAGAAGAGTTTCACACTGAAAATAATATAAAAGTCTTACATCCAAAATCAATTTGTTACAGAGTCATAAGATCAAAATGGATTATTATCATACACATAAACTTACTACATTAAGAACTTAGGATTGATTTTGCATGTCTTATGAGAATAAAATTATGACATCCAGTCTGTAATAGGCCTTATAAAATAAAATTATGATCAAAAGCATATTAATAGAACCTTTTGCAATAGTTAAAGCCTGGTTTTCAATAGCACAATAACCGACTGGTCCATTGGTCAGTACTGGCCTTTACTGTCCAGCTTTGAAAACAGACATAAATGCGCAGTTAGAACTGGCATCATATTGTTCTCACATGTTCAACAATTATTGGAAAGCAACTGAGGGAGCACTTGATTTATGAGCCATGTCAATGTAATTTTATAAGCATATGTTTTCCTTGTTGGTGATCCTACAATTCCTACATAAATAAACTAGGTTTCCTTTACTGACCAGTCAGTTACTGGGTCTTTGAAAAACAGCTTAAGGTATCAACAGCCAAGCAGAGGGGAAATATATATGAGTCAGCTAAATGGTACTACATCATTGTATGAATTATGTTACTATTAGTTGATTTAACACTTCCCCTCTCCACTTAGCTTCAGTGTATACCAGCCCTTAATGTTAGGATGTGATTGAATAACACACTTCTCTAAGAACACCTGCAAATCTTCTTCTTGTCACATCTGGCTTGGCAACTTTAGCATTCCCAGACTTAGGTGCTGCTCCACGGAACTGTATGGCATTGCGAGCAGCCATTATATTCTGCTTTAATTGGGGTGCATCACCTTCTAGCACGAAAATAGGGGTGATATCAGCCAAGAGGAGATATATCGTCCGGAAAAACAGGTTCCTAGAACAATACGATTTTTGGTGTAAAATGCACAATACACCAGTATACACATCAGTGCTTAGAATAGGGATTCCTTATTCCACGCACACTAGATTTAGAGTTAGAAGTAGGTATTCTAGTAAAACAGCCATGTTTTTAGCAGTACCTACAAATCAATTTAATAATGCTATACATTTCACACAGTGCTATCTAGCCACAAACTAAGCAAAGCTTGTACTAGATAACTGGTAAATTATTTTTTGTAAATAGATAAGTACTTAAATCAAATTTAGAGACAAATAAATGTAGTCTTATTTGTGTAACTTGTCTTACCTAAGGTATAATTTAGGTTGAATATGGTATTCTGTAACATTTTGACTGTCACACACCCAACCAGAAAGATCTACAGCAAGAGTCTCTCCTCTTACCTGAAAGATAAATAAAAAAGTTGTAAAACAGTAGTAGAGTACAATGTGCACTTTTTGGTATCACATTGAAATGCAGAAGACAATCTAAAGATATAGAAAGCAGAAGAATGTAGCTTCGATCTTAATTACATAAAGTCCCTGGTATTTCAAAAAATATGGGATTCACTTACTTCATGCAGAGATTTCTTTTCGCTAAATGGCGTTAATACCGTCCATAAGCCCTTAATACCCATAGCTAAATAATAATGAGATATAACATTGTATGTACTATGTTTTCATAATAAATCAAAAAACCACAATAGAATATTAAAAATTTCAAAGTATGTCAGGTCAGTTTAAAAACCGAAAAAAACGCTAAACAAACCAAACGACCAATCAAACCCAAACACAATTTTTCAGGGCTATCATTATATAAAAAATAATTTACCCACTTATTTATGTAATTCTTTCATCATCATCATCATCAACTTATAACAGTCCACTGCGGGACGTAGGTCTCTCCCAGGGTGCGCCATTGAGCCCAATCCTCAGCTCTTCGCACCCAATCCTTGCCAGCCACCGCACGCAAATCGTCACTCCATCTAGCCGGAGGGCGTTCTACACTTCACTTGCTTATACGTGGTCTCCACTTCAGAACACGTTTATCCCAACGGTTATCGGTTCTGCGGCAGATATGACTGGCCGACTGCCACTTCAGCTTGCTGACCCTCTGAGCTATGTCGATCACTTTGGATCTCTGTCGGATAACCTCATTTCGGATTCTATCTTTTAGAGAAATTCTGAGCGTAGCCTTTTTTCATAACTCGCTGAGCGACTTTTAATTTGTGACCAGTCCCACCGTATGTGTCCCCGTTTCGACTGCATAAGTCATCATAGGTAGGACGCACTGGTTGAATACTTTCGTTTGTAGGCGTTGTGAGATGGGTGACGAGAAGACCTGACGAAGTTTCTCAAACGCTGCCTAGCCCCGCTGAATTTGCTAGTTTACTTCTTTCTCAAGATTGTATCTACCCAATTACAGTCATTCTTTACTGAACAGAAAATGACACAGAAGGGGGACTTAATGCAAAACAGCTTTTTCTACCAGTCATACGTGACGGGTTGGAAAAACATAAA
Organism: Philereme transversata; assembly: GCA_963924445.1. Classification (NCBI taxonomy): domain Eukaryota; kingdom Metazoa; phylum Arthropoda; class Insecta; order Lepidoptera; family Geometridae; genus Philereme; species Philereme transversata. The sequence goes on along the minus strand of OZ004350.1, from coordinate 11,209,958 downwards.
TTGGCATAACATAGATAATGATCAATAACAAAACATACCTACCAATCATTTACATGTTATTTGCTGAGGGGTTTCAGAAGCATATTTAGAAAGGAAAAAGCAATAATTACTTAATTATATCCCTTAATCCCAAGAGGTGGTTATCAAAACACCATTTTTGACTTAACTAGTTACTGATATGTTTTGTCTTGCTTTTGTAGTATGTAGTCAATGACTAGTTAATATATTACTTTACCAACCAGCAGAACCATATCGTACATATGCAACCGGAGAATATTTGATTTTTTTAAATTTACTGTAACAACTGGATTACATACCAGTAGGTGGTGAACGGGATATCTCATGAAAACGACACTGGAAGCTTGAATAGAAACGGAAGTTAAAAACCGTTCATGAACACCTACCAAGGAAACTACACATAAAATGACATTAAATAACTTTACTTAGTTCTCAGGCGCTGTAGTTATTATGTGCAACACAAAAATACCCACAGACCACTGCAAAGTTCAAAAAGTGGCAACATTTTATTTAGCTGTCTGTGACATGAGAAAGTTCGTTCAAAATGTTTTGTAGTCCTACCCAAAAGTTCCAAAGGAAAATCTTTCAAAAATAACTAATGTAAGATAAATTATAGTGGAGCTACTGAAAGTTATACGTAATATTGTATTGATTATTTCCTGTATTCTTGTTTCCTGTATTAATGTATCGTTCCGATAATATGGTTAACTAGTAAATAACGTGGGGTTTATAGGTATTCTTTTAAATCCGTAGTTTTAGATCGAACTTGACAGTAAATAGTAAATTAGTAATTGTCAATGTCAAACTAAACGTAATAGATTCAAATCATAGCATAGCAAAAACAAAACATTTATTTTTTTACTATGTAATACTACCGGCGACTGCTTTAAATAAGCCTCTAAACGTAATTACCTACGTAATATTTTGAAACTTTTATTTAGAACCTACATAGTTCATATCACCGAAACCACGATTGTTGAAACATGCTCACCCGAAAAATAATAATTGTTGAGCTCACATGACATTGCTAATGTGTACAAACTACAAAATTATAATGAGTTGCTATTGAGGACGGAGCTGCTGATAATAATTCAGTGATAAGACATTAAAATTCACGATTGTTCAAACTGTATAAAACTTGGTACCTATGGTAGGTTACTGACGTGATCTTTATTTGCCTACTATTTTTGTTATCAAGAAAAAACAACTGATTTCTCGATTAGCGCTGTGTGTCTCTTTAATTAGTAGCGTAACTACGTGTGGATTATAATGTCTTATTTAAGATATATTTCCAGACAATGGTGAGTTGTGTATTAATTAAAATCTTTCTCATTGCTTTAAACAACATAGTCATTCAACTTTATTTTGATTGATTTCCATGTGAATTATTGTGAATAGATAGTACCTAAGTAAAAGTACCTTAATAAAATAATTCTTTATTGAGGATGGTCTACGCTCATAAGTAATATTTAAAATAAATTATTTATTTCAGTGTTTCAACGAACCTTCCCTTCTCAGTAAGATATAAACATGCACAACAAATTAAAGAAGAGATAACCCAAAGGCAGATCAGCAAAGTGCTGATCGCCAACCGCGGAGAAATAGCATGCAGAGTCATGAAAACTGCAAAGAAACTTGGCATAAGAACTGTGGCGGTCTTCTCCGATGCTGATAAACATGCTATGCATGTGGAAATGGTAATAATTTTTGATATCAAAACTATTCCTGTAGATAACTGATATTTGATATTATCTAACTTACCAACCATCGTAAGCCAAGTTTAATTTCGCTATCTCTGTTAATTAATTTATTTGCGGGCAATTTTTTTGTTTATTGTAAAATACAGTTGACATGGATGTCTCACAAAAGAAGTATTCCTACGAGGCATGCCTTTTAAGTTTTGTCGTTTGAAGAAAAAAACACAACTAGAACCTTATAGTACTTTTTATTGTTTTTCAAAGTATTCACCACGTAGCTTAATGCACTTTTCCATTCGCTCAAACCAGTTATTATAACATTTATTTCACTTTAAAGTGGGGGTGTTCAAAATGGCTGACTTGAAAGTGTCGACTGCTTCTTCATCGGACTGGAACCTTTGACCATGAAGACTTTTCTTAATTTTAGGAAATGTAAAGAAATCTTTGGGGCTTAGGTCAGGACTGTATGGAGGATGGTCAAGAATTTCTACTTTTTTCTGCTTCAAATACTCAATCGTTTGACGAGCGCTGTGTGAGCTTGCGTTGTCGTGGTGCAGGATGATGCATCGCTTTGAGTTAGATTTTCGAAGTTCGGCGATGACTTGTGGTAAACAAACTGCGGTATACCACTCTGCGGTATACCACTCTGCGTTAACCGTTCTACGATCTTCAAGTGCAATAGCCGCAACATGGCCGGCTTTTTCAACGAACGTGGCCACCATCTTCTTTGAAGTGCTTCAAGAACGAACAACTTTAGTCGGCTTTGGCTCGTCTTGAAAGACCCAGATTGTAGATTGTTGTTTGGAATCAGAATGGTAGGCATAGATCCAAGATTCGTCACCACTGATGATGCCGTAGACGTGATTTGACTTTCCTCGGTTGAACCTTTGCAGAGTTTTCTTACACCATCTGACGCGGGTCGCCTTGTGATCGTCGGAAAGCAGATGCGGTATCAAACGGCAAACTAGCTTTCTCACACCAAGCGCTTCATGCAAGATCTTCTGAATGGTTGTCCCTGAGATGCCTAATAGAGCCTCTATCTCTCGATACGTCACATGACGATCTTCGAGAATTAGTTGTCTCACAGCAATGATGTTATCTTCAGTGAAGGCGGATTTTGGGCGTCCTTCGCGAAATCTGTCACTAACACTAGTATGTCCACGCTGGAATTCTAAATACCAGCGTTCGACAGTCCGCAGACATGGGGCTACATCATTGAACACAGATGTTAGCTCTTCTAAACACTGAAGCCGTGTCAGGCCTCTTCTAAAGTTGTAGAAAATTATTGCACGAACATTTTCCTTACGAGGCATGCCTTTTAAGTTCTGTCGTTTCCATATTTTCCGGCAATTTTGAATTTGGAACTGTTCTATATTCGAATGTGTTTACATTTTGAATCTCAAAACAGTTGAAAGTATTAGGATTAATGCTATTGTTTAGTCACAGTTTCGATTTGAATCTGTCAGGTCACGTACGAAAATGAATCTTTCTAAGGAAAATGTTCGTGCAATAATTTTCTACAACTTTAGAAGAGGCCTGACACGGCTTCAGTGTTTAGAAGAGCTAACATCTGTGTTCAGTGATGTAGCCCCATGTCTGCGGATTGTCGAACGCTGGTATTTAGAATTCCAGCGTGGACATACTAGTGTTAGTGACAGATTTCGCGAAGGACGCCCAAAATCCGCCTTCACTGAAGATAACATCATTGCTGTGAGACAACTAATTCTCGAAGATCGTCATGTGACGTATCGAGAGATAGAGGCTCTATTAGGCATCTCAGGGACAACCATTCAGAAGATCTTGCATGAAACGCTTGGTGTGAGAAAGCTAGTTTGCCGTTGGATACCGCATCTGCTTTCCGACGATCACAAGGCGGCCCGCGTCAGATGGTGTAAGAAAACTCTGCAAAGGTTCAACCGAGGGGAGTCAAATCACGTCTACGACATCATAAGTGGTGACGAATCTTGGATCTATGCCTACGATCCTGATACCAAACAACAATCTACAATCTGGGTCTTTCAAGACGAGCCAAAGCCGACTAAAGTTGTTCGTTCTCGAAGCACTTCAAAGAAGATGGTGGCCACGTTCGTTGGAAAAACCGGCCATGTTGCGACTATTGCACTTGAAGATCGTAGAACGGTTAACGCAGAGTGGTATACTACAGTTTGTTTACCACAAGTCATCGCCGAACTTCGAAAATCTAACTCAAAGCGACGCATCATCCTGCACCACGACAACGCAAGCTCACACAGCGCTCGTCAAACGATTGAGTATTTGAAGCAGGAAAAAGTAGAAATTCTTGACCATCCTCCATACAGTCCTGACCTAAGCCCTAACGATTTCTTTACATTTCCTAAAATTAAGAAAAGTCTTCGTGGTCAAAGGTTCCAGTCCGGTGAAGAAGCAGTCGACGCTTTCAAGACAGCCATTTTGAACACCCCACTTTAGAGTGGAATAAATGTTATAATAACTGGTTTGAGCGAATGGAAAAGTGTTTTAAGCTACGTTGTGAATACTTTGAAAAACAATAAAAAGTACTATAAGGTTCTAGATGTGTTTTTTTCTTCAAACGACAAAACTTAAAAGGCATGCCTCGTAGAAAGATTCATTTTCGTACGTGACCTGACAGATTCAAATCGAAACTGTGACTAAACAATAGCATTAATCCTAATACTTTCAACTGTTTTGAGATTCAAAATGTAAACACATTCGAATATAGAACAGTTCCAAATTCAAAATTGCCGGAAAATATGGAAACGACAGAACTTAAAAGGCATGCCTCGTACTAGAATCATTATGCCAAGTCACATACCTTAGGACAGCCTTAAAAAAGAAACTATAATAATGAATAGGTACTAACATATTTACTATTCTTACTGATATTTATTATAATTATTTGTTAGCATTTTGACGATTGTTGGATAATAAGTACTAAATAGATTTTATGATTTGAGTCTTCTAGGTGTTATAGATGATTATCAAAATATTGATTGGTTTATGCAATCTCTTCCTTTTATATGTGATTTACCATTATGCTACTTTGTCAGAGGGGCATGCCATGGCTACTCCTTTTTTGTGACTCCTTAGTTTCTTGCAATCTGCTTATGAAGGCATTGAGCTAAAGTTTGGTGTTTGCTCCGCACTTGGCTTGAGTGGAATAAGCCCAGTGGCACTTCCATCTTATATAATGCATTGAGCTATATGAGGTCTTAAGGGACTATCCTCTTTAACCTCCTAAAGGTTGTGGTATCCATCATTAGGACATTAGCAAGCTAGTTTGGGTGTAGTTCCATTCGTATGGCGTAAGATTTAAGTCACTTCCTGTTTAAACCATTGGCACCTCTAGGTCGCGATGTAGTTGACAGTAGCGATGTGATGTACCAATGTGCATTGGTTACCATGCTTAGCATTTTAGATTGGATATGTTGAAAAATATTCAAGTTTGATGCCATTGATGTGATCTAATTCTATTATCATTAGGTTTTCTCCTTCAAACACCATTCCAACATATCCTGTGCTCTTTGCTATTATTTGCCCTCTCTGGCCCCTAATTGTCCACCTTGCTGATATTCTTATAATATACAAGCTGCCGCCTGCGGTTTCACAGGTCTGGTTTGTCAATTTTTATTTACATTACCCTCCTTCTGCATAGTCGTGTAAAAAGTAGCCTATGTATTAATCCCGGTCGTAGTCTATCGATGTACCACAAATTTTATCAAAATTGGTCCTGCCATTTAGTCGTATAAATGTAGCAAACATTGTGACATGGACATTTATTTATTTCACCCTTCTTTAGGCAGATGAAGCATACCACATTGGGCCAGCACCGGCAACCCAGAGCTACCTTAATGCACAGAAGATACTAGATGTAGCTAAACAATCTAACAGTCACGCTATACATCCTGGCTATGGCTTCCTGTCAGAGAATGTGGAGTTCTGTGAACAATGTGCCAAAGAAGACATCATATTTATTGGGCCTCCAACCTCTGCTATTAGGGACATGGGTATCAAAAGGTAAGTTTAAAAATAGGTAATTGATGAAATGATAGGTATTTTCACAATTTTATTTTTGTACTTAATACTGAAAAAAGGCTAGAAAAGGCTTTGCTTACATTTAGAAAATATAGGGCTTACTTAGAAAGATTGATAAATGTTAAGATTTGTAAAATCATCTCATAAATTTCGAACCAGACGGAATTTGAACCTCCTCTTGCGCACTACACGTCAGCTAAGAAATTTGTGAGAATAATTATTTATCCTATATCGTTTCACTGCTGGGCAAAGGTCTCCCCCAAATCCTGCTGATCTTAGCTATCCCCCACCATCCTTCCTCAAAGGCATCCAGATCACTATTTGTACTAAAAACGGGATATTTAACATGATTTGTGAGTTTTTGCGTGTCCCGATATTTCGACGCAGTTGCATGCACCGTGATCACGGGTAAACTGCGTTTCAAAAGTGGCATCCTGATCGTCCCGCCAACGCTATTTTGGCCAACCACGACGTCGGTATAATCGAATATAATATATTAGAATGGAGGCGCCATATATTACATATATTCGAAATTAACTTTGTCTCTCTATTTGTCTCTTTGATACGTTTTTACGGCTGGACTGATTTCGGTGAAATTTATAGATAGATTATGACCGGGATTGAGACATGGGTTACATTTTACCCGACTGCGCAGGAGGGTAATATTTTTATTGACAAACTTGTTTAAAATGGGTTTTCTTACTTATTAGTTACAAGTTACCGCCCGCGGCTTCGCACGCGTGGTTTATCAAATGTCTCAATCTATCTACACACCAAGTTCATTGAAAGTGGTTCAGCGGTTACGACGTGAAAGCGTAATAAACAAACTCAATTTTGAATTCTTAAATTAGAATGATAAATAAGTTGTTAAAATTGAATTCAATTTGCAGCACATCGAAAGCAATAATGTCGGCAGCGGGAGTGCCAATAGTGCAGGGATATCACGGAGAAGAGCAAAGCATTGAGAAACTGCAGGCTGAAGCACAACGGATAGGGTTCCCTCTTATGATCAAGGCGGTGCGTGGAGGCGGTGGAAAGGTAAGAGAAATTTAGTCAAATACTTTAATTATCAACTAGTAGCTACTAGCTTATTTTGTTTTAATTGATCGAGCGAAGCGAGATCTCTAAATCGGCAAATCGGCGTTGTATGTATGTATGTATGTTTGTTTGTCCGAGGATAACTTTCGAAGCGTTGATCCGATCATCGTGAAATTTTATACGTAGGTAGGTAGTGATGGCACAATTTTGCTGTGACTAAATGAGCTAAAAATGTGGGGGGAATGTGAGATATTGGGGTTCAAGAGGGGTAAAAAAAATGAAAATGAGACTATTACGTCAAGTGGGACGTCAAATGAAAGGTCTTTAATTAATTAATTAGTAGGTCTAAAATTAGTACATTTCAACCCTGTTTTTATTTTTAGTTTATTTTTGTAGTTTTTGAGTTATTAGCCATAATAAAAACAAAACTTTGAAAAAATTCACAGGGTACACCAGTGACCCCACAATGCTGAAATTTGGTATTCGTGTAGCTTTAGTGACACAAATATAGGCAAAAGTCTGAAATTCAGAATAACTGCATTTTGTACCCCAAAAAAGAGTAACCAAATAATATGGACTCCCGTTACCTGTAATTTGAATGAAACTGTAGGTCAAGTAAGGTAGTTTTTTTATTTCGTGGCATTATTTGGATAATCAAGATTACGAATAATATATTTTTGTTTTTATGGGAGACTCGCGAGATCTCAGTTCGGGGCGAACCACTAGTTCTTTTAAGTTTAATTTTAGCAGTAGGCCTATATTCAACAGTGGATATGATGATAATAATTTACAAATATTGAGATTTGGCACTAAATAATTAAAACAAAACCCCAAAAACCAAAAAAAAAGAATACAAAAATTGTGGCCCAGGCAGGACAGTCCATAATTTCTTCTTAGCCTTCTAAGACAAAAACATTCAGTTAAAATACACTTTCAGGGTATGAGGATTGCAATGACCGAAGCAGACTTCCTCCCACAATTGGAATCAGCGAAAAGAGAATCACTCAAGTCATTTGGCGATGACAATATGCTTTTAGAACAGTACATCACAGACCCTAGACATGTGGAAGTCCAGGTAAATATATTATAATAATAGATATAATATAGAGAATGTCATGCCACACTTGAATCTCACAGGAGGTAGCGGCTTCAATTTCCTCTGCGGAACAAATATTTGCGTTATCTACAGATATTTGTTTAAGTTCTGGATGTTTTTTTATATGCGCGCGTCCTCAAGTCGCGCGTTGAATAAGTTTAGTAGACTAGGTATTATAGGAAAGTAGGTAAAAACTACATTTATTGAAACTGTTTTATCCTTGGTACTTTACAAGCTCAGCATCGTAAAAACACTTTTTTATGCGTTTCATATATCACATGCACATTCATCTCCTTATAAAATGACACTGTTTACGCAGCTAGGACAGTATTATAAGTAAATATTAAAAAAAAACATATAAGTATTTTAGTCTGTCAGATAGCTGTTTCCCATAACACAAGTTCTGCTTAGTTTGCGGCTAGATAGCGCTGTGTGAAATGTCCAGCATTATTTGTTTATCTGAATATTTACTGATTGATGCTAATAAAGATAATAGAAAAATTAATGGCTCATATAATGTGTTGCAATGTGAACTAATTATATTGATGTGACGGCTTGTAGAAAACAATGAATCTTTATATTGTTTTTGGTTTATCATCAAATCTCAAGAAAATCTATAAAATGCTGCTCGACGAAATGTTAGAGACTTAGCGTATTGTAGGATGCCATAGATTACTAAAAATTTACTACGAGCCGTTCAATTACCCCGCACGTGCAATGACCCGCCCAGTCAATGTCCTGGCCCGGTCAATACGGCAGGGCGCGGGCTGTAAGTACCTACATGTTAGGCACAAAACCTCAAAATAAGTTTATGGATAAATATATATATATATATATACATATATATATATATATGTATATCTCATAAATATACTCCGTCACTAATTATAGTTTAAATTGCAACACCTTATATAAATTTTCCTTGAATGTTGTTTTTCTTACCAAGGTGTTTGCTGATATGCACGGAAACGCTGTTCATCTCTTTGAAAGAGACTGCTCCGTGCAAAGACGTCATCAGAAAATAATTGAAGAAGCCCCAGCAGTAAGTACCTTATCCACTTAATGAATAAAAGAGTTAATTAACAATCTTTCAAAGTATCAGGCAAGTATATTGGTTGCACAAATAGTAGGTAGGTCACTAATAAGCCTGAAAGTACTTAATTTTTCTCTCATGGAATAACTGACACTCTCTAGCGAGTAGCACACTTAGGTATTCCTTCGCAACGGGACAAAGTTTGCAAGTTCTACAAATATTTGTTCCGAGTCTAGCTGTTGTGGTACCATAGTACTCATATTTTCAAATACAAGGAATCCTAGAGTGGGGCCATATGTCTATCATTCACACTAGCTACTGCCTGGCGACATTTTAGTCGCTGTGATGTGGTTGTGGCCCGTCTAAACACAGGCTATGTGCTGGTTGGTTGTTATTGTTTTATTTTATTCACAGCCAGGATTATCTGAAGAGACCCGCAGCTCACTAGGCGAAGCTGCGGTAAGGGCGGCGCGCGCTGTTGGCTACGTCGGCGCTGGAACCGTAGAGTTTATCCTACACCGCACCACACACGAATTCCACTTTATGGAGATGAATACAAGGCTGCAAGTCGAACATCCTATCACTGAGATGATCACTGGTGAGAACTTACATGAAGTACTCCCATTTCACCACTATTGATTACTCTTTTTTTGTGAAAGTTTTAATAATTATGATATTGTTTTAAACAAAGAAAGATAAATAATTTATTGGACACACAGGTTTTACAGGACTACTAAATAAACATATTAATAATAAAAGACACGTTAAAAACACATAGACAAAGAAATAGACGTACAATTTGGTAGGCAAGTAGTTCCATCTGTAGAGCTGGTTGTTAGATAGGGCCAGACTTTTTTGTACGACCATATGGAACAAGCGTATGCCCCATTTGATTTTAAGTGGTAACCATCGCCTATAACAAAGATATAAGACTGGGTGACTTCACGAACGCAGAACCTCAAGATAACCTAAAAGGGATACATTATATAATATATATATACAATATATATATATATATATATAATAAGCAAAACAATAGCAGTAATCATATACTACGCATAAATGAGTTAAAACCACTAGCTTCTTAACTTTTTACTTTACAAATGTTGTTTCCAGGAACTGACTTGGTAGAATGGCAGCTTCGCGTAGCGGCCGGTGAACCGTTGCCATTAACACAGGAAGAGATCATCCGCCGCGGGCATGCAGTAGAGTGCCGCATCTACGCGGAGGAGCCGAGCGCTGGCTTCTTACCGCGCGCCGGCACGCTACATCGGTTGACTCAACCTTTACCTGAACAGTTTGTGAGGGTAAGTGGTACCTAATAATACAATGTTTTCTGTATATAAGATTACAACGTCGTTTCAAATCCAATTGGCTATAACAAATGACCAAATTTTTAGAGGGCATTGTTTACTAGGTAATTCTAATTTTACAGGCAAGACAAGTTCGATTTTGTTCAAAGTCAAGTGCATATAGAGGGTGTTTGGTAATATACTGACGATATTCAGGTGACATTTTCTTAAAATATAAAAAACTTCTCGAAAAAAATTACTAGTTATATTATAAAATTTAAAAGAAAATCGACAAAGATTAGGTGACTAATTCGACATAAAACTTACTACCTACTCTCGCAATCGACATCCAAAAATAAAAGCCGTAATCCACAAAAGCGTAGATTTGCAGAGATGAGAATACCATGCGAAAATAACTAATAGCATATCGATATTCCGACATCTCCCCGCTCAGCTTTAGTGGAAACGGTAAAGCGACGATGTCTTATTTTCTATATAGAGCATGCGCAGCGAAGTTCTAAGCAGAGAGCGCGTAGAGAGAGGACATAAGTAGCAAATCTACGCTTTTGTGGATTAGGGCCTTTATATTTGGATGTCGATTGCAAGAGTAGGCAGTAAGTTTCATATCGAATTAATCACCTAAACTTAGTCGATTTTTTATCGAGAAGTCTTTGTTATGTTTTGAGGAACCATCACTTGAATATCGTCAGTATATTACCAAACACCCTGTATGTTATCAATGGGCTGGTTGTTGTGTTAATGTAATTGTAAATTATGAAAACTATTTGCAATCATTAGATTCAATTGGCGTAACATATGAAAATATGGCGTGCAAATAAGAAGGCATTCACCCAGCAGATATCAGCTGATTAGATAGTGGACAGCAGTAATATTTGATTCGTTTATCTTGCAGGTCGAGACCGGTGTGCGGGAGGGTCAAGAGGTGTCAGTGCACTACGATCCCATGATTGCAAAACTTGTGGTGTGGGGACGCGACCGCAACGAGGCATTGGCAAAAACCAGGGCGAAGCTTCAAGAGTATCAAGTACGTTTAACAATTTTCCTGGTAAATAGGGAAAAGCCAGAAGTCAATAACAAGTATTGTTGTTCTTTGGGTTTAATGACCTTTGAGACTAAGTATTATTAAATTATCAATAAATTAATTTAATTGATCGATCGAAGCGAGATCTCCAAATCAATTTGGGCAAATCGGCATTGTATGTATGTATGTATGTTTGTTTGTCCGAGGATAACTTTCGTAACTTTTATCCGATCATCATAAAATTTGGTATTTAGGTAGGTAGTGATGGCACAATTTTGGTGTGACTCAAGGAGCTAAAAATATTGGGGGGTTGTTGAAATATTGGGGTTCAAGAGGGATAAAAAAAAATGAAAATGAGACTATTAGGTCAAGTAGAACGTCAAATGAAAGGTCTTCATTAGTACATTTGAACCCCGTTTTTAGTTTTAGTTTAATTTTTGTAGTTTTTGAGTTACTAGCCATAATAAATACAAAACTTTGACAAAATTTACAGGGTACACCAGTGACCCCACAACGCTGAAATTTGGTATTCGTGTAGCTTTAGTGACACAAATATAGGCAAAAGTCTGAAATCCAGAATAACTGCCATTTGTACCCCAAAAAAATATAACCAATTTACAAGAACTCCCGTTACATCTAATTTGAATGAAACTGTAGGTCAAGTAGGTTGGTTATGCATTTCGTGGCACTATTTTTATAGTCAATGATTACAAATAATAATATTTTTTTGTTTTTATAGGAGAGTCGCTCTAACTCAGTTCGGGGCGAACCATTAGTTTTAAGTCTTACTAGTTGTGCCATCGCAATCAATTAGTAGATCATTTCTCTATTAAAATGTATTATTAATGGGGTTCTAATTACAGACATATAAGAAAGTTATCTCCGTCAAACATACAGACATACCCTGCACCCCACATTTTACAGCTCAATTAGTCACACCAAAATTGTGCCATCACTACCCTACCTATATACCAAAATTCAGGATGATCGGATAAACGCTTTGAAAGTTATCTTCGGACAAACAAACATACATACGTACAACCCCGATTTGCCCAAGTCGATTTGGAGATTTCGCTTCGCTCGATCAATGACCCCAAATATTACGAAACCAGAACTGTATTTGCCTTTGATAGTTGATTGATTAGATGTTTACTCATAATAATATAACGTTTATTTCAGGCAACGTGTAAAAATTCGAAAAATATCAATACAAGGGCCCATAACTATAAATACCTTACAGACTAACATACATAATAAAATATTAAACTACACTAATAATTAGGAGTTTCTGTTCATTGGCGCCACCCTATAGCGTCAAAACACAACGCCTGCAGGCCAGAAATCAGCAGCATGAAAGTATCCGTATGCTTCTGCAGGCGCCCGAAGTACATAGGATTTGTCACCCACAATGTCACCTAGACCTAGATGCGTCAAAAGCAGATTCGAAGGTGGCTCGATATTCCGTCTCATAAGTGTCGGTTACTTTCAGGTGGCTGGATTGGAAACCAATGTGAACTTCCTTCTCCGACTGAGCGGTGCCAGTGCGTTCGTATCCGGCGACGTACACACGTCATTCATCCCACAGCACGAAGCCGAGTTGTTCCCCAAGTCCGACTCTGTACTCAGCGAGGAATGCGCTATTCAAGCTGCTTTGGGACACGTGAGTAACATCATTTTGAATTGTACTAACTAATGTAACCGTTTTTTTTATACCACTTTGGCGGCAAAGAAGCATGCGGCCCACCTGATCAGGGGGCCAATTCACGTAATACAATTTTAAAATTACAACGAAAGTTAACCCAAATGAGATTAACAATTGAACATATTTTGGCATTCTGCTCCAATAATATTAAGATATTAGCTTGATATAAATAAAGTCAAAATCGCATGCCAGTCAACTCATACCATTGTATTGTCAGTTACGTGAATATCGTTTAGGACATTTAACATAACGAGACTAGACCGCTACTCGAATTTTACTAGCCGGTCATATCGATAATCGGTATCGCAGAACCGATAACCGTTGGGGTAAAGTGTTCGGGAGTGGAGACCCCATCAATAAAATGTATGTATCAGTTTTACTAAGAATTTTTGAAGTGAAAACTGCTTTAGCCGCGTTGGACATATTTTGAGATGGGAAAAAACCATCGAACTCGCGACACTACCTGACACCTCTGTATATGTATACATAATTTGAGATGAGAAAAAACCATTGAACTCGCGACACCTCTGTATATAGGGTGTATGGTAATATTTCTGACACATAATTGTTACAAGCTGAGGGTTCGGGATAAAATAATGAGAAGCGATCTAACCAAAATAACACTTTTATTCAACACTAAAACGATGAATACATGAACTTGGTCACACGTAATCACAACACACTAATCCATTGCACCACTTAAAGTCACCGAAATGTTCGCACGTATAGCCAAATCCAGACTGACTGACTGACTGACGGCCATCTCTCCGGCCTATTAATATCGCGCACATTTCGATTGTTCGAGAACGATCTCGATCGTTCCAGGAAAGGGTCGGTGTTTCGACAGAATGGTCACTCCCCATTCTGCGAAACCGCAGGCAAAAACACAGCATGCAGGTATATTCCATACCAAGTATTACGTATTCCGTGACACAGTAGGTAAGACGAGAGCCTTCGAGAATTTTCGACTATTTCTTATTGTGTAACAGGGTAACACTACCCCCTCCTAAAACATGCTCGTCCCGAGCATTGTTAGCCCCGTAATATCGCGCCAGCCGATCAACATGAACAATTTTATTATACAAACGATATTCATGTGACGGTTTCTCAAAACTTAAAAAAAGACTTCTCGATAAAAAAACACTAGGAACTTGAAATTTGATAATATATATCAAATTTCAAAGAAAATTGACTAAGTTTAGGTGATTAACTCGATATAAAACTTACTGCCTACTCTTGCAATCGACATGCAAAAATAAGGGCCGTAATCCACAAAAGCGTAGATTTGCTACTTATGCCCTCTCTCTCTACGCGCTCTCTGCTTAGAATTTCGCTGTGATAAAAGAGAACATAAGACATCGCCGCTTGACTGTTTCCACTAAAGCTGAGCGGAGAGATGTCGGAATATCAATATGCTATTAGTTATTTTCGCATGGTATTCTCATCTCTGCAAATCTACGCTTTTGTGGATTACGGCTTTTATTTTTGCATGTCGATTGCAAGAGTAGGTAGTAAATTTTATATCAAATTAATCACCTAAACTTAGTCGATTTTCTTTTAAATTTGATATTATAACTAGTAGTTTTTTTATTCGAGAAGTCTTTTTATATGTATTGAGAATCCGTCACTTGAATATCGTATATTACCATACATACCTGTATAAGTATCTGTAGTGTAGTCCGTTCAAGTTTTCACTTCTGTCGGCACTCCCGGGGTGTCACCATTGTAATTTTTGTGATTTAATGTTTAGTCGTTTCATAAATATACACTAGAGATCTTCCAGTCCAGTCCAGACCAGTCTAAAATTACGCGCCTACCTACTCTTGTCAAAGCAAAATAATCTTTATTCATTGGGATAATATTGAAACGTCCTACTGTAATTGAACTTAAAGATGCGGTCGGCATTTAGACTGGAAGGATTCTCGTATTTATATAATAATAGTTAACTAGCCCAAAATATGGATTTCAATAAAAATTATCGCATAGTTGATATACATAATGTAGAGCAGGTTGTACCGCTTCATTCATATTTCATTCGTGATACTTCTTTATTGAAAAAGCTGCTCTGAATTTCTAAACAGGCAGCGATAATCTGCTTTCTACATAAATGTAGCCTAATCGGCGCATAATAAATTATAGCCAATCAGTCTCAGATAAATCAGTAAAGCCTATGTTACATAACATGAATGAACATCATTAATCAATGACGTTTTTATTGCAGTTACTTGTCAGTAAAAGTGAAAGCTCCGCTAATGACTCGTGGAAAGGAATCTCCGTAGAACCAACTGCGTGGAGGCCGAATTACAATGTACTGAAGACAATACCGCTGAGATTCGATGAGAAAGGTTTGAAGCAGGCATTTATATCCAATCAAAATGAACTCATCATCATCATATCAGCCATATAATGTCCACTGCTGGATATAGGCATAGATTTCCATAGCGACCGATCTTATGCGACCTGCAGCCAACAGCTTCCAGCAACCTTTATCAGGTCGTGTTCCATCTAGCGGGAGACCGTCCTTCGTTGCGCTTTCTAGTGCGTGGTCTCTACTCGAGAACCTTTCTGCCCCAACGACCCTCGGTTCTTCGAGCTGTACCCTGCCTACTGCCACTTCAGCTTGCTAATCCTCTATATCTATATCAGTGACTTGGGTATGTATGTCTTCAAATTTTTGCAAAAAAAAATATGACCCGTAAAAACAACCATGTGGCCCACCTAATGTTAAGTAGTAACCATCGCGTATAACAAAGAATTGCCTCGTAGATCACGCAACTAAGAAACGTGCCCTACGATGCACTGCTCTGCGTCCATCAACTTGAGGCATACAGGTGTAAAGCCTTATGTACCTGTAATTTCACCGACAACCACCCCTTCAAAACCCTTCAAACCGAAACACAGTAATGCTGCTTAATAATCTCCCTTACTCGCAAATCAGAAGATTTTTATTAGTAGACTAGCTGACACGCCGAACTTCGTACCGCCTTGACATGCATATGACGCGGGCTGCCAATGTACGTCGCCGGTAGAATTGTCAATCGGCCATCATTAGCTGCATCTACCTACGTATTTTGACTACCTCCTTGGTGCAGTGGGCGAATAGTCGGCTGAGACGCAGGAGGTAGCTGGTTCGATTCCCGCCGCGGAACAAATGCTTGCATGATCTACAGATATTTGTTCCGGGTCTGGTTGTTTCTCTATAATAATATATTATAAGTATGTATTTACAAATAAAAAATGTATATAAGTATTCTATCAGTTATCTGGTTCCCATAGTACAAGCTCTGCCTAGTTTGGGGCTAGATAGCGCTGTGTGAAATGTCCATCAATATTTATTTATTTATCTATGTATGAGAAAATTAATTTTCTTGATGGTTTAATATTTATTCTGCTATTCGGGGCGGAGACAAATCCAACATATCAAAGATCATCAAAATCGGTCCAGCCGTATTTGAGTTATAAATGGTGTAACTAACCTGACTTTGTTTTATATGTATATAGATTGACTTGAAGTTATTATTTTAGATCTAAAAGTATCCGTCAAATACGAGAGCACCCCTAACACATACAGAGTCCAAGTGAACGACGGCGAGTGGCGTAGTGTCGAGGCCTCTTTACAAACCTCTCCGCTTGGTTTGCGTTTGAACACGGCTATAGAAGACAAGATGACAAGCGTGGGACTACTCACACATGACAATCAAGTGCATGTATATAATGAGGTAAACTCTTTCGTTAATACGTTTGATCAAATCAAATCATAATATTTTTATTCCATAAAGTTACATTGTTTGTACACTTGGAAAGGTCATAATTTTTACAAAATATAATCATACATACCAAAATTCACATTAAAACATTTAAGAAGTTAGCAAGTACATAATGTTACGAGCTGAGGGTTCGGGATAAAATAATGGGAATCGATCTAACCAAAATAACACTTTTATTCAACACTAAACGATGAATACACGAACTTGGTCACACGTAATCACAATACACTAATTCACACCACAGTTGCACCACTTAAAGTCTCCGAAATGTTCACACGTATAGCTGAATCCAGACTGACTCGGGAGCAACTACTGTTCACGCGAGACCCTTCCCACGTCAGTCCTCCAGGGCCTCGCTGAGACTAACTCACTGAGACTGACTCAGACTCGAGACTGACTGTCCGGCCATCTCTCCGGCCTATTTATATCGCACACATTTCGATTGTTCGAGAACGATGTCGATCCTTCCAGGAAAGGGTCGGTCCCTCGACACAATGGCCACTCCCCATTCTGCGAAACCACAAACAATAGCAGCAATAACACAGCAAGACAAAACCGTTCGAGAAGGTTCGATTATTACTCATTGTTTAACAGCCTCGGCGTAACACTGCCCCCTCCTAAAACATGCTAGTCCCGAGCATTCTTAGCCCCATATCGCGGCAGTCGATCAACATGAACAATTTTAGGCGCACCTCACGCTGAAGATGTAGCAACTAGAGGAGCCACATTGCCGTCTCCAGTATTTCAGGACACCCAGAGTCCCTTTCTCATCAGCGATCCCAATTCCAGCCTCCAAAACACGGCTTTCATGATTTCTATCTGTTCTTTCACTTCCTGGAATTACTTTCCAGATGAACCGAACAATTCCCTCATCAGTCGAGCCCAATTCCAGCCTCCAAAATACGGCTCTCTTGATTTCTATCTGTTCTTTCACTTCCTGGAATTCCTTTCCAGATGAACCGAACGATTCCCTCATCAGTCGAGCACGCTCTTATGGCCAACGTCGCTGATCTTCCTGTTGACGACGCTGCTCTTCTTTATCCTGACGTCGCTGTTCCTCTTGCAACCGAGTCTGCTCCACCTGTTCATGTCGCTGTTCCTTCTGCAACCGAGCCTGCTCTTCCTACTGACGACGCTTCTCTTCTTAATGCTGACGGCGTTGTTCCTCTTGCAACCGAGCCGGCTCTTCCTGTTGATGACGCTGCTCTTCCTTATCCTGACGTCGCTGTTCTTCCTGCCAACGTTGCTGCTTTTCTTGTTGACGACAAAGCATGGCCATAATAGCAGCAAGATCGCCTGTCACAGGAGCTTGGCCCACGGATGATGATGATGATGGTGCTCCAAATTATTCGGTGGCGGTTGATTCCATCTCCATCGGCTGACGACTCTGCCGAGCTTCTTGAACCGGAGACTCTCCAAACCGCCTTTCATCCATTTCCTGTTGTCGTTGACCTCTCGTCCTGACACCGTCCACGTTATCCTTTGGCAGAACCGGCATTATTTTATCCCACTTCTGACACCAAATTGTTACGAGCTGAGGGTTCGGGATAAAATAATGGGAATCGATCTAACCAAAATAACACTTTTATTCAGCACTAAACGATGAATACACGAACTTGGTCACACGTAATCACAACACACTAATTCACACAACTGTTGCACCACTTAAAGTCACCAAAATGATCGCACGTATAGCTTAATCCAGTCAGTCTGAGTCAGTTGAGTGAGTTAGTCTCAGCGAGGCCCTGGAAGACTGACGTGGGAAGGGTCTCGCGTGAACAGTAGTTGCTCCCGAGTCAGTCTGGATTAAGCTATACGTGCGATCATTTTGGTGACTTTAAGTGGTGCAACAGTTGTGTGAATTAGTGTGTTGTGATTACGTGTGACCAAGTTCGTGTATTCATCGTTTAGTGCTGAATAAAAGTGTTATTTTGGTTAGATCGATTCCCATTATTTTATCCCGAACCCTCAGCTCGTAACAATAAGTACAATCAGAATCAAATGGTTTGAATAATTCGTTTTTACTGACATTTTAAGGATGATTTATTCTAGACCGTGTCAGGCGCGAGCCGTGCCTAGGGCTTTCATAATTTTAACTTGAGAGTCAGCCACGTAACCGTAGTCTACCAATGGTAAAAATGAGTCTATTTTCTATAAACCATACCATACCAGTGTCTTGATTAATTGTAATCATTAGACACACTGTTTGTTTGTTTTTTTTTTGCCAAAATACGATAGTTAACAGAAATACCTAATTTATGTTTTTTAATCGTAAACCATTTTTATACATTTTGTGGTTTTGATAACAAGTGTTCACCACAAAGCCTTTTTGGAGTGTTGATAAACGGTTTTGTGATGTTTTTTTTATAGTAAAAAGTAGTTAAAATTTACATTTAAAAGGTTCGAATAATATTTGAATACCTCCCAAATTGGTCGAATACTACAGCTTCGAATATTTGCAAGCCGTACAGAGTCCGCCACGGTTTGGCATAAATTGAGAATGTCAATGAAGTCACGAAAAAGCACTCGTCACACAGGTCATCCTCATTTTTAAAGTGATATGTACCGCGTCGATGGCCTTGTATACAGTAAAAACAGGAATAATTATTATAATGACGTCACTTGTTATTGAATATTGCTTGCACGAATTTTCCTATTATTTTTTTGCAAACTGCTTTGCGTGCCTTGCTGTTTGTTTGCTTGCTTTGCATGTGCTTGATGGTGTGCACCTAATTTTACTTACAAAAGTGCAGACTCTTACATCTGCACTCTTAATCTTCTAAACCAATATTTCCTTTCGGCCCGATATTCTTAATTAATGTTTTGATTGCAATGTTTTCATCACTATAAAATATGCTTGGCTGTACCATCGTCTCGATTTGTTTTGTACTGGTTAACGCGGGATAATTAATAGAAAAGTATATTATGTATGATTTTTTTTTTAAATTGGTCAAATAAGTGGAATTTGTATACAAAATGTTTGCAGTGAGTATTATGCTTATAGTGACGGGGCGGCGTCCTACCTGCATGCATATTTATTTGTCCTAGTAAGTATATGTTTGTGTCTTAATTTTATAACTTACTCGTATACCTTTAAATTTATTTGTAATATTCATATCTCACCTAATTACTAATATTCATTCACAGGAATATAAGGTGTTTGATAATATACACACAAAAATGAAAGGGGTTATTTTGATGAGCATCATAAATAAATTTGTGAAATGTTTACCAAAGAAATGTGAAATTTGTTTTGGCATTTAAAAACAAACACTTTATTAAACTTATGTTGTGCTATTGCATAATGCTTGGCATCTAACCGCAGATACTGTATTGGTGACGTCTCGAGATATCTCTTGTTGTCCCTTTCTAACCCAAAGCCCGCAACCATTTCCGAAAAAGATATCAAATCGGCCTTTCTTTTTGGATGTCGATTGCAAGAGAGTAGACAGTAAGTTAAACTTAGTCGATTTTCTTATAATTTGATAATATAACTAGTACTTTTTATTTCGAGACGTCTTTTTTATGTTTTGAGAAATCGTCACTTGAATATCGTCAGTATATTACCAAACACCCTGTATGATTAACGTAATTTAAGTTTAGCGTTCATCTTTATCAGCTTAGTTTTGTGTTATAGTTGTGTGTTTAATATGTTTACCTTATTTTGTCTTATTGCTTATATTCTATACAAAATATGATTTTATGTATTATGCAGTTCGGTCAAACAATAGTGGAGATCCCTAAGGCTAAATATCAAGCAGCGAGCGCAGTGGACTCGTCTGCAGCGGCTAACAGTGCCTCATCGCCTACTCATGGAATATTAGAGCGTGTTCTAGTAAATAAAGGAGACAAAGTACGTATCTTACAATAACTTTCTACTTACAACTTTATATTGTTCAATTTTCCACCCGCAGCTATTGACAAACGACGCGTGCGACGCGTGGTTTCATAAAAACATGAACCTCCTTCTGCACAGTCGGGTCTCAATCCGTGTCTTGCTGTTTAATCGTGAAAACGTAACAAACAGAGAGACAGAGTTACATTCGAATTTATAATATTAGTATGGATGTAATACCAGTTATAAATCAATGGAAATGCCAAAATGGGTGGTTATATTGGTAACTAATTATTTTGGAACCTGAATTACGAACCAGATGGGATTTAAACCCGCAACAT
Source organism: Philereme transversata (assembly GCA_963924445.1). Taxonomy (NCBI): domain Eukaryota; kingdom Metazoa; phylum Arthropoda; class Insecta; order Lepidoptera; family Geometridae; genus Philereme; species Philereme transversata. The sequence continues at coordinate 11,189,065 of OZ004350.1, read as the reverse complement.
TACCCTTGATACGGGGACTTCCCGTGCAAAAACTTATGCAGGGTAAAATTGTTAATAGTTGTCAAATTTTGTTGGAATGATATTGCCTGCAATCCAGAATCATAATCCGAGTTTATTTCAATCTAAGTATGCAGTTGAACTTCTTTTTATACATTGCGGCGTCTTTGGCATTGCGTAGTGCAAGAGTTTTCAAATTTTTCCCTGTAGGTACTTGTAGTATAAGACGATATTACTTGCCAAATTTCATTGTTCTAGGTCAACGGAAAGTACCCCATACATTTTGATTCCCTTGAGAGTGTCAAAATATACGTTTTTTGTGGCATAAACGGCCGTATCTTTTTTTTACGCTAACTTAGAAGTTTGGTTTTTTCACAGCTCCAAGGGACTGTAGACTTGAGTATATGGTTTTAATTTCAACTCGATACCTCCATGCGTTTCCGAGATATAGGGTCTTGATAGACAGACAGACAAAGGGACAACAAAGTGATCCTATAAGTGTTTAGTTTTTCTTTTTGACGTACGGAACCCTAAAAAACATTAGAAATACTCCAATGGACGGTTTTATCGATAGTCATTTTATTTTTAAAGTAATCTGACAACTATAGCAATGATATAGATTATTATGTATCAGGGCGACTTGCGCAACGATGCCTAAACGTGTTTAGGGGCGACCTCAAATTTAACATGTTTAGTCGCTAAATACGTTTAGGGATCGTTGTGCATGGCGGGCTTATTGATAGTCATGGTCTTAGCATATTTTAAAAGATTACTAATACAATACAGAATACATTTTTGTAAGTTGAATTTTGCGCCATCTTGAGTCTTTCATTAACACTTTCTCAGGTGGTGAAAGGCCAACCCCTATTCGTGGTGATTGCAATGAAAATGGAATACGTCGTTCGGTCGCCGAGAGATGGCGTTGTCGCAAATCTAGCGCCGTTCAAACTCGGGGATGCTGTTGGCAAGGGGGCGCACGTTGTACTACTCGAAGGTGATAGTTAAGTTCTTCTCCTATTAACTTTTCTTGGATTTAAAGAAGACATTCCCAAAAAAACATGATATAGTTCTAACTGCTAACACGGGACCAAATTACGTTTATGTAAATGTGTAAGTTAAGGATATTATTAGAAATGTTGATTCTACTTTTTTTTACTATAATACGATCAGAGGCTTTATTTGTTCAGCTTAAAGCAGAATTCTTGCCATAAAATAAAATACAGAATAAAAACCTAACAAATAACGTTTTAACAATAATATAAAACATAGAAAAACTAAAAAATGTGCCGTTGCAAATTGAAGTGATTGATGATTTTGTCATGGATCCCTCCATCAGATCTTAACCAAATTTAGTAAAGTGAAACTTTTATTACATCGTCTGAAACGTTTTCGTCTGTGTGTTGCATGTCGCGTGACGGTCGGCCGCGGAGTAGGGATAAAGTGAAAGGCGCTATTCAGAGCAGCCGAGGCCAATATGGCGGCGCTTATAGTTCGCATCAGCTGACCGTGTAGTGTATATACTATTACTCATTTGTGCTAACGAAAATTTTTAGTTAAATGTCTATAATGTGAAACAAAGTTTCACTTTTACCGTGGTTTCATAAAACCACACAATCCTTTTTTTTATCAATTACCTCTGAAATACCCCCTTTTTTTTAAATATTGAAATTGGACAATAATGTGAACTTACATAGGTATTTTTTTTCTCGTCGGACTTAGATCGACATCTTTCTTCTGAAGTCGGTTTAAAAAGAAATAACAGGACTTTTGTCTACTGAGTTAGTTAAGGATTGTGAAAAGATTAAGTGATGCAGACAGTTCTCATCAGTGCCAATGATTATCAGTCATCACAATTTATAACATAAGATAAATAAGGTGTAGGAATCATAAACAAATCGAAATGAATTTATCAGGGTTTATATAATTTATGTAAATTTTTTATAATTTGTTAATAAAAACATGTTTTGAATTTTAACTGTTTTATTTATTAAAACCATACCCATAGCGACTGCTATTTCCTGTTACTGTAAATTATTTCTCATTAGTTATTTATTTATTCGTATATTTTATCTAAACGAAAGACTAAACTTAATCAAACATGCCTAGCAATTTATCAGAAAATGAGATCAATTGTATACCAATGTACAGACTAAACGCTAATTTCGTCGTTCACGCTACCGGGGGCGTAGCTCAGATGGTAGAGCGCTCGCTTAGCATGCGAGAGGTACCGGGATCGATACCCGGCGCCTCCAATTATTTTTGCACCATCAAATGTTATTACATTTTCTCTGACGTTGAGTTGTGAATAAACAGAACCACAACGCTATCACTATGCTTTACCTTCGATAAAGAATAAATGGAGCTAAAATTATCAAGAGCTGTGGTCTTGCGGTCGCCAGTGTGGTGAGAAAAACGTATTACCGTCGTCCGTAAGGACAGTTATCAAGGTACCGGATGTTATGTACAGATTTTTATCGCGGTTTCTCGTGTTTCTAGTTCGCGTCATATGTTATCTCAATGCGGTTTCAAAACTTACTACTTTATGGTTTCAACGTGTGAACTGCAATTTGTAATACCCACAAAATCATACTAATTATTATAAACTAGTAGCAAAAAAGTAGCTTATGTGTCATAACCTATCGACATACCAAATTTAATCGAAAATGGTTCAGCCATTATGACGTGATTGAGTAACGAACAAACAAACATCCAAACTTTCGCATTTATAATATTAGTGTGATGCTGTAGTGAGTTGTTTGTTTGTTTGTTACGCTTTCATGTCCGTCGCGTCATAACGGCTGAACCAATCTAGCTGAAATTTGGTATATGGATAGATTAAGACATAGACTATTAACAAATAAATAATTAAAACACGCGTGCGAATGCAGGCGGAAACTAGTATCTAATATTACAACTTTCAGGAAAGTTTTTGTTTATAATCTTACATATATTTACTAGTACTTTAGTTACACCTACCTACTGATGTACATTTAGGTATTGCATAATATTGTTACGAGCTGAGGGTTCGGGATAAAATAATGAGATTCGATCGAACCATAATAACACTTTTATTTAGCACTAAACGATGAATACACGAACTTGGTCACACGTAATCACAACACATTAATTCACACAACTGTTGCACCACTTAAAGTCACCGAAATGTTCGCACGTATAGCAAAATCCAGACTGACTGTCCGGCCATTTCTCCGGCCTATTTATATCGCACACAATTCACTACACTAGAACGATCTCGAACGTTCCAGGAAAAGGGTCGGTGTTTCGACAGAATGACCAATCCCCATTCTGCGCAACCGCAGACAATAACAACAATAACACAGCAGGTAAGACAAAAGCGTTCGAGAAATTTCGATTATTACTCATTGTTTAACAGCCTCGGCGTAACAATATAATTAACTTACTAATCATAAGCAATACTTATGTACTGTACAGTAATTAATTAAATATTATGTAACCGGCATTAGAATTATTGATAAACTTATCCCTATGCAAAAAAAAGAAACCTTTTGCATATCAGGGTGTGCAGATGCTAAAGCTTATTTTTTGTCCGAAGCCGCAATTTCGCTGGTTACTTTCGAGTACCTGCCGCGGTTCCGCTGTGATTTTAAAAATAACTATTACCTTTCAATCCAAATATTAATCGATAAGTAATAAACAGGCATAGGAGTTTATTACAAAAATCACGAATACCTATGTCAAAATAATACAAATCCGTCGTGACGAATCGTTTTGTAGCCATATGAAAGGGCATTCGTTTTTTGACTAACTTGATGAAGCGTTTTCTTACGATTCGTGATAGACGGATATGCGCAAAAACGAACTAGCTGACCAATCCGCAGCTTCACATGCGTAGTTTTTCAATAAAAACATTATCCTCCTGCGCAGTTGGGTAAAAAATAGCCTATTTACTCAGGAATAATGTAGCATTCGAATGGTGCAAGAAATTTTGAAATCGGACCAGTAGTTTTTGAGTTTATTCGTTACAAACATACAAAAATACAAATCTTGCCTCTTGATAATATTATATAGATATTCGTCGTTAACGAATCGTGATTAATGATGATTCGTCAATGACGGATAAGTGTCAATGAGCTGTTAGAATCCCGAACACGGTAGTACATAAAAAACCGTTATCTGACAAACTTAAAAGTTATGGAATTACAAAAACAACAGGCAAAAAGGATTGTTTAAAATTGTTTTGGATCCAACAACCCAACTTCAAGATGTTAAGCTTCGACAAAAGGGTATTGTATCAACCTTGACCTTACCTGACCTAAAACCTAAAACTCTTTACAAGTTTAGTTATCAACTAGCTGCACTCAAAGATATTTAAATCCTTCCTTTGTTCCTCCACATTTCGCCCAGCAAACCTACCCTAGAAATAGAGAATTCCATTGAAGTATTAGCTATTATTATTTTACTACACGTACCTGGCCATGGTCTACCGGCGCAGGTTTGTTTATATTTTTTGTGTACATTCTCCGAACAGCTGATAGGGACAACAAATCTATGTGTGCGTCCACACTGCGAGCCTAGCGCGGTTGCGACGACGGGCGCGAAGTATTAAACATATGAAAAGCGCCTTTGCGTCCATACTGTAGTGACTAAGGCGGAAGCCTAGTGCGACGGGACCGAGCGAGACAGAGCGCGTAGTTTTCAAACGTTCCTGTCCGCGCGTTCTGTTCTTTCGCCCCCGCTCGCCGCACTAGCATTAGGCCCTAGTCGCCGCGCATTCAGTGTGGACGCAGCCTAAGTGAGATCCCGGCCCCTGATTGGTTCAAACCCATTGAAACTAGTTAAATCACCCAGTCAGACTAGAAAAAAAAAGTTACTTTGTAACATTGTTCTTTGAAATGTGCATCGTAAAATAAAACTAATCGGAGTCAGCGCACAAAGCATCGGCCGAGTCAATTCTTAAGTTTACTAAAATAACTTTTTTATAATCATTTACATAGAGAGAGTTTGTTCATACATGCATGATTTAAAGTTTGCGGTTTAGTACTGTGTTGTCTTGGTTATGTGAGTTAGTACTGACTTGTGTAATGTGTGAAATGTATACGTATAATACCGACGAATATGAATACCCAGACAAACCTTGCACGGTTTTTAGGATATAATATTAAGGTCATATGTACTTACATTGTAGTAAAAAAATAAAAAAGTAGAGACGCCGCGAATAGTCGAATACCGATAAATCGCCATTCCTTAAGGCGAATAGTCGAATAACTCGCCATTATTATTCGACATAAAAAAAGGAATAAATAAAAAATAATTTATTTGTTATCAAATAATAATATCACGCTTGCTGTAGTTTTGAACTTACCAATCATTTATTTGTTACTGTAATCTAATTTTTTTTAAAGTTATGAGTAAAGAAATAAATAATAAAAAAGTAGAGACGCCGCGAATAGTCGAATACCGATAAATCGCCATTCCTTAAGGCGAATAGTCGAATAACTCGCCATTATTATTCGACATAAAAAAGGAATAAATAAAAAATAATTTATTTGTTATCAAATAATAATATCACGCTTGCTGTAGTTTTGAACTTACCAATCATTTATTTGTTACTGTAATCTAATTTTTTTTTAAGTTATGAGTAAAGAAAACAATGAAGTTAAAGAAATCAGTCTCATATTATACTGATTTTACATTTTTAAATGCTGGCAATCCGTTTCTTGTAACTATTAAACGGGAAATACCTCGTTTTGTATAACCCAGCATTTAATACTGGTTGGGAAAAAGCCTAACTAACGTGGACTTCAACATGACATGGCTGATTTTTGGCTAACTTTATATATTAATGATTACAATTCATTATAATTATTTATATTAGTTATTTGATTTTTCCAGAGTACCTATATGAACAGTTTTTGTTTTATGAATGAAAGTCACCCTTTCCAAATCGTTCCGAGCACACAAACCATTCATTATCCACGTCCTTCGAAGATAACTCTTGTTTATAAATATGTATGTTATATATGTAGAATAAAAATATGTAATTATACCTCATTTTCAATTTGAGAATTTGAGGTTGCTAGTTCCGGTACACAGGTACCTTATATCGCATACATACACCAGTGTCGGTAAATAAAGATTGTTCGCGAAAAGCTAACATTAAGTAAGTAGGTTTAAAGAATTTGTAATTAAGTTAACTTTAAATTGGTAAAAAGTAGTAAGTGGTAGAGTAATAAATTACTTATCATTTTTTGAATAATTTCAATGGACTAAACGTGTAAGCTAATAGGACTGCGAACTGTTAAAGCTGCATTGTGAAATCCTAAGGTTAGGTTAGGTTAGTTATATGACTAATTATAGGCAAAATTCTTTTATAGTGAGAGCTTGTAACTCCTTTAATTCATTGGCTAAGGCAAATAAAGAGATTGATCTGTTTAACACAAAAACTAGTAAGCTTAAACGCTTACTTAGTGACATTTACCTTTTATTTACATAGACATTTACTAGATTAAGCACTAATCCGATATCGTGTATGTTTGTGTGTGTGGGTGTGTGTGTGTGTGTGTGTGTATTGATATCTATATTTCCTGTATCTAATTTTTTTTCTCAATTTAAGTGTCGTCTATCTTACCTGTTTATATATTGCCTATTCATCTTCTACGTTACTTGCGGAAACTTGGCCTTCTTGTAATAAGTAGCATTTACTATTGTTTATTTCCTACTCAAATACCTTTTCTGTAACCTAGCTGTAAGTTTTTCGAAAATTCAAAAAATAAAGAATAAAGTAGGTAACAAACTCCCTACGTAAGTACCTACAGTTTACGTCATGCCTAGAGAAAATTCATTGTTAACAGTATGAGCAAAACGTGTTTCTAATACGTCATACCAGCTCAAAGATACCAAAGTATGACCAGTAGTGAGTACTCAGTATGTACCTAACTTACGTAGGTCTATGATATTTTATCCAAGTTTTTATTGTACCTAATTATTACGTACTTAACGTACTACGTTAATACGTCAATAGTCAACAATCAATTCGTTTTATTGAATTATACGTGAGTACTAGCAACAGTTAACAAGACTATTAAATTATAATGCGTAAAAGGTGTAATGGCGTACGTCATCAATCTTTATACTTTGTTTTGTCAAGAAAGCAATCCTCAATTATTTGCCTTAGCTCATCGGCCTAGACGCGAATAAATAATAATTAAGAACTCTAAATTAATACCTACATACGTATGAGTAAAACACTTTTCAATAAGTTATCGAGGTTAGTAGCATGAATACTAAGATTTTAAAAACGTTTTATTCAACGATTAATTTATGTAAAGTGTTAAGCTCATGGACGAAAAGAAATTGTATAAATGTTGCTTACATTTACATTTACGTTTACCTACTTAAGTACACTCGCACAATAGCTCACCAATCCGCAGCTTCGCACGCGTAGTTTTTCAAAAAAACTTTACCCTCCTATGTTACTCAGGGATAATGTAGCATTCTAATGGTGAAAGAATTAATAAAATCGAATGTATGAATCGGTTTTTAAGTTTGTTCGTTACAAACATACGAAAATACAAATCTTTAATTATTTTAAGTATAGATACAAAAGTTCAGGAAATGTTTAATTTATTTGTCACAAAAGCCGGTAAAAAGCAGTCTGAACATGATTGTATGTAACATTGAGTATCTCCATCCTTATGGTCACATACTAAACTTCCTGGTTCTAACATGCGCAGCACTCTGCAGGACTTCACATAAGGCAGACCTAGTTCCATATTCGTACGGGGAGGCGATTCTCGTGAAATAGATATTAGCGTGATTTGATCGTGCGTGATCATGATATTGATCATATAACTATATCTATGTTTGCATGATCTACAGATATTTGTTCCGGGTTTAAATGTTTTCTAAATATTCTAAGTATGTATTTACAACAAAAAAATGTATGTAACTATTCTATCAATTAGCGCTGTGTGAAATGTCCAGCAATATTTATTTATTATTATCTATGATTTATATCGATCTCATGCTCAAATGCGTATTCTCGAGGGAAATATATATGTAATGTATATGTATATATGTATGTAAATGTATATGTATATATGGTAACAGATGAAGCATTAATTCTTGTTATTCTTGAAGTCTTGTTATTTACAAGACTGTTCTTGACTTCGTGTTGCGTGCGTTCGTTATTTCACAAGATATGACGTTATCGAGGGCTCCGGACCACTCAATGCATATCTAACGATTTGCCATCGATATTTATCCATAGTGATATCTCGAGATGTTGATATTGCTATTCTTTGAGATGTTAATTTGTACTACGTACACAATATTTTATGTTAGTTTAAATTAGTTAATTTCTTTTTTATTTGTTTTTATTGCTATATTCAAATTGTTATTAAGTATGTAAAATATAGACTTTTCCAAGTGTACTGTGGTATCTGTGTGGAATAAATGAATCTGAATCTGAGAATACGGAGTTTAGATTCAATACATATTTTGACGTTTCTAACGATAATTACCTTATGTGATCAAATATCTATTAGGCGAGAATCACCCCCCAGGTACCTACTCTACGATCACAGGATATTTATGTTGACAGAAAATAACAGTACCGTACCTGTATGGATAAAACGTTTCTGACTCTGTTGTAGATATTTCTGACTCGTGTTGTAAACACATTACTTTATCTTTTGGAAAGCATTTTAAAAGGTAACAAGTCTAAAAAACCTTAGCAGATTTTAATTATTTGAACATTTCTTTTAAAACCATTTTGAGCAATATGAAACCCCTTGTAATTACGTTGCATCACACGTAGGCTCTAGATTGCAACAAACGTGATTTTATTGCATTTCTCTTTTAAAAGACGTGACTTTTAGTAGAACGTGCTTTCTTTTGAATATTATTACAAATAATGTTATCTTAAAATACCTACCTGTAATGTACCATCTTGTTTGTAATTAATCTATTTTGTAAAGTCTATTAAAACAAAAATAAAATGTCTATGGGACATAGGCTTTTCCGTATTTGCAATAATAGTAATTGTGCGAACGGTCGTGTGCCAGGGACGATCAAATCAGGAATCAGTTTCGCGACTCAGGATAACATGAGTTATTATCGTATTGTTCATATTAGTTAAATAAAGATGATATTACGAAGGTACTACCGATATCATTTAATGAGGTCTAAATTGACCACTTAAGGTAAATCATCATATGTTTCATCAGCAGACACATTGAGGGTAAATAGAGGATAACCAAATTAACCAATATGTACACAAATCATTTAAGTTATCCTCTATTATTCGAAAAGTGTGGATATAATAGAGGATTACCAATATGCAGAGAAATCATATTGGTTATCCTCTATTATTCGTAAAGTATGCATATAATAGAGGATAACCAATATGTACACAAATCATATTGGTTATCCTCTATTATTCGTAAAGTAGGGCATACATTTTACATTTAATAAGATTATCATAAGACCAGTATTAATGTATAGAAGCGAAACGTGGCCATAACGCAGAAGAACGTAGGTACATACCAACCAAGTCGCCGAAATGAAGATGCTAAGGTGGATGTGCGGCGTCACCAGGCTCGATAAAATCCGTAACGAATACGTGCGAGGAAGCCTGGGCGTGCGCGACATCGCTGACAAGATGCAGGAGAGTCGGCTGCGATGGTACGGTCACGTGAAGAGGAGGCCACCTGACCACGTAGTGAATTTGGCACTACAACTTTCCATCCCCGGTCGAAGATCTAGAGGTAGACCCAAGACAAGGTGGAGAAATGTAGTGTCAAAAGACATGAGAGAGTGCCAAGTTTCTGATGACGACGTCGAGGATAGAGCGAAGTGGAGAAGAACAACTAGGAAAGCTGACCCCACCACCATGTGGGATACATAGCTGGGAAGAGAGAGAGAGAGGGCATACATTTTAGATGTATTGAAAGCATATGTGAATCCGTAACAGTAAATATATATTAATTTAGCATGAACGTGTAAATATAAAAACTATATACATATTTATAATTGAATAAAATTAAAAATTAATATATCCTTAAAAAACACATTGGCATAAAGTAGATAAATTTATAAATAACACAATAAATAATGTTGCGTTTCATAAATACTTGACAGGTACCATAAGTTTACTAAGATTTTCTGTTTTTAAAACAGAAGGTTATTTTTGACAGGTACGATAAACTAATGAACCAAATTGTGTCTTAAAGTCGAGTGTACATATTTGTTCATCAAACTACGGGTTTTTTTATTAACTACTTCATTTTCACTGCGGCCACGAGGCCTATTGTGATCGCCACTTGTTTTTATGTCGCCCCTAGTTTATGCGGGCGTTCAAAGTTCACCACTAAGCCCTACAGCTGCTAAAAACTAGAATATTCTTAGGGGTGATAACTGTTAGCTCCTCCGGGCTAAGAATGTGTTTGTCCAGATGAATGCTACGTTTGCGCATTAGTGGACCACACTCGCCTAGCGATGTAAGGGCGATTCTGCCGCCTCATTACAGAATTTGCAGGTTTGTGTATCGCATAGCCCTAGCTAGAACATGTGCTTATTAAGCCGACAATTTCCAGTTAGGCCTCTGACTATTAATGCGAAGATTGTTTCTGTTCTAAGATTCGGTTTATATACTGTTTATCAGTGATTTTGAATAGTTCGCGCCTGAAGAATTGATCCAAAGTTTGGACGATTCCTCGAAGCAGAAGTTCATAAGGGTTCTCTGTGTTTCGCTTTTTGTTATACCACAGAACGGCTCAGGGCCCAGCTGTGTTCCATTTGCTCCACCTCGCGCAAGCTCGTCGGCACATTCGTTACCGTCGATACCTGCGTGTCCCGGAACCATCTTAAGATAACCCTGTTCTTTACGCCCAAAGGCACTAGATTCGTGGTTACAGATTTAAGGATTAAGGAATCTCAATTTGTTAATTAGTGAGGGCAAAGTGGCTTTAATAAGAGAAAGAATATACAATTTGTTAATTAACTTAGTAGTCGATGGCCGTAGCTTTAACTTAAATACTTTTAAAAATTAAAGTAAATCATGTTGAAAACATTTTCTTGAAACTTAAAGTTTTCTTTCTCAGGATTCCCATAATTTCTTATTGCAAAAGTTTGGGAGTACTTCTATTGTTACTTCTACTGTTAAAAACAAGTACTGTTTGTTTTCCGAATAAAACAAAATAAAAAAAATAAAATCATGAAAATTGATCATAGGACCTACTTATATTTTTGAATCCGATTATTAGCTTATCTAGCCTAGATGGCTAAGAAGTTAAATAATAAAATAAATAAAAAAGCTTTTATTTTCTTCAACAGTATTGGCCCAAGCCTACCAGAAAAAGTTGATAATGCATCTAAATAAGAATTGACATCAGAACGTTGGGCCCAGCTAAAAATATTGGGGGGGGGGGTGTGTGTTGAGATAACACCCCCCCCATATTTTAGCTCATTGAATCACACCAAAATTATGCCATCACTACCTACCTATATACCAAATTTCATGATGATCGGATAAACGCTACGAAAGTTATCCTCGGACAAACAAACATACATATGTACAACGCCGATTTGCCCAAGTTGATTTGGAGATCTCGCTTCGCTCGATCAATAATTTTTTTGTTATTTTGGATGGCATAATTAGAGGTAATCAATAAAACACACTAGCTACGTAAAACAATTCCAAGCGGAACACGTTCGAACCTGTCGTAAACGGAACACTAACAGGGCGGAGTGGGAAAACTGATGCGCGCGGCCCTCAAAAAGAAAAACCGCGTGTCTCCGAATTCGCGTAAAACGGGGTAGCGTAAGTCCCGACTTACGCTACCCCGTTTTACGTTACCCCGGTATTACTGTATTCAACTTTAGGTCATATATTTGCATTGAGACAAATCATCGAAAAATACACAGAATATGAAAAACACTATATATATATATATATATATATATATATATATATATATATAGCCTTTATAGACTACTCTAAAGCCTTCGACGCCATCTTACATGACAAGCTTTGCAGAGCCTTGAAAGAGCAAAAACTTGAACTTGAAAACATTTATCGAAGAAGTAAACCAGTCGTCAAACTTGAGAAGAAGGGTGATACAAACTTGTTTAACTCCCTTCTAGAATACATATTTAGAAAATTGCATGGAATGATCTAGGTATATAAACTAATGGCGAACATCTAAATCACCTTCGTTTTGCTGATGATATTGTCATAATGACAGAGAACTACACGGATTTCCAATACATGTTGCAATCCTTAGACTTGCAAAGTAGAGAATGTGGACTAGAGATGAATCCGGAAAAAACATGTATTATGACAAATGGAAACATAGAGATGATAAGAGAACCAGCGATCTCCAACGCATCTATTAATTACGTAGATCAATACATATACCTGGGCCAAAGCATTTCTTTTAAAAGTCACTACTTAGAAGCAGTTGAAAGGAGAATTAAAAAAGCTTGGAGCTCTTACTGGTCCCCGAAACATATTTTTAAATCCCAGATGAAAATTCATCTTAAGCAAAAGGCGATGGATTCAGTCGTGACTCCTACATTACTCTACAGATGTCAATCATGGCCCATAATAAAGAAAATTCATACCTTTCAAAGATCTGTAGAAAGAAGCATGCTGGGATTAATATTAAAAGATAGAGAGAGATGTAGAGATATTCGTAAGAAAACTAAAATCATAGACGCCTCAAAAGTGATATGTCGCCTTAAGTGGCGATGGGCCGGACACATAGCGCGAACTACAGACAACCGGTGGAGCGAGAGGCTGCTGCACTGGTATCCGCGAGACGAGCGCCGCCCGCACCGCGGCTGGGCGGACGACATTACAGCCACCGCTGGGGCCACGTGGACGCGCCTAGCCCAGGACAGAGACGAATGGAAAAAGATGGAGAAGGCCTTTGTCCAAAATTGGATATCCCAGAATAAAAAATAAGAATAATAATGACATTCAATTAATACTTAATGATTTGATATGATACAATTATTTATAACAATTTGAAATTTTATTTGTATTGTTTTAGGAAATAAAAAAGGCTATAATAATAATTAGTTGACATGGAAACCAGATCCCTAGCGAGCAGGGCCCAACGTTCTGATGTCAATATACCTATATAAGCTGGCACAACAACTCACAAAGCCTTCATATAAGTAGCGACTGAAAAAAAAAGATGTCATGCTACTTGCTAACTAGCGAGATTTAGGAGTGCACTCTGCCCCACACAAAACCAACAAATAATTTACTCATAATTGTAAAACTGATCGCAGACAAAACTTGGAAAAAGAAAAAAAAATAGTATTTGAATTTACATTATTAGAGGTTTAAAATAATTTTATTAGTTTTATATTGTAGAATATTAGTATATTGTAGTAAATTATTAGTTTCAAAATATGCAAAGATCGCTTTAAGTGGTAAAAGCCTCTTTCTATTTTTCCCGATCCGTAGCGACTCTGCTCCATGTTTTGCCTGCTACTTTAACGATGTCATCGTCCCATCGTGTAGCAGGCCTTCCTTTTCTCCTTTTTTTGTGCATTGGGCTAGGAAGTTACCTTATCTATACCTAATATTATAAAGAGGAAAGATTTGCATTTTTGTAACGAATAAACTCAAAAATTACTAGTGGGATTTCAAAAATTCTTTCACCATTAGAATGCTGCATTATCCCTGAGTAACATAGGCTACTTTTTACCCAACTGCGGAGGAGGGTAATGTTTTTATAGAAAAACTACGCGTGCGAAACTGCGGATTGGTCAGCTAGTAGTAAATATAGCTCTTGATTTGTGTTTTGATTTAGTGTCATTGTGTCTCTAAATAATAATAAAACTGTCGAACCTGATTGTAACCTTACGGCTGTACAGAAAAAGTACTTACGGAGTAACAAGGGTAACAACTTGCAAATACTTCCAAAGAAATTAAGTGCATTAAACAAATACAAGGTGTGCCAAAATCGTAAAAGCTACTGCGTTTAGCGGGCTACTGCCTAACTGCAAAAAAAAGACATTTGTTTGACTATTAGATGTTAATTGTTTGTACATATTTAGATGTAGTTAGGTCAAGACGAACGTTGCATAAGTGGGTGCATCTGCTTGACATTTGAATCGACCCCGAATCCGAATAGAAACTGTGTCACGCAGCGGCAGCGGGTACCGGGCGGTGCGGCGTCGGACGGCCGCGAGGTGCGTTGTGCAATCCCGTTAGCGCTACACGTGCGAACCGAGCCGGCGCGCCTCAATGTCGCCCGTGGGCGGCCGGCCGCCCTTCGTCGCCCGCCCGCCCGCTGAAAATAGCGAGTCCGCCCGACCTACACTCGCGACCCGAGAACCACCGAACCAGCGCGTGCCTTCTTTATCACACGCGCCCAGATCCTCTCGCTTCTCTCACTCGCTCGAACAGCTGAGTATCAAAACAAAGGAGCGAGACAGGCGGTCGCCGCTCCCGCTCGCCGGCCGGCCGGTGTCGCCGGTCGGTTGTACCGCGCTCCGCGACGCACGCACTCGCGCCAGTTCTCATCGAGACCGCGCGTATCGAGGTCGTCTGCCGTGAGCTCTCTGCGAAGTTTAGCACCGCGAACGGATTCTCCTTAGTCCCGATCTTTAAGGACTGCCGTCGTATTATGTTTCCGAGCGAGTGCTGCGATCAGCCCCGGCCTATTGAGAAGCCGGATCGTGCGCAGCCCACGGAATCGCGACGAAACTCTCCCAATTTCCTTAAATTCTGTGACGGTTATCCCGCGAAGCGAGTTCGCCGGGCGATTTGAAATTCTTCAGTGAACCTTTGTGAGAATAGTTTCCGAAGCGGGCCACGGACGCCCGACCGGTGTGTTTAAGAGTTACAAACGAGGACGTAAACGTGATAATGTCGACCGGCAAGCGTTTAGCGAAGCGCTCCATCATCGGGACACGGGTGGCCGCTCTTGGTGATGATGGACTTTACTACTCGGGGATGATTCAGGCGGTGAAAACACCGGCTCCGTTCCCGGAGAACAACAACTGCATCAACCTGACGCCGAACACCCGCTACACGGTACGCTTCGACGGCGGCAAGAGCACGCGCGAGTACCGCGACGCCGAGCTCATCGGGCCCGGCTTCCGCGGGATGGCCGGAGTCAAGCTGCAACCCACGCAGCGCGTCTACCTCACCTACAACGGACGCGAGGTGCGCGCCGACGTGCTCGAACACGACCACCAGACCGACGAACTGCGCGTCCAGGTCCACGCTCCCGCCATAGAGGTAAGTACACTACACCATGCATACTGCCAGACATAAGAGAACAAAGGGATAAATTTCCGAATCCAGTCGTACTCTTCGAGTAAGTTAACGACAAAAAAACCAGAGAGTCAAGTTTTTTTGCAACCCATTTCTTATCCATACAAAAGACTTCAACGCGAACTTTTTTCTAAACCACAGTCACGAAAAACGTCCTCTACATAATCTTATACATAGTCTGTGGACCGGCTTCTTGAGAGCTGGGGACCGGCATAAATTAGCCGAAAAAAGCTAATTTACCGGCAAATAACAAAGTGAATCTGAATCTGTCTGGGCGTTGAGACAAAGGTTTGTTGTGTAATGTTGGATGGAGGCAGCGCGTGCAGCGAGCTATTGACCTCTCCATGTGCAGTGCGCGGCGTGCAGGCCGGCGTATCACGAACTGGCGCACACTGGAATATGTATGCTATTCTGTAACAAACAACGCATCGTCCGTGCAACATACTGCACGGCACTTATCGCCATTCCTCACGATTCCACTGCCCTCTACGCGGTTACGGTGACCTCTCGCTGCACTTTGATTAATTTCCGATATGCCGATTATTTCATGTCTGATATTATCAATCATAGTGCATTCGTACATGCGGAAAGTACCAAACATACTACAACCGAACCGGAAAATATTTACTTGCTTAGACTTGTTTTGATGAATCTAAAGCGTTAATTACCTACCTACGTTTCTGCGTGGTTTCTAAACAGACAATAGGCTTATCAATGCCATTAGCAAAACAGGAAAGATTTTATGTAAAGCAGTGTCATCACCACTAGCAATAATATTTTTACTAGGTATTATGTGTTTGGCTGTTTATTAAACAAATGGAAATCAAACTAGCTTAGTACCAAGGCACCGATAACATTATCGAAAGTGGCTATAATTTTGATACAGACGAGGTAATGTCGTAGTTATCTTCGGATATAAGTATTTAAAAATGTGTGTAGTTTCCTTGATACAATTTCTGATTAGATAGAAGGAGCTACCGGGTGGCGAGTGGGTCGTGAGCCCGTTAAATATAATTGCACGGAGCGAGCGCAGGCAACTAGATAAACAATAGACTACACGTGTAGCGTTTACTATAATCATGTACTTGGATATTTATGTAGCTATTAACATCAGTTGAAAGCGCATCAAGCGAGGGTTAATGCGTCGCACGTCTTGGCGACCGAAGCTAGTCGTGAGCTACACGGTACACCGTACACGCATGCGCTAAATTTTATAAATCCGGCCGCACCGTTATGCTAGGTATAACTGTGTCCGATGTAACAAGTAGCCTGAGCGAAGATTACAATAATCGCGTCAGTCAGTCACTACTAACATAAGTTGTGGTTCATATTAAAGCAGCCGGCCAAATTGGAGAACGAGAACGAGTACCTGTTCCACAGAATACCTTGGTAGATATACATAGTGACTATGTATGCTGTGTTCTTGTTTTTTGTCGAGCGCGGATGCCGGCCGGCCGACTCTGCGCGCGCAGAGCGTCGCGTCCCGTCACCTAATCCATGCGTCATCGTAAATTGTAATCCATTTCACACCATGTCCACTACCTTATCGATGGACAGTTGGCAATTTGTGTGCAATAATAATGATAATAAGACTTTATTCTGTAATTTTGCATTATGTAAGTCAATTTCAATTTAAATCATATAATATCTTAGTTTAGAGTGCCTACCGGCAAAGACCTTCTCTAGCTCTCCAATGAAGTCTGTCTGTAGCAGCTCTCTTCCAATAGGGGCCAGCAGTTAATTTTATTTCATCCTCTCATCTTTAATTTGCTTTCATTTTGACCTTTTTCCATCTTTTGGGTAGTTTGTTATTATTTTGCTCCATTTTTCGTTTTTGCTACGGATCATATGTCCCACTAATAATAAGATTATTGAAATCCTGACCAAACCCCTTTATCTGAAAGTTAATTTGTATGCTAAAAAACTAAAGCTCAAAGGTTGAATACATAAAACACTAATAAATTAAGGGCATAATAATTAAGATAGGCAGATACCCAAAGCGTGCCCATGCTTTGTTTAAAAGTTTGTTATATTTTTCACAATGTAATAATCTAATAATATAAGGGAGTATAAATTAAAATATCCAAAGACAAAAAGGAAGATATGATAGCATTACCACAATAAGGAAACAAATACTGCGCGTGCGCAGGCCTTGTGCCGTTCTTTGTGCGTAAATTGTGACGTAGCACGCGGTACTAGCGTGACGCCGCGCGAAGACTCGTGATAATAATATCTCTCTCTACTCGACCAATTGTGCTTGTTTTGTAAGTTTAAATATATAAAATTAAATTCATAATTATTGTCAACTCTAATTATTCTCATTGTTGTCTAGTAATTATCTACGCTGTTGTTACATTTATTCGTGTTCGGTGACTGATTTCAATGTTAAGGTATCATTTGTACCTAGTACGTCTCTTTGCCGACAGCAAACAATATTTTGCGTCACACAACACGCTACCCAGGCCGCGCACTTCATTTAAACAAATAAAGATAACAATGCGTATAGATATACCTACCTAAAGAAAACAACTTGGCTCTGATTGTTACTTTATGTAACAAACATTAAAGTATTCGCTTTATTGTTTTGTAATTTCAGCTGAGTGTAAATCCCTGTAATGCATAAAGTAGGAAATAACGCTAGTTAGGAAAATATTTTATCAAAATTATGTGACGCGAGGTATTTCCCGTCAGTCCGTAAGATAGGTGCCACAGTATCACGTCATATGCGTTATTTACTCGTACAATGTACCCGGCAAATCCACTGGGTTCTGAATCAGCTCGAGTGACGCGCTGACTCATAGGCATAGCCAGTCGCCGCCGATATAAACAACCATTTAGATATCTACCGGCAAAGAGGACAAATTACGTAATGTGTAAAAACATTGTTGAATACAGCGTATTGACTTAAAAATAATAAATAAATGTTACTGGACATTTCACACAGCGCTGTCTAGTCCCAAACTAAGCAGAGCTTGTACTGTGGGAATCAGATAACTAATACAATACTTAAATACTTTTTTATAAATATATACTTATAACATATAGAAAAACAACCAGACCTGGAACAAATAGCTGTAGATCATGCAAACATTTGTTCCGGGGCGGGAATCGAACCCACTACCTCCTGCTTCTCAGCCGGCTATTCGCCCACTGCGCCACGGAGGTCGTTAATAAAGTATTATAGATAAAATAATAAGTGAAATCTACTTTATTACAAGGTGCCAGAAAACAGGGTGACAAACAAAGGACCACATAGGTACGGACCGATAATCGAAGGAATTATATAGAGTCACTAAATGAATGCGATACGATGTAATGTATGCGATGTTAATAATCAGGGCAATAAGATATAATAATAAAAAGCGCTCGCCTGAGAAATAAGGTCACCGGCAAGCCCGGAACCAAGTAACGGTATTCGTTTCAAAATTGCGTCAAGAATTATTTTCACGTGCGCGGCGTCGAGTCGCGGGCGTACCGTTAGCCGTTGGCGATGGGGCAGCCCAGCTAACCTTACCGCAGACTCGTTCCCTAAGTGGGGCATCGCAAATGCCTGCGGAAAGCTTGCGGTTGCTTAATCAAAACTACAAAGTTTTCGAATTATTCAAAAGGCACCATAAAAAACAAACTTCTCTAAAATACGATGTTACGTAAATGGCATTTTATAAGATTTCTCTCGCGAAGCAATAAGTTTCTTTGAGTGAGGTTGTAATTGGAGGCTCTGATTGGTCACGCAGGCGTGATGACGAGGCAAGAGTTCCTACCGAATGTTAGAGGTGATTTCACCATAGTGCTTATTATTTAATCTGTGGTTTCTGTCGACGTGATGTGACGCTTGCGCCCGCGCTCGCCCGCGTCGACTGTGAAAGTGCCACTAGCACCTTGTTGTCCATGCGCACTAGGTAATAGCTGTGGTAACATTGGTAACTGTTTCAGACTCACTTTATATCATCAATGATTTTTAGTACTGTGCAGCTTTATGAATATTTGAGAGTAATCCAAATGGCACAAAAAGTAAGAGTAACGGATAACCACTGAGTAAAACCACAATTTAATATGGATTTAGACTTAAACTTAAAGTCTGTACAATAAAGTTAGGTCAGAAGTTAGGATAACTTTTTTTTTAATATAAAATATAGGCTAACGTTTGAGCACTATATCGCCTGGTGGTAAGCGATGATGCAGTCTACGATGGTACACGCTTGTCTAGAAGAAACCTGTTCAATTGCGACTTGAAGAACCCTAGGTTGTAGTTATCAGGAAACACAGACTCAGGCAAGGCGTTCCACTCCTTGGCAGTGCGCATAATAAAGGTGGAAGAGTACCGCTTTGTGCGTATGGGAGGTATGTCTACCATGTAGCGGTGGCGCATCGCGGAGCGTCTGGTTGTCCGATAATAGAATGGGGATGGTGGGATCAGGTTAAAAAGTTCTGCAGCACACTCTCCGATATATATCTGAACCGAGAGACTTGCAACCTTTCGACGATGCTCGAGGCTGTGGAGCCTTGCATCTGCTAACACGTCATTGCAAATGAGCTTCTTGGCTCTTCTCTCAATTGAATCTAGAGCCTCTAGCTGGTATTTTGCTGATCCGTCCCAGAGGTGAGAACAGTACGCCAGACATGATCGGACTTGTGCTAAACAAACAGTTTAATATATTATTCGCTGAGGCCTCACACACCATACTAAAATGTATTGGCGTGATCCTCGACGGCTAAAGAATACTTAATTACTAGAGGTTACTGCAAATTCTGATTAATTGTTACGTTATTGCAAATGAAATAATACCAACCAATAGTTAAATTGATTAAAAGTAGCAATAATTACTTGTCGACAAAATACCCACGTGATGCATGGAAAGTGCATTAAACACTGATTGCCGGTTTTTGCAGTGAATTATTACATGCTGAAACCATTAAAAAACTTATCGCGCGTGCTCGGACATTAAGCATACTCGTAGAGGCAGACAATAACAACTTGCCAACTTTGTAATTAATATCGCATAACTAACATTGCCGGCGAAAGTATTTACGATTCAAAAGCAAATTAATAATGCGTTTTCCAGATTTTCCAGTCCAGTTTTTTCTTTTACACTTGTAGACATGCCTATGGCGTTGCGTGGAACGGGTGGCGTGCTCGACGCAAATTTCACTTCGCCGATAAACTTATGTTGTACGCACGTTTCGGATTTATGTTTTTCTTGATTGCAATGAATATTTCCTAAAAAAATTGCATATGTTTATTGCGAGCGCTAGGTTTCCATGAATCTGGGATACTTTAATAACTTGTTGCTAAATAACAAGTAAAATTAAAATTAATATTCTTATTACATACAAGGAAGTAAATTCTTAATCGCAACAGTTTTGTGTTCTTTTTCCGCCATTTAATTAATGATGTGATCTCACTGCGGAGTATGTCTTAGTAGAGTCATGGGAAGAGAAATCGGCATCTGAGCCCCTACTATGCGCTAACGCCTGCGCTCGACAGTAGTGCGTAGCGTGCTTCTATGCTCATTTTCTTTTTACACGATTATGAAGGAGGGTAATGTTTTTAGAGTGTATACTGTATGTATATGTACCCCCACTTTTTTAATTTTTTTTTTCTATATCATCTATATTTCATTGGCAAGCTCTTTTACAATTTCAATCTATGCGCAAATTGTTAGCCATAATGCTGTTTGAGACACTGCCTAGTGACACGTCTAAATAAATCAAGCTTGATAAGATAGTTGATACATATTTGTTTGTTCGAGACAGCCAGCACTGATAGGTACAGATTACTTGGTAACTTTGAGATGTAGGTCGCGCGCGAGCCGTGCCCGCCTACAACAATTATTATATTTCGCATTACCTTGATATTAAGTATTATACATAAATTATATAAATCATTTACGCAGAGAGGTAAACCCATTGCGGCGTAAGTCATCTTGCTAACTATTGCAATTACATAATGCACTCGATAATAGTCTCGAGGCTTCAAAGTATTACTTAATTTGGGTGCACAATGTACAAAGGAGTTATAAAAGTAGGCAATTATTCTTCGGATTATTCAAGTTATGTTGAGTTTTGTTTGTTCTACTTGGCCCTTCGCTTACAGACTAACAGTAAGTTGATGTTAATTTGAGATTCCATTATACGCTTAACCTCAAATCTGGATGGCTCCAAAAATATAACGGTGCTTTGATTACAACACTATTTGAGATGCATTTAGGTGCGTTATCTTTATAATATTAATGCTGATCTCAGCTTGTTGAAAAGTGGGTAACGGTCTCAAGGTCTTGATCCTATCTCCTATTTTTAATCCCTTCAGTTGTAGGTCTGTCTGTTCGTAGCTTGTTTTCAGAATTGTTGTTTCAGTTCCCAACCACTTTTGAACTCTAAATATTATGTTTCGACCACATTCGCGGCAACAAAGATTACTGTAGCCGATTATCATGCCTGAAATTAACTTGTATTGTCTCTTTGAATACTGAAGTAACCAAACTTCTTTAGATGTTCAGCCGGCTGGTATTATTTAATTGGGTAATTAATATATCATGGCCGCTTATAAACATTTGTCAACAGGCAGTTCTCCTGCTTGGTTAAAAAATAGTGTGACTAATTTATTCGACCTAGATTCAACGCCAAAACGTAGAGATTATTGACCATTTAATGTCGCCAGAAACCGTTGCGGTTTCCAAAGTAGGTATTGTTTGGTAATAATTTGTTCTGTTACACTTTTGTTTTGGCTGACTCAGATAATTCCTATACAACACTTTAATAGGTTACTTACTTAGACATCTTACTCATGTACTTAAGCTTAATTTGTGAAAGAGTAAGGGTAGTTTGAATTTGCTGAATTTGTCCTCCTTCCTCTTACAAGGTAGTGAAGGCAAGGCCGGCCCTTTGTGAGTGACCTCATTGCACTCGCCTTGGAATAGTTACATGATTTATAAGCCTCTTATCTAAACAGCTGGCAGAATGAGGCGTGAATCTCGATGTTCTGTGTTGTTTGAATTAGGACGCATCTGTTACAATTCATTAGACTGCGTATTACTTTCGCGAAATTCCTTCTGAGTTGTATTGGTTCGTGCCTAGAATAATTTCACCCCTAATAGGACATCGCTGAAATTGGATAACTGGTTGGTTTACATTCGGTGTTTAGCGTCATGCATGCCGAGGCGTTGCGGGCTCACTCAGAAACGCAAAATAACTCGTTTTTGGGTTTGAGGTAACAGTAAGACACCGTGACCGTTACTAGGTGGGCGACACTCGCCAGCTACGATTACACACTGAATACCGAAGACGCTACTTACAACGCATCACTTTGTTCTTGAACAAAGGTCGATCATGATTTGGTAAACAATGGGTAGGATAGCCTAGGATATAACCGTCGTGTTTTGGTCAAAGGTGAGTAAGACCGTGAGACAAAATTTTGGAAGTCAAAACTCAATTGTTGTCGCGCCTCGACATCTGCTCAGTTAGATAGATGTAGTGGCTTCGTTTGTTCTTTGCGGAAATTTCAGCCGGCACTTTGACCGTGAAATGGCAGATGCAAGTCGATGCCAATGGTTGATGCAAGTCTGGTCTGATGTCGTCTCGCCGCCACCGCGACATATTCATATAAAGAACGAGTTTAATTGCAAGTACGCGAGGCGCGCGGGGAGCGGCCGCTCGGCACGGTGACCCACTGACCCAGTATTGCTGATATTGAACCGGTGACGACGTACAGCCCGTAGGTATTTGAAATACGACCTCCACTTGCGTTTGCACTTATTTATTTTGTTTCTACTCTATACGTTGCTTTTACAATGATCCATTTAAAAATATAAATTATAATAGAAAAAATTAAAGGAACGACAGGACAAGACATTATCACAGAATAATTATTAATTTCGTAGGCCAGCTACATTGTTTTCTAGGACATAAAAATGTAATCTTAATGACATTTAATGGCCAAAGTCAATGGCAAACTGTAAGGTCAGTGGCGGGACAAGGCGGCAAAGTAACGGTGAATGTAGTCTATTAGTAGCAGTGCGTATGTTTGTACGGGTATAGCGAACAGGTTGCTGTATCCGTTATCAACCAGTAGGGCGCGGTGGATCGCACTCCGTTTTTGGGTCACGACGCCTGCGTGCTCGATATCCTCCCTCGAGCATGTTCAGTGCTGTTTCGATAGCCAAGAATAGAGAGGCGACCATGCTTGCAGGCATCTCAAGGTGAAACGCTCACTTTTCTAAGCGTAGCACGTAAATGATGCTATTATGGCACCGCAGTGGGTGTCGACGTCGATGTAGAAACATCGGCGCCACGTCCTTGTGCAGATTTCACGTTCAATTACGTTATAGGAATGATATTATTTACGTGAGCGCTATGCTACGCGCATCCGCCTACACGCGCTCGGCGCGGCGCCCCCGCTTGTCGCTCGCCTCGACAATGCGTAGCATTTTACCCGTGACGTCACTGTAGCGTCGCGCCTACGCCGAGTACTCTCCGCCAACGCATATAACGTCTGACGTCACTGTATCTACAACTTTAATCGCATTATTTATTGACGTTGCTATTTATCATATCAAATAAGTACCATCGTCCACGTTTATTCGCTTACTCTCCTCATGTTGTGCGAGTTAAAGCGATACTTTCGCTTAGTTAGGATTAATATTTCAATGAATATCTACCTAATTGGCTAATGATTAAACTAGTGGTTCGCCCCGAACTGAGATCTCGCGAATCTCCCAAAATAAATATTATTCTTAGGGCGACTTGCACAACGATGCCTAAACGTATTTAGTGGCTAAATATGATTTAAGGAGTTGTCAAATCATACAAATACTTCAAATTTAAACATGTTTAGTCGCTAAATACGTTTAGTGATCTTTGTGCATGCCGGCTTTAATCTTTGACTAATAAATTGGTGCCACGAAATCATTAACTGTTTTATTCAAATTAGATGTATCGGGGGTTCTTGTTAATTGGTTATATTTTTTTGGGGTACAAATGACAGTTATCTGGATTTCAGACTTACCTATTTTTGTGTCACTAAAGCTACACGAACACCAAATTTCAGCATTGTTGGGTCACTGGTGTACCCAGTGAATTTTGTCATTTTGTTTTTATTATGGCTAATAACTCAAAAACTACAAAAATTAAACTAAAAATAAAAACGGAGTTCAAATGTACTAATGAAGACCTTTCATTTGACGTCCCACTTGACCTAATAGTCTTATTTTAATTTTTTTTTACCCCACTTGAATCACAATATTTTTAGCTCATTGAGTCACACCAAAATTGTGCCATCACTACCTACCTATATACCAAATTTAATGATGATCGGATGAACGCTACGAAAGTTATCCTCGGACAAACAAACATACATACAACGCCGATTTGCCCAAGTTGATTTGGAGATCTCGCTTCGCTCGATCAACTATAAGAAAATTCTTTATTATGTTTTGAGTCATAAAATTGTCATAGCGCGTCTGGTTAACTCACCGGCCACAACAATAGACGCACATTGTATAGGTAGTTATCGCTGACCGTACTATTTCCAGAAATAGAGCATAGTGAGGTTACCCGGGCCGCGAATGCAGGCCGCCTAGATTGGAGGATCGCGACCCGCGCCCTGCGCTCGCCAACTGGGCCAACTAGGCCGCCACTTCGTCCTGTGCAATCGATGAGCACAACCCAGTTACACTAATTAGGTCTCAGAGCCATGTACCAAGTCCTAACCTACGATGCATATAATAAGAGTAATTCAAATAGTGGTCTCAATAACGGCTACGGTTACCTGCCTTCTCAGCGTAGAAATATAGATTTCTACATTTTGTGTAGGTATTCTAACAAATAGTACAGAAATGGAAGGAGAATGGCCGCGATAAAAACGCTGGCTGCATTTTGACGTACAAAATGTAGGTCACGGATTTTTGGGGCAAGGTTGGTTGCGGCGGTAAGGCTGGTTGGCGCTGGCGGGGCGGCTCGCGTGGCTTGCCCTGCTTCCACTGCATCCGCTTTGCAACTCGTTGTTTGTATTCACCAATCATACAAGGCCGCTGTGCCAACTGATTGACCAGCCTAATCGCACACATCCGATTGGAATGGCTAATTCTATTATAGCGATCGTTGTATATTATCTTTTTAACGGCTTTTTAGCTACACGGTAAAACTGATTAAAAATAACAACTATCTTATTATATAATAAAAAATACTTGCATGTATATTCCAACCTAACTGATATTGACATGCTTAGCCCTTCCTTGTCGGCTTATTGTTTTTCCATAAACTCAAATATTGATATGTAAATAATATGAACTTCTTATTGGTGCAGAAGAATTTATTTATTTTCCCGACAACTGATAGCCATACCAGCAATACCTTCAAATATTTTCACGACAAGCTTGTTTTGTTGGACTCTGTCTGGTTCGAGGCCAAAGATATTTAAAGTCGGTCTCTAAAACGACATTTACCTACTCTTGACTATTTATTTAACGACCGAGGTGTAGGTATTTGCGTAGATCTACCAATACACGAGTAGGAAGCTATCACGTGTGACTTGATTCAGCTCTACCCACGCACCTATTTTTGGAATCTCTTAGCATTATCAAAGAATAATAAGTATTACCATCGTTATTTTTCATCAGAGCTGCAATATTTTACGTTTCAGGACAACTTTAAGGTTGGACAACACGCGAAGTATTAAACGTCAGAATCGACAGTCAAAAAATATCATTGCGTACCTTCACAAACTCCTTAGGAAGTTTGGGACAAGTTTTAAGAATAATACACATTCAACACATCGTTTGTTATTTCAATGAAATAACAAATCCTGATGTCGGCTCCAGCTCTATGGCTGTTGACCTATTTATTGGTACACGATCGTTCGCTGACAACCGTATTGCTTATGCATGCGTACCTACGTGACTCCAACTGCAGCCTCGCTGCATATCTAATAAAGGTAACATCGGCATAGATGAAATCCTGATAGAGCAGCTATTGTCTTAGAATTACGATACGTGCTCTACCATTTTTCACACTTTTTTCTATTGGGACGATTCAAACTGTCTAGATCAGATACGATCTGATAAATAGTTTTGCTGATTTATAAATAATCACTTTGTTTTAAAAGAAACATAAAAAAGAAATGTTTTTTTTTCCACAGATAATAGAGATACATTCACAAAGCTTTTATCGGTCGTCGCTACTAAAGGTGGACTATTATTCTCCCTCCATGCAACAATGCTTTAAGGTAATGTATTCTAAGTGCATTGTCCTACCATAGTGGTGTCCTATTCTTGGACCAATCGATATGATAAATGAACTGCGTGACGATTTCACTCCAAGTAGGTCTGCCCCGCATTCTGAGAATTGTCGACTCGCTGTAACTTTGCGAGTAATAACTCACTTGTTTTAGAAGTCAAACACAACCTATTTATTGTGAAAATCCACCCGGGATGGTGCTGTAAATAGAAGAAGAAAACTGCTTTCTACCATCTTTAATAATCGATAAGACATGCCATTTTGCGCGGCCAGCTTCCTCTGCCCGGCTTCAGAAAAGCAACAGTGTTGGTTGACTTTATTAGGTGTATGAACCTGATCAAATGAATCCCACCAGAATATACTTGTACCGTTCTGTATAATTTCACGCACGCGCGTCTTTGATCTCACTCGACTGTTCCATTCAACCACACCTCCACAAAAGCTACTGCCATTGACACTCCGCTGTCAATGCCACAGGAGTTAAGGAACCCTGTTGATGGATTATATCTCGGAATATATCTAGTTAGTTCAATCAATACTCGCTCACCCATAACGAAATTTCAAATATTGTTTTAGGTAGCTCGAATTTACTAGGTACGGAACACGTGAACTCGTACCTAATTGACCGAGCGAGCGGAGTGTCTCAGTTTCGAGCTGGCCAAAAAATGCTTTTGTCGTCTGTCAGTTCTCGCCTACAGGTCGCATTTTTCAACCGATTTTGACGAAAATTGGCACACAAGTTCCTTGATTTATTTAATTTTTTTAGTCGATCGCGTTTTTTGTTTGGGTGTAAATTAATTAGGGGGGAAAGGGGGAAATTTCGATGTAGCGTTGTTTATCGATGGATTTCAATAAAAATTGAGAGGCACACTAAGGACTTCATTCTACATAAGATGCTGCATAAAATTTTTCAAAAAGGGGGAGTAGAGGGGGGAATAAAGGCGGAAGTTTGCTGTACCGTTATATAGACGGATTTCAATTTTTTTTATTTTTTTCGGTAAACGTATGGCTACCTTTACCAATCAGACTACGCAGTCCTCTCCGCCTTCACAAGACGAATCAGATTAGACCTCCTAGGACCAAGGACACGCGAGTAATCGCTAAAACTTATACCAATATTTTGCTCAAAAGTCTACATAGCCTATTGGGTAATAATGCAGCCTATTGGAAAATTCAAGCACCTGAAATTTGATTTAAAATTGGACTTACTTCGTAAATTTGTTGCGCAAAAAGTCCAAAAAGTATTTTGGACTTGAGACGCGAGGTCTACTGTTCTCACACTTCACAGAACCACTAGTGGTATATTTTTCTCCCAGATCCGATGCTGAAGAGAAATAAAGATCCAGTTTCAACATAGACAAGGTGTTACCAGCGTAGATAATCCATTTTGCACGGCAATATCTATGCGCAGTAGAGCAAATAGTTTCACAATATGCGCCAAGAGCTCAGAATTGCACAGTAGAGAGTAGTCATGCACCCATCGCATAAAGGCCTGTCGAATTTCAGTACATTATTTTGTAATACTACTGGAAAGAGATGAAACAACATTCTTTTGTTCGCTGTAATGACTTCACAAATTACCGAATAACAATACAACAATGGCTCTAACCAAAGGGCCCTAACGACCGTGATCCTCATTATTGTTTTAAATTATTATTTTACAATTTGGTAATTTTTTAAAGACCAATTTATGTACCTACTACCTACTTAATTGATCCCTGAAAATATTTCCGAGTGAAACGTAATTGTTAGCGATTTTTTGTCAGGAAAAACCAGCAATCCCGAGCGACCGGCAATATGTAATAAAACTTGAATAAATACCTACCCAGCAACAATGTTATTGGGCCAATCGATACGTATAACTAACATTACAATAAAAGTGTCGGTGGCTGCATTATCGCTGCGTGCCAAAGTCACTCGGTGACTTTCACTGGCATTTCACAGCAACCGTTTCGCCATCGAATAAAGCAATTGTGCAATAGTTGTCGCTTTTTACATAACGTGTCTGAGTAGCGATAGAACTACTGCAACCGGACAATATAAGTTATTTCATCTCGGTATTGAATTTGAGATCAATGGTCATGCATTACAAAACGTCTATAGGCAGAAACGTAGTGTTGAAAACTTTAATAACCCTGCAATCCGCAATAAAACGCTGCTTACAAAATAATCGAACTGTTCAGACGCTTAACAAAATCGACAAAAAATCATACGTTCTCAGTCCAAATTCAATAACTTTGACAAGCTCATTTCATAATAATGAACATAATTTATACTATAAGCTAATGTGTGTCAGAAGATTATCACAAAGACGCTCATTAAAGCAACTTTCATTGTTCCGGTCAGGGGACGACGTCAATCGTCTCATGGCGGCCACACTTGCACGAAATCACGTAAAAGTGAAAGTAACTATGATGCCACTCAACGATCAACAGCTATTATAACTGCATGCAGGGACTCTTGGAATTTTCCATACAATTTCTGAAGCTCAACTGCCAACGCTCTAACAGTTTTCCTTTTACAACTCTAGCAACTGCAGAATCTTAAAGAACTAATTATGATACAAACAGAAACACAGAATTGTAAAAGATGGATGTCAAAGATTAAGGCTAATTATCCATAATAGACTCAATACATGCGTTAGTGAAGGAGGTTAAATACAGCCCATCAGGGCCCATTAAGGTCCTGCAGTAAACGTGGCTCAATAAAGTTGCAGTTCTTAATAGACGGTGTCCTATTAAAATGTGTCTGGACTTGTTGGTGTAATTAGACGGAAGCCAACGAACAATCGTCACCTAAAACTAGCGCTGAACGATCAAGGTTGATGACGTAGTAACTTATACGTATAGATACGTCGTGTACTCGTGTAACGTGTCAATCGCGCGAAGGTGACTGCAGAAGGAAGCTGACGAAAAGGCTGCCAATGTCAATCGCTCTCATAATTGACCGAGAGAGCGACCGCGATCAGAACAACATAACCGGTGTGATACACGTACTTATGTGTTACACTCGTAGATCATTTACCTGTCAATCATAGGTTACGTTGAGCGTCATACGTACGAGTTTCATAAGCCTTTTCAAGTTCACAGAGTGTTATGCGTCATAACCGGATCCGAAAGTTATGATCTATAATAATTAATTAGTCGTATATTAAATCCTACTATTACTACCTACCTAGTAAAATGAATTGAATGTAGCCGTGATATAGTTTATTAGTTCCGATAAATCCTTATTTGAGCTACTATTGAGATCATGCTGCAGTCAGGTGCCATAATGGCTAGTGTTGCTGTTTATCTGAAATATCTAGCACATAATTATCCATGTACAGAAACCTGACCTTTAATAAACATGTTATGCGGAAAGGCAGTGCTTTAGCTCCACACACTGAAGCAAACTATAAACACGTTCTATAGCTACTGTGCTACATTAAGAATGAACTAGTTCGCCTCTACCAACCGCCTATTTAGCGGTATGCGTTTCCTGTTCTGAGGTGGACATTAGCTACATTTGGAATGTACAATTTATAACTTAATATCAATGTAACCGGTTGTTTGGAAAACAGTAAACGGCTGAGTTATGTTATGTAAGAGATATATGGCACACATAGTGCAGAGTCCCTGACACGGCAGCAACTCGCTCCATTTCCAGCCGGTCTGACGTCACGTCCACCCAACCACGGCCCGCTACGAAGGTCGCTTCATATTGATCTCCGGCCATTGTTGCCACGTATAACTATATCTAAATTAAACTGGACATACTGAAATAGAAACACTAAAGTTAACATAAGAATCTCGGCAAAATTGCGATAAGTGTGTCAATAGCACACAACTTCGCAAATGGCTTTGCTGCCTACACAATTAACTTTACATTTAGATACAGGTTAGAAAATGTTAATTAGTCAGGAACTAAGTATAATGTATATCATTTCAAACAATTTTTCCATTGTCACCAGGCACCTATCGAGCTGAAGAAAAGACTAGATGAAATAAGACTACTGGAGTCACGCAAGTCAGCCAGACTTGCAGACGTGGACACAGACTTTGCACGGCTGGCTGACATGGCCGGCGATCGCCGCCGCGCCTCTGCTACTATAGAAGTACCCCCTGCACCAGCACATCATATTCAAGGGTAAGTCTAGATCAAAAGCATTATACATTTCAACAAGTGTTAATCGCAATAATGAGCACTCGACATATTTCACGGAAAGCTTAACGACAAAAATAGGGGCAACTAAGTCACGACTATTGATCAAATCGTAAAGCCAGAAGAACAGTAAGCTTAATTAACAAATATCAATGCTATTTCGCCTTGAGCTAGTGGCTCACCTCGCTGCGAGCTCAAAGGAAGGCCATCACATTTCTAATGCCCGCTCGCTGCCTTGCAAAATCTATCTGGATTCTACCAACTGGTTTGGCATATCAACAGGAAATAGGTCGTCGAGTATAATGGTTCTGCTTTGACAAGGTAACCGACCTCATTACGTCCATAAATCGGTAGCGAATGCCAAACATACTGCTTGATAAAGCAGCTCGGGTATTCGCTGTTCAAGCTTTTAGAGTAGAGCCGTAGTGGGTTTGATCTGAAAAGCCTCCTCTCACTTGAGGTGGTATTAAGCGGCATTGCCAGGTAGATATTGCAGGCATTGCAGCGGGTTACCTTGTAGGTAGGTAGGAGTAATCGCTCACGAGTGTGCACTGTGTGCATCGGCGAAGTGGGGCCGGGCGCGGGCGAGCGTTGCGAAACGCGCACCGAGCACGTTAGAAACTGGATGGAAGTGTTAGCGCAGAGTACGGGCGTGTCCTTGTCACACTTGCCTACATTCTGCGGCCGGAGCCCGCCTCCCGCGCCGCTCTCCCCTCGGCGCGCCTCTAACAGGGACAGACAATGCAATATTATTGTGAGAACTATTAAAGAATCAAATAGATAACATGATTACCAATACACTACGGTACAGGCGACGATGTAGCGAAAGGCGTTAGATCAAAAATTTACTTGACACACGTTCGGGATTGCCGCCTAGTGGAGGTTAGTCATGGTACCGCTACTTCTACATTTTGAAAAGTGTGACCATGCAAATATTTCGTATGTGAACTAAATCTCTTTTATAAAAGTAGGTAGCAAAAAATAACATCATAATGTAGCTAATGCAGTAGAACCGGAACCAACGGCATCAAGTGGTAGAGACGTGACGGCTGTCGGCGCCGCAGTTTCACTTTTCATCGTGATCACGCCGAGGTGAGAGGCGAGGCCTCCGGCTCACGGTCCAAATTTCACAACAGCCAACGAAAGCGACGCTTTAAGGAGTAATCTGCCTTAAGATCGCAGTATCTATACGAGTATCGCTGATTTAGCTTCTACAACGCTACACACTTTCTCATTTGGCAGTACGAACGAATCTTTATTGGATATCAAGATGTTGGCGTTGTACTTGTAACACATTCTTTGGTGTTAACTATACCTTTTAAAAAAGTATTCAATGCGACGTAATCTTAAAAAGAAGGTTATCGTCTTGTAAAATGTTGTATAGATTACTATAAGTAAATCAAAACACACCATTAACGAATTATGCGAACCTGTAGAGTCATATTTGCAAAAGTGAATGTCTGGCACCTACGCTAAAGTATATGCCTATATTTTATTGCAGCCTGCAACAATTTGTTTTAGATTATAATGTGCCTGTCATAATAAAATATATATAGAGAACAACAACATTACCTGAATGACAAATGGTTAAAATCGTTACAATGAAGGGATAATTGGGTAAAACAGCGAAAATATTACACAAACCGTAAGATTCATTAAACAAGGAATAACTTCCAGTAAATATCTTTCTTAGATGAAGCTTCGGTAGATACCATCGGCGATTGGAACAAATTTCGCAATCACAGGCCGGACCATAGCAATGTGAAAGTTAGCAAACATTCGTTTTCTTTTAACTGTTTGCTGCCAAGTAACGTTATTTTTAATTATAATTTGACTTCCAACGGAAATTCTGCAGAGAATACATCAAGTGTGCCATGAGTTGTACCGGCCCACTCAAGGTTGCAGTTTCTATGATATTTCGATAGGACCATGAATCAACGAAATTCAAAGATGGCGTCGCATTCGGCTGGTACTTGGCGCGGCTGCCATGTGACACAGTGACCTAGTTTCGAAATGGAACGGCACACACACTAGAAGAATACCGCACACAATGATATCCACGAACGCCGCACGAAGCAACACCTAATTCGGGTAATCAATTGAACTATATTGGAACTGGAAGTAAAAAGAACACATTTCGAATGCCCCAAATTGGGGTTTGATATTACCGAAAATTACAAACAAAAAATGTTATAAATTCAAATATTATTATGCGTGAAATTCTTCCACAACCTCGGCGAAGCAGCACCCTGAGTCGGGCAGTAGGGCGGCAACACGGCCTGCATTTTGATATCGCAAGCACTACCTTTGAGACTGATCGATAGCTCAATGTCAGCTCATATCGCAAATCGCAAAGCTACAAAATCTCGATCCAGACTATAATACATATCAGATCTGCATTATTTGAAATGTAAATGAATGAGATTCGTCCAGGTTTAGAATCAAATTATTGATATTACGATGCGCATAGAATACCTAAAACATTGAAGGTCCTTATACAGTTGGAGTTCCATTACCTAACGCGAAATGTTGTATGATAATAAGTATTTCGAGAGTCATGGACGGCCACGACGACATCGGCCTACCTGCCACGGCCATAGACATTTAGGAATGCGATTTCGACTTTGTTGAACTGATTAACGTTCAGAAAACGAGAGTGGCATAATGTATGTAAACTATTTCACTGCTTGAAAATAAATAAAGTTAAAAGACATCGAATTACATTCCGCATGCGCTTGCGCAACATGCAAGAGAAGGCGCGCAACGCGACGGGTTGGCCGCGAGCTGTGGTGGGGTGCCACTTTCTCGTTGAGTATACGTTTGCTTTCGTTAGTGCTATGGAGGCCCGTTATCTCATTTGGCAGGTGCCACTACCTTGGGAAAGTGTTACAAAAAATGTATGCAACATTATGCAACGGATTGATTTTCAAAACTGTTATTAAGTTCTCGAATGAAAGTTGGCAATCCACGAAAACACTTATAAAGGATAGAAATTTATTTTCGACTTAAAATCTGGTTATGCCAACAATAATTTGGCATTGAACAAAGGACTTAAACGTGTGTACGTCATTTACCGGGAACGATTACTCACCCTCCGCGTTCGCCTGCCATCTGACTTTGAGCCGACCTACCTGCAGGTTATTCCACCGATCCACGGAAACAAAAACTGTTAAACGCCAATTATTCTTCAATTTTCAGAGAACTCAGTCGTTTGTTTGTTTAATTGTTGTTTTATTGTGCTTATTTCGGCTAAGTACGTTACGGTATGACAAGTACTAATAGTGGCAATCTAATAACGTTTCATGCCACTGCCCGAGCCTATTATAGGTCACCTCAACCTTTGACTGGCTGGATGAGGTAATTTTAACTGGCTGTCTTATCGTTATTTTACGTAAAGTTGGAAAAATACAAATGTGATTTGTATCATAGTTATATAATACTATAGTTATATATTTAAGTTATAATACAATGTTAAATATCATTAATGTTATGGGATATGTTGCTTAGCACAACCACGAGTAATTTGTAGACAGGTATAAACGATCTCCTGCCAAATAGCAGCTATAATAGTAGTCAAAGATGATGTCATCCGCGAAGGGGACAGCGAGCTTGAGGCATGCGGCGAGCTCGATTACAGCGGATCTCAGTTTTTATAGCACAAAAAAGCGCTCCCGACCTACATCAACGTGGCAAAAAAAGACATTAGCCTCGTGTCCGATCGAACTGACAATTACCAGCATCAGCAATGACAAACAACTTGCACGAACAATAGACAACTGAAGGTCTACAGTATATTTTTCAAATTCATTATCATAATATGACATTGAGTAGACAAGTAGGAAGCGTATTATGTAATGTCGGTTTGAAATACTGATGTAAATTCTTGAGCTGTTAGCAGCAGTTCTCTAATAAAACGACGTAATACGTTATTAATCACACTAAAATTATAAATGCGAAAGTTTAGATGTTTATTTGTTATTCAATCACGGCTGAACCGATTGCGATGAAATTTGGTGTATAGATAGATTATGACCCAGATTAAAACATAGACTACTTTATTAACAAACCACGCGTGCGAAGCCGCGGGCGGAAGCTAGTGCTTGATAAAGTACGTCTACACCTTATCTTTACTACGTCCACAAGTTACGTAATTCGTAGAATGTTTGCAGAGTGAGATTTTATGATGACTCCACATTAAAAGACTTCGTGTATGCGCGTAGCTTGGTGTAAAAGAAAATCTACGAAAGCGGACGTAGTGAAGTGAAATCGTCATTACAAGACGGTTCCGTTCACTACGGCCATATTGGAACCATTATGAAGACGCAGTTTGCTATAATGGGGATTTTTATAAACCCCGGTAAACTTGTACTTGTTAACTTATATGCTTAGGTTCCTTCTTTGCAGAACGCTCAGTAATCAAATTTTCTATATTAGACATGGTAAAGATTTTATTTACAATACTAATGATATCCTTTATTAGAAAATACATGACAAAAGACTACCGTAAATTATTACACATAATGTTTTTTCGCAAGGAGCGTACAAACTGGTGGTTTCGAAGCCGGCAACGAGCGGCAAGGCCGTTCTCAATGTTACGTGAGTAGTACGCCACAACGTGTGGCAAGCGTGTGCACAGCTGCCGTTACCGGCGCCGGTGACCCTGGCGAAACATATCACAGCCGTTTCAAAAACAAAAAATGCATTTTATAAAACTCATCTGACCGAACGATGCGATGTCTTACAAATCGCAAGAGTCACAAGCAAGTGTCGTAACTTTGACATCAGTCCTTCCTCTCTGAAAAGCAAAACGAAAGCCAATTTAATTCCCTCATGAAATGAGTTATCGAAACGTGCAACGTATGAAATGCGTTACGTCAGCGCTGCGCTACGCCACGACACGACGCTATTTGTGACGGCGCGTGGCGCATCGGCACCGGTGCAGCGGCACCGGCCGCCGGCCGGCTAGTACCACCATTATCGCGAACATAATCAAATTCACCTCTAAGAGCCAACACGCCCGTCCACTGGCACTCAGTGATAAGGTGATAACCTCGGGGCACTGACACCCACTATGACCGTCTACAATTTAGGTCCTTCGCTGAAACTCTATATTAAATTAACGGTTCAGCGACTCGACGTAATTCAACCAATGCATAATGTATTAGAGAACGATATCCCGAAGCGAAACGATTTGGTTAACAGGACACCGCATCCGGTCAGGCGAATGCTCAAAAACGGTGCGCTTCGTGTGTAAATCGGTGATTAACCTGTAAATAAATTAAAATAAGCATTGTTGCGATGCAGATGGTTAGAATGAATAGACGACCTACGGTGAGTTTACCCGTACATATTTGTCATCTATTTCAGATCGGATAACGAACCTGGTGGAAGGTCAAAGTGGCGCGGGGTGAATACACCTTGTATCTAGGGTGCGTTCGTAGGTCGACTGTGTCGCGAACATTCAGTCGGATTCCTACTCTGCCGACTCGAAAAATTTACATGAATTTGTTGTATTACAATTTATTCAAAAGCCAAAAGACACATTACGGACACTGCTTACTACAATCCAGTGATAACTGGTTTTCACTTGATATTTAAATAATTTGACTCGTTTTTTCATTGCATAGGTACTGCGTATGAATGAGTCAAGTTGGAAAGTGACTTTAATGTAAGGTTTTTTTTAATCTCATTTGTGGGGAAACAGGCTTACGGCCACCTGACGGTAAGCGGTCACGGCTCATCGCGGTTATTTAATGGTGTGTTAAGATTAGTTCATTGGTGAGTGCGTGCGTAGGTCGCGAACTTTAGGTCACTGAAACCCGAAGTCAATGGCTTACAAGCTCGCGACCGAGATGCCGCCGTCGCCGTCGTCGGCAGCCGGCCGGCCGGCTCCCGCCACCCGAGCGCCCGCTACAACCTCCCGGTTCCCGAACATTCGCTACGTACATACGAGTTCAACAGTATAGAGTTCAAAGCCTGCAATGTCGGTCGTCACACCGCCGCTGGTAATTGCTTGCTAAGCACTTTTCCCATATTTAATATTCTTAATGCGCATTAAAGTTAAACAAATATATTGATTAGGTCAAAACATAATTTACGTCATACTTGTCGGAAACTAGCTCCATACAAATTAGTTGTGGTGTTTACAAAGCGATAACTGGTATTCACCATTTACTGCTTTGAATGGATCACAACTGCGTCATTGTCGCAAAGTCACTGGCAGCGTAAACAACTAATAATTTTATTCGCTGTTCCTAGGAAAACAAACTATTGTAAACACACGAGTACATTGAATTCTCGACATTTTCTTAATACCGTTTGCTTCATGAAAGTCAAACGAACGATCATTGTAGCGCGTTGAAATCTTTTGTACGCGCTGCTTCGTCGTTAACCTCTACTAGCCGAGAGCTGACGACGAATTTAGAGAAGGTGTTTTAGGCAACTGAAATCATAACTAGTGGTTCGCCCCGAACTGATATCTCGCGAGTCTAACATAAAAACAAAAAAATATTATTCGTAATCTTTGACCATCAAAATAGTGCCACGAAATAAAAACCAACTTACTTGACCTACAGTTTCATTCAACGGTAACGGGAGTTCATGTTTATGGTTTATCCTTTTTTGGGGAACAAATTGCAGTTATTCTAGATTTCAGACTTTTGCCTATATTTGTGATATAGCTATACGCATACCAAATTACAGCACTGTGGAGTCACTGGTGTACACTGTGAACTTTGTCAAAGTTTAGTTTTTATTATGGCTAATAACTCAAAAATTACAATAACTTTACTAAAACTAAAAACGGGGTCGAAATGTACTAAGTAAGACCTTTTATTTGACGTCTCACTTGACCTAATAGTCTCATTTTCATTTTTTTTTTACCCCTCTTGAACCCCAATATCTCAACAACCCCCCAAATTTTTTAGCTCATTGAGTCACACCAAAATTGTGCCATTATTACCTATCTACAATTTCACGATGATCGGATAAACGCTTCGAAAGTTATCCTACAACGCCTGTCCTATACATACAACACCGATTTGCTCAAGTTGATTTGGAGATCTCGCTTCGCTCGATCAAAAATGTTTACTATAATGAATCTGGAATTAAGAGTCGGGCAGTTTTTAGTTATATGCTCACAAATATTTTTTTTTCAATGTCTGTAAGAGTTTTATCGCAAAATTAAGATTTATATGTAGGCTACTATCCGCATACATTTAGTCGAACAAATTTTCAGGCAATCAGCCTACTGAAACGCCTAGACGGTACATAACCTGTACTGGGGTAAGTCGTTCAACCAACTTGCTGGTGCGAGTTGAACGAACCTCCTTGTCGAAGGTGGTGCAGGGTGATCGCTCCGGGCAAAGCCTTCGTCCTTATGTGACTTGATAGAATGTTTAGGTCGCAGCCGCGCCGCCGGTTACTCAACACCCCGCCGTACCCTTTTCGGCCTCCTCCCTACACTCTCCGACTCGAGCCTCCTAAAACTTTATCTCTCAGGGTCATTAAACGAATATAGACCTAGTCTAGACTTGTTGATTGTGTCATATTTTCGTAAGATGCATCACTCACTTTTATTTATTTAATACTAGCTGTTGCCCGCGACTTCGTACGCGTTACACTACTAAATGTGTAATAACCTAGAAATAGAGCTAAAGTCGCTGTTGCAACTTGACACCCTATTTTTATTCCATATGATCTAATTTATGGGATAAATAATTAAGGGATATGTAAATCCAGGTTATAATCTACGTACAAACTAAATTTCATTGAAATCGGTTCCGCCGTTACGACGTGATTGAGTAATAAACAAACAAATAATATTAGTGTGACTAGTTGACCCGCCCCGGCTTCGCATGGATTTCAAAACAAAATATAGCCTCGTCTTGACTTCAAACATAAATCCCATAGAATAGCACTTTATCCCCATTTTATTTTCTTTTAAACCACCCCTGTATTAGAGAGAGCAAAACAAAATAAATATATTTAAATCAGTCAAGTCTTATTTGAGTTTTAGCGAGACTAACGAACAGCAATTTATTTTTACATATGTAGATTAGCTGACCCGGTGCGTGGTTTGGTACTAAAATCATGACACTCCCTTTGCGCAGTCGCGTAAAAAGTAGCCTATGTCCCAATCCCGGTCATAATTTATCTGTTTACCAAATTTCATCGAAATCGGCCTAGCCGTTTAGTCGTGAAAACTCAACAAACAGACTATGTATGGATTTCGTTTTATTTCATTTTATTTTTTTAAGTTCTTGAAATAGAAAAACAAGAAAACCCTATATTGTACACCTCATAACAACAAACATAAAATAAATAATAAATAAATAAATATGGACATGTCACACAGCGCTATCTAGCCCCAAACTAAGCAGAGCCTGTACTATGGGGAACCAGATAACTGACAGAATACTTATATACCTTTTTTTTGTAAATGCATACTTATCATATATAGAAAAACATCCGGACCCGGAACAAATATCTGTAGATCATGCAAACATTTGTTCCGGGAATCGAACCCGCTACCTCCTGCGTCTCAGCCGGCTATTCGGCCACTGCGCCACGGAGGTAGTCATATTTTAACAAACATTTTAACAACAAAAGAAAAATTTAGTTTAATCTCGAAGTACAATCGGTGGTCTTATCGCTATGAGCGATTTCCTCCAGACAACTTGGGACGGACTGGATTACTGTATGATAACTGGCATAAGACATAAGTGAGTAATAACGTGCCAGTATTGTTTGAATCTTAACTAAAAATCAGGTGTAGAGGCCAAAGCAAATTTAATACTAGTAGTTCGCCCCGAACTGAGATCTCGCGAGTCTCCCATAAAAACAAAAATATATTTATTCGTAATCTTTGACTGTCAAAATAGTGACACGAAATAAATAACCAACTTACTTGATGTACAGTTTCATTCAAATTACAGGTAACGGGAATTCATGTAAATTGGTTATTCTTTTTTGGAGTACAAATTACAGTTAATCTGGATTTATATTTGTGACACTTCAGCTACAAGCATACCAAATTACAGCACTCTGGAGTCACTGGTGTACCCTGTGAATTTCGCCAAAGTTCAGTTTTTATTATGGCTAATAACTCAAAAACGACAAAAACTTTACTAAAAATAAAAACGGAGTCAAAATGTACTAATTAAGACCTTTCATTTGACGTCCCATTTGACCTAATAGTCTCATATTTTTTTTTTACCCCTCTTGAACCCCAATATCTCAACAACCCCCCAACATTTTTAGCTCATTTGTCACACCAAAATTGTGCCATCACTACCTACCTATGTATTAAATTTCACGATGATCGGATCAACGCTACGAAAGTTATCCTCGGACAAACAAACATACATACATACATACAACGCCGATTTGCCCACGTTGATTTGGAGATCTCGATTCGCTCGATCAATTACTTTTTCTCGGAAAGGTTAATAATGCGTTCTCAGAAATATCGATCGCCCTTGTCTGGCAACCACAGTAATCCCGGCTTCACCTACCTATTAAGCATTCCAAGTAAACTTTAACTGCTTTCTTTTATCATGTCTCTACCCATAAATGGATTTCATTAAAATAGATGATTATATTCGAATGAAAAAGAATTATTCTGTATGGTCAAGTAATTTCAACATCATAGACAAGGGGCAGCCAGTTGTGAACACTCACGCCAGCACCGAGCAGTGTTTCTTAGGTAGCGTCCCAGACTCCAGTTCTTTGAAAAATGTGATTGCGTTACTAATAGCTTGTTTTTTTGTGGTAGGTCCCGCAAGCGAGGGCCGAGCAGCTCGTGCGACTTGGGCTATGGTGAGCCGAACGACCAGATGAACGAGTGCAACGCTGCCCTCGTCCTGATGTCGCTCAGCTGCTCCCCCAACTCGCCGCGCCCCAGTAAGTGAACGCGACAATCGACCGGCGACATCAAGCGACTATCAACTGTTCCTCGAACTTAGAACAGCAGTATGGGCACCACCGGTACTCACTCATTCCCACATTTACAGCCATTGTTATCACATCACCGTTACGTCACGTCATGCTATGTTATGCGTCCGTAAATTCCTTTGCCTAGTGGTGGCACTGGTGGCCGGAGCTCTTACTTACATAATGCAAATATGTAGTACGGTGCAAGCTTCGTCTTTTAATAATACTTGTCTGGGATTAAGTGGTTGTAACACTAAAGGGAATATTCATATTTAGAAAATAGCAGACCAGTGGTTGTGTAAAATGTGGATAGTTTTAGACGAAAGTCTAGACGCAGTCTAGACATTGTCTAGACAGGTATTTGGCGTAACACTGTTCTCATGATGAGCACCTATCACTATCAAATGTTCTCCTGCTCGACTTTGAAATAATTTACTTTCATTTTATACTTGATGACATTTGTAGTCAGACTTTCTAGAACTCTTGTTATCTTATTGTCCTATAAAATACGTCTAGACTGACACGAATGACACGTACGGCAAGTTGTAAATATTGTAATGCATGGTAAATTGGTTACAGAAAGTCGATCAATAATCATTTCATTTATTCATAAAACAATCAACCAATTGTATTTGAAATATTGTACATATACATTAAATTAAATAATCATACACATTAAGTTAAAAAAAATCAATAAAACTTACACAATTCAAAATACAAACCTAACCAAAAACAACACTTAAATAACAATGTCAGAGATAATATAAAAAAATTAAATAATAATAATAAATGTCATAAATTTAGTAGAATTACTTAAATTATTTTGAATTGCATTGTAACTTGAAATCATCTACTGAATAAAAACACCCTTCCAGCAAAAGCTTTTTAAGCCTGGTCTGGGTAGAGTTGTATAATTTAATTGCTTGATACCGACAGC
Organism: Philereme transversata; assembly: GCA_963924445.1. NCBI lineage: Eukaryota > Metazoa > Arthropoda > Insecta > Lepidoptera > Geometridae > Philereme > Philereme transversata. The sequence goes on along the minus strand of OZ004350.1, from coordinate 11,147,546 downwards.
CATGCATCATAACATTTAATTTTGGACATAGTGGAGCATCAAGATCTTTCTTTCTTGTGTTCAATCTCAGCACGTTTTGTTCCGGTGTCTCATACCTAAAGGGATGCCGGACAACATTAAGAACCACCAATATGTAGAGGCTAGGAAGAGTCAAATATTGTAGGCTCTGAAAATGATCCCTACATGTTTCCCACCCTCTCACAATCTCATTTTCTATTATAAAAAACCGTTCATAATTTACATAGTATCTTATTTAATAGTACTGGATAGTTAAAGCAAGTGGGTACCTAGTATTGTCAGTAATTTTCAGTCGCTTCAGCCAAAGCCTCGACTATACATACTCGTATAAATAAATAATTACACTGAGTATATCTATCCTTGTATCAAAGAGAAGCTTAATTTAGTTGCAAGCACATCGGTCTGATTATGCAATCGTAATGCAGAGCTTCGTCGTTGCGCCTCCATAAAATTTTACGATTCCCCTTGAGTACGGCGACTTGCCTCTGCTTACACATGTTCGCTAGAAAAGAGCTCCATCTCAGTGAAAGTGGCCCGCAGTTCCGCTTCACAATTTATCTAGTACATTTAATTAATTCACTTTAATCCATTATAATTTTTAAAGAAACCAACTTGCTGTTTTGAAACCATGCACCGTCATTCATTTAAATAACTGATTAATAATTAGACTTTCGATTTCATTATACACTCCCAGAATGCTATCTTCGACTAATCTGCGTCTAATCATTATACAGCGACAGATAGATCTCTCTTTGTCCTTGCAATAGACCTCGTAATGTCAATTTTGAAATTGTGTCCTAATACCTAACGCACCTATCAATCAAAAAGATTATCATAAGTTACCTTTGTTAGATATAACTAGTGGTTCGCCCCGAACTGAGATCTCGCGAGTGTCCCATAATAACTAAAATATATTATTCATAATCTTTGACTATCAAAATAGTGACACGAAATGAACAACCGCATTATTTGACCTACTGCTTCATTCAAATTACAGGTAACGGGAGTTCATGTAAATTGGTTACTCTTTTTTGGGGTACAAAATGCAGTTATTCAGAATTTCAAACTTTTGTCTATATTTGTGTCACTAAAGCTACACGAATACAAAATTTCAGCATTGGTGTACCCTGTGAACTTTGTCAAAGTTTTGTTTTTATTATGGGTAATAATTCAAAAACGACAAAGTTTAAACTAAAAATAAAAAAGGGTTGAAATGAACTAATGAAGACCTTTCATTTGATGCCCCACTTGACCGTATAGTCTCATTTTCATTTGTTTTTACCCCTCTTGAACCCCAATATCTCAACAACCGCCGCACATTTTTAGCTCATTTAGTCACACCAAAATTGTGTCATCACTACCTATATATCAAATTTGACGATGATCGGATCAATGCTTCTAAAGTTATCCTCGGACAAACAAACATACATACATACAACGCCGATTTGTCCAAGTTGATTTATAGATCTCGCTTCGCTCGATCAATAACCCTCCGCCCTCAAAGACCATCAAGACAATCGGTATTGAACCATTTTCATCCAAAAACTTCACACAGTCCTAACAATATGATCGGGAGGATACCGTGATAAATATAGATAGAAGCCTGGAGACTAATTCTGTTCCCACTGCTGGTAAAGAGTTTCGAGTAGGTAAAGTAAAATATTTTTTCGGGAACAGGTGCAGGATGGGGAGGTCGCTCATCAGTGTCTCCCGGTGCCAGTAGCAGTTCAGGATCATCGTGGCGCTCCGGCACGCCGTCGCCGCCGCCCGCTTCATCCTCCTTCAGCGACGAAGGCATCGCCATGGACTACGAGGACATGCACCCGCGCAAGAAGAGGGTAAGCATATATGTATGTACAACTAGCTACTTATCCATCTAGGTACTATGAAAACTCGCGCAACCAGCTACAACAAAAACACGGAAACTGCCTTCGAGTTTTCCAGCAAAAAGTATGAACAAAGACCTCTAAGAAAATTCTTAGTTACTGAACCGATTATGTTTCTTACATTTCTATAATTGTCTTAGCGTGATGCAGGTAAGAGATAGTAATTAGGTTTAAATATAAATATGGTTTGCAGAACGTGGCCGGTCACAACTTCAATTGGACCGTGACACACTTTGTACTCGCTTTCGTATTGGCGGCGGTGCGGCGTGTGCTCAGCTCACTGCCTTATTTGCATCTAGCAGTTTTCCGTTTTTGTTTTCAAGCCTTTTAGGTCTTTCCGTGAAGAGAATACATGAAACTGCACTTTTAATGTATTTCATAGTACGTTATAATTGCGCACCATAGACTATAAATTGTGATGACTGTCAAGTGGAATATAAGTGAAGTGTATCATGAGTAATGCTACACACAATGATCATGAAAACACATAACCTGGACTTGATTGCTTGACGAGTGATGATGATGACAAACTATATCTTTGTAACGGAAACGCATGACTCAATCCACAGATGCACTTTAAATCGCTGAGTCCTGACATTTAGGTCATAATCTTTTGTGTAGCAGATTTGCAACTGGTATCAGTATCCTTTGTCCAATTTCCTTTTAAGATAAAGTATTAGTTGCCATAGTGCCTCGGGCGAGATATTTCTAGAATGGTAGTTTTGAGCAACTTTCTCTCGCAACAGGTGTTCGTTGGTAATACCTGTGCACGTCCCACTGAATGCCATTACATCACGACTTTGACTTGCTAATGCAGGATACCTGGGCTAGTATCTACTTAGCCGTCATATAATATCCTCTTTTTGATATGCAGTGCATATCTTAGAAACTGTATCAAAAAAGGTACTTTTCAGTTTCAAGCGTCGAAAATTCGTAGTTTGAATAAACAATCTACTGTTTATTACTAAATATTTCGTCTATTTCAATAACTCAATTTATTGAGTTTATTCTCATGGTCACAAATGAAAAGCTCAAGAACAAAAAGACTCAAATCAACGTTTGACTAACTCGTAAGTTTAAATAAGTAAAATTAATAAATATTGCTCGACATTTCACACAGCGCTATCTAGCCCCAAACTAAGCAGAGCTTGTACTATGGGAATCAGATAACTGATAGAATACTTATATGCATTTTTTTTTGTAAATACATACTTATAATACATAGAGAAACAACCAGACCCGGAACAAATACCTGTAGATCGTGCAAACATTTGTTCCGCGGCGGGAATCGAACCCGCTACCTCCTGCGTCTCAGCCGTCTATTCGCAGTTTGTTTTCTTTGTGTGATTTCCAATTAGGTAAACGGTGTTATTGGCTATTCCAAAGTCATGAAATTGATAAGAAGTCACTGACACATTGTGCACTTCGATGATAACAAGTGGTGCTTGTGTTTACAATTTGCAACACGTGTTAGGAATCTTAATAACGTTTTGTTACAGCAGCTTTTTAAACAATATTGTTACGAGCTGAGGGTTCGGGATAAAATAATGGGAATCGGTTTAGCCAAAATAACACTTTTATTCAACACTAGAACGATGAATACACGAACTTGGTCACACGTATCACAACACACTAATTCACACCACTGGTGCACCACTTAAAGTCACCGAAATGTTCACACGTATAGCTGAATCCAGACTGACTCGGGAGCAACTACTGTTCACGCGAGACCCTTCCCACGTCAGTCCTCCAGGGCCTCGCTGAGACTCACTGTCTCACTAACTGACTCGAGACTAACTGTCCGGCCATCTCTCCGGCCTATTTATATCCACACATTTCGATTGTTCGAGAAGGATCTCGATCGTTCCAGGAAAAGGGTCGGTCCCTCGACACAATGGCCACTCCATTGTGCGCAACCGCAGACAATAACAACAATAACGCAGCAAGACAAAAGCGTTCGAGAAGTTACGATTATTACTCATTGTTTAACAGCCTCGGCGTAACACTGCCCCCTCCTAAAACATGCTCGTCCCGAGCATTCTTAGCCTCATATCGCGGCAGCCGATCAACACGAACAATTTTAGGCGCACCTCGCGCTGAAGATGTAGTAACTAGAGGAGCCATATTGCCGTCTCCAGTACTTCAGGATACCCAGAGTCCCTTTCTCATCAGCGAACCCAATTCCAGCCTCCAAAACACGGCTCATATGATTTCTATCTGTTCTTTCACTTCCTGGAATTACTTTCCAGATAAACCGAACGATTCCCTCATCAGTCGAGCCCAATTCCAGCCTCCAAAACACGGCTCTCTTGATTTCTATCTGTTCTTTCACTTCCTGGAATTCCTTTCCAGATGAACCGAACGATTCCCTCATCAGTCGAGCACGCTCTTATGGCCAACGTCGCTGATCTTCCTGTTGACGACGCTGCTCTTCTTTATCCTGACGTCGCTGTTCCTCTTGCAACCGAGTCTGCTCCACCTGTTCATGTCGCTGTTCCTTCTGCAACCGAGCCTGCTCTTCCTGCTGACGACGCTTCTCTTCTTAATGCTGACGGCGTTGTTCCTCCTGCAACCAAGCCTGCTCTTCCTGTTGACAACGCTTCTCTTCTTAATGCTGACGGCATTGTTCCTCCTGCAACCGAGCCTGCTCTTCCTGTTGGCGACGCTGTTCTTCTTTATCCTGACGACGCTGTTCTTCTTGACGACAAAGCATTGCCATAATAGCAGCAAGATCGCCTGTCATAGGAGCTTGCCCCATGGATGATGATGATGATGATGCTCCAAATGATTCGGTGGCGGCTGATTCCATCTCCATCGGCTGACGACTCTGCCAAGCTTCTTGAACCGGAGACTCCCCAAACCGCCTTTCATCCATTTCCTGTTGTCGTTGACCTCTCGTCCTGACACCGTCCAAATCCTTTGGTAGAACCGGCATTATTTTATCCCACTTCTGACACCAAATTGTTACGAGCTGAGGGTTCGGGATAAAATAATGGGAATCGGTTTAGCCAAAATAACACTTTTATTCAACACTAGAACGATGAATACACGAACTTGGTCACACGTATCACAACACACTAATTCACACCACTGGTGCACCACTTAAAGTCACCGAAATGTTCACACGTATAGCTGAATCCAGACTGACTCGGGAGCAACTACTGTTCACGCGAGACCCTTCCCACGTCAGTCCTCCAGGGCCTCGCTGAGACTCACTGTCTCACTAACTGACTCGAGACTAACTGTCCGGCCATCTCTCCGGCCTATTTATATCCACACATTTCGATTGTTCGAGAAGGATCTCGATCGTTCCAGGAAAAGGGTCGGTCCCTCGACACAATGGCCACTCCATTGTGCGCAACCGCAGACAATAACAACAATAACGCAGCAAGACAAAAGCGTTCGAGAAGTTACGATTATTACTCATTGTTTAACAGCCTCGGCGTAACAATATGTACGTTTACAAATGATTTATATTGTAGATGTGCTTAATTAACATTTGCTGGGAACAATGCTCATAAGAGTGTAATAAACTGATAGTTTTACTGTCTCTATAAATTGCATTTTAATGCACTAACATAAAATACTCGTTATCAGTACCAGAAACTAACCACTACAAAAATTGGTTCACAAATTAGGGTGCTTGCACACTTGCACTTAAGATTATATTCGAAAAGGCAAGACTCGCATTTGCGTCGTTATCGTCAGTTGAGCCCAGCAGCCTGCTCTCGCTAAAACAAACAGATAAATAGCGTTCACGCATGTGCACATAATATTATGATTTACGATCCACGTGCGCAGTTCACTGTGTCGTACAATGTCAAGGCGCAGCGCAGGCCGGTTATGCAACACCATTGTAAAATTGACATAAATGTGTTTATTACCGCGCGCGTTACCGACGACCGCAGCAAATAGCTCAACAGATATTACACCTCTCGTTACTATCACGTCCACACGCAAACCTCATGCTAATTGATTAGAAACGGTCCGTTTTCAATGAGTGCCAGGGACTGACGGCTATTGCGTTTTGGATAGGTAGAAGTTGACACCTCTGTCGATTGACACTACAGCGGTACCTATTTATAAGCGCGTTACTAACCCGATGTGTATTGCGTAGTGGGAAAAGGCAGAGTGTTGTGTGCCATACGCCTACGCACGTTCGGCCCTCACAGTATCCAAATGAATCCTTGATATTATTTATGCGTGGTTTAGAGCTTAATGTAATGGCAATGATGCAGTCCAGTTAATTTTGTTGTTAGTCGCTGCTCGACCGATTTCTTCTGTTGGTTGTGATCATCTCGGTCGGATAATAAATTATGCCATGTATGTCAATAATAACACACTTTTAATTAAAGCTATAATTTATCATCAAATTACCCAAACACCATTTAAATTTCGTTTTCGTTCCTTGATTTTTTGAATGACACAAAAGCCGTTTTTACAATTACGACGTGCGATGTATTGTTGTATTCTTGTATTGGCAAGCCCACGTAAAGTATATTTTATGTAATCTGTGGCTAGCTGTAACCTTGGTACATGTTGTTGGCGGCCAAACCTTGCGTGCGGTGGTTGTGGGCGGACCGGAGACTCTTCTCACTGTTACACTCATTGCGTAACACCTATTTACAATCACAGAGTACCTGCATTCCTTTTTCGTACAAGAAATCCTAGGTAAATGGCCTACCTCGCCTAGGCTTTAAAATTTCAACGACAATAATAAAATTATAATAAAGATTTAGTCAGTACTCAGTGCTGCGAAGAATAAAAGAATGGTGGCGATTCTGTTGTTTACGTTAACTAAAATTGTGTAAAATATGAACGGTCTTATTTTGTTTACGCTAAAGATCAAATTAGAATGACATATAAAGTGACATTTCTAAAATTAATTGTAAGTAATTTTTACTAAGATGGCGTGTTTGCGTGCTAGTTTTAATCAGCACCAATTTGACTCCTGACTAAAACTAGCCCAAAAACACGCCATCTTAGTGAAAAATACTCAATTTTAGAAATGTCACTGTAAATGTCATTCTAATTTGATCTTTAGCGTAAACAAAATAAGACTTCGTATTTTACACAGTTTTAGTTAGTCAGTGTAAACAACAGAATCGCTACAAATAGGTACATAAAAAGCGTCAATTTTATTGTGGTACAGAAAAAAATCTGCGACTCATTCAAATATTGTTCCTGACCAATCCTAATGTCAATATGAATCGGAACATTAACTTTCAGCAGTCTCTTATGACCTTTCGTGAGTTACTTATTGTGAAGGCAGTTACTATGCGAATGTGACCGCACGAGACTGTGACAGATGACGTCAGGAGTTTATATTAATGCGTCTGTGACGTCTTGTAGAACGCTCAAAGGAATCAGATCAATAAAACTGGTTAAAAATACTAAACATACGACACGACAGTAAAATTGTACCTGATAACTTTTTTTTAAGCAACGTTTATATGGAACTAGCAAATGAATAAATGGTAACCATCGCCTTTAAGCATTACCTCGTAGTCACGCACTTTAATAATCACCTAGATCAGGGATTCCCAAAGTGGTTCATATCGACCCCTTGGGGTCGAAATTGGTTTCCCAGGGGTCAACATATTATTTTTGTATCTTTACTTTGCGATTTTAATGTGTTTTTCAAAAAATAATTACCTGTTTCAGTATTTTTACGTAATTCGTATTCATAATTATTAATTACACTGAATATTTACTGAATTTTATGCCTATTTATTTTGTTAAATTTTGATAAGAAAATGATGTCAAGTTTACACACTTAACCAACCGCAAAGTTTTTATATTGGTAAGTATTTTGTATCAGTAGCAAAAAAAACAAGGGATAGTATTTTTAAAGTAATTTGATCTGAGGTATCAGTTAATTTTGGAAAAGGGGTCTCTTGACCAAAATAGTTTGGAAATCCCTAACCTAGATAATCTCAAGGAATAAAAAACAAAGAAAATTGTAAATAGATTTCGTCTCCCCATTTCCTTGCCTGTATAACAATCGAGATGTCCAACATTAGGAATCGATAGTAAGTACCTAGGTAGGTACTCTAAATTACTAAATTAAGAGTTAATGAAGTGTTAATAAAGACTCTTCACAGAAATATGCTTTTATCTGTAACAGAGAGAAAGGAAGAACTGAGTAACTGAACCTGAAAACAATGTCTTATTGCTCAGTTTTTCTGAGAACTTGAGTACTTTATACAGTATTTTAGTTCTACAGGCAATTTAGCTCTCAAATCTAGAGTACCTACAAAAAAATATTGGCAAGATTGGCGAGTAACACAAAGAGCCATACCACCTGGTCGGAATACTATTTGAATATGTATTATCTAAGTTTGCACGGGTGTCTGCCGCCACGCTAACGTTTGACTCTGCTCACAGAGTATTATCGGTGCAGCTAATCACAATGGTAGGTATGCCCCAGACGCTGTGTCGCCGAACTAAATGATCGCGTTGCCAACTGTTAATATGTACCATTTTATGTATTTTATCTACAACTATAACTTTTATATAACTTATATTATATTATTTTATGTATATATATATTTTTTTTTAGACTAGCCTACATTTTCTCACAGCTGGGCAAAGGCCTCCCTCAACACCTTACACCTATCGCGCTCCTTGGCAGATTCCCACCATTCCTTCTCGAATCCACTGATGTCGTCGCGCCAACGCTTTCGTGGCCGACCCTGACGACGACTATATAACTTTTATCCCACCATCTGTTATTGTGTTTCCTGTGTATGTCATGTAATATTTTTATTTCATTTCAAACTATCTGACCCGCCCGTGGCTTCGCACGCTAGGTTTTTCAATAAAATAATTACCCTCCTTTTGTGCAGTCGGGTAAAGTAGCCTATGTCCCAATCCTGGTCATAGTCTATCTGTATACAAAATTTAATCGAAATCGGTCAAGCCGTTTAGTCGTGAAAACGTAACAAATAAACAGAGTTACTTTCACATTTATATTATTATGATGGATTAGTATGGAAGCAGAATGATCTAAGCATTATTTTTAACTGCTCTTTGTCCTAAACGGACAGAATCTTTTGTATCGTAGTAAATAAAATTCATGACATTGCTCTACATGTATAATTTCATATGGGGTACTTATTTATATTACAAGGTAAGGTAAATGCAAAATATCAAATAGGTTATTTTTGCTTTCAAATAACTATATATTTTTCCCTGTCGGGTGTCGCGGCCGGGCGGAGCGGAGTATCGGTGCCGGTGGCCTGTGGCCGGTCGGCGGGTGCCACCTCGGATTATCGTCCCCGGGGTCGCCGAACTGACCACATGTGATCCGTGCGGAACCTGTTCCTGCGCACCACTTACGCAAACCGGCCCGCTGCCCAGTGCCATCGCTCTGCCTGGACGATCCATATACATATATGACGTCTATCCATATCTCGCTCATCATTCCAAATGGCGCATCTCCAAGCTTGTGGCACGTTAAACACGCGTTAGTTAGCAACCGGTGCATACAGTTTGCTGTGTTTCGGTTTGAAGGGTATGGTTGCCGGTGAAATTACAGGCACATGAGGCTTTACACCTGTATGCCTCAAGTTGATGGACGCAGGGCAATGCATCATAGGGCACATTTCTAAGGTGCGTGACCTGCGAGGTAATAGGCGATGGTTACCACTTAACATCAGGTGGGCCAAAAGAGTGTTTCATCTCCATGTAGCATAAAAAAAGTGTTATGTTTATAAGTAGATGCAAAATCTCCTGTTACCGGGCAAACTGCCTGACGTCAGCTCGCAGACCTTGGCTGAGGACACAGCTATTAGAGCGAAGCGAGGCCTTGCCAGTATTCTGCCTGCATCCGATGCAAATAATATCTTTGTGCTCTTCTACATGCAGTTAGTATATCCGTATGCAAAACTAAATTGCAGCCGGCTGGTTTCTATCGCAAGCGAACTATATTATGCTAAAAAAATAATCTCTTCGTTGATAGTGTAAAGCAGACAATGCACATGCATAGATGTTATTAGCGGTGGCAATAGTCATTGTAGTATGTCAGGCGCTATAATAGTTCCGGAGGAGCCCTTTGTTCTGCGTAAAAATGCATAGCAATAACACTGCAATAACGCTGGACTGTGTTTGTCGTGATGTGAGCCGCCTACCGCGCGGCCGTTCGTTTCTAGCTTCAATAATTCTTTCCAAGAACGAGTTGCCATGCCGGCATTGCCGACGCAACTGTTGCAATGCGATTCGCAGCTATTATTAGTTGCGCCCATTATAAATGCATTTGATGTCATCTTGGTTGTATAGACTCCATCCATGTGAAGATATCAGCTTATATCATCACCTATGTGTATTACTCTCGTGACTCGTGAGTTTATGAGTAGTGATCGGATATTCGGATGCATATTTATCTAAAGTTGATTTTGTGGTAACAAATTATGGAAAAGGCTTCTTAGAATATTTTTATTAAAAATATACTCCCGGGATCTCGGGATTGGATGCATATTAATTTAACGTTAAGCAGGTAGAACTTGCCGTCTCACTCGCACACTGACAAAATTCTTATATTCCTTGAGGTCTAATAGGCCTGATCTGACACTTGTTACAAGGTTGTTTTCGCTTTGTCAAAAATTACTGACAGTAAAAGTAGGGAAAAGCAACCGTTGGACGTTGTAACAAGGCATTATGTATACCTACCTATGTGCCAAAGTGTGCATTTTTTCATATAATGTAAATTTCTTTAGACTTATATGAGGGATGAATGACATACCATAAAAACCTATGCAGCTATAAGGGATGTTTAGGTTTAGTAGATAAATAAATAAAAAAAAATTAACACATGATAAATTTGTTAATCGCGGAATCACAGAATTTTTTCGATAAAAAATTGCTATCCATACTAGCCAACTTGAAGTTTAGGTAAATATGCATCCGAATATCCGATCACTAGTTATGAGTGCTATTATAAAAATGTACTTATTTAAAAAAAATGCACATGAATAGAATGCGTTAGCACTGGGCGTCTGATGAGGTGGTGGACATAAAACAACAGGCGTCAGAAGATAACGCGCGTCGTTAGTTATCAGTGGTCGTCATGTATCGAGTTCATGCCTACTTCTGGGCGAGCTCTACATTCTCGGAGCTCCGTTGCTGTCCGCCGGATTGAGTGACGTCACTGTACCAGCATAACAATACGAGTTGCATCACGACTCGTGCGCTGATCCTTGCATAATCTACTTTGCCAATACGTCGTATATTACTCACTCGCCAGCAGATATATACCGATACAATGTTGCCATTTTAAAAGCCATTTATTGAAAGTGAACGTTTTATATTTATTTAAACCAATGAATTACGCTATCAACTGATTTTGACGCGGACTTTAAATATAAAAATTACGCCCTGTTGCTCTGCAACCTTGCAGTTTGTAAGTACTTAAATATTATTAAGGAAATGTCACCACACGGCCGTTGCCGAGTCCATTTACCGTAAAAATCAGTACCGAAACATAAAACTGATATGGTAAATCGAAAGATTGCAGTGCATGCAACGTATAAAATCGCACGAGTGCCATTAACTTGCACACACTCGACACGTGTAACCTCCAACACGTAATAAGTTCCTACTATTTAGAAGTACCTAGACTCTGCCAGTTCTGCGAGTAATCAATGAGCGGAAAGCTACCATACGTTTTAGCGGAACAAAGCAATGCGTAAGTCCGGATAGCGGTGAAATAGATCATGCTTGAGCAACCATAGGCTAGGCTGGGAAATATTTCATTAGTCTTAGCAAAAATAACGGTCCACAATACTTTACGTTTTCTAACTAGTTTTTCCATAATTATACTAGATCTTTCTCTAGGCTGGCTGGATATTTTAACAATCAATTAGATTATTATAATTAATTCGTCGTTTGAACAATACAACCGCCGATAACGTTTATAAACAAGAATATTGTTTAGACAGGACAATTCAACAGCTGATGTGGTGCGTTTATCACAATATCGTCTATTAGATAGCCTAATGGTTTTTTGTTTATTTTTCAAAGCTAGCTGTGAAAGAAATATAATAGATTATGTAGGTGCTATTTGTATGCATTCGTTTATTGGCACTTAGTTCCTATCAAAGAATTCCAATAAGTAGATTTTTTGTTTTTACATGGTTATTTTGATACAGGAAGTCATGGAAAAAAGTGAGAGAAAAGTAAGATTATTTTTTATAGAATTGAAAAAACCTCTCAGCACAAATATCGGTCTACCGTAGTAAAACCTCGTAAAACCTAGCTTGGTTAGTCTTTATTTGGTAGGCCAATTGATAGATCCCAGTAAGTGCTTTATAATCTGTGACATTATCGTAGAAGTACGTATATTACGAAGGCCAAATTATCGCGCACCACTGATAAAGTACGGCAAACGTTATCTACGAGGAGGCATGGAGACTTCCGCGTACTCATGGTCACTGTAATTATACTACTTGTCAGTATCGCGTCGCGTCTTGCGGGGTTTCATCTATTGAAATAATTAATTGTTTTTAGATGTTTGCTTGTTTCTAGTGGCGATAGAAATAAGTAGAATAATAAATAAATAAATATTACTGGACATTTCACACAGCGCTATCTAGCCCCAAACTAAGCACAGCTTGTACTATGGGAACCAGATAACTGATAGAATACTTATATACATTTTTTTATTTTTAAATATTTACATATTTATGTATAATACATAGGAAAACATCCAGACCCGGAACAAATATCTGTAGATTATGCAAACATTTGTTCCGCTGCGGGAATCGAACCCGCTACCTCCTGCGTCTCAGCCGGCTATTCGCCCACTGCGTCACAGAGGTCGTCAATAGTAGAGTTCCTACGTTACCTATTATAATGATACTAGTTTATGAAAGTCGAAAGCAAGAAAAAGCAATTCGATTACGTGAACATTTTATAACGAAGGGAGAAGTATAATCATGATTAATCTTTTTAAAAAATGTATAACAAGTAGCCTATCGATAAGAGATATTTCGGGTAAGATTAAAGCCAAAAGGCTCTAGCGAGGCTCATATGATTGGAGTGATACCGGTAGAGTTCAAGTGCGCAGCGCGATTAGTAAATTCGACCTCACGCACATGACAATGAAATGTTTAAGCCCATAAGGCCTTGAAAAATCATCAAAACAACAATTATCTATATGAGTAGCTCGCTCGACCTATTCACAAATTGCCCGTTAGTTTGCCAGTGTAAAATATATGTAAATATTTTTTTCATGTACGTGTTTACGTTTCGATTCAAGGTTCATGTTATATTCAATGATAGCAGTAAGTTTCAACACAAATAATGGTACGACCTTCGTGTATCTATTTTAAAACGCGGAAGGCACCGTGGCGTTAGATGCGCAGATCGCTCCCTCAGCGCTAAACAGTTACATTATGCGTGTAAATGGCAACCGCGGAACTGGTCTCCTAGCTCGCTCGCTGCCCAGTGCCTGTGTTCACACTGGCTGCCACGCTCTGCGGCCTGCGAACCACCTGGGCCCCAATTCTACTAAACCAATCGCTTCACTATGACTATGGTATCGTCGAAAAATCGCCACTATAGATACCTTTTGGTATTCTACTAACACAATATTTATCAATGACCGCCGTTGCTATGACAACCCCATTGAACATTCGGTAGCATATGACAAGAATAACAATCATAATCGTTTAATAATGGTATGGCTCCATAATAGTTTTTCTTATAAATTAGCAGAATTGGGCCCCTGATCGCTTGTCTATGACCTCTATTCGCTCCTAAACTGCTACAATATAATAAGCAATAAAATTATTAAAAAAATGAATGATCCTTCGAGCCGGATAGCAACCGGCTCTCGGTGACTCTACTTAAATATGTTGCCTTTATTTACGCTTGTTGTTTAACTACGACCACAAGTCAGTGCTTAACAAAAATATAACCGACTCAAGAACATCAAAACCAGTTATTTTGATTTAAAACACATGCATCCGTATAAAATTTGAGGATTGCCCTCGATTTTTTTGTGATCCTATCATCAGATTCTGACTTGGTGCCAATGGGACCACCTGGAAAGTATACCCGTTTAAATAAAAAAAAGAATTTCTCGAATCAGTCCAGGAGTCTTCGAGTAATCAGGGAACATTCATAAAAAAATTATTCCGACGAATTGAGAACGTCCTCTTTTTTTTTAATTCGGTTAAAAATAAATTTGCATAAATCGGTGATCCTTATAGCATAACTATTGCCGTCATTGCAGGCATGTGTGGGTCCCGTTACCCATCGAGCTCGGTGATTCGCAGACCCATCAGCTCAGGAGGCTCTGGCTAGCGACGAGTAAACGGACCAGCATGAGACTCGACAATATATTGCATGTATAGATTGTTTATACTGGACTATGAGACTGGAAACAAATAACCTTGGACCAAAACGTTTTAGTAAAGATTGTATACACCACATTATTTGAATGAATAAAAATACTTTCACACGTCCTAAAACAGCCTTATCACATAGTTTGATCTGCTATGGCATTGTTAATGCACTCTTTCTTTCTCTTCACATTGTTAACTCGTAATTTTAACCAACTTCGAAAAACAGAATTAGGTTCTCAATTCGTCTGTTTTTTTACGTATGTTCAGCGATTATTCTTTATCACGTTGTTCGTCCGTCCGACTTTTTTTTTGAAATCGATTATATTTTTGCGAAGAAGTTATTTGTGTTAGGTAAGTAGATACAGAGGGTAATCATATTTTGCTATAAGGAATATAACCTTTATTGAAGGTACTCCTATATACGCCTTTATATAAGGCTAGATGGAGTAATGATTTGCGCGCTGTAGCTGGTAAAGATTAGATGAGAAGAGCTGAAGATCGGACTCAATGGCGCACCTTAAGAGAAACCTACGTCCAGTAGTGGACTGCTATAGGTTGATGATGATGATAATAAAATACTCAGTTGATGCCGATAAAAAAGAACACGAGTCTCTAAGCGATTACAGTATCAATGTGTGTCGCAAAAGTAGGTCGCTCAGTGTCAAACACACTTGATACGGTCAATTGCTCTAATATTTGAGGTTTTCTGTGGATTATTTCCGGGATCATAAACATTCACGTTTGAGATTGCGGAAGACTCCCTAAGGATTAGGGACATCCAGTATATTTAGTATTTTTATGAGAGATAAAGTCAAGCCAGAAAGAAAGAAGTAGAGCAGTATTAATTATTATAACAACTTAAGATTTAATAATAACTTAAGTTATTTAATGCCCAGACACGCATAAGTGCGTGGGCTCTTTTGTATGAACACTTTGTACAAGCGCAAAAAGTCAGCAGGTGGACAGTCCAGTTTATCAACCACATTTGATAATTAGCTTAATGATCGAATGAGTATTTTTAACATTGACTATTCTTGCTATTATGTACCTTGTGCCCTCCTGGGTAGGATACGACAGAGTTGTACAACATATGCCTACTTTTAGCCACGGGCGACCTACTTGCATACAAGCACTACTAAAGGCTGGCTTACACATTTATTATTAAGAAGTGCAGATGCAAGTGATTTGTTATCGGACGTGGCAAATGACAATTATCGTAAAAGCGAAAAGGTGCTCCTAAACAAGTAACATTTCACTGCAATGTGTTCGCAACGAGCAGATTTACAAATTATATGCCGATAAAATCGAATGCCATATCGTGGCAACATTAGATGGCAATTAATTACCAGCAACATTTGAGCCACACAATACAGTCACGGCAACTAGTGAACAGTAGATTGAGCATGTGATGCCTATGCCGCCGGACCGGTATTGAGCATAGCCGGCTATACATTGCCGTGTAAAGATCACCCGTTAGAAACGCCTTAATAATAAAATGAACTTCATATTGAGACTACACAGTGAAGTAAACAATCATCTGACACCAACACTTCATGCTACTTAATAAAGTGTATACTAGCTCTTAAAGTCAGGAACTGGTTTTGGGCTCTATTCTGGAAGATTCCGAACTAAAATAAACAATCGACAAGATTTCTAAGCTAACAACTGCTGTTTTTATTCCATTCCAGTAAATTAAAACCGGTACCTTATATACCTCACTAGAATGTGGCGAACAAAATTGGCAATTAAATTGCTTGTCTACTTATTAGAAAATATATCTAAGAACCTGAAAAAATATCAAAACAAAAAGTCTTTAGTCACTCACCAGTATTGTTGTTCGATAAATGCATAAAGAAATCGAAATCTTTTGTCTTCTGGCTGAGAACTGTACGAACTTCACAGTTGTTGTCGCTCTGTCTCTTTCTACAGGTCATCGTCCTTGCACCACTCTACTCCCTCGTTCTAATAACCCTGTGCAGTGTGCATATCAGTAGGTTGTTTTATATTTGCTAAAAAATTAAAAACTAAGTCGAAATCTGGTCCTTATTTAAAGCACTACAACAAGTTGTTACGTAAAAACTGGTCGAGTCCATGTCGTATACTGTAAGGCTCATTAATAACTCTTAATTTAGTTTTCCCCATACTTAAAAAGTCTGGCAACGCGCAGGCTAATATTATAAGAAAGGGTTTCTTGTATAACCACAGAATCCTAAAAATAGGCAAAAGAATCAAGACGTCATAAAGTTCACGTACCCCTATCCTGACGGCCTTGGTGCGGTCAAAAACACCGTCCGAGGAGACATTGACCAGCATTGGGCCGTAGGAAGGTACCAGATGCGGTTACGGTCATTATGGGGGTGTTAACCACATTGGGCAATTATTTCTACCACTTGCACAATTAAATATGAACAAAGGAAGCACTATGGTTACCGTTTTGCGTGTCACACGACATATTGTGGTGGGTGGGTGGCAAATGGCAGTTTTAGATCTTTACCAATTTAATATGATTAAATGCTGCAATTTATCTTTTTAATCTTAAATTTTGCAATTTATTGAATTGAACGAACATTAAGTTTGAGACTTGGAAACAAAGATAAATATTTCGTGTGAGAAAAAGACTTTATTGTAGCTTGATATTTGCCAATACATACTAAACAATTTTATTATGAAATGCAAGTGTAAAGTGGTATTGGCAGGGGTTTTCTTGATATAACCACACGTCTCGTGTCATCGTCGGCGGATAGATAGATGGATGCAATGCGTTTTTTTAACCGGCATTGGCAGGGCAATGACACCGAGACCGGTTCACTGCCCGTTCTTGACAGTTCAACTGTTTACACTTATGCTTAAATGTGAGGATCTTTGCTATTCACTTCAGATAGGCCTTAATCAGATTTAAGAACCTGTTGCGAAACTCTGAAAGAGTTAATATCATCGAAATCCGTGAATACCTACGAATGAGTGAGTATTTCTGGTTTCCATACGCTCATTGTACATTTAATGTTTTGAAAACACGGCGGATAATTTGTATATATTTTGATAAGTTATGTCTGACTGCATGAAGACAATACTTTCGTATACAAGGACATAATGGCATAATTACGTATCAAAACGTGGTTAGGTATCGCAGACTGGAACAATGGCAGTGACGAGTTCATCAGTCGCAATAATGAGTAGTCCCGCGGGTTCAACAAACTCCCCATTTCACTAAATAGTGATTATTGCAATGTCAGAAGCTGTAACGGCAAATTCCTCGAGTGCCTGGTTTAATACAATTCAAATTGTCTTTTGCACACGTTGAGACATTGCCAAATCTCTTCGTGTTATCATAACTTTGCCGCTCTTACATTTATAAACATTTTGAAGCATTTTACATTTAATCGTAACCGTTTTGCACTACAAAGTGTTGGTAAACTGCGTCGAATTTTCTAATATAGAACCTTAACTTCCAACGATGAGTGAGACAGATGCTTGGAACCAGTAATTTAATCCTGTCGAGTAGAAAGAAAAAGTGAAATTGTAACAAGTTGGAACCTGTAGAGGTCGGTGACCAAGAACCGGCGCTCCACCCCGACTCTACAGCGAATGGCGACTGCCCCACGCGACTGATTCGTCACTTAACCACCTTTCAAGATCGTTGCCGTAAGCTACCCGAGTCAGTGACTCATAGTTTTGGAACTCACTTTGATTGTCATCGTCATATCAAATTTTAATTTGTTTGTTTGCCAAACGTAATTTACGACAAAACAGATCCTGAAACGTAATAAGCAATGGTGACGCACATCGCAAGCACATTTCACTTGGGCAAATGATGCTAGTAACCTTTGACTCGGCCACGTGCAGATTTGTCTTTGTGATGCTCTAATTTAATTTAATGATATTATGATATCAGTTAATAATTGAATTTCATTTAGTAAATAGAATTTTACACCTCTACATTGTCTGCATTGTGTTGTTTAAGATTGATTGTCCGTTGTCCACGCATAATGTTATCGAAATAACCCTCTGATTTCTTGTTTTCCCACTTTTTATAAGAACAATTTACGATATTTCTAATAATCTCGATCGCATCAGAGCAAACAATAGCGAACGCAACTCGCTTCTCACAATAAGATGAGGCGAACGAACGCTGCATAGTTTCTTGCTACCACCCACCCGGTATTTTTCATGTGTAAAGTCCACATTGTGGGTTGATTGTGTGAGTCGGCGGCTGGAAGGTTGAGAGAAAAACGTCAAGTGATGAGGGTGAACCCCGCCGAGGCAAGGGACGCGGAGATACAAGCCGCGCAATGTTTCGGACTTAGGTTCATTGTTTGAGGGAGGACGCCACCTGTGGATGTCAATTAAATTAGGTTAATGTAGTGACATATTGGAAATTAAAATTTGTGTTAAAAATTTGTAATGAAATAGAAAATGTTTTCTCACACAGTTTCAGGTAAGTACCTACCTACTTATACGTTTTTAAAGAGAAATATCAAGTGTTAAAATAGATTAGGTAAAGGAATCAATTCATTGATAATCG
Source organism: Philereme transversata (assembly GCA_963924445.1). NCBI lineage: Eukaryota > Metazoa > Arthropoda > Insecta > Lepidoptera > Geometridae > Philereme > Philereme transversata. Next base: position 11,128,773 of record OZ004350.1, on the reverse strand, counting down.
GAGGCTAACTTAATGACATTCTTACAAAGTTCGAGGCGCGAGGGGTTGAACTATCAAAGGTTCACTGACCTACAAAGTCCCCTGGCTTCATGGGGTGCACGGCGCATGGCGCATTTATTTTTGCCTCTCTCTCGCTCGATGCATCATGCTATCTCATCTAATTTCTTTGTGTCACAAGCAAAGTTGATTCATTCGTCAACATTCAATGTTTTAGGTATCATTTCGTATTTATCTCTATATTAAAAGTAGTACTTACGTAAATATTAAATTCATATTGTTCGTACCCACGTTCGGTATCTCTTCCGGAAAGTAAATGCGAAACTTAACTCACCATGAGAGGTTCTTTGTTTGTAAACAAACATGCGGCTAGTTGACAGAGCTAGGCGTGTTTTGAAGCGCGGACGCTGAGGCCGGCCACGTGATCACTTCTCTCGCTCTACATCTCTGTACTTTACATTACATATTTTACAATTTTGTTTATGTATGTTTACCTGATATGCTGGTTTGTACACATAAAAAGAAGACCGCCAGTAAACATGACACAGAAAATGATCACGATAAACATTCCCGGGTCCATGCGAAGAGTAAGACCAAAAAGGAAGTAGACAGACGTGATCAATCAAGACCTTCTAGACTGCAGTGTATCCTAAGACCAGCGATAGATAGAGCGAAGTGGAAAGAGAAAACGAGAAAAGCAGATCCCACCATCAGATGGATCAGAATAATAATTGCTCAGGAGAGAGAGATTATGTTTACGTTGATACTAGTTGAAACTGGTAAAGTTTGTAGAAATACGTGTGATTTGAACCTCAGAAGGCGTTCTAAACTAATGTAGATTGTCAATAAATATTTTCCTTAGACATACCTACAAAAAAAACACATTTTTTGTAAGTAAATCAAAGAAGAATCCTAAATGAAAAGTCTATTTCTCAAATCGTTGTGTAATGCATACCAAAAATCTTAAAATATCTAAAGAAGTGTTTGGATTTAGCTTTGTAAAGTCCCGGTAGAGTCGTGCATTGGCCTACATAAGAAGAGATCACCAAAGCATGGTGGGCATTAAAGTACCGGCCGGTCGCGGCTTTGCGCTAGAACGAGATGACGGGAAAACTACGTAATCGGTAGTACTTGTGTGCGTCCGAGATTATATATGTGTGAATAAGTAAGATCACGCGGGCGAACCCGACATATCATGTAAGCTCATGGGCAAAAGAGAGATGCAATGAAAACAAATCAATATCTTGACACGGTTCGCGGTAGAGCGAGATAGCGCAACAACAAACCTGCATTTTGTGCCGGTCCGTTCTATAACATGTTCAATTCAACTGTGAGCTCTAAGCCTTCCGGGTTGGATACTATTTCGATTAGACTCTACCTGTTTACATATTTGAACGAAGAACGCCGCGGTTACGAAGGTAGTCTTTGATAGCCAGCCAGCCCGCTCACTTTCAAAATGGCGGAAAATAAAACCTTGCAAAAAAAACCTTAGGTTTGCCGAAAAGACAAAACTAGTAGAATACCCGCAAGCTCCTTTTGCTGTACCCATAATTAATTACGCTTGTTAATATTTTTCATTGATTTATTGTTTTCATGTAATTGTTTTTCAATACAATTTTATCAATACCTACTAACTAACATGTTTAATTAATTAATTAAATCTGAGAGGAGGTATCTTCCTATACCTAATTAGGTATTGGTAATTAAATATGATATCAGAATAAACGTGGCACTTACCTTTATGAACTTATTCACCTGTCACTTTTGAGCAACAAAGGAACTTTGAACGAGGGCTATAAAATAATTTGCGATTGGAAACTTTGCTACACTGCAGTGACACACACACAATACAAAGTACCGAGTCCCCTTCCCTTTACCGAACCTTGCATTTCCGCGTGTCAGTATCCCCCACTGCGACACGTGTAGAGCCACAGTGTGTGTGTCAATAGAAACTAAACCATTTCTAGCCATTTACCAGCTACAAACTCTGCAAAACAATAAGTGTTTTAAAGTTATGCAGACATAAATGGTAAATAGTAGATTAGATACACAATAAAAAAGTTTCATAGTTTATGTCTTCTCTACCGAAAGTAAATCTTTAGATCTTCGAGGCACACTGCAATCGTTACATTCTCAATTTACAACTAAATGACACAAACTGAAATAAAAAATTGTTTCTTAAAAAAACAATGCAAACACGAATCACAAGTACCTACTTAGCTAGAGATGATCGAAGTACAAGACAGTAACACCAAGTCTTTGTTTGCAAAACCGATTTCGTGATTAAGCTGCCATTCCAGAAAGCCGTCAGAATCTTTGTCCGTATTATTGCAAGAAATCAGCCTTAGAGACCTTGGTAGCCTAATAGCTTAATTAACCTTGTAATCATTATCGTAGTGGGCTGATATGGATTTTCTCGACAAGATGGACAAGGTTATAGGACATAGCTAGTTCTTTATTTTGTCGATGAGAAATATGCTATCAACTCTTTTATAATGCACTTGAGAGACGATGTACTATTATAATGGTCTCAGTGTTAGTGCATTAGTATTCTGTGTCTATTCCGAATGCACAAATAACCGCTGCACACTGGTACCCTGGCGCGACTGCATTGCACACAGAGCCAGAAACCGGCACGTGTAAGCCGTCTACACAACACCCACACAAACGAACACGAGGTGCCCTATCCACTAGTACCGCTTCCATCCCACCACGGTGCCGGTGTACGAACCTATTCTAACACTATAGTTTACATGCATATGGAAATGCAACAAGACGCTAGTAACGTATACAAATATAAACACGATAAAGTGTTTAGGTTAACAAACTCATATATAATAAATACAATTTAGTTTGGTGCCTCAAAAGTCATTTCGGTCTCTGATTGATTCAGTCAAGCAGTTTGCTCTAAAATCTCTAAAAGCTTTGTCATTATTATAAAGCTGAAACATCCAACATCATAACCGGTGAATATCCCGCATCGCGCTACCTATCTACTTACATAGATTGATAAAGTTTGTTGAAGGCAGAAAGTAGGTCAACAGTGCAGTGGAGGGGGGAGGGGGAGCCAAGCTACTCGTGCCTCCCCTCTTTATAAACCCTGAATACAGGGGATGGCTAAATTTATTAATGAAATACTTCATGTGTGATTCAAAGTACGTTTAGCAGGCCTAATTGATCACCGAGCTTGCTACCAAAGTTATATAAAAAGTCCTCAACCCACGACGATTGCAATTTAAAAGTATAATTTCGCGGAAGTTATGTTTGAATGTATAATGGTTTTAAAGAACCAATACAATCATTTTAACGATTCGTTTGCGATAAAACCATAGCAAATATGAAATTCCAGCTTACTTTACCAACCAGAGGTACAGGTATGGCAGCCAAATGGTCTTTGAAATTAACTATCAATATAGGTATTCAAGTACAAACATAATGAAGAATGGCGTGCCATTCTTTATGAATTGCCCTTTCCTATTTGACCACGGCCGAAGCAGCACTCAGCGACATTGCCGCAGTATCGATCGATGTATTCAACGTGAATTGAAGGACACGGTATTCCGAAGGGACAAGTCTCAAGCGTTATAATAACTCTATTGATTTCATAATTAAAATAGTCACTCACTTTACTTTTTGAAACCCTTGAATATTATGGTAGTCTTCGCAATGATTTCTATGATTTCCTGTGTAAAACATTCTGATGAGTGTTTGGTTATTGATTCATCAACTACCTACATCATTCATTATGTCCTGCTTATTTGGACTACAAATGTATGGTAGAATAGAGACACAACTTATAACTCTAATCAGGAAAAATGACTGCAGTACCTAATAACTACATGAAAGGCAATGTATAGCTTGGGGTGTTATTGTGTTCTGAGACGGGTTTCTTTGTGCACAGATAACTAAGCAATGTAGTGTTTTTTGATGTTTGCATAAAGACTTATGAAGAGAACCTTCTCACGAATACTGCAATTAATTTTACGAGAAGTGAGTGGCCCTCGACAAAGACAAAGGAGCGCAACCTTCGCGGACCACCCTTGGCCGTGGTTCTGCGACCTAGTTCGCGGCCTTTATCCCCCTCTCCACCAACACCCGCTACCTCGTGTTCCCGTGACCTGACCTACTTCGAAATGCACTTGATATATGTATAGCCTCGATTTTCAGGCTGCGATACTGAGGGAATCAGCTATCGATAAATAGCTGCATATTATACGCTTCAAAGTTTTAATCTTTCCTGCATCTAAATATATTTCAAGATATTTGTTATGACAAGTTTAACAGGCGAAAATAGTTAATTTTAGCCCGATTTCAGGGTAACAGCACACACACTACACAGATATACGTACGCCTCAACTTTGGAATCATGTGGCATTGAGCAGAAGGTCAATTCAGAATCTTTGGCAACCGCACCAACTGTGGCTGCAAGGCTTTGTACACTTGCTATATTTTGTAATATTCATGTACCTAGGTTCCTTCTTTAAAATCATACAATACTAGCTTCCGCCAGCGGCTTCGCACGCGTGGTTTGTCAACTAAAAGTAGCATATGTAGGTAGTATTATATCCAGGTTATAATCTAGGTGCACAGGTAATCTAGGAATCGTTTTCAATGACATTTGGTATGTACATACCAAATTTTGTCGAAATCGGTTCAGCCGTTACGACGTGAAAGAGTAACAAACATCTACACATACATACATACAAACTTTCGCGTTTATAATATTAGTGGGTTTTTAAAGATTTTCTTATTATATTTGAACCCTCTAGATCTGGAAACTATTTCAGTGTGAAAGAAGAAGCTAGGATGTAGGCACGTTCTAGAGAACGACTTTGGTTGCGTTCCGGATGTGCCAGTCTGTAGATGGCACGACAGGTATAGAGTAGGTGCAGAGGGCCCGCTTGACAAGGACAACCTTCTAATGCTTCCACTGTTACAAGCTGAATACATAATAGATAATTTCGCACCCAATATTTATTATTGCTTTTTGTTTGTTTCAGATGAACAGTGTTGTATTCGAGTGCACTTGGAGAGGATGCGGACACAATACCAACACATGCGCCTCCATTGAAGCACACATAAGAAACACTCATTTAGGGTAAGATTGAATTATGAAACTTAGACGAGCACTTATTTATCTTGTAATTTTTCCGGTGATGTAATTCAATGACGATAAACCTATCATAATGTGGTGATCATGGAATGTTACTAGATAACTTGACAAATAGCGTAATGCATCGGACACGTGTGGCCTAGTCACGTGCGAGTAGATTGCTGCACGTGTAACTATAGTGCTCCTACCAACAACAATAATTGCGCAATGGCAGCCAGCTGGCAAGGTTGCAGCTCGCCTGCACTGCAAACATCTCATTTCCTGCATCAATAAAGAAAGTTATTGTTATCGCTAACTGTTTTATGACTGCAGCTTGTTGCTTGGTGTCAAGTCAAGAGTACATTTCAAACGTAACCTGATACCGCAGAGTAGAGTCCTACCTAATTAATAGCACGATCGCTATGTTTAGAAACATTATTTTATGCTCTAGCAAAGCAGTGTATGAAGAATCTTCTAGTTCGTGTATTGAAGATTCAATCAGTTCTCACTTCCTCGTTTTGCAAAAATATGTAAATCAGTGCATAAAGTTGGATATTGGATATAATGATTATTTAAGATTGCTTATAGTGCAATAAAAAACAAGTGACCTTTACGGTAATGTTAATGTCAGAAATGAAATGTAAGGTTTGATATTAAATACGGAATGTTAGAACGCTGAAAGGCCGGCCCTTGTGACCCGGAAGCCGGCTTCGCGACAAGGTTGCGGTACATGCGCGGATAGCTCCCGCCAGCGAACGACGACGCCACAAGGTCGCTCCGCACTCCGCCCGCTTACGTAACGCTGCCCTATACAGTTTTTTAATATCGATGATGATGCATAAACGTATTTACTGAATACTAAAACCTTGGGAGAAGGCTATCGTGATATTTAAACCAGCTTTCACTTTGCTGACCGACAATTTGATGTGTTAAATCCCTGTGTTGCATGTTACGCATATACCTATTATGTTTTTGTTCCTTGTGTGCAAATTCAGAGCTCATGAATTCAATACCAAAATATGAGATCAGAATGTTCATTAAATTAAATAACGTAACGGAGATACGGAAACATAAAGTTGATAGGCATTCAATGATCAATTGCTCAACAATAGACCCGGGTTAAAGGGATCGATGAATAAGACCTTCGGTACATAACGGTGTGATTTTTTCAGCAAAGTTGTGGAAGATATCGGCTCTATTGTATTGATATTGTTTCAGGCCGAAGAAAGAGGGTGATAGTGACCATGAGGAGGAGTTTTACTACACAGAGCGCGAGATTATGGCCCCAGCGCCCCCGCCCACGCTGTCCCACCGAGACATGTGCCGTCCACCCCACGAGGACCCTGAGTACCAGCGCCAGCTCGTTGGCTCCTATAGGTAAAATATACATCTTTTTCGCTAGTTTTATTTTCTACCAGGAGTTTAAAGGTCCAATAGTTTAGTTAACGCAGCTTTTAACTTTTAGATTTATAGGTAGAAACGTTTTAAGATTTTTTCTGTTTTTACAGGCAAGGGCTGCTTATGCAAAATGGAACAGCGAGGCCAATAAGCATTCCTGTATCGCATTCCTGGTCCACTTCGCACTCACCGGTAAGTGATTACATTAATAAATAAATCTTTTGCCAATTGTAAGTTTCCAAAGTATAGTTTCTCATAAAATGTGCATTTTTCAGAAGCACATGCGTTTAACGACCGGCAGCGGTGGTTCGCCCAGCAGCCCAGGGCGGCGGCCGCGGTCGGACAACAAGAAGTGCCGCAAGGTTTACGGTATGGACCAACGTGATCTCTGGTGCACCCAGTGCAAGTGGAAGAAGGCGTGCACTCGCTTCGGCGACTAGCGCACGCGCCGGCCACACGCCATCGCGCGTGCTGTGCATCTCAAATGAACTGTCGCTATTGCAATATAGCAGATACATTTACTCAAACTGTTTGCCCAAACAGACTTCAGGAAACATTCGCAGTGCGCGAAATCTGTTCCGAGTGCGGGTCGTGAGTGATTAGCATATGTACATTTTATGGAGATAATATTACGTATGAGAGTTTTATCTAAACTAAGCGGTAGATTATGATTTGAATTAGATATTAGTATAAATTTTAAAGGAGACATATTTTTGCTCTTTGAATATGGCAGGTATATACTACATAGACATTGCCCACGTATTTTTGTAGCGCAGTTGATTCGCCTTTACTGTGACACAACATGCAAGTTGTATGCGTTTCGAGATATGTCAGTCGGAGACTGTGAATATTAGTTGTAAGTTGATTAGATTTAAGATAGACTGACATATAAACAGTGTGAAATCATTGTTTTGCTGTATTCCATTATACACCTTTATGTGCTAAGAATACGTCGTTTCCATGTTACCATTTATATGAAGAACAAGCAACAAGGCTTGGCGATCGATAATGCAGGGTATTGAACTACTGAAACGTGCACCTTTAAAAAAATATTTCCTAACAGTTCTGGAATAAGATTCCTGCTTATCGGCTCATTTCCTAATAATGATTCGTATTAACTTAAATGAAGTACAGTTTTTCTATGAACGAACAGTCGTGTTATTCCGTCCACATTTTCGAATGTGCAATATTTTGAAGGGTGAACTGCAGAAATGATTTCACACTGATGCATATAACTTTAACAAGTATGCTATAAGCGGCATACTTGTATGTAACGATCGACTGGATATCCAAATGATAAATTAATGTGAAGTCCAGTTGAAAGTCTTCAGTGATATTAATCACTAATATATTTTTCGCGTATCGACTGAATAACTAGATAATAAAAGAAAACCACGTAATATATGAAACTAGACTCGTAAGCTAACTCTGATTCGACTAAAAGACTATAAACATGTTTAGATTTAAATTTTTATGAACATATCTGCGTCGTATACAAAGGTGGAGTTACTAGAACAAGGAGAAAATACTCAAGAGCTCTCGTGCAGACGAATGGAGGCGGACGAGCTGGCGCCGCCCGCCAGATATCGACATGGCTATGACTTCAACGGGTGGTAAGCTTGTCCTTGGAGGAGTCCTTAGAACATTCAAAATGAACCAATCGACGACGAGGTTCACTGCGACAAGTGCGAGCCAAACTGCCAACAAAGGCAGTACGTTGGTAAGAATCCGCGCCAGAGCTGTGTTGTGTGTGAGTAGTAGGCAACGGCTATTGTCTACTTGCGAAAGCACAAGTCCACGTGTGGCCTCCATCGTCTTGGCTCTTCCGGGACACGAAGGAACAGTGATAGAGGCATTATTCATGAGGCAAGAAAAGTGAAGGCGATTGCGAACTGCAATATTATTTTTAAGACTAAGTATTATTGATTGAATTGTAAATATATATATTGAAATAAATAGTAAATTATATAAATTTTATTCTTATCATAGATACTTACACCTTACATTATTGATTATAAGCCATTTGGGTGTGTAAATATTTTTATTATTTAAGAAAATGTTATACCTTATTGTTACTTAAAATTATCGTTAAATCGAAAAAAATATACTGTGACGTCATGATGATTTATAATTATAGGTGTTTTTATTCAATTTGAAAAAGTATAACAATTTCAAATTTAAAAATCTCAATTTTTACTCATCGTCACAACGCGGTATTAATTTAATAAAATAATGATTTTACTAGAAAGACCAGCTGAAACATTCTTTGAAATAAAGAGATGTACTGAAAATGAATATGAAGTGTGTTCGATAGCGTTGTGTTAACTTATCTAATTTAAAATTTTACTGTTTTTTTTTTAATCAATTAACATTTACACATGTTTGTACAGTACGTGTTTGACGCGATTTTAGTATATCATGTCAAAACAGTCATTAGGTACAAACACATAAAAATGAAATCGCAAATAAAACCGTTAAACCAAATGCAATATATTTCGTATCGAATGACGAAACTTAAGTTACAGGGTACATCATAAAATATTCAATTTGTGCCAATTTTAGAATATTGAGTGCATTTTAGATCTCTGCATTACGCCTTAATTCTACATATTATCTTTAAACATCATTTCTGATGACATAAATCATACCAAACATCTGCGTCTACGCACGTATGCTACGCATGCCGATTTTAAAATACCTACATATTAAAATTTTTACATAAAATATATTTATAACAGAAATAATGTACAATTATATACATGGTTTTAAAAAATACAAAAGAAACAGCTGAATCATCTAAAGACCGTTGCAAACGATCTATAGATAGCTCAACTGCTCCAGATCACTACCAGGTAGAAGTGCCCCCAAGACACTGGCTGCTTTGTCCCGCTGAATTGCAACGCTTATGCGTTTATGCGTATCTGCCAGCTCTCGAAACATAACTATAAGTTATATAAAATATGTTATTCCCAAATATATTGTAATCATAATGTGACTTAAAATAATTTAAAGGATAATGATATTATTAGAATTGTAATTAACACTGAGCTAGCAAAGGAGTCAGTCATTTTAATTGTGCTATTGGATTTTATTAATAATAAGGTGACATTAAACAGGTACAGAAGAATCAGATATATTATAATTATACTTAAAAATTATATACTTCATAAAAAAATACGTAGCGAACTCCCTCAGAAAGAGGTCTCATTTGAAACTCTGATTTTCAACTTGCCAATTATTATTTTTAGAATGATGCTGAAAACATGTTAGGTACATTTTTCCAATAGTATGCGTGATTTTAACGTGATGTACCTGTAATCATTACCAAATACAACTTTTGTTGCAATAATGGTTGTGATGAAACATCATGAAGTTGTCATTAGCTACACTGAAACATTCGCGCTCCATACCAAATGATCACGGTAGATAGTAAGAGATGAAACAACTCAGCTAACTTTAGTGACAACTGCCATATTGTAAGTATCTAGATGTAACTGCGGCTTACATATTCTGCGTGTAGCTTAGTTATATATTATTTCAAGTCATAATAATAGTATTTAATCACGTAAGGTACAATACCATGTGTAATTTTATAATACGTATACCTATGTAGATTCTACTTCACATGTTAAGGCGGCATTTTAAAAATCTAATACAGTGATAGGTACTTATTTACGAAACTCTATGATAGCGTATCTTTTTTTGCAATTAATTCGTTATATTCTAGATTGGTTTGACCAAAATTGAGCTCTATATCTTGGCCGCTATTCCGTAATACCTACCAAATAAATAAAAAATCGCTGGTATTAAACAAAATTAAAACTAAGACGAATATAATTGATAAATTCTTATGTGATTTTAAAATATTTCTACATGCGTCAACTTCTATAATACAAAGTGGGTGTCTTGGCTTTCGCCTGCAACCATCCCCCGGAAATGCCGTTAGGGTAACTATTTTTGATATCTTTTTCAAATGGAAAAATGTAAATAGATAAGTAAAATGACATAAATCCCTTCAGATACACTAGTTTCATAATCATAAATTACGATATCGATCTCAAATTATATTATTTCGAAGCTATTAGATTTATGTGAATACATAAAAATATATTACGTAGATTTTCTTATTTTCTTTTAATTTAGCATAATAGAAAATAGTATTTATAAATAAATTAAGAAAGACACATTACTTTTAGTGATAAAATATGTACATACTACGTACCAACCATTAATAATAATGTTAATTTATTTAGCCAAAATTTTGCTCAATTTTATATTCACTCAACACCAAAGTCATAATACTAAACAAATTATTTACATATCAGTACAAAATGCATTATTAATAAAAAGGTTATGCATAATAATAATACATTAAACCAGCTAACAAAACTATATGTTTGAAGTTATACTTCTTTTGGCGTGTTAGGAGAAACAGATCAGGGCCCGTAGCCAAATTACATTCGCTACAATTCTATTCGATTTCTACATACATTTGTTGTCGCTGTATCACGTGATTTTTCTATAGCATGTGTCAAATCCCATACATTTTCGGACTTATCGACTAGCGTCATCGCTAATCGACTGTAACTTGGCTAAGCCCTCAGGTGCCCAATTCTGCTAATTTATAAGAAAAAAGATTATGAGCCATACGATTATTTAACGATCAAGATTGTTGTTCCTGTCATAGCAACCACGGTCATTGAAAAAAGATTGTGTTAGTAGAATACCAAAAAGTATCTATAGTGGCGACTTTGCGACGAAACCATTGTCATAGTGAAGCGATTGGTTTAGTAGAATTGGCCCCTGGGTGTATTTTCAACATGTGACGAAAGTTGCGCGCGCCGATGTAACACACCATGAAGTTATTTTTTCCGGTCTGAAATTATTCAAGTGGTGGCGATAATGACAGTCTATTTATTCACGCCATAGAGGTATAACTTCTTACGTGTGGCGTTCGTACCTAAGTTCACACACGCTTATATTTTACTATCCATCCTTCGACGATAGACAGTACTTTGATACCAGCATATTATTGAAGATGGTCTAACGTAAAAGTGGGTCACTACATCATTTGAGCTCATTTGCTATCATGATTTTGATTATGTACTAAAAGAAATACTTCGGTAATTTTGAACTATATTATTTCTTAAAATTATAGCAATATCAATAAACAATAAGATTTACGTAAGTAGGATTTTAATGGATTTTTATTAGTTTATTCTATTTATATCCCTTATATTTTCATGTCTCAATATAATGAAAGGATTACTGTGTTTTAAATTAACTATCCGACAAAATACAACAAAAAGATACCGACGTTGATTTAGATAGTTATTAGAGTTATTTTGAAACATTCAAAATAATAGCCGCTTTTAACGTAGAAATTAAGTTTATTTAATTTTTTTGTAATAAATTTAGAGGCACTTTACTGTCACTGATGGGACAATTTTGTTGTAGAAGCAAAGAGCGCAATATTTTGTGATCCATCTTGTAAATAATATTTTAATCTATTATTAGCCTTATATTTTATTTTAATATATATTTTAATTCATAATTATAATGCTACCGTTAAATTTGACTTTGACACGCCTATTATTCTATGATGTACTTACATTAGTTACATAATTTATTTTAATGATTATTCGTTTTATTTCATATAAAAAATAAAAGTGACACATTATACTCTGTACACCTAATTGATTCTAATGAAATATGAATATCCTAGTAGTACAATAGTACCGAAGGAATTTTTTTGAAAATAATAATTAATATGTATATAATTTGTTATAGTTTTTGACTGCATTGTCAATCTATATCACCTCTTCAAACAGCCTACTGTTGGTACACATAAGACGATGCGTGTTAATGAAATCTAAACATTGCTGTGATTGTATTGACGCAGATAAGTATATTTTATTATATATTATATTGAACCTACTCCTATATCAAGCGGCAAGATCTGCATGTCGTTGATATACTCCGGTGGCATTGACTTTACTAAAGAATGTTTTTTCCTGGTGTTTAATGTTTCTTTGTATTTTATTTCAAATTATAAATAATAGGATGTAAGAAAACTTCTCTCGACAACTTATGGTGGTAAAAATGAGTAGTGAACCGAAAATTTCTGAAGTGTTTTAACTGATATAACTTTTATGTAATTTGACTTAAGTTCTGTACCTACCTACGTGATATATTATTTAATTAATTGTCTGCTCTTCATACCGTATACTATTATTTGAATTCACATACATCATTTTCATATAAGACACTTGTACATAGGTACATACATATTTCGAAATATGATAAGTTAATTTACTTATGTGGGCAATTATTATTTCATGAAAATATGTCTCCTGGTTACATATGTGTAGATACCAAAATAGGCATTATTTTATAGTAGTTATCGCTGTTAACCGATGACCACATAATAAGTATGTAATATATTATGTATTATCATTACGACATATTATTATTGTATTCTAGTTTTTTAATCGTAAGTCTTAATCATAATGTGTTTAAGAATATCAACACTATCAGGTAGGTACCTTCACATTGTTCCATTTTTCAAAAAACAACAAAGATCTACAGTTTGTAGCCAAAAACAATACATTGATGTATCAGCCTGCTTTTGTAAATATATTTTGCATGTTTACATAATGCACTTTCATAAACAGAAAAATCAGTTTCGACTGGCTCGGTTTTCGTTACATAGGTATAATAAGAAAAAGAGTCAATGCTTTGAATCAGTAGATACTTCTTTAAAATTTATATTAGAGAAAAACCATTCTGGAATATTGTTGAACGCCAGGAAGAGTTGATATCGTGTTGATTTTCATAGTTACCAGTAGGTTTAAGGACGCAACATGATCAAATATTGTGTTGAAATTATTGATAAATATTTTTATTTATTGTCAATATCACAGCGGTGTTTACCGAAACTGTCAGCTATGTACACATATTTTGGGACATTTTCAAATTCTTAATTGCAATTTGATATTTCATCAGTACCTAATCCGAAAAATCCATAATCTAACTTAAATAAGGAAAACAATATCGTAGTAATAGATACATGCTGGCAGTTATTCTACTGTGATATTAATATGTAAAATGCGTTTTATGGTGTGATTCAGTGGAAAGTTGTACAAGGATTTAAATCATCGGTACAAAAATACGAATAACACCAAAAGAACACACGTGTCTTAATTTTCCTATAGGTACCTTTTTGTTCCTATTGCCACTGAATAACATTATCTGGCATATTTTCACATGATTTGACGTATTTTATATGATGTTATGTTAAATATCTATTAATGGAAAGGTCCACGTGTTCCAAATATTTGATTTTTAATATTACAATGTTATTGAAACGTTTTTGTTAAGTAATGTTAAAGAAAAATTGTGTAAATTTAATGAAATTTGTCATGATAATAATGAGGAAAATATTAAGTGAACGTAACAGACATCACGTATATCGAGCTCTCTAAATGTACTATTAATAATAAATATTATTACTATTGCATTTCATTGCGAACGAAATTTGAATGTGCATATTACTTGTCTACTCAAAATTTTTTTTATTAAAAAGTTTATTGAATTTTAAAAAAGAAAAATGTTATTATTTTATTATGTGCTACTTGAAGTAGTTCTATTTGCCTGAAATATTTATACCTCAATAAGTTTAGTATGAATTTTGTGTGTCCTGAAAATATATTTCAATTATTAGAAACATAGTAGTATTATTTCTAAAAGCTTTTTTATATGTAGGTAGGTACCCTTAATTTGAATAATTGCTATCTACCCTAGCCCTATCGTTTAGACCGAGACAACCGAGAAAGAATAATTGAAATTCATCTATTGCACGCTAATTACGGTCTGATTCCGTATAAGTCCAGTTTGCTCAAACTTACGAGGTGGTCCGGAGCCTCCGGAGTAGGTGAAACGAACTGATCAAACCCGAAACTCCGACCTACGCCTACGCTAAGAGCCTAAATCAGCCTAGCCGGTGTAAGTATGAATTTTTTTACGGACTTTATGAGCAAAGTATGCAAGTATGAGTTTTACCTATACACAATGAGTTTTTTTACGAAGTAAGGTGTTATTCTGAACTATAACAGGGTGGGTCAAATTACCTCATTGAGAGCAGCTACCTTTTATTTTGTAGTTAGGTTTTATTCTTAGTTAGTGTGTGAAAAAAAAACACCTGCATTTTCGGATTTAAAAAAAATTTACAGTTTGTCAAAAGTAAAACAATTTGGTCTCAATCGACCTATTTCCAATAAGGAATACTTTTCCCAAGGTAACTTAACAAATCAAATCGTAAGATTTTGCAAAAATGAACAGTTTTTTCCATACTGATCATTTTATTGTCAAAGATATTTATTTTTCGCAACCAAGCCGGCAAGAAACAAGACTGGGTATTCTTATTATTCATCCTTTCCAATAGAATATACATACAATAACCCGAAACTTGGGAATGTGCAGTAGGTACTTACGTATATTTTTACTTCCACTGAAAATAAAATAAAAAGTGATGTGCATTGACATCACTCGTTTTTGGTCAACAAATACTTGTTTTGGGCTTGATATCTGCAGCTCTCCCACAGTAAAATAATTTTACGAGCTTAGGGTTCGTGATAAAACAATGAAAACCTCCTAATGCGGAGACAATATACAAGTCACCAACTTTCATCAGAGAAAACACCTCACAGATACACTGACCCTGCCGGCGGGGTCGACGAGTCCCTTCTGTTGCCGCCCACACAAGGTAGGCATGGAAATGATTGCTACTTTTAAATCATTTCCATATGATCCTATCATTATAATAATTTTTGAAGTAAAACTTCTTTAGGCGCGTTAGGCATTTTTGAGATGATAAAAACCATTGAACTCGCGACACTGTTACCGACACCTCTGTATATAATGAGTTTTTTTAGTTTGTGGAGGGGCATAAGACAACTTTCTTAATAAATTTTTATGTTTATGCGACATCCATCATGATCATTTTACAACATCCAAATTTTTTGTGAAGTGAAAACTTCTTTTGGCGCGTCGGGCATTTTTGAGATGATAAAAACCATTGAGCTCGCAACACTTGTACCGACACCTCTGTAAATAATTAGTTTTATTTTTAGTTTGTGGAGGGGCATAAGACAACTTTCTTAGAAAATTTTCATGTTTATGCGACATCCATCATGATCATTTTGCAACATCCAAATTTTTTTTTGTTTTTTTTGTTTGTGGAGGGGCATAAGACAACTTTCTTAGTAAATTTTCATGTTTATGCGACATCCATCATGATCATTTTACAACATCCAAATTTTTTGTTAAGTGAAAACTTCTTTTGGACCGTCGGGCATTTTTTGAGATGGAAAAAAATCATTGAACTCACTACATTGTTACCGTTACCGACACCGCTCCTGACGATTCAAAAAATACACACGTAATTGTTCAAGTTTTCAATTTGTCAGCACTCCCGGAGTGCCACTTTTTTATCACTGTTATTTCACATGTGAAAAATCACGGTCAATGATTTTCATTATGATGCCGTAATGTCACACTTGCTATTCTTGCTACTGCTATTTCACATGTGAAAATCACGGGTAACGAAAACACTCGATGAATTCCGAAGAAATGCGAACGACTGTGATTTGAAGCAGACCCGACTGCGACCGATATACCTACGATGAAAACCGAAAGTGATTTCATTTGAATGATTTTTAGTAGGTTGAGCGAAGGAAAATAGCAGGTGTAACATATGATTTTTAAAATCATACGACTTTTAAAAACATATCATTTTTTAAATCATACTACCTATCATTCGCATGCTACTCGTGATACGTTCCTTTCCTGTATTACATGTACCTGGGCGTTACTCTCTGACCCCCCCCCCTGGCACCGCCCAGCGGGCGGCCCAAGCGGAGTTTTTGAAGAAACTAGCGCAAGGGCACCACAGGTAAGTACGAGTCTCGGCTTAGCCCGTTGCCGGGGCAGGGATAGGAAAGAAACGCCCAGGTACATGTCTGTACCATTTGCAGGCGAGAAATGAAGGAACTCGTCGACCCCGCCAGTGGGGTAGGTGTATCTGTGTAGTGTTTGTTCTGTTAAATGTAGCGGAGCCCAGCAGAGGTGATTTCATGATCTGGAACACCGAGAACGTGTCCTCGGTCTACAGAGGGTTTTACATAGTTTTAATTCGATTGAAACTATTACCTTGTCTCCCCAATAGCACATTTGAGTAGAGTAGAAAGTCAAAGTCAAATATTTTTATTCATTAAAATCACAAGGATCACTTTAAAACGTCAATTTTACTGCTTGTTCCTTCGCGACCAAGCCAGGAAAGAAAGGCAAGAAACAATGCTGGTTGTTTTTTTTTAATGATCCTTTTACAATACATAATACAGAAAATAAATTACGTCTAAATTGTAACATTTTGAACAAGTTGGAGCAATTTCAATCCCAAGCTTCTCTATCATCTAAATAATCCGATATTTTATAGTAGGCTTTTTTATAAAGATTTAGTTTAATTACGTTTTTAAATTTGTATATGTCAATTTTTGTACATCCCTTGGGAGTTTGTTATAAAAGCGCACACCTTGCCCTTTAAACGATTTACTAACTTTATGGAGTCTACAAGTGGCAACAGCGAGTTTATCTTTATTTCTAGTATTAAAATTATGATTATCGCTATTTTTCTTAAACAAATTAATACTCTTGTGAACATACATCATATTTTCATAGATGTATTGACAAGGGAATGTCATAACATTTATTTCTTTAAACTTATTGCGTAATGATTCTCTGGGGCCCATATTATAAATTGCACGAACAGCCCTCTTCTGCAGCACAAAAACGGTGTTTATATCTGTAGCACTCCCCCACAGCAGTATACCGTAGGGGAGGGTAGCTCAAAACGGGTAAGCTAAGGACGATGATTCATAAAACAGAATATAGAAGTATACCGAAGTTTTATTTATACTCTGACAATTCTTTATATATTAAGGTACATAAAAACAATCACAAATATAATAGTATTCTACTTAAAGCATGCATAATCAACAAAAAACGTAACCCTTACAATTACCCGTTTTGCCCATAGGGGGGGCCCAAAGCGGGTATGGACTTAGGGCAAAGCGGGTAGTGACTAAATTAATGCTCGAAGTAAGATTTCAAAGGTCAGTAGACGCACACATCAAGCGGTTACATACGATGTGTCGTGTGTCGAGCAAGAGAACAAAAATCACATGATTTTGCGATGCAAACTCCAATGCTTCGTGGTATTTATGGGACTCATGGTTGTCCATTATCAAAATCACTTTTTTTTCTCGTGTTGGCCTTGTGATGCCTACAAAGTGTCGCAACCACTCGAGGAACACAGGCCTATTAATCCATCCATTATCGCTGCAAGTTGCTGCGGATCCAGGTGGAGCCCCATCAAGAAGCCTATCTACCATTCGTTTCCGCCCAAATATTAGAAATGGGGGTATAAAAGAACCTGCTGCATTACAGCAGCACACGACTGTCGTTAGTTTGCCTCCTTCGACGCTGGATATAACACCAACTTATTTTTTTCCTGATCTACATAGGACTCTTGGTGGTTTGTTGCTTGTTATTTGTATGCCAGTTTCGTCCACATTACAAATTCGCGTTGCATCAACGTCGTGTTTCTCTATTTCTCCTTCAAGCAAATTGAAAAATCTTTCAACTTGGGGTCTATTAAAGCCTCTTGCACGTGCAATTGATGTACGTTCTGGACGCCGTAGAGTGACATCGGTATGTCGCATCTTAAAGCCGAGGTACCAATCATCACCTGCAGCTCTGTTTTTAAATGGATGGGTAATATTATTTTTCTCTGCATACTGGTACACTAGTTGCAAAAATTCTGTTTTCGTCAGTCCAAACAACAGATTATCCATATAAAATAGATACTCAACCAGTTCTAATTCTTGAGCTGCTGTAAAAACTGTTGTAAATCTTCCAAGTTTCTTTTCTGGACATCCTTTCTTTATGTGTCTCTGTAATGTAGACAAGTTGATACCGTATTTTTTCGCTGCACTATTGACGGAAGTTTTGTTAGCTTCTTCCATCGCACGTTTCATAATCTTCACATCCCATGATGCGTTTGTAGTTTTTCGTTTATATCTATTAACCATCTGCAATAGATATATAACTAGCTGAACTATTAAGCCGTTGATGGAAGCATACAGGGCAAATCGGGTAAGGGCAAAACGGGTACCCGCTATACCCCTACCCGTTTTGCCCAAAAGCATGAATTTTATAAACACACTCATAACCTTCAAACCGAAACAAAAGATGCAAAACCATTTCATAAATAAGAGGACCACATTATTGCAAAATAATAACATAAAATTAGTAAGAGCATATCATAAACCATTTTTGAGTAATCGAATGTAATGTAACTTGAAAATATTTAGTGAAAAGAGCAAAAATATTTGATTTCGTCTTACCTTGAAACCGCGTGAGCCAAAGAATCGGGCCGACTGTCTGTCACACATTCTCACTAGCGTTAGAGGCGCGAAAATTCAAACACCTACCCGCTTTAGGAAGGGTACCCGTTTTAGGCTTCCCTCCCCTATGACATAATGCTGTGGAAGTAGCTGAAGTAAACTAGTCTAGCTGTGTCTACGTCTGTAAAGAGACGGATCTTTTCGACTGCGTATGCCGCAGAGCTAAGTCTCTTCGACAACCCATCAATGTGAGGGCCCCATTGAAGCTTATTATCCAGGGTTATACCTAAGAATACGGTGGTGTCCACAAGAGCCAACTCCTCGTCTTTGATTTGTATATTTGCTTTAACTTGTGTAACATTAGGTAGTATAAATCTAATACACCTTTGTTTTCTTTTCATGTAGAAGTACCTTGTTTACATTGAACCATTTTACCACCTTAGAGATTGCATTGTTTACATCGTCAATATCGGTTTGTCGTCGCTTTAATTTAAATAAAAGTGACGTGTCATCTGCAAACAATACAACCTCATGATCGTCCCTTACAAGACGGGGAAGATCATTGATATATACTACAAACAAAAATGGGCCCAGAATTGATCCCTGTGGTACACCCATTTTAACCAGAGACCCCGGAGAACGCTTCCCATTCACGTCAACTCTTTGTAGAGTAGAGGTAGTAGAGTAGTAGAGGTAGAGGAAGTAAATGCGCTGGAGCACGATGCGTGGAGAACGCCCCGCACCACTACCTGCGCTAGGCGATAAACAGCGCAAAAAATACAAACCGAATACAATAAGTAAACAAAAGAATCGGTCATCGTCGTCGCTTTGACTACCCGTGGCGGTGCCTGTAAGCATGCGGTGTGTAATATAAAGTTTAAAATTATGGACTTATGAATTATCTGCCCCTGAAGAGCATAGGATTGAACGACATTTTTTTTTATAGTCTTGGTCATAACTGAGATTTCGCGAGTCTCCTATAAAAACAAAAAAATATTACTTGTCATCTTTGACTATCAAAATAATTCCACGAAATGAATAACCAACTACTTGACCTACAGTTGCATTCAAATTACAGGTAACAGAAGTTCATGTAAATTGGTTTTCATTTTTGGAGTAGAAATTATAGTTATTCTGGATTCCAGACTTTTGCCTATATTTGTGTCACTAAAGCTACACGCATACCAAATTTCAGCACTGTGGGGTCACTGGTGTACCCTGTGAGTTTCGTCAAAGCTTAGTTTATATTATAGCTAATAACTTAAAAACTACAAGGTTTAAACTAAAAATAAAAACGGGGTCAAAATGTACTCACAAAGACCTTTTATTAGACGTGTTACTTGACCGAACAGTCCTATTTCGTTTTTTTGTTTTTTACCCCTCTTGAACCCGAATATATATATATATATTTTCTTACAAGTAATTAAATTAGGTTCAATTATTTTTGTCTCACAACTGTACCTGCCCAATACATAAACTCTCTGCACTTAATTTATTTACTTACATGTACAATAGATGTTCCACAATCTAGTAAACAAAGTTTCTTCTGACCATCAAGTTTTATTCTGATACATTGCTACCAAGTGACCAAGAAAACCTGATCTCAATGAGCAAGAATTCAATAAACAAACAAACATTGTTATTTTCAGATGCAAGATCTTGGTGGTTTAATGCTGAAGACAACACCTTTAGTGGCAAGTGTCTTGGAGGGCCAGCGATTGGCTTTGAGGACACATTACGCCACATTTTAGCTCATTGAGTTTAAGTCAGCGTATATTTAGTCTAAACTGTAATTTTGAGCAGAAAATACTATGCATTTTGAAAATATCACCGAAATATACTGAACTCGCCTTACGAGTCGCCGGCACTGGGGTGAAATTTGCGTGGACTCGCCATGTGAGTCGGTGGTATTGAACGTGTTAAACTGTTAGGCTACGCTTCCCGGAAAAAGAAACATATTTTATCATACAAATCATGTACCTATAGATTCATTCTCATTCTTCATCAATAAAATCATACCATAATGGTAAAATCTCCTTACAGTCTAGTAATGTGGGCCCCCCAACAAATTTTGATATAGGACCTGTCTAAGGCAAGCTAAGCCACAGATTTATAACCTATCTACGTATATTATCTATTGCTAGGATTTATTTATTTAGGCAAGGCCCACAGCACACATAGTAAAGGTTGTCTGGAAGAGATCGCTTTTAGCGTTAAGACTACCCATTGAACTTACCCTAGTTTTTGTGTATTTTTATTGTATTTTTAGTTTTGTTGGTGTGCATTAAAGGGTATTCTAATTTATTATATTCTATAGTATAATAATTCTATAAAATGTGTGCCATTATCAGGCATGCACAGGATTGCTTCACACGTACATACGTACGCCAGAACCGGTAATAAAAATTAAACGTTTCAGTGATGCAGATGCAAATGAGCCAATCTCAACAGAGATACACTTTTACCGCCTCTAAATGGAAAGAAACTTCCTGTCCTATCCTCAGAGTTATAGTCCGTCTAAAATCATGATCATTTTGCAACATCCAAATTTTTATTCAAGTCAAAACTTCTTAAGGCGCGTTGGGTATTTTTTGAGATGTGAAAAAACCATTGAATTCACGACACTGTTACCGTTATAGTCCGTCTAAAAAGAGTAGACAAAAAATGAGGGCGCCACTGTCGTTTAACTGGTATACCCCATACTATACAATAACTGGTTTTGATACTTGCTAATTATTTATTGTATTATATTGGCATTAATATTTTATTATTCTAAGCTAACTTAGTACTTCACATAACCACTTTACATCACAATTTGTGGTTAAATTCTACTAATACATATTATTATAAATACGGAAGATTGGGAGGGTGGATGGAACTTGGCACAGGAATAGATTATTACCTGGAATAACTAGAGGGCACAGCTAGTAAAATAATAAAACAAGAGTTAAGTGTTATTAATAAAATATTTATTCATAAAATTAGTCGTCCAACATATAAAAATCTAAATATTCGACACCAGACATGTTGTCACCAGGAGAATCTTGCCGAGAAGTACTAGGCAGACAGGAATCTTCTGATTCTGCTTCAGACTCACTGCTGCTGCTGCTATCCTCTGCTGAATCCTTCCGAAACTATTCGTCGCACTGTACTCTCGGATTTACCTGAAAATAATAAATTATATTGTTAAGTATCAAAACCAGTCACACGCACTATAAATATGTTTTATTTTCATAACCTCAACTGTACATATAAAAGTAAATATTTCTTGATAAGACCACTCTTGGATAAGACATTACTATTTAAAGGAGTGTAAAGTGACTAAAAGTACTACATTAATTCATAACTTACCAGTCAGATCCGCTGTCCGTTTATAAACGTGTTCCATCTGCGTGAGCAATCTGCCGGCTTGGAATTCGGCTAAACATCGCATAAAAACTTTGTATATCACTTCACGAGTGCCGCTGCGGATTGTTTTATTCATTTTTCAAATGTTTATAATAAGTTTTTGGATAAAAACTAGAATTGAAGCAAGAATTCAAATGAAAGCAAACAATGTTTACATTACAATGACAAGCAAGTGACAAGATTGACTTTTAATGAAGTGTTGCCAGCCACAGAATATAGTTAGTTCCTTAAACATTAATTTCTACTCTTTTTAGACGGACTGTAGGTACCTAACATGATTATAACTGTGGTTACATTAGGTTGAAACTGTCAAATATTTTGCAAATGTCTATAGAAATGTGACAGCCAGACAGCTGAGCTAGCGAACGTTCTGATTGTGAATGACACACTGGACATGATATGCGTGTAGGTAGTCTGTGGACATGACAAATCAATCAACAACAAGCAAAGCAAGCGAGTAAAATTTAATGCCTTGCATTTTGTTGATTTTGATTAAGTTGGATACCGTTTTCACAACAACAGTTGCCCTAAATTACTGTTTATCTGTGTAATTGTTAATTTTACCTCTCCATAATGGGAGCAGTCTTGGGGCTTTGTTCAGCAGCGCAGGTAAGGAAAAATAATTTGTAAAGACCCATGAATACCCCTTTGTTTTCATCACCATCAAAATAAACCCATCAACTGCAATATTCCTACGGAAAACCATGTTTTGTGGTTTAGTTTTAGCGAATCCTAAGGTTTTAGCTAATTGTAGGTAATCCTACAATAATAGAGAAAGCGACATCCGAAGAGGTTTTTTTTGAAACCCTACAAATACTAAGTAACTACTTACTTATTTATCTAGTATTAGCAGCCTTCTAGTTTTCTAGCAGCCCCACTTATAATGAGATGTTTTCTGTCCCACCTAAAAGATGTCACTTCCAAAATTATGCAAAACAAGTAACACTAACAAAATTATAACTGATGTAATAAAACAGAAAATTAAAAAATGTGCAGATGCCTTTGCAAATTGAAGAGTTTGATGATTTTCTCATCATCACATCAGATCTTAACCAAATATATATGGGACCAGCACTGAGTTACCTACCTCCTTTCTAACAAAAAGAATCATTGAAATCAGATCATGCGGTAGAGAATGATTATTTATTTTAATTATCACTGAAAATTCATTAGAACAAGCCATAGTATATAATTCTAATTCTAGGGTGGGGGGAATAAAATCTGCACTGATGTCCCGCATAGGGGTGCATTGTGCATTACCCCCCTTCTAACCTAACCCCAGCCATCCCAACTCCTTAAGGTAGTGGAGTAGGACTTTGGGTTGATGGCAGCAGTTTTCTAGAGTACCCGAGGTTGTTGCTGATGTAGAAAAAGACTCGATTAGTTGATGCAGTCCTGTCTCCAGTCTGGCTTCGTGGTACAGTGCAGCACTTGCTTCACTGTCTCTTCATCCTGTAGGCATCCCAAACACAGCCCACTACCTGTAGCCCCTGTCTTCAGTAGATGGTGATGTAGTTCGCAGTGTCCTGTGATGATCTCTACCATCATCCACAAGTCCTCGCGTTTCATCTTTAGCAGTGTGTTGGTTATCTTCCGGTCTTTTATTTAGCTTATTATATTATGAGCTATAAAATATTTTTGGCAAATTGAGAACCTGTAATTTTTTTTAAGTCTGTTTTGAATATATTACATTGATTAAATGATCATAAACATATCAATGAATTTGATGTATTAATGTTAAGATTCTACCACATTTTTTTATTTGTTTTTATACATCGGGTCTAGGGTGATGATTATCTCATCTAGATTATGGAATCATTAAATGAGAGTCAATTTTGATTTAAGACACTCTTAGGGAATAAAATTGTTAATTGCATCAATGTACAATAATTGTCCAGCTGGCATGCTGCTGCGGGAGTGCAGCATGCTCTCTCTGCTGCTCGGCATGCCCGTCATGTGCCAACTCCACATCCACTCGGCTCATGTATGCTGTGATGCTGTTGCTGGTGATGGTAGCAGCCAGCGTTACACTTGCTCCTGGACTAGAAAATGAACTGAAAAAGGTATATTACACCAATTATATTTACAATTTAATTGGAAGAGATTGCTTTTAGTGATAAGACTGCTACTTGTATTTCTGCATGTATTGTTATTTATTTTATAATTTAAGTGTGATATACAATAAAGTGTTACCTATCTATCTATCTATATTCAAGCCTGTTGGTCTAACATTTGTCATTGAGTTGTTACATGTCTCTCAATTTAGTATACCATGTGGCATATGCTGGTAATTATCATGATTATCAGATCAGCCAAAGGACCTCCTCTACTAAATATAGGCATCCTCCATAGCTTTCCAGAGCAGACGATCTTGTGCGGCCCAATGGTTCCCAACAACCTTCATTACTGCCAATTAACATAATATTGACTGGTCTTTATCATGAATGTAAACACCTATGCCTATTTATGTTCATAATGCTTCAAATGTGTTGCAACTATTGTAGACTAACTGACCCGCCGGCGTCTTCGCACGCGTGGTTAGTCAATAAATATATTACCCTACTATGTGCATTGAGAAAAAGTAGTATATATCTCAATCGCAGTCATATATCTATTTATATGTATACTAAATTCCATTGGAATCGGTCCAGCCGTTTAGTGGTGAAAACTTACAGACAGACAGAGAGACAAAGTTACCTTCCGATTTATAATATTAGTAAGGACGAGCTGTTAACCCGCGACTTTTCATGTGGTCTTAAAATACTGTCTTATAACAGCGCCAATTAACACATAGTCTGACCATTTTATCTAAACCTTTTTACCTATAGCTTTAGTGGACGCGACGATCGATGTGTCAGCTTCTATTTTCAAATCTATGGCGCAGTCCAAGTGTAATTGAGTAATTTCAATATTTTGTGGCAACAATTCTTATTTTATCAAAAAAATAACCTGTCCTTTCTCATGACACACAGTATTTCCATGTTAAGTTTCATCAAGATCAGTTCAGCCGTTTCGTCGTGAAAATGTATCAAATAGACAGAGAGACACAGTTACTTTCGAATATTATTGAGGTAGGCAGACTAGGCTATAGATGCTAAAACTTTCTATTAAAATAACCTAACAAAGAGTTTATCGTCACACAGAAAGGGGAATCAATTGTGTTTACTTTTGGCTAGCTGTAAAAGACTGTCACTTATGTACTTATGTCACATCACATTACTCTTGGAGCCCACACACGTCAACGATTTATTTGCTTAAGCCTTTCACAAGCCTCGAAATTTCAACAAATTCTTCCCACAGAAGCTTGCGCAAGTCTTGCACTAGCCAGGCTTGCACAAAGCTTTTTTTTATACGACTTGGAGATGGAACAAGTTTTAGCTCACCTGATGATAAGTGATAACCATCGCCTATAACAAAGTATTGCCTCGTATGTCACGCACCTTAGATACCTGCCCTAATATGCACTGATCTGCTTCCATCATCATGAGGCACACAGACTTCCGCAAAGAAATTGTTACGTGTGTGGCCTCCATTATTTTACCGTTTCACTATTGTTGATGAGAGGGGCAATAGACTGCGAATGGTTTTATTGTACTAATAGGTTTGCAAATTGAAAATCTAATTGACTATTTCAACATTTCCTTTGTTAGCTTACTTCTTGTTTACTCAACAGAATTGTTATTTGTTATATTAGAAACCATGTGTGTACCTTAAAAGTAACATCCTGAAGTTATGTTGGTAAATAACCATTTATTGATACAAGAAAATGATAAGGTGTTATCAGTTCCTTTGACTCTAAAAACAAGTTTATCTTAGTATAGACATTATTATAATCAAATCATTTACTGATAGCTTAAAAACTTCTGTTCTAGAACATGATAATAACATAAATTTAAGCCCCGTATTTACTAGGCGACATATGTCCCGGAACACGTGTCGAAAAACATGCCGGACATTGACGTCGCCTAGACATCTTGTAGGTATTTAATTTATTATCACTCAAAGAATCGCGACACAACATGTCGCAGGACATGTCCCGCGACATGAGAGTTTCTAGACATTTGTTTTCTTGTGAATACGGGACTTTAAGTCGACAGTCTCAGGTAAAAAAACCAATTTCAATCCAACATTAATTTATGTTTTTATTTGTTTTGTAAAATAATTTTATTAGTATGGGTGCATGCCTACTTATAAACTTTTGATATTAATCAGGACCTCCTTTATATTTTGGGAAAATGTTGTGTACCTACCTCAGAAATTAACTAAACAATTTATTATATTGTAATTTCAGGTACCATTTTGTCAAAATTCAACAGCATTGGTGCCAGGCTCTTTTAAAGTGGATTGTGAAAATGCTATTGGCTTTTTGGCTGTTTACAGGTACCTACCTTAATAATAGTTAACTTTGATCACAGTTTTGGTCATGAAACCTCAGATCTCGCACAGATAGATATGTTTAACACTAAAACCTAAGAGCGCCTTCAAATTTGCCGTAACGTGCCGCGCGGAGGCAGCGCGTCTGCAGTGCTGCGGTCGCGCTGCTTGCAAATTTGAAGGTGCCATAAAGGTCTTCAATAAAACACAAGTTATTCGTTTATATACAAAAGAAACCAATGTGATGAATATACTGTTTTCTTAATATACAGGTTGGCGATGTAAACAGTGTCAGTTTTTAGGGAGGTGAATATGCATGTGACATACAACACGAATGAATAAAAAAATAAGAAGTTTTAATTTTAATCATTTCTATTGAATGTACTGTTTATCTATTTTCCCATGATACCTAATAATTTACCTACCTAACTTATTCGACGCGGTACTAGAGGACGCATAGTCCCTGAGTAATGCACAAGGTTTTTCATTTTCTCGTTATCTTGCAAAGTGTAATGACATTTTAGTAGATCTTTTTAACTGATATAGATTTAGAATTACTTTCTATATGTTTTAAGATTACAACATTGTGTTCGATGTTTCCACTGTTCTCGTCGCCACCCTGTTTAAAAATTCGTAGGACAAAATATAAAACTGTTTTTTTTTATTTCAGAATATGTTTTGCAACATGTCTCTTCTTCGTTCTCATGGCATTACTTACTATCGGTGTAAAGTCTTCCAAAGATCCGCGAGCTGGTATACAAAATGGGTAAGTATCTTCGATCCCGTATTTATAATAATGATTGAAATAAATAACGAAAGTTTTCTAAGGTTGAAGGCTCTTTGGAGCGCGTGTCAGATTGGGGTAACCTTAATCTGGTCACCTTTAACCTAACCAAGACGCAAGTCTGTGCATTCACCACTAAGAAGGCTCCTTTCACAGTAGCTCCACGGTTCCAGGGCATTCCTCTCCCCGTCTCGGCGAGAATAGAGATTCTGGGAGTCGTAATTTCTAATGAGGTCCAGTATGGGCGTCACTTAGCTGCAAAAGCTGTGCTCATCTCCAAAAAACTTGGAGGCCTTAACCGTGCCAAACAGTATATTACGGCACAACAACGGCTATTGCTGTACAATGCGCAAGTTCGGCCGCACGTAGAATACTGTTCCCATCTTTGGCATTGAGCTCCAAAGTACCAATTGCTTCGTTTTGACTCCCTTCAGAGAAGAGCCATTAGAATCATCGGCGATCCCAAACTCGCCAACAGGCTGGAACCACTGAGTCAATGTCGTGAGATCGGATGGCTCTGTGTTTTCTACGGCCTGTATAATGGGGAATGTTCTGAGAAGCTATTCGATCTGATCCCGTCGTCGAGATTTTACCACCGCACTTCTCGACAGCATAATAAAGCTCATCCACATATCGTCGACAATCGGGTATCGCGCACCACACGCTTCATGCGATCTTTTCTACCCCATACTTGCAAGATGTGGAATGAGCTACCATCTGAGGTTTTCCCGTTAGGCTACGACATGGTACGCTTCAAGAGAAACGTTAAAAGGTTTCTACAGGGTAGGGAACGCATCGACAATCCCCGGGTGTTGCCGGTGTCAATAGGTGACGGTGACCGCTTACCATCAGGTGGGCCGTAAGCCTGTTTCCCCACAAATAACATAAAAAAAGTAAGATCATTTGTAATTTGGGTGTCACTTGTTCCAGATTCTGGGGTATCAAGTATCTGCTGGTCATTGGCGGTATCGTCGGAGCATTCTTCATTCCGGAGGGCTCGTTCGCGTCCACGTGGATGGTGTTCGGCATGATCGGTGGCTTCTGTTTCATTATCATACAGCTGATACTGATCATTGATTTTGCTCATACTTGGGCTGAGAATTGGGTTTGTAAGTATAATCCATACTAATATTATAAAATCGAAACTTAGTTTGTTTTACTGTTTGCAATACGGTCGAGATATGAACAATGGTACCACGGGGAAATACCGAGAGTATAAACACATCATACAAATTACCACTTAGGATACCAGATTTTGTGTGAGTCATGCAAGAGTGTATCATTTTAATGTTGGTAACAAAAGTAATGAATCAAAGACTGGAATTAATCAAACAAGGATGTTAAGAGGCTTCAGATAAATGGGTCATGCTAGTGTATCCCCATCCTTTTGTGATAATTTGTTATTTTTTCAATGATGTCGCTGAAATGCTTCTACTATGAATATCTACATACAAAACTAATACGAAAAACTATCCACTTAAACTTACGATTAGTATTATTATTATCAGCCCACTGTGTTCCGTTGCTGGGCAAAGGCCTCCTTCATTCTTTCCAGACACTTCTTTCAGGCGCTAAGATGGTTTAGTCCGCTTGGAAATTAGTGAGCTCGTCCCTCCAAACTTGCGATAAGCTACTAAAATTTAATGTTGTAGGACCTTCATCATCATCATATCAACCATAGGACGTCCACTGAACATTGGTATTCCAGATATATTTCTGCGGCCTGCATCCAACGGCTCCCATCAACTTTAAGTAGGTCGTCTTTTCATCCAGTGGGGGGCCTTCTACGTCACGCTTTCCAGGTCGTCATTCGACAATTTTCTGCCCCAACGGCCGTTAGTTCTCCGAGCTATGTATCCCGCCCACTGCCACTTCAACATGCTAATCCTCTGGGCTATGTTGGTGACGTTAGTTTGTTAACGGATCTCCTCATTTTTGGTTCACAGTATGCACAGCCAACGCCCGATTCTAATCTCCATAGCTCGTTGAGCTACCTAAAGTGAGTCGTATAGAATCAAAGGTAGCAATCTGTCATATCTCAGAATGTTGATAAATCGATAAAAACGACTCCATAGAAACGTCAAACTGAAATCTGTTGTAGGTCATAAACATAATGGAATAAACGCTTACGATTGGTCGAGTAAGACAGATAGTCATCATCATCTCCATCCAATATTTAATTACATTACTGGATAGCTAAAGGATCAAATAATTCGTTACGCTAAGTCAGGACTGTGAAGCATCGCGTGCGGTGAAGGGGGAAGCGCCGCCATTTTGAGGTCATTTTGCTGCGTTTCGGGGTATCCATTTAGTACCCGAAGGACTTCTTAGTGTTCAAACATTATTATAACATACAATAAATTGCGTATTTTACATTTTGTATAGAAAATATTACCTGTTTCGTTCACGTATTCAAGTACAACACGGCCGTGTCCATGACACAGACACACACCATTTTTTTATTATAATCTCACTAAAATGTGGTATTTGTTGTAGCTAACTATGAGGAGTCGCAGTCGCGCGGTTGGTACGCCGCCTTGCTTCTCGCCATGTTGTCGTGCTTCGCGCTCGCTCTCACCGGGGTTATCCTTCTCTATGTTTACTACACTAAAGTAAGATATTCGCCATTTAATGAGCTTATTATTTTAGTAGAAACTTGACTCTGCCGTCAGCTCTTTATAAATAGGCATCTCAATTGAACACAACACAAAAATACTTATATCAGCCACTGGATGTAAACTGCTGAACATAGGCCTCCCCATAGATTTCCAGGGCGATTGATCCTGTGGGCCTGCACCCAATGGCTCCCAGCAATCTTAACCAGAACATCTTTGCATCTAAGTATCTTGAAAGTTAGACAGAACATTATTGAGGTTAGCAGGTAGAAAATGCTTTTAGCAGTAAGCCCATCTTTTGTGCATTTTGTGTATTTTGTGCAATAAAGTATTAAATAAATAATATACAACGAAACAACAATATCGGGAGCAAATATATGTATATCATTCTAATATTTTTCTTCACAAAAAAATTAATAAAGAAATCTGTTTTGTGAAGAGAAAATAAAGTTTTTATTTATTTATTTATTATTATCGCGGCGGGAATCGAACCCACAACCTCCTACGTCTCAGCCACTGCGACACGGAGTTCAGCATAGTGAACTAATCCTCATGTGGTTATCTACAGGCCAGCGGCTGCGATCTCTCGAAATTCTTCATCTCCATAAATTTGATTCTCGTGGTGATAGCGAGCGCGATCTCCATACTGCCGGCGGTGCAAGAGCACCAGCCGCGCTCCGGCCTGCTGCAGTCGGCGGTCGTCTCGCTCTACGTCATGTACCTCACGTGGTCTGCGCTCTCTAACGCGGACGCGGAGTGCAATGCCCTCACAGGGGGAACTAATCAGGTATCATTCCATTTTATTTTATTTGAGAAACAAAAAGCTTGGTGATGACAGGTGGAGCAGGGTAGCGACTGAATGGTGGCCGAGGAATGGCTGTAGAAGGGTAGGACGTCCGGCAGTGAGATGGATGGACGACATCGTTAAAGTCGCGGGCCGTCAATGTGTGAGACTAGCGCAGGATCGTGGCGGATGGCACAAACTTGGGGATGCCTATACCCAGCAGTGGGTGAAGTCGGGCTGTGGATGATGATGACGAGAAACAAGCAGATATATTGTACTTATACTATGTGTTTTGTTATGTACGACATTAAATGAAAACACGAGTATGGCTAATACTGTACTAGTACTGTTGTAAAATAGGTTTTTTCAAATTCATCATGATAGAAAATTTTCAATTTTCAATGCCCCAGGTGTTGCCGGTTACCATCAGGTGGGCCGTAAGCCTGTTTCCCCACAAATAACTTAAAAAAAAACCTTAATATCAAATCCAAAAATATTAATGAAACAGCCTGTGTAAAATAGGTAAACAAATCATATTCATTCATCATGTAAGTAGGTACAGGTTAAACTGACTAAGCGACATCGTCGCAAAGGCGCCGCCGATTTACGCTAAAAATCATTTATTGGAAATGTATCGATTACTGGATAAATACTCAAGCTACCATTATTAAACCCATCTCTAAAATCAATTAATACGATTCCAGATGTGTGTTTTAAATTAATGTCGTACATAACAAAACAGGTTTACACCTGTATGCCTCAAGTTGATGGACCCAAGGCAGTGCATCGTAGGGCACATTTCGAACGAGCCTGACCTACAAGGCAATTCTTTGTTATAGGCGATGGTTACCTCTTAACATCAGGTGGGCCATAAGCTTGTCCATCTCCATCACACTAATATTATAAATGCAAAAGTTTGGATGTTAGTTTGTTTCTCAATCACGTCGTAACGACTGAACCGATTTCGATGAAATTTAGTATGTACGTAGATTATAACCTGGATTTACATATCCCTTAATTATTTATCCCATCACCTGGATTAACGCATAGGCTACTATTTGTTGATAAACAACGCGTGCGAAGCCGCTGATGGAAACTAGTATAGTATAAAAAAAAGTTCTATATTGTAAAATTTTAAATATCAACTTTATTGACTTAACTTATTTATATGTTCAAAATTGCTTTACCAGGAAGATGCGAAAGAAGTCAAGTATTGGGTATGTTACGACTACAAAAAAGCAAAACATTGATTTCTTTTCCCTATCTGGTTTTTGTGCTTGCTTCACTTCTTCACAGTGCACACAACACGTCATCATTTGTTTCATGTAAATATAATATTTAGTATTGTGTTATCCTTTGCTATTATTATTATAATTATTATTCATCTTTTTATGAGGAAACTTACGTACAAAACGTATGACATCTTTTATTTGTGTGAAATAGCATGATTTACCTCATATCATCTGTTCAAAATACTTTTTATTATGAGCCCGTTACGTCCTACTGCTGGAAAAAGGACTTCCTTCTTTCCACTCCTTTCTGTGTAAATTACAGTAAGATAACTTTGTTGTCATCAATTTTAGTGACATTCTAATCTAATCAGATAGTATTTTTATAGTGTTTTTATCCGAACACTTACGGAAAATTCCAAGATTTTAAAACCATCTCAAAACTATTCAAGACGTCCTCTGTGGTGCAGTGGGCGAATAGCCTGGCTGTGACGCAGGTGGTGCCGGGTTCGATTCCCGCTGCGGAACAAATGTTTGCATGATCTACAGATATTTGTTTCGGGTCTGGGTGTTTTTCTATATATTATAAGTATATATTTACAAAAAAAAAGTATAAGTATTCTATCAGTTATCTGGTTCTCATAGTACAAGCTCTGCTTAATTTGAGGCTAGATAGCGCTGTGTGAAATATCCAGCAATATTTATTTATTAATATTTATTTATTCAAGTCTAGACGAGACTTGAACTCGCAACCTTCCTCGGTAGTACGTGACAGAGTCCGGTAGTACAAATGGTTAGTGCATCCTCGTATCAAGAGGAAGGTTGCGGATTCAAGTACTGTCTAGGCTTGATAATTTTTGAGATGGTTTTAAAATCCTGTAATTTTCCGTAAGTGTTCGGATAACACTATAAATATAAAAATATGGCTTATTTTTTGTTTCAGTGCTTTTACAGTGCTGTACATTTAAGTTTAGAGAATGGTCGCGCAGAATCAATACTACTGCTAACGGCCACACTTTGCACGCCATCGAGTAGGCATATGAGAACTAAACTTAGACTTTAAAATGTTCTGTTTTTAAATTTTAACGCATCACCAAAACATAAATTGCGCAATACAATAAATCTACTTGTGTACTGAGACTAGTACACCAGTAGTTCGGTCAACCGGATTACTCATACTTTTTGGTGTTAATAGTTCTGTTGGTACATAGCACCGAACTATCAATATATTTTAATTTTTTGATATTTTTCTTTGTGGACTGTAGAATAAGATAATTACCATTTTGTAACTATTTTATTGTGGCCTGAATTAATTGGATTATTAATATTTAGTAGCAATAATTTGGTTAGCAATGTAAAAAAACTATCAACTGTCAACCGAGCACACTGGATGGGAGTATATAGTATAGTTTATACAAACCTTACTATTGACACCACAAAGTACCAGTAACTAATTTATCCGGACTAATAACCGAACTACTGATACTAGAGGTAAATCTACAAGTTGTCCCAGAACTAGTATGTTATCACGAGAGGGTTCTCGACACTTACGAGAACAACAAATGTTTTACGGCTTTTGAGAATTCGATGATTTTAATTGGTAAAAATCAAGTGATTTCGGTTAAAATTTTGTTTATCAGCTGTTTTAGGTCAAAGACCTTAAGTCAAACATTACGTTTGTATAAGATAGTTCTAGAGAAGACGCAAATTCTGAAAAACAGCTCATATAAAGTCACACAAAAAGTTCACGAAATTTATCCTGAAATATAAAATATTTTATTTATAATTTTTGTCTATGAAAAGTTGTTAACTTTCATGGTCGGAATCACCCCGTCCAGGCGTACATACTAATTCCGGGGCATCCTGTATAAGTACTACATTGCTAAATAGGCTTTCCTAAAACTATGAACCTTATATTCTTCTTATAGGCTACTTTCGACAAGCAGTCGATCATCGGGCTGATCATCTGGGCGTGCAGCGTCCTGTACTCGAGCATTCGCACCGCCTCTTCCTCGTCCAAGATCACCATGTCTGACCATATCCTCGCCAAGGAGGGATCTGGAGGTGAATATTGTTTTGATACTAAGCTTGTTCTGTGGCTAATGTGTTGGAACAGGCGGTAAAAATGACGTTTAGAAATTATCCTTGTAAAGAAGCGTGCGGATAGAGAAAAGTGGTTAACGCATGCCTGTAATTTGACAGCGTTCGATTTAGTTCAGTAACACCATTTTGGCTTTATCTTGATCATCGAAAAATAAGCGGATTGAGACATTTTTGTTTGGCATATTAGATATGAAGTATGAAATCCAAAGTATGGCCAACATTCGTTTAATCTTGCAACGTTTGAGGAATCTAAATCCTTAAGCCGGAATCCATAATTAACTTCTTTAGCTGCTCGTTCTATGATGAAATAACAATCAAAATGTAGCAGAAAATCATAACATTAGTCACAGAAAGAGTCTTTTGATGAACATAAAAAATGCTTTTAGCATTAAGTTCTCCATTTGTACATTTTTCTGTTTGTGCAATAAAGAATTAAAACAAACCAACAAAAGATCAAATCAGATTGAAGGGTAGCTCACACGGAGACGCGACGCGATGCGACCAGGCGCGCACATTTTAAGATGCGATATAATATAGAACTTGTTTACTAAGTAAATAAAATGTACAAATTTTAAGAGTGCGAAAGAAAACTGGTTGGTTGTCGAAGCACGCCTTGTTACGCCGCGCGGCGCTGCGGAACGTCTCGCCGGCGCCGGTAAGCACAGATACTTGAAAAAACATGCGCTGCTTCAAGCAGCGACGTGCGTTTCACGAGTAGCGATGCGTCGCGCGGCGCCGCGTCGCTTTACAAAGCGCGAGTTCGCGTGAAAATGACTAGCTTCTTCAAGCATCTGCGTGCCTCGTCGCGCCGCGTACATCTCAGTGTGAACTGATACTTACTTCTTTACTATATCCACTTTCTTACGCAAGGATTTAGTATATTATATTTTGAGAATTTAAAAAGTATTGTCACTTTATTTTTATAAATGTTAAGTTCACTTTATTATAAACTAACTCGATTATGCATTCCTTGCGGGCGAAACGCGCGGCCACGACACTCGGCGTAAGGGCCCGGAGGTCTCATTGCTAACGAAGGTACAGTAACACTGCACTTTCCTAACCTTACTAACAATCATGTGTATATTGTAGATAAATGGTGAAGGCAAATACTTTGTTATTCGCCTCGAGAGAACATCAGCTTGTTCAGTTCATCCTGGGACCAAGCAACTAGAGATACAATAACATACTGCCCTGGGCCCGTAGCCAAGTTACATTCGCTTCGAATCGATTCGATTTCTACATACATAGGTTTGTTGTCGATATGTCACGTGATTTTTCCATAGCATGTGTCAAATCCCATACATTTTCGGATTTATCGACTAGCGTCATCGCTAATCGAATGTAACTTGTCTAAGCGCTCTGGTGTTTCTATTCACCTAGTTTAGTAGTATTAACAGTGTGGACAGCTGAAGACACTTTGGGTATTTCTTTATGTGAAAAACGAGTGTACCAGGGACTCGACTTTAATAAGAGGATACGTTTCGGTTGAATCGCTTAAAAGGTAGCCGTTTGCAAACAGAAACATTCTGATCCCAATATGAAATATCCAAAAAGGAACTTTACACCCGCTGTATATTTTGCCTCTATACTAAAAACGTAATTTTATCTAGTAGATATATTTCTTGAGATGTCGTTTGTTTTTCAGCGGTGAAAGAAACGCCAAGTATTATCTCCAAGAAAAAATCAGGTTCAAATGAAAACAGATGGCTTTATTAATTTTATAATGACTTTATAATCATGCATTGATTTATTCATATTACATTGTATGTTCATATCTATATCATTTTAGAGCTTTTTATGTATTTTATTTGTCAGACATTCTTAGTAATTTTGGAAAAGTTTTTGTGTATATTTTTAATCATCCGTAAATTAGTATAATTTTATCAATTATCTGACTATGTATATGATAATGTAAGCTACGTAAATAGCTAAAAAATAGATAAAAAGTTTCTGGTGATAGAAACTCACTGTTTGTGTTTGTTCCATATTGCTGTTCATTGAAGATAATCCTTGAAAAAAAACTCCCATGCCTTTCTTGTTTGTTGTAACGTAGTTAAACAAAGATATTTTAGGGCTTATTAATGAAGCCTTTTGAATGTTTTTTTTATCTTCCATCGTCAACTTAATGGTATGTCCTTAATATTCAAAAAGCCAGAAACTATACCTTTCGTTTAAACTTCTGAGGAAGAAAAGAGAAAAATAAGAACATTTTCATTCTTTCTTCGTAGTCGGGTAAAACCGAAAGGTATAGTAATAAATAAATAAATATTGCTAGACATTTCACACAGCGCTATCCAGCCTCAAACTAAGCAGAGCTTTTACTATGAGAGGGTACCAGATAACTGATAGAATACTTGTATACGTTTTTTTTTAAATACATCGTTATAATATATAGAAAAACATCCAGACCCGTAACAAATATTTGAAGATCTGCAAAAATTTGTTCCGTAGTGGGAATCGAACCCGCGACCTCCTGCGTCTCAGCTTGCTATTCGCCCACTGCGCCACAGAGGTCTGTGGCGGATATTAGTATGGGTGGGCTGTTTGAATAACGGAGTAAATGCAACAATGTTAATTCTTGCATGTATGGCTCGTACTGAGCGCAGGCTATGGTTCCATAGAGGGAGCTGACGGCGGCGAGGCGGGGCGCGCCGAGGAAACCAAGGTGTTCGACAACGAAGCTGATGGAACCGCATACTCCTGGTGCTTCTTCCACTGCGTGTTCGCGCTCGCCACTCTCTACATCATGATGACACTCACCAACTGGTACAAGTGAGTATAACAATAATAATAAAATATTCAACTACACAACACTAACAGTTTGAGTTTTCTCTGCATTGGCGCCTCCCTAATACAGGGAGTATTATATATTATAGCGTCAAAACACAATTCCTGCAGGAGCGAGGAAAATATCCTTATGCTTCTGCAGGCGCCCGAGGTATGTAGGATTTCGAGTTAGTCACCCTGGTCGACTCCAGACGCTATCATTGACGATATAATTGTATAGTTATACAAGCTGCCGCCCGCGGCTTTCCACGAGTGGTTTGTCAGTAAAACCATCTCCTGCGCTCCCTTCGCCTTCTACCAGACTGTAAAGAGTAACCTGTCTTAATCCCGGTCATAATCTTTCTATATACCAAATTTCATCCAAATCGATCCAGCCGTATAGTCGTGAAAACGTAATAGACAGACAGACTTACTTTCGAATTTATAATATGTATTAGTACGGATTTTTGTTGATTCAGCCTACTCTACTGACTTGCTTAGTGATAGTAAGTACTCTCTAAACCACTAACGCGGATTTGATGATTACATATAAACCTTTGTACTGTAACTAAGCAGTCAACTACTGTAACTAACAAGTCGCAAAAGCAGAGGTAATAAAAAAAGGAATAGGTTTGGTCAGAGTCCGTAGGTAGTCTAGCAAAGGTTCTTCGATGGGAAATTTATTATAGACAATCATTTGGGCACAAACAGAAACAAGACCACACAGTGCCATCTATCGAGGCAACCGGTTTTTTAAATGTGAATCTGTATATTCCTCATTGGTACTAATAAATCTAACTTTGAAATATTATAACCATGTTTTATAAATTTTAGAAACAATTTTCTGTATCTTTTCCAGCCCGAGTTCGCAGTTGTCGAAGGAGAACGTTGCTTCGATGTGGATAAAGATGACATCCTCGTGGCTGTGCGTCGGCCTCTACGTATGGACGCTGGTCGCGCCGGCCGTGTTCCCCGATCGCGATTTTAACTAAACCTTAAAACACCACATCCTTATTGAAAATATTTTAAGTCAGTTTATTTAATTACATCTGTATGCCTCAAGTTGTTGGACGCAGGGCACTTAAGGTGCGTAACCTACGGGGCAATACTTTGTTATAAGCGATGATTACCATTTAACATCAGGTGGCCAGAGGGCCACAGACCATCAACCATCTCCAGATCGTATAAAAAGTAAAACAAATTTTGTTGAAAAACTCTTCGCAAGGTTCATCAGACATTGATGTGGCGTTTGAATGATACATTAAACATCTTTATATCATTTTATTTATCCACTAAAACACATTTCGTTCATTTTAATAATACAACTAGTTGTTAGTTGTAATTTAAGTGTCTGTTGTTCATTCTGTATCTATCTTTTACATTTAATTTTAAGATCTCAATGTTTTCTTTTTACAATTTTTCTCTTCCTGTACTGTGAATATAAATTGCTAGTGATTCTATAAATCTTCTGTAACATATTTTATAATTTATTAGATTACTATATTAATACATCCCATAAACTAGAAAACATTGTTTTATTGACCTGTTTTTTTTACCATACTCTTATTTTTGAAATGAAAACTTCTTTAGGCGCGTTGGGCATTTTTTGAGATGGGAAAAAACCATTGAACTCGCGACACTGCTACCATTACCGTTACCGACATCTCTGTATATACTTATATCTGTAGTGTCTGCTTTTAAATTTGGAATCCCCAAACATTGAGCGCTAAATTTAAAAATTTAAACTAAATTTCCTGCACAATAAAATATTTCCTGACGATTCAAGAAATAGACACGTAATTGTTCAAGTTTTCACTTCTGTCGGCACTCCCGGAGTGCCCCTTGTTTTTTTCTTGTCACTTGTCTCCCTCTTGTTTCTGTTGTTCTGTCTTGTTTTTGTTTTTTCCTTTAATCCTATATCTCAAGAACCCCCCCCCCCCCCCCACATTTTTAGCTCAATTAGTCGCGCCACATAAAATGTCACTTGCCACAAAGTCGTACCTACTTGCTAGTACGATTATCACCTGGGATGTCAATTTTACCCCAAATTTCCCTTGCCGTGATAACGTGAAACGTGAAGTTTTCTTTTTTAATTGCCTACTGGAAGGAATGATACATTACTATGAGTTCTGTTACAAACATCTTGAATCTATCTAAGCTAATAATTTTACCCTAAAAATATTCAATTCAATCTCTGTTGGCAAGACTGACTTGACATTTTAATTCTAGTGATGACCTGACATTACATTTACCGTTCTCATTTACCCCAAAATTATATAGGTACAGTCCGTCTAAAAAGAGTAGAAATTAATGTTTAAGGAACTAACTATATTCTGTGGCTGGCAACACTTCATTAAAAGTCAATCTTGTCACTTGCTTGTCATTGTAATGTAAACATTGTTTGCTTTCATTTGAATTCTTGCTTCAATTCTAGTTTTTATCCAAAAACTTATTATAAACATTTGAAAAATGAATAAAACAATCCGCAGCGGCACTCGTGAAGTGATATACAAAGTTTTTATGCGATGTTTAGCCGAATTCCAAGCCGGCAGATTGCTCACGCAGATGGAACACGTTTATAAACGGACAGCGGATCTGACTGGTAAGTTATGAATTAATGTAGTACTTTTAGTCACTTTACACTCCTTTAAATAGTAATGTCTTATCCAAGAGTGGTCTTATCAAGAAATATTTACTTTTATATGTACAGTTGAGGTTATGAAAATAAAACATATTTATAGTGCGTGTGACTGGTTTTGATACTTAACAATATAATTTATTATTTTCAGGTAAATCCGAGAGTACAGTGCGACGAATAGTTTCGGAAGGATTCAGCAGAGGATAGCAGCAGCAGCAGTGAGTCTGAAGCAGAATCAGAAGATTCCTGTCTGCCTAGTACTTCTCGGCAAGATTCTCCTGGTGACAACATGTCTGGTGTCGAATATTTAGATTTTTATATGTTGGACGACTAATTTTATGAATAAATATTTTATTAATAACACTTAACTCTTGTTTTATTATTTTACTAGCTGTGCCCTCTAGTTATTCCAGGTAATAATCTATTCCTGTGCCAAGTTCCATCCATCCTCCCAATCTTCCGTATTTATAATAATATGTA
Source organism: Philereme transversata (assembly GCA_963924445.1). NCBI lineage: Eukaryota > Metazoa > Arthropoda > Insecta > Lepidoptera > Geometridae > Philereme > Philereme transversata. The sequence goes on along the minus strand of OZ004350.1, from coordinate 11,088,641 downwards.
TTAGTAGAATTTAACCACAAATTGTGATGTAAAGTGGTTATGTGAAGTACTAAGTTAGCTTAGAATAATAAAATATTAATGCCAATATAATACAATAAATAATTAGCAAGTATCAAAACCAGTTATTGTATAGTATGGGGTATACCAGTTAAACGACAGTGGCGCCCTCATTTTTTGTCTACTCTTTTTAGACGGACTATAACGGTAACAGTGTCGTGAATTCAATGGTTTTTTCACATCTCAAAAAATACCCAACGCGCCTTAAGAAGTTTTGACTTGAATAAAAATTTGGATGTTGCAAAATGATCATGATGATGTAGCATAAACATGAAAATTTACTACGAAAGTTGTCCTAGGACACTCCACAAACTAAAAAAACAAAGAGTGTGTGTACTTATGTACACGCGTTAGAAGTTATACTTCTTTGGCGTATGGAAAAAAAATAAAAAAGAGTGTGTGTACTTATGTACACGCGTTAGAAGTTATACTTCTTTGGCGTATGGAAAAATAAATAATAAATTATTAGTATCACCGTCGTATATGAAATTGATTTAATAAAAACACCAAAATAATATTTATTTATTCACACTGTTTAATTGTACCCTTACGAAACACGTGTTCTACATATAAAAATACTAGAATATACAATTTGAACATAGTTATCAATTTTCATACCACCTAGAACTAACTTCATGCTGTTAAATTTAGGTGTCGGTGTGCGCGCGCATCGTAAAAATTAACTCTCATCATTTTTCTCCATCGCGCCAAAAGAAGTATATAACTTCAAAAAAAAATATTGGATGTTGCCAAATTATCATGATGGATGTCGCATAAACATGAAAATTTACTAATAAAGTTGACTTAAGTCACTCCACAACGAAAAAAAATTTGGATGTTGCAAAATGATCACGATGGATGTCGCATAAACATGATAATTTACTAAAAAAGTTGGCTTGCCCATCAACAAATAAAAAAAAATCAAATTATAGTATAACGAGGTGTCGGTATCAGTGTCACGAGTTCAATGGTTTATTCCCATCTCAAAAATACCCAAAGCGCCTAAAGAGGTTGTAGCTTCAAAAAAAATTACACTATTAGGTTAAATTGGACATCTAATGAAATGTCAAAACTAATAAAAATATTTCGGCTCCGTTTTTAATTTTAGTTTAGTCCTTGCAGTTATTGAGGCACGTCTTAAAGTTATTAGCCGTAATAAAGACTGAACATTGACGAAATTCACAGGGTACACCAGTGACCCCACAGTGCTGAAATTTGGTATCCGTGTAACTTTAGTGACACAAATATAGGGAAAATTCTGAAATTCAGAATAACTGCAACTTTTACTCTTAAAAAAAGTATCCAAAATACATGAACTCCCGTTACCTGTAATTTGAATGAAACTGTAGATCAAGTTAGTTGGTTATGCATTTCGTGGCACTATTTTGATAGTGAAAGATTAAGGCCGGCTTGCACAACGATCCCTAAACGTATTTAGCGACTAAACATGTTTAAATTGCGACTAATAATGTTTCAATTTGACGTATTGGTATGATTTAACAACTCTTTAAATCATATTTAGCCACTAAATACGTTTAGGCAAAGTAGCGCAAGTAGCCCTAAGAATAATATATAAATTTTTTTTGGGAGATTCTCGAGATATCAGTTCGGGGCGAACCACTAGTTTATACTAGTATGCGATTAAGTTCTAATGTCGTCCAAATTGGATCATAGTCGTAGCAAACACACTAAAGTTAGTTTATTTTTTCTGTATCGCGGAACAACAGCAATAGGTAGGTACAATATAATTATGTACATATTTGAGTATTTTTAATAGAAAATTGAAGAATATGCTTTTATGTTTTTCTTTGAATAAATTATGCGCTCTAAGTCGAGGAATTTGAAAATTTATTTAGGGTATTTTATACATAATTCCTTTAAAAGCTAGGGTAAAACCAAAATTGTAAGTGGAAGCTATCGCGAGATCGGAGGATGGATGAAAAAAAAAAAAGAATTACACAAACAAACGAAACAAACAGACAGGCGTCGTGAAACAAACAACAGTTTGAAAAGTTTTGTTTTGTAAAATGTAAACTAAACAAATTGATGGAATGAGAAATTATTAATGAATGAAAGTTGTGTTACATATTTTGTTTGTACAGTTTTAATCAAATAATATAGCTATGTTTAGTCCTTATATAGGAGTAATTGTGTGTATAGCATTGATGCATAATCATCAATGTGAAGAGTATTGTTCTCACGAGGATGGATCTTGCACCGCTAGTATTCATAAAAAATATAGTGAAGGTGCCAATTTAAATTATATATTACAAATAATTTAGACATTCGTCTTCCCTGTTGGATTTACAAAGTTTAATTGCCTATGAAACTAATTAACCTAAGATTTCATGATTACAGAATATAATGAGCTGTCTTCAGAAATAACCTCTGCTCTTGAACATTATGTCCCTTGTAAAAGAGAAAACTGCAGTTGTCACAAACCAGTGTTAAACATGGACTTGGCGCCATTTAAAGATGGCATTACAAAAGAACAGTTTGCTACAGCTCGGAGTAGGGGAACAAAGTATCAGGTAGGGTGAAAGAATAAAAAAATATGGCTGGACATTTCACACAGCGCTATCTAGCCCCAAACTAAGCAGAGCTTGTACTATGGGAACCATTTAACTGATAGAATACTTATACTGTTTTTTTGTAACTACATCATACATGTAATATATAGAATAACACCCAGACCCGGAACAAATATATGTAGATCATACTAATATAATGCGCATATAGTAATTATTACGTACGTCTAGTGTGATGTCATTGTCTTTATTTTTTTTTTTATATTATTTGGAAAACAAATATCTCTCATGAAATCTTGAAAAATGTTAATTATATATTACACACAAGATATATTTTTTATTATTTTCAGATAATCCAGGGTAAACTATACAGGGAGACAGATTGTCATTTCCCTGCAAGATGTTCTGGCATAGAACACTACCTCACGTCATTGGCCCCTAAGATGCCAGATATAGAGTTGGCAATCAATACCAGAGATTGGCCGCAGCTCAACCGAGCTTGGGGCCATGCTAAAGCACCAGTATTGTCTTTCAGTAAGGTTTTTATCACAATACCATCACATAATTCTGATTTCTGCTTAAAACTCCTTGTATAGTGGTTTTAGCTTATATACCTATGTGCTTGACTGCAAATTATGATTTCTTTTATGGAACCTACTGTACTTACATTCATCCCCTGAAGTATTATGGATTGGTGTATATTTACTTGTTTAGTATTCAGTAAGTTGTAATATCTGGACTTATCAACTTCTTATCTAACTACTTAGCCCACATTCATCCATTGCTGGGTATACACTACTCTTTCTGACCCTGTGCCGAGCACATCCATTGCTTTCCCACAACTCGCCCAACATCGTCAGATCTCTTGGCTTGTTGTCCACCTACTTTAATTTAAATGTTTTTCCTGAAAATATTAACTTGCAAAATATTGTGTGTTGACTACCTGAAGAATTTCTTTCAATTTCAGACTTGTGATTACTATGATATAATGTATCCTGCCTGGAGTTTCTGGGAAGGGGGACCAGCTATATCCTTGTATCCAACTGGTATAGGCCGGTGGGATAAACACCGTATCAGTATATCAGCTGCTGCTGAAAAGTAAGTCTGGTGACAAGTTTTACTTATATATTCATAGAATATCACATATTTTAACTATCAGACCACTGAACGTGCAATGATAGGAGGTACAATTAGCTCAAATTTATTCAAATGTTAAAGTTTTATTGATTTAGAATACTGGAGGGGTCATTACAGAAATATAAAAAATAAATAATTCAAAAAGTGTTTGTGGTAAAGAAACCTACTACTCACACAAATAAAAAAATGTTACTTCTGTTCCAGATGGCCATGGGAAAAGAAAGAGACCAAAGCATTCTTCAGAGGGTCAAGAACAAATGAAGAAAGAGATCCTCTAGTATACCTGTCTCGCTCAGAACCTGACCTCGTGGATGCCCAGTATACTAAAAATCAAGCATGGAAATCTGATGCTGTAAGTATACCAAGCCATATTATACTTTGTAAGCTAAAGTGTACCATTACAAGCTTATAATTTTTTTAGGATACATTGTATGCACCACCAGCATCCGAGGTTTCTTTTGAAGATCACTGTCAGTATAAATATCTATTTAACTATAGAGGGGTAGCAGCCAGTTTCAGATTAAAACATTTGTTCCTATGCAAATCTTTAGTCTTCCATGTGGGAGATACATGGCTTGAATTTTACTACCCCTCATTGAGACCATGGGTTCACTATGTGCCGATCAGTCCAGCAGCAACTAAAGAGGAAATCAAGAAGTATATTGAGTACTTCAAAGAACATGACTCAATAGCTAAGGATATAGCAGAAAGAGGATTTGAGCATATTTGGGAGAATCTAACTGACAAAGATGTTAAATGTTATTGGCGAAAGTTGCTTAAGAACTATGCTAAACTTGTCAAATATGAAGTGACGAAAGACAAAGATCTTATACTGATAGAGTAAGGTTTTTTGAACTACCAGCTCCAATAAATCTTTTGGTTAGTATAAATCTTTTCGTTTTATTGATGGTATTATAATCCAATTTGCAATCTTGAAGACAAAATAAAACCACTGAAATGTACTTACATAGCAAAAATATTTTAATAATAAAACATGTCAATTTAAGAATTAATGTTAAGTATATCAAAGGGATACAAACTTATGCTACACCGGGTTGGGTATAATATTTGTCTCATTCACTACTTTTCTTCCAATTATGACTGTTCAGTCTTAAATACTATTTCAGTCTCAACATACGCAACATCCTGTTTATTTAATAAAAAGTGTGCATTGAAACTTCTTTCCAAACAAACTTATCAAGCCAAATGCAATTTTAAAGATATGAGTTGATAAAAATAGGTAACGTAAGAACATCAACATACATTTATTTATCGTTAAAATGAAAATCACATGATTCACACCACATAACTATGGGAAATATTATCACAGAAGTAAAATGGACAGTTGTATGAGGTAGGTACAACTCAGGTACAGCAAAGGCCAACTCGGTGGACTAATAAAAAAAAATTGTACGCTATATTGATTAAATTAGTACCTTTACTGCATGCAACTATTCTCTGGTGTGTAAAAAAGTGTTAAACATATTTTGGTCTATATCAAAGTAAGTACCTACTCATCAATTACTTATATATATGAAAGTTTTACTACCTAACTAATTAATCTCCAATTGCAGATGTCCTAAGTTGTTTGCACGAAGCATAACGAATTAAAGCTTATTCTACTTTGAGAGTTTGCGGTCTAGTTGTTCCGCGATCGCTTCGAGGAAGTCCTCAGTGTGTAAGTACATTCCCTCTTTAGTATTTTTCATTCCGTGAATACAGATCGCCAAGTCCTTGGTCATTTTGCCGCTATCGATGCATTCGACGCATGCCTGCAAAAGAAATTATTATCAGGGTGTGCCTGTTAACCTTATTTACAAACAATAACATTATCTATTATTCGGATTAGATATCTAAATTTGGATATAATCAAAGTTGTGGCGGTTTATATCCCCTGCCAACCGAGTAGACGTGATATAGCGAGTGATTGTACGATAAAATAATTTTTCGATAAACTTTATCGATTCGAGAATTTATGAGTTTCGCGACGCTTTTTGTTCTTATTACAATTTCTTCAATTACCAATGGCTTTGCTATCGAATAAAATGCCTGCTCTTGAGTAATATAGGTACCTATATTTAAAACGCATATAAAATTAAATATTTAAATACTATCGTAACTACCAGGAAAAAACCATTTAGGCTATAAGAAATTTCGCTACATATTTTTCTACGAAAATTACTCTTAGGTAGGTACTAATCAAATAATCGCAATATCAAGCGAATCAAGGCGAATGGCCAATTTATTAATAAATTCCTCAAGGGCATAAGCAAAACGGTCCAATTTAGTAAAGGAAAACCTAAACTAGGTCACTGACAACTCAATAGAAGTGCTTGCAAAATGAATCATTAACTTGAAAGATGAAGTAAAGAAGGAGAGTTATTCCATATAGCATGGTCTAGCTTGTCTTCCCGTCGCGTCGTATAACGTAGAAGCAGATCGTAACTACGGGATTGGTTGAAGTTGGCCTTTTTGGAGCACGGTAGTAATGGTATAACTCACGTCTTCGAGCGCATTAGCGAAGCGATCCAACTCAGGCGTGTTGTCCAACTTGGCACGGTGGGCGAGTCCTCTCGTCCAAGCGTAGATTGAAGCCACAGGGTTGGTGGATGTTGGCTTGCCTTGTTGGTGCATGCGGTAGTGACGAGTGACGGTACCGTGGGCCGCTTCAGACTCCACCGTACGTCCGTCGGGGCACATCAGCACTGACGTCATCATGCCCAGTGAGCCGTAACCCTGGTGATCAAAAAAAATTATAATTAAATGATATAAAAAAACATTAAGTTGTAAAACAATAGTTATCAGGGCATCTGTTTAGATATCAAACAAAGAGCTTAGGTTATTTTCCTATAACTAAAGAGAATATAACGTAGTGTGGGGTGCCCCCCGGCTAGGTCTCCACCTAGCCGGGGGGCACACCATAAGACAATGACAATGGGGCAATGACATAAAAACGGTGGCAGACAGAAACTGGATGAGAAGAGCCGAAGACCGGGCTCAGTGGCGCGTATTGGGAGAGACCTATGTCCAGCAGTGGACTAATGTGGGCTGATGATGATGATGATGATGAAAGAGAATATTACCTGAGCAACAACATCCGATTGTACGTCTCCGTCATAATTCTTGCACGCCCATACAAATCCTCCAGCACTCTTCATCGCTTGCGCGACCATGTCATCAATCAGTCGGTGCTCGTACCAAATCTTGGCCTTTTCGAATTTGGTCTTGTAGTCACTGCAAAATATTAGACGAGAGATTTATTAGAGTTCGTTCGTGTAAAAAGATAAAACTATCTAAAGGTGTTAGCTGTTTAGTTCAGTTAGATAATTAATTATCAACATTTTCCTGTTTCATGACTAAACTGATCTATCTATCTAGAATATTGGCTGGCATATTGTTAACACCCACTACTATTATTAATTCTTGTGACTTGTAGACAAAGAACTTATTGATTATCTCGGGTATCAAAAGAGCTTTCTGACAATAGAAAATGTAAATTCCATTCATTAGATACGGTTGCAAGCAATGGCTTACAAACCTTCACTATCTGCATAAGTACCTAGTACCTGCTATCTCCTTCAAATGTCATTGGGACTAGAAGAATGTATTTCCAAATTGTGATATAGTTGCTTGCTTACCGGTCAGGCGTGTATTGTGTATGCCCAAACCTTTTACCGGTTTTTGTTTTGGTGTACTGACCTCTGGTATATTTCTTCGAAGATGTCCTTGAAACGACCGTCGTATTTCTTAAGAATTGTGTTCTTTGTAGACAAGTATAATGGCCATTTCTTTTGTAGTGCAACCTGAATAAATAAGCATGTTATATATCTATTCACAGCGATAATAAAGGCAAAGATATTTGCAATTTTGTTAGTTTGCTGCTTACCTGGAAACTAGAGTGTGCAAATGCACATATGGATTCATCTGTATTGTACATGGCCATAGCAACACCGGGGGTCTTGAAATCGTACAATAGGCGTTTCTCCACAGTACCATCTTGAGCCGTAAAAACTAGTTCCATCTGTTTGGACAAAAATAAAACGTAAAGTGGTTATCCAAAAAAGTTGTTTTGTTTGTCTTACAAGACGCTTTTATCTTTATGTAGACACGTCAACAGCTTTTGATAAGGTTTTAATTGTACTTGTTTTATCATTTATTCTTAATTTCATTAAAAAAGGTCAAATGGTATTCTACAATGTCGTTATCAAAATTACAAATAGCGTAAACACGAGAGCCGACCATATTTTAAACTTTACAACAAATAGGTATTCTACAGGGATCTTTTCTAGGGTCATTGTGATTAAAGTTGTTTACGTAAACGATTGCTAGAACATTTTACCTTTCCCGGTTTAGATATCACTAAATCTTGCGCCTTGTATTGGTCGCCGTGCGCATGACGTCCGATCACCATCGGCAGCGTCCATCCAGGAACCAGCCTGGGAATGCTCTTGCATAGAATAGGTTCTCGGAACACGGTTCCTCCGAGGATGTTACGGATTGTTCCGTTGGGGCTGAGCCACATTTTTTTTAGTTTGAACTCTAAAAACAATAACATACGGTACAGAAATCTGTAACCAAGCTTTATTTTGTTGCTTATACGAGGCATGCCTTTTAAGTTTTGTCGTTTGAAGAAAAAAACACAACTAGAACCTTATAGTACTTTTTATTGTTTTTCAAAGTATTCACCGCGTAGCTTAATACACTTTTCAATTCGCTCAAACCAGTTATTATAACATTTATTCCACTCTAAAGTGGGGTGTTCAAAATGGCTGTCTTGAAAGCGTCGACTGCTTCTTCACCGGACTGGAACCTTTGACCACGAAGACTTTTCTTAATTTTAGGAAATGTAAAGAAATCGTTAGGGCTTAGGTCAGGACTGTATGGAGGATGGTCAAGAATTTCTACTTTTTCCTGCTTCAAATACTCAATCGTTTGACGAGCGCTGTGTGAGCTTGCGTTGTCGTGGTGCAGGATGATGCGTCGCTTTGAGTTAGATTTTCGAAGTTCGGCGATGACTTGTGGTAAACAAACTGTAGTATACCACTCTGCGTTAACCGTTCTACGATCTTCAAGTGCAATAGTCGCAACATGGCCGGTTTTTCCAACGAATGTGGCCACCATCTTCTTTGAAGTGCTTCGAGAACGAACAACTTTAGTCGGCTTTGGCTCGTCTTGAAAGACCCAGATTGTAGATTGTTGTTTGGTATCAGGATCGTAGGCATAGATCCAAGATTCGTCACCACTTATGATGTCGTAGACGTGATTTGACTCCCCTCGGTTGAACCTTTGCAGAGTTTTCTTACACCATCTGACGCGGGCCGCCTTGTGATCGTCGGAAAGCAGATGCGGTATCCAACGGCAAACTAGCTTTCTCACACCAAGCGCTTCATGCAAGATCTTCTGAATGGTTGTCCCTGAGATGCCTAATAGAGCCTCTATCTCTCGATACGTCACATGACGATCTTCGAGAATTAGTTGTCTCACAGCAATGATGTTATCTTCAGTGAAGGCGGATTTTGGGCGTCCTTCGCGAAATCTGTCACTAACACTAGTATGTCCACGCTGGAATTCTAAATACCAGCGTTCGACATTCCGCAGACATGGGGCTACATCACTGAACACAGATGTTAGCTCTTCTAAACACTGAAGCCGTGTCAGGCCTCTTCTAAAGTTGTAGAAAATTATTGCACGAACATTTTCCTTAGCAAGATTGAAAATGAATCTTCGTACGTGACCTGACAGATTCAAATCGAAACTGTGACTAAACAATAGCATTAATCCTAATACTTTCAACTGTTTTGAGATTCAAAATGTAAACACATTCGAATATAGAACAGTTCCAAATTCAAAATTGCCGGAAAATATGGAAACGACAGAACTTAAAAGGCATGCCTCGTATTTAATGTTGGTAGCTACCAAATGCACACATAGTCATCAACTAAAATAAAAAAAACCTGCTCACAATTAAGAACAAACTACTGGTTTTCGATCATATTATGGCCACAAAAAAATCAATACCTTTGCCCTCCTATCAATAAAAACCTGCGGTTTGTGTGTATTACCTTCAACTCTCTGTTCATCAGGGGTGATGGTGGCACACTTGACTCCGACATTGTGCTTCAGCATGGCATGAGCAGCGTCGATAGTGACCTGATCATCTGTGGCGTCGCGGTGAGGCAAGCCCAAGTCGAAGTACAGGCAGTCCAGCTAACGGAATAAAAGGTATGAGTTGTTACCCTATAATGTACCGGATAGATAATGTCATTTACGCCACTCTCACGGCCTCGCTCAAGTGCTATTTTACCCGCGAAATAGCCTGCTAGCTTATTCCAGGATCCAGGTCAAGATTATCTATTCTTACGGTATTTAGAAGTAAAAGACATCCAATCAAAAAGAATTGACGACCTCCGTGGTGCAGTGGGCGTATAGCCGGCTGAGACGCAGGAGGTAGCGGGTTCGATTCCCACCGCGGAACAAACGTTTGCATGATCTACAGATATTTGTTCCGGGTCTGGTTGTTTCTCTATATATTATAAGTATGTATTTACAAAAAAAAAATGTATATAAGTATTCTATCAGTTATCTGGTTCCCATAGTACAAGCTCTGCTTAGTTTGGGGCTAGATAGCGTTGAGTGAAATGTCCAGCAATATTTATTTATTTATTAATTTTAACTTTCATATATTGAGATAGGATACCGACTACATAAAAGTTTACGGTCTTCGATTAATTAGGGACAGAATTCGCGAAAGTTCAATGCCCCTAAACCAGGAATATGAAACCCCAACATGAAACAAACCAATTAGTAATGAAACAAGTTATATGAACACGTACAAGTGTTAGATACCACGTATGTATACATACATACTCAAAGCAAAACATCGCTAAGAAATACTATTGACCCAAATAGCCTGTTGATAAGTAGAGGAATAGTAACACTACGATAACCTACAGCTAGATTCATTAAACTAATTAAACTCTACAATCTAAAGGACGTGATATGCAGAAATGCATTAATGCATATTATTTACATTTGTCTATGAATAACGTCTGTTACAGATAAGTTTCGACCTTGAACAAGTATTTAATTTACCTTAACATAGGGAAATATTAGCCTCTCCTTGATCTTGGCCCAGATGATGCGGGTCATCTCATCTCCATCCATCTCCACAATGGGCTTTGAAGCCACCACTCTTTTGGCTGATCCATCTGAGAAAAATAATGTTGATGAATAATACGCTGAGTACGCTTACCCCAACAAATTAAAAGCTAGTGCCCTACCGCGACCATAATTGCGTGCGATGCAGTTCAAAAACGACTTATTTATTACTAGTGGTTCGCCCCCAACTGAGATCTCGCGAGTCTCAAAAGAATCCAAAAAAAATATTATTCATAATCTTTGACTAATAAAATAGTGCCACGATATGCGCAACCAACTAACTTGACCTACAGTTTCAAGTTACAAGTAACGGGAGTTCATGACATTGGTTACGATTTTTTGGGGTACAAAATGCAGTTATTCTGGATTTCAGACTTTTGCCTATATCAGTGTCACTAAAGCTATACGAATACCAAATTTCAGCATTGTGGGGTCACTGGTGTACCCTGTGAATTTTGTCAAAGTTTTGTTTCTATTATGGTTAATAACTCAAAAACTACAAGGATTAAACTAAAAATAAAAACAGGGCTGAAATGTACTAATGAAAACCTTTCATTTGACATCCCATTTCACCTTATAGTCTCATTTTCATTTTTTTTACCCCTCTTGAACCCCAATATCTCAAACCGGGGGGGGGGGGTTATTTTTAGCTCATTTAGTCATTTGGAGACCCTTGCCTGGCCACTGATTTAAAATAGGGTGGCCAACCAGTGTAACGATACAGAAGCTTGCATTACCTGCTAAGGGCCTTGTGCAGGGCTAATTGGGCTGCAATTAAATAGTCTCCTTTTAAGCACAAGGCTGAAGATCTTGACTAACAGGTTACTAGTGTCTTGTAGAGTATAATTAATGTGTCTTAGTTTTTTATGGTCTATACAACACCAGACAAATTTACATTACTTGTATATTTACCCCAATTAAATATTGTAAAAAAAAATTATATATTGTATACATTTACCCCAATGTCGGACAAAGAATTTTTTCATTTAATTCTTATTTTTCTAATAATTCAATATTACTCAAAAATGTTGTACGGCTTTAGTTTATAAAGTACCTAGGTGTACCCGTATATTTTTGATTAGGTACATAATTTTAGTTAGATGATCCTGAATATTCTTTCAGATCTTGGACTTTGAACGGTAAAACTGATCCATATAAATGACACAAATTAAATCTAATTGCGGGCAATTGCTACTCACTTGTTACGTGCGATATGTTATTTGTATCGCCCGTGTTTCAAAGTTGATAAGAGCAGTTACCTAACCAATAAAATATAGGGTTTTGTACTTACAATTCCTTTTTGTGAGACCGATCTCAGTCACACTTTTCAATAACTGTCTTGCATTGTTCCCGGACATGTTTATAAGTAACGTGGCGATGTATTAATTTATTCTGCACACAACAATCAGCCATTCACGGCAATGCTCGGCCAAGTGTACGGTCGGCGCGGCGCGGCAGGATCAGCTGCTAGCAATAAGATGAAGCGAGAGGATATTGGGCGACAGTGACGGAAATAGAGGACGATTGTGAAAACTATACGTAGTGTTGGGCTTCGAAACGATAATCGAGTCTTAGATAACCATAGTATCGATTATTTTCATTCATATTTTTTTTTGTATTAAACTGCTACGGCTATGTGTCATGTATTCAATTTTACATATTGTAAATATCACAATCATGTAAAACTGTAGGTAGGTATAAGGTACCTAACGTAATACGATGTAATTACATATAACGATTCCGTTATGTAGCAACTGCTCATACTTATTACCATGTTCCTTCCCATGATTTGTCCGAGGCAAGGTTTTTATTATATAAACATTAACTATGAACGAATTGTATCGATTTAAATTCGCGATGTTGTAACTCGATTTTTATAGTTCACAACTCGATTTACCTAACTCGAGGCTTTTTTGACAATGTCATTTTCGTACACAGTGCAAAGAGATCAGTAGGTAAACTACCTATACAAATACAAGCTCGTATGTTAGATAGTCGGTTAGTAAACCAACGCTTCTCGATTCAATGAAAGGCTACTATTGATCGAGCGAAGCGAGATCTCTTAATTTACTTGGGCAAATTGGCGTTGTATGTATGTATGTATGTTTGTTTGCCCGAGGATAACTTTCGAAGCGTTTATCCGATCTTCGGATCACGCTTTTTTTTAATCGAAAATGAAAAGCCCTCACGATAACTAAAAAAAATAGTGGCACTCCGGGAGTGCTGACAGATATGAAAACTTAACAGACTATACTATAGATACTTATATACAGAGGTGTCGGTAACGGTAACAGTGTCGCGAGTTCAATGGTTTTTCTCATCTCAAAAAATGAATCTAATCTAATCACATGGAAATAATTGTGTGCGTTACGAGCACTGTACCAAATTTAAAACTTCTAAAAAGGAGAAAAGTGCTTGTGTAGTATTCGAAAAATACATGTCTGACTTACCATTCAAATAACATGTAATGGGAACTCCCGTTACGTAGATAATTATATAGAAATTGCAATCATTCTGAATTTTTCTTGTATTTCTGTCGTAAAAGCTTTGTGGGATTACTAGAAATATGAATTTCGTCAAGTTAAATTTTTAGTTTTGCTATTAGTATTATGTAACCCGTAAATACATTTTTGATCGTGATGCCTTACCGATTAAATTAAAATAACTACAAGCCGGGATCTCAAAAAAAATGCGGTTGAATTGAAATGTACTGACAGAGCATGACCTGATTCACTTTGATTTTTTTTAACGCAAAACTAGATGAACCAATTTTGATAAATCTTTTATGAATTTATGGTATTTAACACTGGGGTGTTGCTTGCTCTCCAGGGTGAGTGGTACTGTTGGAAAGCTCTTTAAAAATTAAGTTGTTTTCATCAACCACTTTTCATTTGAGAGCTCCGTTTCCGATTTTATTATGATTTTCTGTTTTCTAATGTCGGTTAACTTTTTTGTTAATACTTACGTATTGTATGTGACGTACTTGTTTTGACCCCACTTGAACCCTATTATCGCATCAACCCCCAAACATTTTTAGCCCATTTAGTCACACTAGGAAGACTGCCAGAGTTTTTTTTCTTTACGGGAGAATAGAATCAAATGACATTTAACTTTATTCTTCCGTATCTTAGACGCAACCGCGTCGACCGGTCGCTGCCGCAGTCTAGATCGACATTTGGAAAATAACTTCTGTTAATGCTCAACTGTGGCTCTGAGCTGCGTTTCGCCTGGCTGAGCTCTCCCCCGCGACTCCGCCCGCCCCCACTCGAGATAACCCACCCACTCGTCGCCGGCCGGCTGCCGGTACACTTGCGTGTGTGTGTTTTGAATCTGTGTTGTGTGCGGTGCAGCCGGCCACAACGGCCGGGAACTATCGCGAATACGTAAGTCAATTTAATTATTTTAGCTCTGCGGCTTTTACTAACCGCAAAATGCACAACCGAAGCCATCCGATATCGTACGTATTCGCAACCACATAAATAATACTGCAATAGTTGAATCCCTCGCTCGCTCATCGATAATGCAACGGGTTATCCAACATGTATCTTGGGGTGACTTCCCGGTCGTAGACCGCATCGTATAAAAACAGGATTTTATAACACAAAAACTCGTCTCCCTGGTCCTGTCGCGGTACCTAGGTAGCGTAAAAATAAATGCATGCTCTAAATAATGGCTATTTTAACATACCATCTGGCTGCAGTTTGTGTGAAACAATTAGATAGCGCGCTAATGTAAATAATAATTTTATTCGCATTATCTACATACTAAATCTCTGAAATAACTTGGTCATATAACTAATAAATAACTCGTCGTGGCCGTCTTGATCGCTGCAGTCAGTTTTTTTAGGTCTGATTGTGTGATGGACGGTAAAAGGATCAGTGTGGTGAAAGGAATCACAGGTGCTCCCTTTATGCACGTGTGTAAAGTAAAATACCATGCGCCTCCGGTAGGTATGGATCTGTTTTTGATGAAATTCATTTCTTTAATTAGCACTTGATAATTACCTAAATAAATATGTAGGTCATCTTTCTTCTCTGGATAAGACGTGATCTGAGGAAAATTGTTATTTCTGTTCAGTATCTCAGACAAAGAAAGATAAATCACAAAGAGCCTAATTTAAACTTTCCATCGAGTATGCAACTCAAACTTCATTCATTTATCAATATTTTTCCCAATGATAAGAGTTCGTTGCCAAAATAATAACAGCCGTTTTTTGTGACGCATACCAAAGTATCGTTATTATCAATCAAAATGAATAAAGTAACGATGTACTGAGTAGCTCTCAAGAATTGTAAAACACGTTTAATTATCTGCAGCCGAAAATACCACGACTCAAAATGCACGCCCGCCAGGCCCGCCATGGGTAGGACGTATATCGATTTTGTAAAGTCTTTGATAAGACTATTGTGTTTGTTTTCCGCATCTTTTGCATAGTCGCTCTTTTGTTATTCTTTAATGAATGCCAATAAAGCGTTTATTCACCTCTAACAGATGTGACCACGCGATTGCCAATTAAAAAGAACTCTTGAGCGCCTCCTTATTTCAATGGCGCCCCCCTCAAAAGGAGTGCAAATGTTGCTGTTTTTAATCAATAATGTTAATGAAGCCTACAACTCATAAACGGAGCGAAGCTAGATCGCAATGCCAAATATTTCGCCCAAAACCAATGCATCGTTGTATAATTAGAAGCATACCTAGTTAAGTTAATATTGTACTATTACTGATGCCTCATAACGAAAATTGACCGTTTTTCGAGATATTTTGCCGGGCAATATTGCTTGGCGCCTCTGCAGTCTGGTATGCACTAAATGCCGCTGCGCTCCTATCACTAGGCGCTTTCACCGTAAATCATAGCAAGATTCATGTGGCTGCACCATCGAAGAGCGACGAATGAATTGAATTTTGTAAAAATATAAAAATTTTATCTGAGCGCAGGTTTGCTCGCAGTTCCAGGGAGGTAAAGGTGACGCTTTTTAAAGCCTACTGTCAGTCACTTTACACCTGCAGCCTGTGGGTAGCCTATACGCAAAGGGCGTACAACGCGCTGCGCGTACAGTATAACAATGGGTTCAGAGTGCTGATGGGGTTGCCACGTTTCTGCAGTGCATCAGGTATGTTCAGTGAGGCGCACACGGATGGGTTCCACGCCATTATAAGAAAGCGGTGTGCGTCGCTCTTGAAACGCCTGCGTGGTAGCCCCAACATCATTCTGAGCACATTTGCGGACAGGTGGGACTCTCCGTTTCTGGGGCACTGGTTAAGCCTCCATGCAACCCCCTTATAAGGGACGTTGTCCCAGTCACTGATAGTCCCTCGTGTCCGCGAACGTGTATGTTTGTATGTGCCTTTTTAATTATAATTAAATTTTTCGGTGTAATTTTATTTTTATTAATTTTATTTGATTTGATTTAATTTATTTTGATTTGATTTTGTTTAATTTGATTTTATTAATTTAATTTTAATTTTATTTATGAGTCAATGGCTTGAAATAAACAATTTTTATTTTTTATTATTATTTTTTTATTTTTATTATTTGACTTTTCAAAGCTTTTTTTTTACATTTATGTAATATTTTCTTCTACGGAATACCTCTTTTGATGTGAACTATTTTCAGTTTGTAGATAAATCAAAATGTGCGGTTGCGTGCGTATTCTGCGCGCTGCGAAGCCGTTGCGTCGGCAATGGCATTGTCGGCTGTCCAGCACCTCAGCTGCCGGCCCGCCAACTCCTGGAGTGCCCTATACCAATCTTAGCATAGGAGTACCTAAGGAGATTTGGCAGGATGAAAGGAGGTAAGGAGTCGACCTTCAATACAACAAAATTATATAATATCAAACAGATGGTTTCGAAGCCATCCTACGCAAGAAAATTGCATCCCTGATTCACAGGGTGTGGGGCAGTCAAAACAGCGTCCTGAAAACCATATCGGACAGAGTTACATCTCCGATATAGAAGTGCTTCGTGTCGAGAGTGATCAAACTGACCTAGGTTGGTCACTCTCAGCGCGAAGACCTTTTGTCCTTTTGTTTTGTGTGCTGTATTTTATTTTATTTTTTCCTATTGTGAGTGTACCTACTAATCTAGTCTTTAAGTAACAAACTAACAATGTGTGGATTTATAAGATCTGAAATAAAATATTTTTATTATTTTATTTTATTTTTTATTTATTTAATACGCTGAATCAGCCCGTTCTTTGCAAATTGTATATACCAGCTATCATACTTCTAAGAAGTCTGATCGAAGAAGTTACTTCTTCGAATCTAATTCGAATATGCTACTTTAACAGTATATTTGCGCCAGGTTGTGTGTGACCTAAAGTAGAATGTAATGAATGAGTGAAGTTGTCATAGTTTATTTTTCTACAATCAAACTTTTATCATTCGCTCAAAAGGAATGATAAAAGGTCGATGGTAATGATATGAGCGATGCTTATGACATAGTTTCGAGTTTTAACATAACTTTTTATATTAAACTAGCTGTTGCCCGCGACTTTGTACGCGTTACACTTTTAAATGTGTAGGTAACCTAGAAATAAAGATAAACCTGTTGTTGCAACTTGACACCCCATTTTTATCCCATGGGAAATGGTTTATGGGATAAAAAGCAGCTTATGTGGTAATCCAGGTTATATAGGTATACCGAATTTCATCGAAATCGGTTCCGCCGTCAGGACGTGATTGAGTAACAAACAAACATCCAAATTTTCATATTTATCATATTAGTATAATGTAAAAAAATTGCACAAAACAATTCACACTGAATTAAACTTCTAAGATAAACTAAAAGGAAACTGCATATTTTCTTCGGACCAAAATGTTCTACTCGTAGTCTTTACCATTTCAAATTTCAAACTCTACGTCCCTTTCAGGCCGTGTCCTAAAAGTGCGTAACCTTTTTATGATTGGACCAAGGAATCACGTTGTCGGTAGATCCTTTCTTATCGGATGCCTACGTCATACAAAGAATACACCCTCCAAGTTTCAGGTCTCTACGATCAGCGGTTTAGGCTGTGCGTTGATCCGTCAATCAGTCATTCCGGACAAAGCCTTTTATATGTATAGATCAGGGGTCGGCAACCTTATGCTATAGCCGGGCCACATATGTTGCCAGAGTATCAGTGCGGGCCGCACTTATATTTATATGTTCGGGCATGTATTTTTAATATTTGAAATAAAACGCATATATATTCATACAATTATCTCTTTTTTAATTGAACTACTATACTAACATAAAAGTAAGAACTAGTGAGATTTTTGAGGCTGCATTTGACTTGCAAGTTTTTTAACGTCTGCTTTCATTTTAGTAGTAGACACGCGCAGTATCGCGTCTAAATGTTCATCCGTTAACCGCGAACAATTCTTATTTTTGCGGTAGTTGAGAATTGAAAAAGTCTGCTCACACAAATATGTACTACCAAACATAGTTATTATCTGCTGAGCAAACTTTTTCAATTCTTTGAAGTTTTCAGAACTCAAACCTCCGTAGAACTGTATCAAGTCAGTGCTTTCCTTAAATGCCGTTTTAAGTGTGCTATTACTTTGCAAATCTACTATGTTCATTTGCAAATTGCTTGGTATCTCACTAATATCAATTGCAAAAGGGTTTTGGAATATTTCCATGTTAAGGGAGCTCTTTTTAAAGTCGGTGAATCGATTTACAAACTCAGTTTGTAGTTGTGTTAACACGTTTCTCATTGTAATATTTTGCCACACAAAATTATCTCCAGCTTCTTCCACGGCTTTCTTGCAATTAGGAAAATGGTCAAGCTTTTTTTCATCAATATGCTTGATAAACAGTTTCAGTTTCATTTCAAATGACTTTACATCTGTATACATATCGCAAATCAATTTATTTTTTCCCTGCAAGCGTTTGTTGAGCTGATTCAGGTCCTTAGTCAAATCAGTCAAAAAACCAAGATCGATAATCCACTGTTTGTTAGTAAGCTCTTCTACTGGCTTTCCTTTCATCTCCATGAAGTTGCCAATTTCTTTCCTCAAATCAAAAAACCGTTCCAAAACGGCACCTCGACTGAGCCACCTCACTTCACAGTAGTAAACCACGTCACCATGTTCAGCTTCCAGATCTTCCAAAAACTTTTGGAACTGACGGTGTGTGAGCCCATTTCTTCTTATAAAATTGACAGTGGATGTTACAGTATCCATTATTTCTTTCCAGGATATAACTTTGGAGCACAATGCCTCTTGATGGACAATACAGTGAAAAATCAATGGCACAGTAGATCCAGAATCTTTCACTTTGCTGATGATTCTCCCAACAACACCTTTGTTTTGACCGCTCATGTTCTTGCCTCCATCGGTAGTGACACTTGTTAACTTTTCCCAGCTTAATTGCAATGAATCCAGAGCTTGTTCCACATGGTGAAATAAATCTTCTCCCGTAGTTGTACCTTTCAAACTGCACATTTTCACAAGCTCTTCGTAAATAGTAAAGTTTTCGTCAATGCCGCGTACAAATATGAGTAACTGTGCTGTATCCGACACGTCCGTACTTTCATCCATCGCTAAAGAGAAGCAGTCGAAAGACTGCGCCTTATCCCTGAGTTGTTCACACAAATTAGCACCCAAGTCTTCAGTACGTCGGGTGCAAGTTCTTGCAGAGAGACTAAGACTTTCAAACATTTTTTTCTGCTCTGGGCATATTTCTTCTGCGATAGCTAAGACACACTCTTTTACTAATTCACTATCGGTAAACGGACGTCCACTTTTTGCAAGAATCTCTGCTACCCTGTAACTGGCCCGAACATTCGATTCGCTGTTGTCTGCCACAACCTTAAATATGTTTTGTTGATTTTGTAATGACGATTTCAAAGTGGAAATTTTCCTTTTCCGTATTTCTCCTTCAAGACAGTCAAATTTAGCTTTGTGCTCGGTGTCGTAATGTCGCTTCAGGTTATATTCCTTTACTACAGAAATACTCTTTTGACAAATCAAGCATAACGGTTTTCCTTTAAACTCGATAAAAAAGTATAATTCTGTCCATAATTCGTTAAAAACTCTTTTTTCTTCTTCTATCTTCCTTTTTCTTGAAGCCATGTTTATATAATTATTCTGTAACAATAATGAAAAAAATTAAATTCGTTGTAAAATTATATGTTCCAGTTAGCACCTACAAATTCAACTCCACATTCAAATAATAATTAAAACATGATACACTCGTAACTAACTTCATGTCATGTAACTACTATCCCCGTCCTTATAACATTTACCCATCAATCTGAAGGTTCACATTAACAAGCAGTAAATAAAATAAAACAAAATGCTCGCGAGTGCATACAACTTACCTCATACGTCGTGCGTGAGAAGCTATCAGCGAAGGGAAGAAAGGTGAAACGAAACGCGTAGCTAGCAACCAGATGAGACGTGAGTTTCCGGCGAATTTCCACAACCGAATGTGCCGAGAGCTTTTTTTTTTTTTTTTTTTTTTTTTTTCGGATGGACTAATCTCGCTGTTGGCCTCTGAGGCCGTGACAGCTTAACCGAACTTTTGGCGAGCGCAGATGGCGCTCAGCCCAGTAAGTTTTATAGGCAACTAGCGCAAGGGCACCACTTAGGTACGAACCTCGGCTTGGGCTGTTGCCGGGATGGGGATAGGAGAGAAACGCCCGGGTACATGTCTGTACCTCGTATAAGCGGCGACTGAAGGGACTCGTCGACCTCGCCGGCGAGGTCGGTGTTTCTGTGAAGTGTTTGCTCTGTCTGATATAGATGACTCACCTTCCGCATTAGCAGAGGTGATTTCGTCATCCGGGTCTCCGAGAACGTGTCTCGGACGACGGAGGATTTTGTTGGCGGGCGGATCCAACGGGTAAACCGGAATGGTGTGTACCAAAGGGTTCGGATGATTAGAGGGCAGTGTGGCGAGAGCTGCGCGCGGCTGTGATTTTAACTAAAACCGGTCGCTTTGAATTTTTTCGCCGCCGCACACCTGCGTCTAATCAAAGACTGCCGCCCCGCCTATTGTCTCAAAGGAGCCGCCCGCCGCCGCACGTGCGGCGGATAAACGCAAAAGAAATTGCCAAGAATTGAATAAGTACAGCAAATATTTATTTTCGGTAGAAACAATACATAACATCACAGTCTTGATAAACAGTTCTTAAGAAATGAAATAGAGGTACATTTTTATCACCCCGCGTGGGAGCGAGCTTTCAAGAATACTCTCATGGCCCAGCAGCATGGCCGTATAAATTCTAGTGAATTTATATGGCCTTTTGCTTCGGTATTTTTTTCTTACGGACCTCAGGGTTGCGGGCCGCACCGAGATAGTCTACGGGCCGCATGCGGCCCGCGGGCCGCCGGTTGCCGACCCCTGGTATAGATGACCACGCGACAGACTGCGACGCCGATGTAAAGACGAACTCGACTAGTAGGAAGACTGGACCACACACGCGCATGATAGAGTGGAGTGGAAGGTGGGAGAAGGAAGGGAGGTCTTTGCTCTGCAATGGGACAGTACAGGCTCCAAATAATAATAATAATCTTTATTAAGAATGATTTACTTTTCAGAGTCGCCTTAATACCAGCCGTAGTTAGCAAATTAGTGAAGAAAGGTTTTAGCGTAAATATAGAGGAGAACGCCGGAGCTTTAGCAAACTTTCCAAATAAGGCGTACGAGGAAGCCGGCGCAAAAGTTACCAGCTTGAAAGATACATTCCAGTCTAGTAAGTACCACTAATTTTTTTTCTATAAAAATGCAACTCACTGCTGTTATGAAAACGGTAAATTATACAATGGTTTGTAAATCAAACCAATATATGAATCAGAGTTTATTTAAAAAATAATCATACCATAATACTATTTGCTTTGTGTCTTTTATTTTATTTGCTATTTTTTTATGGTGTTCAATAAAGTGTTTTCATACTTTCAAACATATTTTATTTTTCAGATATAATATTAAAAGTCCGTCCAGTATCGGAGAGCGAGATACAGCTCGTAAGATTTGAAGGGGCGCTCATATCATTCATGTATCCAGCTCAAAATCAAGAATTAATAAAGAAACTTGCAGTTAAAAAAGTAGATGCATTCGGTAAGTTATTTCTGTTTGTACTCTTCTGTTTTATTTATTTTAACATCAATATTTTATCATTGATTCCAAAATAAAACAATTTATTTGAATAAAAACTTTTTAAGACGAATCTTTTGTTTTCCAGCCATGGACTGCATTCCTCGTATAAGCCGAGCTCAGGCGTTTGACGCTCTCAGCTCAATGGCTAATGTGGCTGGATACCGAGCAGTTATCGAAGCAGCGGCACATTTCCCCAGATTTTTCTCTGGTAAGTTCTAAAAATTTGTCACCAAATATTTTTGATCGTAAAGTTGTCCAAATAAATAAGCGTACAACCTGTTTAGGCACACTTGGAAGGTCAGTGTCGTTGAACCAAGGACATTTTGACTTATCTCACTCGTCATTCACACGTACTGATTAAATGTCCTATGTAATATATTCCTACTATTTATATTGTGAGTGTGTCTCAATGCGATTACTTGTCTAGCTTAGATCACGCCAATAATCAATTGTTATCATCAGAATTCCACATGCAGATTATTTAACTGAACTTTCAGGTCGCTCAAAGGTTGAGTAGAATAGTTGTTGCTTCGGATATGCGATAATGAGTTATCTGTCATTGACATAAACGGAAAACTAAACTCTCCTAGCAAACACTAGGTTACGTACCAGGCAGTAAACACATCCAGTTTCCGAAAAAACAATCGGCTAGTTGCGGCTTTGTAGAGCGTCGCTCGTCTAGAATCATAGCTTTGATCTATATAGAGTTGTTAACCCCGTAACGACGTAAAATAAGGTAAAATAACCATGGTATCTGTAACACATAAAAAAACCAGGAATACAGTTTAAACGGTCTCGGTCTATCATTAAAAATAGTTAACAAATATTTTGTAAATTATGCCGAAAAATTCAAAAATGTTAAGGATATGAATACTAATATTATAAATGCGAAAGTGAGTTTGATTATTTGTTTGTTACGCTTTCACGTCGTAACGGCTGAACCTGTTTTGATGAAATTTGGTATATAAGCGGGCGGAAGCTAGTAAATGAATATGAATGACGATTGAATTAATTATTTTGATAGGTTTACGAGCATGTTGGAAATACCACTGAGATATATTATGAACACCAACGTATTAAACGAAATTGATTCTGAAATGAAATACCATTCACTTATTCATTCGCATACACTAGTTCGAAAAAGGGAAAACCTAAAAGAAATTCCGTTTAAGTATTGGCAACATATGAAGCAGAAATCAATGTCTGAATAAACATTCTACTTTTGGGGATCCTGTAAAGTTTCCGTCACTAACCAAAAGTCATTCGCAGTTACTTCTAAAATTATGGTTATAAGAGGTGTATGTAACGCCCAATGCGAGATGTCTCAGATCTTGTTCCCCCCATCCAGGAGTCAAAATTCAATAAAATCTTTTAGATAATTTCGAATCATCAATTTCCACCTGTGCCTAGCAAAACCGAATAGATGAGAGTACTTCAGGAGATGATGTATTCGTAAGGGAGAGGACCCAGGGCCGGATTACAGGCACGTTCCGAATGACTGGCGTCCAGTAGGACTACTAACTTCCTAAAGTCCTACACTCTCCGGATTCTGGTGAAGCATGAGGATGTGCTACTTGATTCGGATCTCTGGCCAGTCGGCATCGTTTACAGGCGCTACAGGGAAGCGGCTACGAAGCAAAATACCCCAAATAAATAAAACTGTTCGTTTTTACGTTCATTGGTTTATGTATTTAACATATTTATAGATATGGGCCTTGTAATCATATTTTGTGTGTGCACATTGTTGCCTGAAATAAACGTTTTATTATAATTATTACTAGTGGTTCGCCCCGAACTGAGATCTCGCGAGTCTACCATAAAAACAAAAAAAATATTATTCATAATCTTTGACTATCAAAATAGTGCCACGAAATAAAAACCAACTAACTTGACCTACCGTTTCATTCAAATTACAGGTAACGGGAGTTCATGTTAATTGGTTACCTTTTTTGGGGTACAAAATGCAGTTATTCTGGATTTCAGACTTTTGCCTATATTTGTGTCACTAAAGCCACACGAATACCAAATTTCAGCACTGTGGGGTCACTGGTGCACCCTGTGAAATATGTCAAAGTTTAGTTTTTATTAGGGCTAATAACTCAAAAACTACAAAAACTTTACTAAAAGTAAAAACGAGGTCGAAATGTACTAATTCCTTTCATTTGACGTCTCACTTGACCTAATAGTCTCATTTTAATTTTTTTTTACCTCTCTTGAACCCCAATATCTCAACAACCCCCCAAAATGTTTAGCTCATTGAGTCACACCAAAATTGTGCCATCATTACCTATCTATATACCAAATTTCACGATGATCGAATAAACGCTTCGAAAGTTATCCTCGGACAAACAAACATACATACATACAACGCCGATTTGCCCAAGTTGTTTTGGAGATCTCGCTTCGCTCGATCAAAAACATATATTAACAACATAGTTGTGGAATTAGAAACTTCTTATCATAATTTGTCACCCTTTAGGTCAGATGACGGCAGCAGGACGCGTGCCGCCATGCCGCGTGCTGGTGATAGGCGGGGGCGTGGCGGGCCTGGCCGCGGCCGCTCAAGCAAGGTGCATGGGTGCAGCGGTGCGCGCCTTCGACACCAGACCCGCTGTTCGGGAACAGATTGAGAGTCTTGGCGCGCAGTTCATCACAATGGAAATGAAGGTCAGGGTCACCATTTTTAACGGACTTCAATAATCGGAGGAGATTCTCAATTTGGTTGTTTTTTTATGTTTTTTTTTTACCTCAGATCTCCGTCATTTATCAACGGATTTGCATAATTATTTATTTTTGGAAAGGATATACTTTCAGATTGATCCCATAGAAGTTTCATCAAAATCGTTTGATTTTTGTTAAAAGTTACTTGTGTGTTTATTCATAGATAGTCATTTTAAACCCGAATATTCGTCGTACCAAAATTCATTTTTTCTATGAAAATAGAGCTTTTGACAGGGTACTATAAGTATGTAGTGAACAATTTGATTTGGTCCGAATGCTAGTTGCAGAGTTGACGTTAACACCTCAATTATGTTAATTAAATTATGTTGTTGACTGTCCCTTCATTGGATGCAATTTATGCAATCAGTTAATATTTTATTTTAAAATTGTATATGTTTTGGTTCTAAAAGTTCTAATTATGTTCTCGAGTAAAAGATCGTTTAGTTAATTGGAAGTTTCTTTGTCTAATATCATCAGAGAACCCACTTACTCAAAGAACAATTTAAAAGGATTGGACGCAGAAGGGCATTTTGAATTTAAGAGTAGTAGAGTTTCTTGTGAAAGAGCTCTCCCGGGGAAATACTGGCACCATACCTATTTCTGCCGCCGAGCAGCATTGCTATGTTTCGGATAGAAGGGTATGGTTGCCGATAAATTACAGGCACATGAGGCTTTATACCTGTATGCCTCGAGTTGATGGACGCAGGGTATCGTAAGGCACGTTTCTAAGGTGCGTGGCCTACGAGTTAATACTTTGTTATAGGCGATGGTTACCACTTTACATCAGGTGGGCCATGTGTTTGTTCTATCTCCAGGTGGTATAAAAAAAAGAAAAAAAAAGATAATTATATGCACTGTTTGATAATAGGTAGGCAAGGTATTAATAGCCTTCAGAGTAATGATAGCCTGTGGAATTCAATTCACTATGTTGTGGCTGAACAATGTTCTATTATGTAACAGAGTACCTTCATGTTAATTCTGCAGGGCTAGCACAGCGATTTCCTTGTCTACTCTTCAAAGAGACGACAAGGCTCTGACCGCAACTTATATTTCTGCGTGTATTGTTATTTGTATTTTAAATATATTTTTAAATTTGAGTGTGATGAACAATAAAGCGTTATTCTATTCCATTCTCTGTCAATTCTTCCGAAATTGTCTGCCACGAGCAGGCTCAATAAGTTTTATTCCTAGACAAGAGAAAGATACTCTGCCTATAGCAACGTACGTTGTATATATAATTAATTAAATATCTAACCAAAATTGTTAGCAAGCGGGTGATTGAGAAGAGTGCGAAAGAGACAACTTGAGAAGACAGTGTAGTCTAGGCATCGTAAGACCTAGACAATTTCAGAAGAAAGTTGTCTATCCTTAAATGTCAAAGATAGAGAAAATTATGGCTATCGTGCTCGGCGTTGTAGACTACTGTCGAAGAAGTGTCGACAACGTTTCTTCCCGTTCACTCTCGCAATCGCCGTGCTTGAGACGGTCGACAAGTGTCTTCTTTGTTCCGATAAATGACTCATGACTAAATCCTTCTCTACAGTTACTGTGCTAGGCCTACAGTTCATGGTTTCATGTTTCTTACGTTCCTATGCTCTACCAAAATATGAATTCTCTCATATTACTTTTACGCAGTCAATTGATCATTAAACCCTTCCAGTTGTATGTAGGCATTTACTTTATTAGCTATTCACATTTCTAAGTTAATATACAGAGTAGAATCTCTTTTCTATGCAATAATGAAGTTGAAGATCCACCTTCTCATACATTGCGGTGGCTGTAGACAGTGTCCTAGATTAGGAATTGAGCCGTTTTTTCGTTGTTTCAAAATTTGTCGATTGTTTACAAATTCACTTTGTATAATTATAATGGTATTATGGCTTTTTTAACCTACTTCAAAAAAGGAGGAGGTTCTCAATTCAACTGTATTTTTTTTGTTTGTTACCTCAGAACTTTCGGCTGGGTGAACCGATTTTGATGATTCTTTTTTTATTTGAAAGCTGGTGCTTCCCGTTTGGTCCAGTTCTTACAATGGCATCCATGAGAAAACCATATAGACGATTAATCAACTTGATTTCTTAGGGATGACATTCATTGTGACCTATCATTTACATGTTTCTGCTGTATCACTGTGTGCAACTTTTGTTTTTCAGAGTAGTGTGTGTCCTAATACTATTGGTTGGGGTTCAGATCCCACGACTTGGCAGCGCGCCAATGGTAATTTTCTAGATAAAATCATTAGCGTAACCTAGATTCGTTAGATTACGTAGTAACACGCTAGGATTATTTTGAATTGCACCTTGCAACCACTAAACTGTTTTAATATTTTGAACTAGAGTTACAACAAAATATATACCTACCCTTTAGTTTCATCAGGACTCATATTTTGTTTTCTTTCTTTAGCTTGTTTTGTAGATGACATTCAAGATCTGTAACATAATTATTTATGTTAGTATAATTTATCAAAAAAGCCTAGATTACGTCTAGCGTCTAGATAAATATGCATATAGTATCGCCTCTATTATTAAAAGAGTAAATACTCTCAAGGATATGCTCTAGTTCATGTTGTTTCTAAAATTGGATAGATAAATATTTATGTTAAAATTAACGTGCAAAACAACTATATCACCTAGTTAATGTAGCTAGCGTAGCGGTCCTGATTTGTAAACATGTTTTGTGAATAACAAAACGAGATTATCTATTATGTTTAGAAAACTAACGTTCTTGACCTTGAACTCTTTCAAATGTTAATTTTATTATGTGAAATAAGCATCTGCTTGACGCACATTGTCTTTTACAACATTGAACTTACTCATTGGTTTTTTCACCAACGCTTCGATAAAACTCTTTTTAGAGTCACCTTAAAAGAACTAGTGTAAGATGAAAGACACTTTATTTTAACTTTAGAATCTCTTTGTCACAATTATAATCTGTAGTACGCACTCCGTTATAACATCACTAATTTCTTTCCATCCAAAGGTTGCCTGGAAGAGATCGCTCTCGGCGATAAGGTCGCCCATTGTATTGCCTTTTTAGTTTTATTTTAGCGGTACATTGTTTCTTTTTGGTAATTACAATAAAGATTTGTCTTATCTTATTTATACAGGAGGAAGGCGCGGGCTCTGGTGGTTACGCCAAAGAAATGAGCGAAGAGTTCTTGAATGAAGAAAGAGCTCTTCTTGGCAGAGAAGCGAGGACATCGGATGTTGTCATCAGTACTGCGCTGATACCCGGGAAACCTGCACCAGTGCTCGTTTTGGAGGTAACTTATAGATTAAGCTGTTTTCAAAGTTTTCTCTATTGTATTTGCTGGAGCTCACTGTTTCGTTTGCGTAAGGTATTCGAATAAACGTTAGTATTGTGGAGTTATGTATTTCAAACTTACAAATCGCTTCAGCAATCGCTGGCGACTACATCCAGTTACATCCAAATTCATACAATGCATTTAAATTAATAAGATTTAAAGATTTGAATATAAAAAGCGATAGACTGTAAAAGCGCTTTTTCGCATACGGAATTTTAGAATAGAACACATCATTTCACGCGTAGTTAAAATTTTGTATGTTTACGACGAGCGTTTTATTATTATTTGTACGAATGATAACAGACTCAATAACGTATTTGACCTGAGATCGTTGACCTCTTTGAACAAACAAATGGCAGAATCGCTCTCTATTTTTAAATACCATGCGAAACGCACACATGTTTTTGGCGTTAGTTTCCATCTACTTAATGTAGCTTCTTTGATGTTTGTTCCAAAAACTGACATAGCGGCCATTACATTACGCTCGATCGTCAGCGATCATGGGCGATCATAGGCAATTATGACCTCTACACGATGGTGATCGTCTATGATCGCCCATCATGGCCCATCGTGTAGAGGCGCTATAATATTAAAAACTAGTTGACACGGCGAACTTCGTACCGCCTTGACATGCATATGACGCGGGCTGCCAATGTACCTACGTCAACAGTATAATTGTCAATCGGCCATCATTAGCTGCATTAATGTATGAGAAAATAAATTTTATTCATAATTTTTTTGACTGAATTTTTCTGATATTTTAATAGTTATTCTGCTATTCGGGTCGAAGAGAAATACAACAAATCAAAGATCATCAAAATTGGTCCAGCCATTCTTGAGTTATAAATGGTGTAAATAACCCGACTTTGTTATATATTTAAATAATAGATGTGAAAGTTTGGATGTTTGTTTGTTACTTAATCATGTCGTCGTAACGGTTGAACTAATTTCAATGAAATTTGGTATATAGATATACCAAATTTCATAATACCTACCTAGATTGAAACATAGGCTACTTTTTATTTACAAACAAGCGAAGCCGTGGACGGAATCTACTAAAAAATAAGCCAACGTTAGTTGCAATTTTGCCACCGGATTAAACTGTAATCGTCTTGTTTTCCATCAGGATGCAATCCGTGATATGGCCCCTGGGAGCGTGATCGTAGACTTGGCTGCAGAAATGGGAGGCAACATTCAGACGACCAAAAAGGGTGTCATTACGAAAGTCCACGGCGTCACCCATATTGGTCTAACGGACTTGCCGAGTCGGATGCCGGCGCACGCTTCCATGCTATACGCTAATAACATCTCTGGATTCTTACTTAGTTTAGGTAAGTAACACATTTTTTTTCCATTGCATAATTTGCATAGCATTCGCCGACAATAACTGAGGTTTTCGATCCGACAGCTTTCTGATATTTTTAAACATCAGAATAAATAATAATAGTTTTTGTAGAAATAATAATAATAGCGGGGCTCCCTGTTGTTTCCGCCTGCGGGGATAAAGGGGTGACAGTACGAATGTACGTCTTGAAACCCACAGATAGTTGTTTAATTGTTTCTGTATTTTAGGAACAAAAGATCACTTCCATATCAACTTGGAGGACGAAGTGACCCGCGGCGCAATAGTTCTGAAAGCGGGTGAACTGCTCTGGCCGGCGCCGCCGCCGCCGAGCATGGCGATCGTGCAGACCGCCGCTAAATCCACGGCAGTGGCTACGCCAGAACCTCCTAACCCTTTCAATGAGACTTTGAAAGATGCCTTCTTGTATTCAACTGGTAAGTCACTTAGATACAATTTATTTTTGTAAATAGATTACGATGAATTTTATAGGTTGTATCATTGATTTATTATAACAAAGCATTTCGCATCAACCGGGCGGCCGCGGCTTGCCTAAAACTCAGAGCACGAGTCAGAGCAGCAGTTTGCATCTAGTTACTCGTATAGTCTTCAGTTGTTCGAATAGCCAATGTGCGAAAGTAATAATCTAGCACCGCACAAAATATGGCACTTTTTTCGCAGTGGTACGGCGTGCGATATCCTTCTTTATAATAAATCAATGGGCTGTATCTACTTTATCTTGATAATTTCGTTGTTCTGTACTTCTACGTAACTTATCCTAAACTTTTTATTTTTAGGTTTAGCATCATTGATCGGATTAGGAATGGCTTCTCCCAATCCGGCGTTTACGACCATGACCACAACTTTGGCTTTATCAGGTACGCTGAAATAGAAACAAGACCGGTCACGTGCGAAAGAGACTCGCCTGCCGAGAATTCTTTACCTTCTTAGATTTATATTAATTTAGCAGAGCTATCTAATTATATCTTCAGATATTTGTTCCGGATCTGGATGTTTTTTTATATATAATAAATATGTATTTAAAAAAAATAGTATTTAAGTATTCTATCAGTTATCTGGTTCCCATTGTACAAGCTAAGCTTAGTTTGGGGCTAGATAGCGCTGTGTGAAATGTCCAGCAATATTTATTTTAATTAATTTATTTATATGAGCGGTAATGTGGTACGAAACTAACTAAACTTTTCTGGCAGATTTCTTAAAAACCTTTTGTTTAGAGAGACTAAAATATAACAATATTATACTAACTATAATTATTTCAGATTTCGTGCAAACAATGGAGATAAGGGGATTGATTATTTTCATTTTAATACCAAAATTTCCTTGCACCATACGGGCATCTGCAATCTGCCTTCTAAAGACCAAAAAAGTTTTTAAACGCTTTGTAGCTATCTGCAATAATAAGTCCTGGAGGGTATTTACCCCTCACTGTATTTTATACATTAACTAGCTGACCCGCCCGCGACTTCGCACGGGTGGTTTTTCAATAAAACATTACCCTCATTTCGCGCAGTTGGCTAAAAAATAGCCTATATCTTTCCCAGGATGTAATCTATCTCATTGCAAAATTTCATTACGATCCGTTCAGCCGTTTAGTCGTGTAAAGGTAACAAACAAACAAACAGAGTTATGTATGTATTATACATATAAACCTCCCTCTTGGATCACTATCTATTAAAAACTGCATTAAAGTCCGTTGAGTAGTTTAAAAGATCTAAGGGAACAGACAGCAGAAGCGACTTCATTTTATACTATGTAAAGATATATAGATACTATGTAAGGATATAGATCCGCGCATAGTGCGAACTGGTTGACAGAATATCTAGACCTGGATGAATGGAAGAAGGGAATGAAAGCCTTTGCCCAGCAGTGGGATCCAGCGGGCTCTTTAGATTAGATATAGATTCGTGTTTGTGTTAAAGGTTATTTTTTTGTGTAGGTGTGGTCGGATACCACACAGTTTGGGGCGTAGTCCCAGCGCTTCATTCCCCGCTGATGTCTGTCACAAACGCCGTGTCCGGCATCACCGCTGTGGGGGGATTGCTGCTTATGGGCGGAGGCTACGTGCCCGAGACACCGGTTCAGGTAAACTTCTTATTCTATACTACATATATTTTTATATTTATACTACGTGTTTTGTTATGTACAACATTAAATGAAAACATGGGTAGAGTTAATCGCTAGAATTATTGTAAATTAGTTTTTTTTTAATTCATTACCATAGATTTTTTTTAATTATGATACAACCTTAAAATCAAGTCCTAAAATATGAATGAAACAGTCTGTATAAAATAGGTAAAAGAATCATATTCATTCATCATGTAAGTAGGTACGTGATTTACGTTAAAAATAGTTTATTGGAAATGTATCGCTTACTGGATAAATATTCAAGCTACCGGTATTAAACCCACCTCTAAAATCAGTTAATACGATTCCGGATGTATATTTGAAATTAATGTTGTACATAACAAAACAGGTTGTATGTACTTATAATGATGCAATAATTGATTGTTTTGTTTGTAGTGGTTAGCGAGTACCGCAGCACTGATCTCATTCGTGAACGTGTTTGGTGGATTCTTGGTGACCCAGCGGATGCTTGATATGTTCAAGAGGTCAGTAAAGCATAAATAAACTAACCATACTAGAAAAAAGATTCATGGCCGTTTACAACCGAAATCACATTAACAATTGTTACTAACCGGGTATTTATCGTTTATTTTTACCTCTTCATTTATAATAACGACTGTTGCAAGTCGGGATTTTAATCGAGCGAAGCGAGATCTCCAAATCAAGTTGGGCAAGTCGGCGTTGTATGTATGTATCGTTGTTTGTTTGTTTGTCCGAGGATAGCTCGAGATTCGAAGCGTTTATCCGATCATCGTGAAATTATGGTCATATAGGTAGTGATGGCACAATTTTGGTGTGATTAAATGAGCTAAAAATTGGTCAAAAAAACTAAAATAGGACTATCCGGTCAAATGGTACGTCTAATAAAAAGTCTTTCTGAGTACATTTTGACGTCAGTTTTTAGTACTAAGTTATTAGCCATAATAAAAACTGAACTTAGACAAAATTCACAGGGTACACCAGTGAGCCCACAGTGCTGAAATTTGGTATGCGTGTAGCTTTAGTGACACATATGTAGGGAAAAGTCTGGAATCCAGAATAACTATAATTTCTACTCAAAAAAAAAATAACCAATGGACATGAACTCCTGTTAATTTTAATGAAACTGTAGGTCAAGTTATTGGTATAGTAGTTTTTAAGTGTAAGTTATGAAATTAAGTATAATTATAATGTATTAATTAAGGCAGCAGCAGATGTAAAACCAGCGTAGCTGAGCCCTCGACCTATTACCACCACCTTCTACCTGAGTGCTACCTACAATAATGTACTAATGTTTCTCAGAATTAGGCCTACTGTTCTACTTACCTAGCTTTATTTAGTACTTATTCTATATACCTACTTCTGTTAGCTTATTAGGTATGTCTGTAAATAAATGCCCTTTATTTATTACTTAAGTTTGTTTTAATTAAATAGTGAATCTGACCATTTAAGTACCAATGTAAAAGAGTATTTTATCTGTGAATTAGGCCTGGAGATCCGCCAGAACATGGATATCTGTACGCCATCCCAGCTGCGGCACTGATGGGAGGGTACCTCGCGACTGCTGCGGCGGTAAGACCTCATATAAATTTATAATAATTTCTTTGTTTACTTTTTCAATTACTTTTGCATCAAATTCTCTGAACCTACTCTTGAATGTCAATGTCTCCTATAGTTTTAAGGTCGGGCACTGGAAAGTGCGACAAAGTTTTTACTACTGCATTTTTCAATGTTTCATCTATGTATCTACCTATCCTGTGTGTATTATGTTTAAAAATAAATGAAATTACTGAACGAACGTATTTGGTTGTATTTTAGCTGATACGAGTATGTCAAAAATGGTATTGCGCTATTTTGACTGCAGATTATTACGTTCCGAGCGAAACTTTTTTGCTTTAACCGTTGCCAAAAAATAGCGCAATTTTTAAAGTTCGATTGTTAGCTACACGCAATACGAAATGAACACGATGTAACGTTTTTGATTGTTTTTGCTTTGGTATTACCGTTCAAAATCAGCGCGATTGCCCTCTTGTTCTTGTCACGGTCATATATATAGTGACAGGAACATTGCGAGGCACATTTGTGTACTTATCTTGATTCTAGATACTAATAGTCAGGTTTTCAGACGCAGTATAATCTGCTTATTTGACTGCCTCCGTGGTGCAGTGGGCGTATAGCTGGCTGAGACGCAGGAGGTAGCGAGTTCGATTCCCGCCGCGGAATAAATGTTCGCATGATCTACAGATATTTGTTCCGTGTCTGGGTGTTTTTCTATATATTATAAGTATGTATTTACTAAAAAAAAATATATACAAGTATTCTATCAGTTATCTGGTTCCCATAGTACAAGCTCTGCTTAGTTTGGGGCTAGATAGCGCTGTGTGAATATTTAGATATTTTTTTTTTCTAGGGTTACCCTGAAGTCCACCAAATAGCGTACCTGGGTTCATCACTGTGCTGCGTCGGAGCATTGGCAGGACTGGCCTCGCAAACCACAGCCCGTAAAGGAAACTACCTTGGCATGGTAACAATATAATTCAACCGATTTCAAGTACAAATATAATTGCTGAATTTATGTTTCAAAATTCAGCATTTGTAAGCGAATGAATGTGCAACCGATGATTGGAAAGGCGTGCATAACGTCAATATTAATAAGTGAACGAAGCTATGGACTCGACCCAAGCCCCGCTCATTGTAATCTTGATGGCTCTTGTCTTGATCTTTTGACCATTGTAAAGGCATTGAGACAGCACTGAATATAGAAACAAAATTACTGCATCTTTAGTACATAGTTTATTTAAGTTATTTTTCAGTCGTATACTTAATACCTTGTGAAGTCATCGGTCTGTTGTGTTGATGCAGTAAATTTGTCCTGTTCAGGTCAATATTGACTATCACAGTAACACCAGTTGGTAAAGTAAACAGCGGTGTTAAGTTAGTATTGCACAAATACTATCCAACGAGGCAACTTGGGTTCAGCTCGTCACTCCAATCTTGATGATACTTTAGTAATATGAGGTTGCAATAATACCAAAAGTGTTAACTATTTTCGCTTTTATGTGTATGTAAATAAGGTTGTAAATTTCACAGATCGGAGTGGCGGGAGGTATTGCGGCTACGCTTGGTCATTTGACGCCTAGTACAGAAATCTTGGCGCAAATGATCGGAGTTGCTGGCATTGGCGGTCTCATTGGAGGCACTATTGCTAAGAAGATTGAAATTACCGATCTACCTCAGCTTGTGGCTGGTTTCCACAGGTAAGGTTGAACAGAAAACAAATAATTAATTTGCCATTGTCGATTAAGCTAGCCAGCACCTTCGTAAAGATTTAACCTTTAGAGCATTATCACTGGCGATTTATGTGCGTGTTTACAGCGATGCGCTTGTTAGGTGACGGCTTGCAACGTGCAGCTCGTGCAAGCGGCGTTTTTCCTACAATACAACTCACTGGCGCACGAGAGCAAGTGTATCCATAGAGCGAACGCGGCGTCCATATCGCGGCGAGCTCGCGGGGAGCTCGCGGGGAGCTCGCGGCAAATAAGTTCACTTATCGCCTCACTGGAAAGACGCTCGCAAATCGTCAGTACTATAACGCCCTAAATCTGTAACTATAAGATTTGAAGTGGCCTTAAAAAAATTTGGACATTTGTATTGACTCCGAAATTTGTTTTTCAATACTTATGAATCCGCAATATATTCAAGATTTTTAAGAGGACTGAAAGACAGACAGAGAGGACTTTGTTTCAGCCAATGAAGATCTCGACGGAGCTTTTGATAGATTATTTTTTTCCTCTTTCCATAGGTTCCTTGACCAGTCCTTATCAGACGTAAGAGTCTAACTCATCCCGCCATCGCCGCCTAGGCCTTTCTCGTGGCCGGGTTGCAATGGTCACTTTAGCCCAGTACTGTTTGGGCATGATGCTTACGTGTCGGGCCCAGTCCCACTTTAAGATACCAGCTTTCAGAGCTACATTAATTGTGTTTGTGAGCGCAGTATCGTGTTTCTGATACAGTCTGTATTAAGTTTTCCGAAGATACTGTGCTCCATAGCACCGATGGCACACCCCGAGGCTGCAACATACTAACTTTAAATATGATGTTAACAGTTTGGTAGGAATGGCTGCCGTCCTAACTTGCATCGCGACGTACATGCACGATTTCCCAGCGATGGCGCTCGACCCGACGGCCGCTACGCTGAAAACTTCCCTCTTCCTTGGAACTTATATTGGCGGAATTACTTTCACGTATGTATCAAAGTTATTTAAAAAAAAGTTTTTTTTAAATGCGGTGTCTGGGGACCGACTTTCAATCTTTTAGGTGTATAGATCTTTATAAATGTTGTTAGAAGTTTATAAATGGTCAGCGACTTTTGGCGTTGACTGTACTAGTAGCAAATCTACGCTTTTGTGAATTACGGCCTTTAGTTTTGGATGTCGATTGCAAGAGTAGGCAGTAAGTTTTATAACGAATTAATCACCTAAACTTAGTAGATTTTCTTTCAAATTTGATTTTTTTTTTCGAGAACTCTTTTTTATGTTTTGAGAAACCGTCACTTGAATATCGTTAGTATATTACCAAACATCCTGTATAGCTGTATCATCTTATACACCATGCTTCTGGCAAATAAATTTCATTTCAAAGAGTTCACTATAATCTAATAAGTATTAGGTGAACATTACAATTATGAGCCAATGGAAGATTAGTGAAGCACTAAAGTTCTTTATATTTTAGCGGTTCACTAGTAGCGTACGGCAAACTGCAGGGCTCGTTATCCTCTGCGCCGCTCCTGCTCCCCGGCCGCCACGCCATCAACGCCAGTCTCCTAGCCGGCTCCTTGGGCTGTGGCGGAGCGCTACTGGCCTTCCCTGAAGCCCCAGGGCTCCCGTTGCTGGGCGCTGCGGCCTTGTTTAGCGGTATCCAGGGATTGACGCTCACTGCTGCGATTGGAGGTGCTACTTTTATTTTATCCATACTAATATTATAAATTCGCAAGAAACTCTGTCTCTGTCTATCTATCTGTTTGTTACTTTTTCGACTAAACGACTGGACCGATTTCGATGAAATTTGGTATATAGATAGATTATGACCGGGACATAGGATACTTTTTACCCGACACTGCCAAAGAAGGATAAAAATGTTATTCCACACCACCTGCTCGACAATGTCAAATTATATGTCATGTAAACGTCACCGAAAGCAGGTGATTAAATCTCTACGGCTGAGCCGGGAGTAAATTCAGTTCATTTCATTTATTTTCAGATGTCAAAAATCCATATTTGTTAGTAAAAACTTAATTAAACATGTCAAATCGTTAGTACAAGTGTGATTTAATTAAACATAACAAAATTCAAATAAAAATTATATTATAGAGCAAGAGCCCACGACGGCCAGACCTTCATTATTTTATAAAAGTTGAAATTTTCTCTGTACATGTCTCCTATACAGGTAAGAACGACCAGCGACTATAGAGTTTGGGTTGTGGTTACCTGGGCAGGTAACAGGTAGTAAAGGTGTATAAAATAGTACTTAAAATTTGTTAGAACATAAAGCTCAATTTTTTTATATTTTCTTCGGGATAACTATAGAAATCTCGTCATCCATTGCCGGACACTTATGACAGTTGCTACCCCTTGCCAGACACCCCTAAACTTTGATAAATTACAATTATACTTTCGTTATAGTATAAAAGCTCAATTTTATATATGTTACTTGGGGACCTATAAAAAGATGTTACCTCAATAGCCGGACAGTTTTTGTGGTTTTTACATCTTGCCAGACACATTGAAAGTCCACTGTAGGTGCGAGCGCGAATACTTAGTCGATTACTATTTTTTAAGATATCTAATAAAAAATAATTTTATTACGTTCATAGCCATGTTGTATAAAGTAAAAAATATTAGTTTAATATCATAAAAATATAATAAAAAGCATGATTACAGGTAAAAAAAATATTTAAACTTGTTTATTAATTTAAGCATTGTCGTCGATGTTTTCATTTTCTTCATCACTACTACTCCAGTCGATGGCATGATCGTCCTCAACATCACCTTCTTCGTCAGTTTCTGAAAGAAAAATAAGCAAGTTTATACAATTATGAATGATTAAAAAATTATGTATCATAATTTGTCATAATAATTATATACCTGATTGAGTTTTGAGCGAATCACTAACATAACTCGGTAGTTGATCCCCTTCAAACCATTTGAACTGGTATTTGTCATCTTTTAATACCCAGCCGTTATTGTCTGGTTGATATGTGGTTGGATTTTTCAAATGAGCATTATTCCAAATGGTACATATATAGTTTGCTCGCAGAAATTGCTGCAGTAGCTCGCTTTTGCAAGGCGGTAGGAGGCTAGCGTCAAAATTTCGCAACTTCTTTCGGTCAAAAGCTTCGTTTACATCGGAGACTGTGTACGAGTCGATGAATATTTGAAGTCTAGCGGCATCAACATCAATTACATTAGGGACATTGTAGACATTGCATATAAATCTCTGAATAATATTAAAGATGTTTTGTTGATGATTTAAATTTTCAATTAATTCGTTGTTGCCGAAGTTCTTGAAAGCTTCCTGGTACTCTGGATCTTTTTTTAATATCTTGTATGGTCTTAATTTTCCTTTTCTGAAGAGCGCAGGATTAAAATCACAACCTGTGATGGCATGAAATCCAGGTAAGCTCTGACAAATTAACAGTCCCAACTCTGCATGTATTTTGGTTAGGTCTACATACCTTAAATTATTGCCAGTGCCTGTAAGCATCCAAACAACCGTATCACTTTTAAGGTGATGCATGTTACCAAGCATTATAGCCGCAATATCGGTATCAGCACTTCTTATTACTATTTCTGCTGGAAAGTTGATGTTACATGCATGATATACTATCTTCGTATCTGCTTCCTCGTGTGCTGGGCATGACAACTCTTCATCAATCCTTGAGACAACTTTATTGGAATTATCAACAGTGAAAGAATGACACTTTCTGAAATTGATGTATATTGTTTTGTTGCCAATAAATGGCACCACTTCATCAGTAGCCCAATGTGAAATAAAAAAATTAGCAAAAGCTTCTTTGAAATTTAAATTTTTTAACTCTTTCGCGAAATCACTTGGTCGAATTTGTTCGGGCCCAGTTATAGAGTATTCCAATTGCGCGGATTCTAACCGTTGGGAATGCTCATAATCTTTGATCGATGGAGTAAAGTATTGATCAAAGATCACATCAATTCTCGAAGCTTGAAATTGAGTAGCCATTTGCAACAATTTTTTTGAAATATTTCCAAATGTTTTTGGAACATTTTTCATTGTATGCAGTAGGAAGAAACCGTCAATTATTATAACATCTATATGATGTGGTTGCTCATGCTGGACCTCTTTCTCTAGACATTTCATCAGAGCAGATTTATCTGTCTTACAAATAGCGCCATCCAAATGGCACATGGACAATGGCACTGAGGTAATCGGGTAAGACAAAATCTTTGAAATGTCTACATTAAAATCCATTGAGATACCCAGCATGCGTCCAAATAGATCTCTTTGAATTTTAATTTCCTGAATTTTACCACCTATTTGAACTTTCTTCTTCTTCTTATAATCCATAGAAAAATTGTCAATTGAATTTTTTTTTATAGCTTTTTCAAATCTGGTTATATCTGATAAACATTCGGAAACAAATGTTTTACGAAGATCATCTCCATTTTTTTCAATGTTTAAAAGGAATGTCTCTACCGATGGCGATGCAGATTTTCCAGATGAAATATTTATTAGTTGGTCTTTTGGCAATTCTGAACTGAAGGGATTAATAAATCGATCAAAGGTATCGATAAATTGTCTCAATTGTTTGGTATTTTTCCGGATATTATGAAGATTTAAGTCTGTTGAAACATCTTGATGAGACTGAAGTCCTAGTTCTTGATAAACTTGACTTATTATTGTTGACCTAACATCATGATTACGAGCCCACCGTTGACGTGCCGAAATTGAATTGGTAAAGTGTATAACACCTGTGAGCCTTCTAGCAGCGTCTGCATTTATAGTTTGCTCTAATACCAGGTCAATCGGTTGTCTAGAAAATGGTTTGGTGGTCCGTTTAATACCAAAGCAACCTTGTTTAAATCCTTCGTATAAGTCAGGATGAGTTTCTGCAGCTTTCAACAAATTATCATAATATTTTACGGTCCATCGTGCATAATTTTGTTGGTTGCATATAAAAATAAATTTGTAATTTTAGGCAATGTTGATATAAAAAGCTCAAAATCCCCCGTACGAATGCTCCGTGACAAGTTCAAGTAATGATGTATGAGATTGATGTATATTAAGTAAAATTGTGAAGTTTTACCATGCTCACCATTGAGACATTGTTGCTTGAAAATATTGTAATTATTCATCAATTCTGTCAGTTCATTATTTTCAATGTTAAATGACGATATTTCACAGTTTTGTAGTCTTTTCACTTCCTCTATCATATCATCTGTTAATGTTATGTTGTCATGTTGTAAAAATGATTTAAAATTTAGAACTTCCAATCCCAATGCTACCAGAGGATGCAATCTTTTGCAGCGGTTGAAATGCTTTCCATCAAGAAATCCATTTACAGAACCGTTTGCCAGCAAACTACTCTCAACCATAACATTTGTTAACCCACAATCACTTATAAATTTACCGATTGCTTTAAAATAAGCCATCATAATGTGAAACGGTCCGAGATGTATGAATAAATTATCAAATTTGGGTTTTTCCGTAGATTGTATTTGCAATGCTATTTTTGCTATAGCAAGATCATAGGTTACCTGGATGTAATTTTGATGTAAATCTTCAGCAATTTTTTTACTCTGTTCCATAGTTTCTAGCACTATAGATGTACTAGTTGGTGATGCATTGATAGGGGTTAAATAAGAAATACGTTGTTGTGAGGTAGCATTGTTACAAATCCGGCTATTGAAACCAACCCACATAGGAACGTCAGGTAATTGCAAAACATGACTGATCATCCATATATTGTCGATTTCGGTGTATAGCTGCGAGTTTGTACAGTGTATAACTTCTGTATCATCAATTGTTGATTGCAGTTCACTTCTCATTTTCGGTTTCTTAGCATACGGAATCTCTTCTGTAGATATGGCTTCAAAAGTTCTTCTTCTTCTTTTTTTTGCCGTTGTATGTGGTAAATTATTTTCATTATTTGTAATCGGCGCTTCAGACTCGTCAAGTTCTTTAGGCATCTCAGATTCCTCGGTTGTATTGGCTTCGATGTTCTGGTATATAATTCCAACGGTGTCATGTAGAGTATCTTTTCCGCTTGTAGTTTCCACAAAACGATCGAAATTATCATATGCCACACCAGTAAAAAGTTCAGGATTTCTTTTAATCGTCTCTGGATACAAACTGGATTTTTCGAAAGAAGTATAAGTTGTTTCAGTCTCTAGCTCCTCGATGCCCTGATAGCTAATACAATGGCCATATCGATTAACAATATCGATAATTTTTCTACTG
The DNA here is from genome assembly GCA_963924445.1 of Philereme transversata. NCBI lineage: Eukaryota > Metazoa > Arthropoda > Insecta > Lepidoptera > Geometridae > Philereme > Philereme transversata. The sequence continues at coordinate 11,047,696 of OZ004350.1, read as the reverse complement.
CTTGTTAAGCTCTTTAAAGTTATACCTAACATGATGTGCTTTGGTGTTTTTACATGACCATTATGAACTGCGAAGATTACGTCTTGAGAATAAGAACGCACTTGACGAGCACATTTCAGGCTTTTCTTCCGTTTTTCATTACATCCACCTAGAAGAGTATAGTAAAAGTCCAGTAATTGTGGTGGTATCGAAACTTCTCCTGACATTAAATGTTCTGTTGTTAAGTTTTTTGTCGGTAACTTATTTTTTTCAATTTGCAGTATTAATTTTCTTAAAATTAATGCAGCTTTTTGCAAAGTATTTTCAGTTTGTAAATTTTCAATTATAGTATCGTCTATTGCTTGCAAGTAATTGGGGGCTATTATTTTTTTATTGCGAATAGTAAAAAATTTGATATCTTTTGAAAATTTTTTCAAAATTTTTTCTTCTAGGTGGTGCGCAGTAAAAACGGAATTCATTTCAATAGAATTTTCTTTAAAGATCTTTTCCAATTCATCAGTGTACACTTCATGTAAATATACTAATAAATAACAGCGCCCTTTTTTAATTACGTCTTCCTCTATGATGCCACTTATTTCATTAAAAGCTAATTGGTGATATTCTCGATGAAAATGCCAATCACTTTTACTGGATGGTTTTTTAGAAGAGGATAATTTATTATTGAAACTGACTCTACATTCTGTATGGTATGATATTTTTGGACCAGAAATTTTTGTTAATTTATTTAATAATTCTGTAAACTCCTCTTGACCTTCGATGTTGGGTAGTACACTAGATTTAAATTGGTTAGTATCGGTTTTGTGGAGTGGAAGCATTTTTGAGTTTTTTTTTTATTTTTCCTGTCACAAAATACACAAACATTTTCATAGTTGATATTATTAGCTTCCTTTTCCGTTAAAATATTTGCATCCTGAGTTGAATCATTATTTTCACTAACATCTGGTTCACAAATTTCAATATTTTCTTGAGAAGTTGTAGCTTGAGGTCCTATTGATTCAGAAGTTAAACTTGATTGCAATGTTATTGAAGATTCTGTAGAGGAAGACTGTAAATGAGATGGTTCTGTGGTCAACTTAGGTATCAATGACGAGGTTGTTGAGCTACTGTTTGTAGGTGCACTGGCTGATTTTTGTTTTTCACTTTTTTTTGTCGGTTTTTCAGGTTCAGAAATTAAGTATTTTTTTATAAGTCCTGTAAATGCTTTATAACATTCCCGATGATATCCATTTTCTGTATACTCATCAGGCAAAATAATGTCTTTATATTTAAGGTTATTTTTTTTTCTGATTTTCAAAACAGTTTGACATTTTTTTAATGTTTCTTCCGAGAACAATATTATTTTACCATCACTTTTATTACAAACGAAACAAATTAATGTATCTCCCATGATAACACTTTTTACTAAAATTATGCTTTTATTTCACAAAAAACTGCACAAATATCAATTATAAAACGTTGGTTGTATTTACACATAACAATTCAATACATCACTAAATAACAGATGGTGCGCAGTAAAAGAACGCACTCGACTAAGTGCTCTATCTCACTCGCACCCGCTTGAACAGTTGTTACCTCACGCTCGCACCTACAGTGGACTTTCAATGTGTCTGGCAAGATGTAAAAACCACAAAAACTGTCCGGCTATTGAGGTAACATCTTTTTATAGGTCCCCAAGTAACATATATAAAATTGAGCTTTTATACTATAACGAAAGTATAATTGTAATTTATCAAAGTTTAGGGGTGTCTGGCAAGGGGTAGCAACTGTCATAAGTGTCCGGCAATGGATGACGAGATTTCTATAGTTATCCCGAAGAAAATATAAAAAAATTGAGCTTTATGTTCTAACAAATTTTAAGTACTATTTTATACACCTTTACTACCTGTTACCTGCCCAGGTAACCACAACCCAAACTCTATAGTCGCTGGTCGTTCTTACCTGTATAGGAGACATGTACAGAGAAAATTTCAACTTTTATAAAATAATGAAGGTCTGGCCGTCGTGGGCTCTTGGGCTATTAGAAAAGTATGTGTATAAAACAATGGTACAAAGTAAAGTTGCACTGAATTTCATTATGCCCTCGCGGACATAATGTCATTTAAATTTGGAACCTCATCTGTATTAAAATTTGAACCAAAGAGACCCACACAATAAGAACTTATTCGTAAATTGAACTAACATATGCACAGAATGAACCAACCTAGATTTGGTTTTTATTGTTTCGCAGAAAGTTTCAAAAGTAGAGTATTCTTCTCGTGGATAAAGCTGTCTGCATCTTGGGCGTGCTTATATCCCTCTCTGCAATGAGGATTCTAGTAACTCCCTTGCTCCGCTCGTGAGTGAACTCTAGAATCCTTCGTTACGTTCGGGATTCAATGTAGCGCCCGTGACGCAAGACACTGCTTTATCCCCTCGTTTAATAATCTACTATTATTAACAAAAGGAGTGCGAAGTCGTGGGCGGAAGCCGTTTAAACCAGTAATTTCAGTGAAATTGTCTAAAACATGTTGTTATATGTAGGTGCGGACATGCCGGTAGTGATCACCGTGTTGAACAGTTACTCGGGCTGGGCGCTGTGCGCGGAAGGCTTCATGCTCAACAACTCGCTGATGACCATCGTGGGAGCGCTCATTGGCAGCTCCGGTGCTATTCTATCCTATATTATGTGCAAGGTATCGTATCTTTATCGTATGCCATTTTTATCTCATTAGCTCCAACGATTTAACTAAGCTTTTTAGTTTAGTTAGACAATGCTTATTAATTGAGAATTTCGTTTTTATATTCAATTGGCAACGTAGTTTATTTTTAAACGAATATTCTTATGTAGATTTTTCGATAATGAGCGTTCTGAACAATGTTTGATATAAATGGGCCTTGCAATTACGTGTTTCGCGACAGGTTTGCGTATAAGGTAAATCGCGCGATCATTACTATCAAATGTGGTTTTTTTATTTGAAGCAAGTTTTATTTAAAGCAATCAAGGGCCAATTCAAACATTTCCGAAGTGTTTAATTTTAATGTTATTTGTTGAGAAACAGACTTACGGCTTGATGGTAAGCGGTCACCGTAGCCTATTGACACCAGCAACACCCGGGGCGTTGTCAATGTGTTCCCTACCCTGTAGAAACCTTTTAACATTTCTCTTGAAGCGTGCCATGTCGTAGCCTAACGGGAAAACCTCAGATGGTAGATCATTCAAGTGTACTTTTACAATATAAAATTATATTTTTAGGCCATGAATCGATCTCTGCCGAACGTAATTCTGGGCGGTTATGGAGTGACCAGCGTTGGGACCGCGCGTCCCACTGATCTGACCCACACCGAGCTAAATGTGGACTCGGTCGCCGATCTCATCCACCGAGCTTCCAATATTATCATCACTCCAGGTAACTATCAAGATATGCAGCCTACTGTTGCTCTATGCGTCAGAAGTAGCTAAACCCGTCTAAATTAAAAGACCTTACGCTAAAAAAATGACCATTTCTTTGTTCCTCCATATCAAAGGGAAAGGGCCATACCACAAAAAAATTAAAACACACATTTAACACCTCTTCTTCCTGCCCTTTTCCCACATTACGTGGGGTCGGCATTTAACACCTGTGTAAATAAATCGTTAAATTGCTAAGGAATTTTTTAAATACGTGTTCAACGGGTCTTTAATTTGTTTGTGGTAAGGCCTAATGTTTTCAAAAACATTGGCTGCTTAAATGTTGTGTGATGTGTGACTAGCTTTGTTGGCTTCAGTTTTAAAGTACATAGACACATTAGACGTACGTGTTGTATAAGTATTGAAATCAATTTCAATTTCTTAAGTTTCAGCTCTGCTACTTTTGAGAACGTGTCTAGTCTCTCTCTATGTAGCTTTAGGTATAGACAAAGGTTGATTGAGTATTTAAATACTTTATAATATTTACTTCACAGGATACGGTCTGTGCGTTGCTAAAGCGCAATATCCCATTGCTGAATTGGTGGATGTCCTGAAGAAAGTTGGAAAGAGAGTTCGTTTTGCTATTCACCCTGTTGCAGGTAACACTAAAAAAACATTACTAAAATTTTTTAAAAATGTTATCACATCATTTATGTTGGAATGACTGAGGTACCCAGACCTGCTAAAACAGATGCATGGATGATTATATTATTTTATAATTTTTTTTTATGGACTTAATTACAACTTTCACTCTTTGAATATATAATTATTCCACTGATATATTACGTTTATACGTTTTGATTTTTTTTATGCACAAATTTGATTAAGAAATTTTGTTTATGTTAGTGTTCATTATCATAATAAATACTATACCGTTTTAATTTATCTAGCCAGTCCAAATCCACTCACTGATGGGTATATTCCAATCCAAATATCAAATATATAAAACAAAGTCGGGTTAGTTACACCATTTATAACCCAAGAACCTTTGGATCGATTTCTATGAAATTTGATTTATAGATAGATTATGATTGGGATTTAAATATATACGCTAATTTTTACTCGACTGCGTATAGCGAGGTATGGAAATACATCGCGTACAAAGCCGCGGGCGGGTCAGCTAGTTTATTTATAAATAAACAAATTTTAATAATTAAAAACTTTTAGTACTGTTTCTGATTAGCCAAATACGACACCATATATTTGCGGTTTACGCTAGCGTTCCAAGGATTTGATAGTAAACAACCCTCTGTTTTTGCATTTGCAGGTCGTATGCCGGGTCAATTGAATGTACTGCTCGCGGAAGCCGGGGTACCTTACGACGATGTTTTCGAAATGGAGGAAATCAACGACGAATTCCCGGACTCAGACCTTGTTTTAGTCATTGGTAAATAAATTAATACCGATCATATCTATACTAATATTATAAATTTGAAATAAACTGTGTTAGTTTCTAAGATTTTACGACTTCGACTTACGAATTTTACGGCTTGACTGATTTCGATGAAATTTGGTATAGGTACAGATAGATTATGACCTGGGTTGGAACTTAGGCAACTTTTTACCTGATTGTGCAGAAAAGGGTAATGTGTTTATGGACAAACCACGCGTGCGAAGACGCGGGCGGGTCAGCTAGTTAAAAATAATTTATTGTGCTACCGCCGGCGATTAGCAAGAAGCGAGTTGAGCTAGAAACGAGTCGGCAAGTTTTATTCATTGATAGCTCTTGCCTCTGCGACAAGCTAGTGGAAAGAGAGCTCTCACCGACGACAGTGTGAACAGTCAGCGATCAACTATTGACATTGACATGGAATCATGCATCAATTATAAGTTTCTTGACCGAAAAAATAGTTGTTAGGTAGTCGCTTCCTTGTTGGCTGTGGCACAAGCTGCAACACTCACAGCTGATTATATCGAACTATAATTGAAAATTTATTTGTATATTTTTGTATTTTATTATTGACAGTTTAAATTAACATTTTGTTCTGTATGTTTAAAGGAGCGAATGATACAGTAAACAGCGCTGCTGAAGATGACCCCAACTCGCCGATTGCGGGAATGCCTGTACTTAAAGTTTGGAATTCCAATCAGGTAAGCTAATATAATAATAATAGGCCTTTTTTATTTCCAGAATAAATCAAATTCAAAAATTTATATAATTAGTATTTTTTTTCCTTCCGGTTAGCTGCTCTCAAAAGTATTTCTGGAAATAAAACTACTTGAGACTGCGTTAGAGGAAATCTAGTAGGTCCGATTTGACGCCTATCATTTTGCATGCCGTGATAACTTTTTACGAACGTCTGCAAAAAATTTAAATATGAACCACATACATATTGCCATAATTATTGTATTATACAAGGAGTATAATTATTAATCACCAAGTTTCACTTTATATTGAAAAATTACACTCAGAAACACTAATTAATCCTGGATATATATTTCGACAGGACAATATTCCAATGTTGTATCATTTGGTTCTGTTGTTCGTTGGTAGTATTAAGACACCTGGCAATTAGCCCTATTAGATTCAAACAAGTATAACTATAAATATTATGCTCAGCTTAATGATGAGATGACTTTACTCACATTTTTGCCAACCCAGGTAAAGTCACCTAGAAGAAAGAAAGAAAGAAAATACATTTATTTGACACACACACAGGACAGACCATTAAAAACAGGACAAATACCGAACAAACATACCTAATTACATAAAGATTATAATGATAAAAACAAAAATTATATAAAGAAACACAGGAAAAACACAAAATAAAAATTTAGTACATATACATAGGTAGGTACAGATAATTTATGGTCTTCCCCGCTGTGTGGGCCAAACAGGCCACGTCTCAGCGTATTGCTGCCAACCATCCGAGGAAGGTAAGCGGCGCTGGTTTTCAGACGGGGCCCATGGGTAGCCTCACGAACGCGTCATCGAAGACTGGCGTAATTTCCTAATGCCGCTTGAGCATTCAAATGTTATCGTTTCTAAATGATGGAAAGTGATGTATTTTTTATAACAATAGATGTAACGGGCGTATTTGTGCTTCGCCCCTTTTGATTCCTTTTAATTTTCACACTTTCTTGTGTGTGAAAACATACTTGTGTTCATTGACGACCTCCATGACGCAGTGGGTGAATAGCCGGCTGAGACGCAGGAGGTTGCGGGTTTGATTCCCACCGCGGAACAAATGTTTGCATGATCTACAGATATATGTTCCGGGTCTGGATGTTTTCTTATTTATTTGATCAAACGAAGCGAGATCGCCAAATCAACTTGGGCAAATCGGCGTTGTATGTATGTTGGTTTGTCTGAGGATACCTTTCGAAGCGTTGATCCGAACGTCGTGAAATTTGGTGTATAGGTGTATAGTGATGGCACAATTTTGGTGTGACTAAATGAGCTAAAAATGTTGGGGGGTTGTTGAGATATTGGGGTTCAAAAGGAGTAAAAAAAAATTAAAATGAGACTATTAGGTCAAATAAGATGTCAAATGAAAGGTCTTCCTTAGTACATTTCAATCCTTTTTTTATTTTTAGTTTAATCCTTGCAGTTTTTGAGTACTTAAACAAATATAAAAAATATAATAAAAACAAAACTTTAACAAAATTCACAGGGTACACCAGTGACCCTAAAATGCTGAAATTTGATATTCGTGTAGCTTTAGTAACACAAATAGAGGTAAAAGTCTGAAATCCAGAATAACTGCAATTTGTACCCCCAAAAAGAATAACCACTTAACATGAACTCCCGCTTCCTGTAATTTGAATGAAACTGTAGGTCAAGTTGGTTGGTTATTTATCTCGTGGCACTATTTTGATAGTCAATGATTACGAATAATATATTTTTGTTTTTTGGGAGAGTCGCGAGATCTTAGTTCGGGGCGAACCACTAGTATATATCTGGTATCTGTTATCTGGTTTCCATAGTACAAGCTCTGCTTAGTTTGGGGCTAGATAGCGCTGTGTGAAATATCCAGCAATATTTATTTATTTATTATTGTATTTGTGAACGTTATTTACAATGTTTTCCTTTCAGGTGGTTGTAATGAAGCGTTCGATGGGGGTTGGGTACGCCGCAGTGGATAACCCAATATTCTACAACACTAACACGGCTATGTTACTGGGAGACGCTAAGAAGACATGCGACGCCTTATTGGAACGAGTGAAACACCTTGCATCGTAGTAATACACCTTTTTCTTTACATCGTCACAGACTGTTAACGATTTTTATTGAAGTGAAAACTTCTTTAGTCGCGTTGAGCATTTTTTGAGATGGGAAAAAACCATTGAACTCGCGACACTGTTACTGACAGCTGTCACTGACACTGACTGTTATTAACACCCCTCTATAGAAGTATCTATAGTGTATTCTGCTTTTATTCAAGTTTTCACTTCTGTCTGCACTCCCGGAGTGCCACTTTTTTTTTTAACTGGATACAACTTTTGACCACAATGGTAAGCCTGATGGTAAGCGATAATGTGGTCTAAGATGAAGCACGATACCTTAAAAATAACGGTAACATTTAGTTGCTGGTATCGAATTGTAATAGTATGATACTTTGGTAACGCTTTTAAAATTACTAGTTTGATTGCATGCATGCATAAAAAATTGCGTTATATTTGTATCTGTAATGAAGTAACGTTATTTTTCTTCATATTTAGGAAATATGAAAAGAAATGAAATGAAAATAAAATGAAATAAAAACATTTATTCGACAGGACATGGCATACACAAGAAACACAATAACAGATGGTGGGATACCTTAATACCATAATAATATACGGTACGGTAATATGTACCAGTACCATACAATATAATACTGCCTATTGTTAATATTTATAATGATCAATACCAATTACTTTGACTTTGTGAAATCAATACCAGATATGTACCACTATTTCAGTCCCTTACAGTAGCAAAGCTCTGTTGAAATAAAATTGTATGACGCATTTCATAATATTTAATACCTACTTGAAAGCGTAGTGTTGTTAAGATTTATGATGTAAGTAGGTAAGAATGTACTGAGATGAATGTGGTTCTTGCGAGACTGATTCTTTTATCTTTGTAAAAAATGGTTTGAGAATATAAAAGATTTTAAAGAGTAATGAATTGCCAAAATTTGAAAGAAATATTTCATTACATCCATCAGATTTGGCCCTTTTTTTCAAAAATAAAAAATTTGGTGAATGCCTAATATAAACTCTTTTGTATTCCCAAACCATTTTTAGTTGAAAGTAAAGTATACAATTATATTACGTCTAAGAGATTTAGAATTAAGATTGTTGCATGTAAATATATTCATAATAGTTATTGAAGCACGACCGCTTCAGTTTTGCTGTCACATTCCATTGTGTAAATTGAGATTTATTATACAAATAGCTGACTCGGTGAACTTCGGACCTCCTTGGCATGCATATGATGCGGGCTGCCAATGTACGTCAGCGGTAGAATTGTCAATCGGTCAATTAGCTGCATCTATGTATGAGAAAATGAATTTTCTTCATAATTTCTTTTTGCCTGAGTTTTTCAGATATTTTAATAGTTATTCTGCTATTCTTGGCAGAGACAAATCCAACAAATCAAAGATCATCAAAATCTGTAGAGCCGTTTAGTTATAAATGGTATAACTAACCCGACTTAGTTTTATATATATATAATATAGATTTAGTTTCATTCAATCATTTTCCCAACTCAACAGAGTATTAATGGGTTGAACGTCTTCTAATTTATGGTTTGATATTTCTATCAATTGATATCAAATGAGAAGTCTGATCTAAGATGCTTTTTGTTACTGCTCTTTTGAAGAAACCTGTTTGGCTCATGTTAGCGGCAATTTATTTTTGTGTCTATGAATTATAATTTATGGCGGCCTAGCTGACCCGACCATGGCTACGCACGCGTGGTTTGTCAATAAAATCATTACCCTCCTCCGCAGTCGGGTAAAAAGTAGCATATCAATCAATGTCGGCCATAATCTATCTATATACCAAATTTCATCAAAATCGGTCCAGTCGTTTAGTCGTGAAAACGTAACAAACAGATAGACAGAGGGACAGAGTTACTTTCGAATTTATAATATTAGTAAGGATTTCATTCCACTTATTTTCAATATATTTTTTTTGTAAACATAAATTTTAGATTTTAACGCTAGATTTTTAATTAGTATCAAAGTAGGTTCCTATTTGAATGGCATTGAAAACTTGAAAATGTACATTTATGATATAGGTTTATATTTGATGTAAGATTTAAGTCGTTGGGATTAAATATATTTTAATGTGTCTTAAAAATATAGTTTAATTTTCTAATGAACCCTCTTTTCATGGTCTTTTCTTGGTCCAGGATATAAAAATTAGGTACCTACGCTATATACAGGGCCATTCAGACACGATGGTCCAACATGAGCAGCCTCCATAACTCGTAACTAATGGAAACAACATTCTAAAAGAACGTATGAAATTCACCTTATGCTCCAGCTCTGACTAGATTAGCTCTGACCGCTCACGAAGAAAAAATCTAACATGGTATTTTCATCAACTTTTTCTTAATTTGTCACTGTCAGTGTCAATGCTTTTGGCCTGACAGTGACAAATTAAGAAAAAGTTCAGTCTGTGGACCAGCTGTTCTGTTCAAAAAAATAGTTTTTGAGTGTGATGGTGAATTAATTTTGATATTTCAGGTTTTTTCATACAATTCTGACAAACGTGTATAATTTATGAATGGTTAACATGCCGCTACGTTTCACGTACCTGAATCGATTTGCAATGCTCTAATTGATTCTCACTCATCAGGAAATTAGCTTTCGGTAACAGCTTTGGTTTCATGTATGTAGTAGTGTTTTATTACCTAGTTGTTGTGCGCTATTCGTTTCGTCCACGCCGCAGTTTAATATTGCGGCACTGCTTGGAAGATGGTACGTGTCTTACAAGCATTTTATATATTGCTTACCTTTATTTTTTAATAACAGATGTGTTGTGAGGTCCTTGCTTGACTATTGAATCTATAAATAAAAGTGACCGCATCGTTATCGTACTGGAATAAAATCGTTTGAAGAGCTATGGTAAATTACTTTAGTTTATACATTTTTCTGCCTTCCTTCTAGGAACTCCTGAGTTATCCTATGACCATTAAATTTAAATACTAAAATTGTGTACTTATGTACCTAAGATATTAAAAAGTAGGTACAAATAAACTAGTTTAAAAATGAATTTGTTTAGATGTTGTGCAAAAAGATTTTAGCGGCCCTAACTTAATTATTATGTGCAATGAAGTTTTTTATATCTAAAAAATCTGATATATTTTAGGCAGGAGACAAGATGGTCTCTCCAAGCAAAACAGCGCTGCCTCCGAGCAGCGATGATAGCACAAGTGTTTTTTCCCTGATCTACAGATTCTTCAAGAAGGTAAGTGTTTATACTAAGATTGAAATCCTAGAAATGTACTAAATTTTGATACTTATTTTTTATTATTAATTTGACCTCATTGCAGTGAAATAACATTATTTCATGGGCTGTTTTTTCACTAAAACATCAGTGTCACCCACTCAATGAGCCCAATGAGTGGCTGTTATTGGTAATTTGTCTTACATGAGTTATTTATTTATTAAAAGTAGATTCACATTGGCCAAGTATAGGTACTAATTATGATTTGAGATACAAACAATACTACCAGTTGACTAGTGATGTGACCAAAATAAAAGGTACATTTTCTGTGACTAACAATTATTGCACTTAGCAAACATTGAACAGCACTTGAAATCCTTTTGTGGGAAACAATCATGCATCAGCAATGCTCAAACAAATTAGTAACCATGTGAGTCAAGTGCAACCTTGAAGTAGGCTTGTACTCACTGAATCATAACTTGGGTATTTGACCTTCTGATGTTTTGATGTTATCGTTTATATCCTTAATATAGCCTACAGCACTCAGAGATAATTTTGAGAATAGGTTCAGTAGTTTTTGAGATTACCCCTTAGAAACATACAAACTTACGAACAACTAACTTTACCTCTATATAATATTAGTCTAAATTACAGTGTTAATAAAATCTTTGATAGCCCATGAAGAAGTCAAATCTATTGTGGAAGCAAGCAATTCATTGAAAATCACTGTATTTTTTTAATAAATATTGTTTTTCTACTCTATTTTTAGAAATATATTTTTAATAACTTTTATGGGTAGATATAACATCAAATCACTATGAATATGTAATTTAAAGTCAAGTGTCTAGTTCTCGCGTAAGCATAATTTTATGTACTTGCAATTACAAGCTTCCGCCCGTGGCTTCGCACGTTTGGTTTGCCAATGAAAAGTGGCAAACCCATTAAAAAAAAGTGGGCTAAGTCTCACTCCAGATCATAATCTATCTTTATACCAAACTTCAGCGTAATCAGTCCAGCCGTTTAGTCATGAAAAGTAACAAACAGGCCGACAAAGTTAGTTTCGAATTTATAATATTAGGATGGATTAATTTTATGTACCTATATGTAATTGTTCTAATAGGTATAAAAATCTCATTTAATATTGATGCTTCAACTTATATCACTATTTTTCCTAAAACCCCTTTGTACTACATTTAAACCTAATCAATGATAATGTAGTCGGCGCGTTAATAACAATGACATCATTCGCGCTAAATATATTCCCACAGGAAATATGAATTTGATGTCAGTTGGACGTAAAATTATTGATAAGAAATTATCTTAATGAATCCATACTAATATTATAAATTCGAAAGTAACTCTATCTGTTTGTTACGTTTTCAGAACTAAGCGGCTGGACCAATTTCGATGAAATTTGGTGTATAGATAGGTTATAACTGGAATTGAGACATAAGCAAATTTTTACCCGACTGCGCAGGGGGTTATGTTTTATTGTCAAATTTTTGTTGTTTATTGCCCGTGAAAGCTTGTTAACCGTATTACAGTTTAAGAGTAGGTAGGCAACACATTTTATTATCTGTTCGATTGTGTGACGTGACTTATGGACTCTGCTTATATAATTATTACATAATATATTAAGTATCTAATTAAATAAGTTTGTAATGTCCTATTTGACGTATATGCATTTTAAGATTTTATTATGTATATCACGAATGTCTAGTGATTTAAGTGTTGGACGTCCAAAATAAATAAATCCATTGATCGACATATAAACTAGGGCTTATAAATGGTTTATGATGAGCACCAACTACAAAAGAGAACTTTTGTATCTATCTCCTTGCTCTGCTTTTTCCTTTGCACGTTAGAAAGACCACAGAATATTACTTATCTGGTATGTACACAGATGATCTCTGCACGATTTTATACGGGTTTTCTACCAGGATTATTTAGATGATAGAAAAGCTTGGGATTGAAATTGCTCCAACTCGTTCAAATATTACTATTTAAACGTAATTTATTTTCTGTATTGTTATGTATTCTAAAAGGATCATTAAAAAACCAAACAGCCTTGTTTTTTACTTTTCTTTCCTGGCTTGGTTGCGAAGGAACAGGCAGTAAAATTGACGTTTCAAAGTGATCCTTGTGATTTTAATGAATAGAATATTTTGAATTTGACTTAAAGTAATATTTAAAAGGACCTGACAACTTTGAGATACCTACTTTCACACTTGAATTTAGTAAATAAGAATAAATAGAAACACAACTATATTTTTTTAAAGCACTCATGTGACTACTTTTTATGTTAGTTGAAGTATATCATTGATGTTATCAATTTATCTACATTTTTCTTATCAACTGTAGCGTACCAGCCAATCGTAATCTTAAATACAAAATAGTAATTTGATCAGATTTCTTAAGTAATTATTTTTTACTTTCAGTTTCTGAACCAGTTGTTGCTACTTATTAAGTTATTAAAAATCTTAAAGTATACACTTTAGTGTATCGAATCGAATATTATAGAATATTCATTGAACTCTAACCTTTGGATAACAGTGATTTATAAACATAATTAATTAATAAGATGCTTTTCGAGTTACTTATAAAGGTATGTGTCGACTACCGAGCTACTCCTGATGGTAAGCTATGATTGTCCTATGATATCCCTCATTGTAACTACTGTTCATGGTGTCATTTTGTGTGTACCAAATAAATGATTATTCTTTTATTCTATACTAGCTGACCCACCCTCGGCTTCGCATGCGTGGTATTTCAATAAAACATTTCCCTCCTTTTGCGCTCGGGTAAAAAGTAGCCTATGTCCTTTCCCAGGATATAATCTCCTTGCAAAATTTTATTACGATCCGTTCAGCCGTTTAGTCGTGTAAAGGTAACAAACAAACTAACATACAAACAGAGCTATGTATGTATTATACATATATACTATTGCTGAAAACTACATTAAAATCCGTTGAGTAGTTTAAAAGATTTAAGCGAACGGACAGCGGAAGGAACTTCATTTTATACTATGTAAAGATTTTCCAAAAGCCTTTCAAAGACCAAAAGGTCGTTATAATGCCATAATTACATAAATGTCGACCAAAATATGTACGATAGTTCCTAGAGAAGCTAGATAAGTACAATTCTACTTGGTCTAACATAATTATTATGTTAATAAATTGCGTGCGATGGGCCATGAAGAAGCATTATTATACATATTCAACACTTTACCAACAATTTATTGGTTTGGAGTCTTAACTGGTGAACTGCACGCTACAAATAACGCACACCAGTGGAATCTCACATTGTGCTTTTCTATTTTTACAAGCTTTTTATTAACTCGCAATGTACGAGTATGTATGTTTGTCCGGGTGGAATCTTGCAACTGAATTTAAACCCGTTCCTCTCAACCGATTGAGCTGAAATTTGGAATACATCTGACTGCCTCCGTGGCGCAGTGGGTGTATAGCCGGGTGAGACGCAGGAGGTAGCGGGTTCGATGCCCGCCGCGGAACAAATGTTTGCATGATCTACAGATATTTGTTCCCTGTCTGGGTGTTTTTCTATATATTATATGTTTGTATTTACAAAAAAAAGTATATAAGTATTCTATCAGTTATCTGGTTCCCATAGTACAAGCTCTGCTTAGTTTGGGGCTAGATAGCGCTGTGTGAAATGTCCAGCAATATTTATTATTTTATTTATTATTTTAACTTCGGTGACAATGCAATAATATGGTACCATGGAAGTGGTATCATGATGGAGACGGATGCTAGACAACTGTTGCTGATGCTAGAACTTCTGAATGGATTATAGTAGGCTACTAGTGTTTGGGCTCATTTGAATCTGCTTGCGGTTCCGATTATGAATTTTATAAAAGCTTGTTTTGAAAAAGTAATTTTTCAACAAAAAACTTATTAGAGAATAAATATATCATGTTGGCTGTTTGTTGTACTTAATTTATCTAGTAGGTAGATTACATCTATGGAGCACTCTAATGTCCTAACTAACCACTCTTATACTCTTTTAGTACTGCACGCGCGACCAGAATTCCAGTCCCAACGCAATCTGACCTGACCCTGAATCCTATACTGTCGGTGTATTTGATAGTTTGCATTCCATCGCCGCAGGTATCTGTAGTGGGTGTCGTCTACTTCGTGGGTTATATGCAATGGAGCGTGGCATGGCTCATTACTCCCATCATACTCTCGGTACTGCGCGACCAGTGGCGCAAAGAGAGCGAGTACCGACGCAATCTCGCCAAGTCGGCTGCACTTTCCTCGGAGAAGGATGTCGTACTTGCTAAGCTGGATGACCTGCCTGCATGGGTAACAAATTTTCTGATAATTATCAGTCCAGAGGGCTTAGCCAAGTTACAGTCGATGAGCGATGACGCTAGTCGATAAGTCCGAAAATGTATGGGATTTGACACATGCTATAGAAATACCACGTGATACAGCGACAACAAATGTATGTAGAAATTGAATAGATTCGTAGCGAATGTAATTTGGCTACGGGCCCTGCATTATTTTGGCCGACTATGAATAGATTGTCTCGTTTGAAAAGAGGACTCCAAATTCATCTCATGTTTTATGAAAGTCTCTAACCATTTTCAAGATTCATTGCATCGGAAGAGTGTTATTCATGTTAACAAGTGAAATATTTAGGTGCATGTATCTACTGTCTATGTATATTATAGCAAGCCGCCTGCAGTGTAATAAAGATTGTCGTGTTTGTCGGTAAGAAAGATAAAGAAAACTGTTTTTTTCAACAGGTATTCTTCCCTGATGTGGAACGCGCCGAATGGCTAAACAGAGTAAGCTATATATTCTTTAATCACTTTGAAACCAGCAAATGGCCGATTATGTCAACCATACAGCGAGGTGGGCGAATTCCCCGCTGCGGGGCAAATGTTTGTGTGATTTGCGAATATATTGTGGTACGCGGTAGGTACTCATAGTTCCTTACAACCATGACACAGGGAACCCCAGTGTAGAGTCAGGGCTAGGTTGCAACTGTAAGGCTATAAATATCTACCTGCATGCATCTGCTAAGAAATAACTAACAAAATCGGCAAGGCAATCGTTAAATAGTAATTAAAAAGTTGCCTACTAACCGAGATTACCGGTCACACACAGTCTACCTCTAATGTTTGCCACCTAAAAGATAATGGGCAAAAATGTATGGACCTTGGGACCACCCTCCAATAGTAACGAGATATATGTCGTTGGATAGGTCTTTTCAATAGAAACTACTTTCTCAAAGATACCTATAGCGTTACTGCTGTCCGTTCAGAGTTATATCACTTGGAATTATCGGTGGAGTGGTAAATATATTTGTTTTTGAGGGTAAAATAATAACATCGATAGTTATTTTTAATTATTTATTTACTGAATAATACAGACTTTGGTACAATTATAAAATGGTTCTGAACACCACAAAGGTAACATACTTAGACAAACAACATTTCTAAAGAAATGTTGTTTGTCTATGATGACTAAAGTCAACATCGATAACTATTTATTTACTGCAAAACTACTTTGATACATTATAAAATGGTTCTGAACACCACAAGGGTAACATAATTAGACATAAATAACATTTCTTTAGTCAACATCGATAATTATTTATTTACTGCAAAATACACTTTGATACATTATAAAATGGTTCTGAACACCACAAAGGTAACATACTTCGACATAAACAACATTTCTTTAGTCAACATCGATAATTATTTATTTACTGCAAAATACAGACTTTGATACATTATAAAATGATTCTAGTAGTAGATAAACTATGCATAAATATAAAATATACATTTATAATATTAACTATACATTTTTATGACAGGATAATTCGTCGTTTGCATCACAAGAGCGATTTTTTCAAATGAGGCATCAGATAAGTTATTGTATGTACGATCAGATTTTTTCTGACGAATTATCTCGACATCAGTACTAGAACGCAGATTTTGTTTCTATGAGCCAGCATGAGGCAACCACATTGAATTTGTGCTTCACATGGAGAGTTAAGGGTTATCTATTATTACTTCGTTTAAAAATATTGCTGGCGCATTAAACCCTTCATGAATTGCATATCCTAAGTACCATATTATAGAAATGATGTGTGCACATGTACCCATTGTTCGACGTCCAGATAAACAAGTACAGTAGTGTTCTTCTATACTATTTTCACTGTTGTTAATTAAAATATAACAATTATATGTTCTTTGTCTAACATGACGTGATTGAATGCGTCCACGCAAAAGCCATACATTTTCTTGGATACCATAATCAGACAGATCTTCCAACTGATTTTGCCTGTATATTTCTATATTGTACATGCCATTTTGAAGATGCTCGCTACAGTAACTTCTAGCTAGTTTTAACTGGTATGTACCCAAGGCTAGAACAATTATTTGGTCTTCAGTGAGCCTTGGGAAGTTTTCAATAATGTTAGCTTCCAGACGTTGAAAATCTGCACGTCTGTTATTCAAACGCTTTCTATCTACATAAATATATAGACGATTTGGTGAATCTACTTTGTTTCTTATACGTTCTAGGAATTCCTCTGCGTGGACATTATCTCCGATGGGTACGTGGAAGTGGTTTATTATAGCTGCAGCAATTTTGAATTCCACAAACATGTGAGGCAGTGCTCTATTAAAATATTTATACCGAAGCAATTTAAAATCTCGCTTGAATCGTCCGTTTACCACTTCCACTACCCATCTGCACATTGTTACAGCTCGAGCTTCATTAGCCTGTTCTGTAGTTAGCTGTGTCTCTCGACGGTGTTTAGTTGGAGGGACGTAATATTCATATCCACATGCTTCTACAGATTCTAATCCATCCCTAAACCCACGGTCCAAAATGAATGCATCATTTTCGTGAAGTAAAATATGTAAAGGGTTTTCTTCATCATTCATAATATCTTGTATGATTTGCGCGTCAGTTTTTGTGGCAGCGAAAGGACCTAACACATCAATTATAAACCCATCTGAAGCAACAATTAAAAACGGCTTTAATAAGTTTTGATACTTATGTAAACTGTAGGAGCGGCGTTGGAATAAAAAGTTGCTGCTTTTATTAATATAGATATAGGTTCCATCACAAATAAGAATGACTTTGCTGTTTACTTCATTTCCAAATAAGTTTTTAGGGATCATTATGTTTCTCGCCAGTATACCTTCCCTTTCTACATGATCTATTCCTAAGTGTTGTGGAATATATTCATTAGTTAGGCATTCACGAGTAAAAGCTAAATATCTTTCTAGTTGTCTTCTTGACATATTAAATAATGTCGAAAGCCTTTCGTCGGAATCTCCTGTGCGAAGTTTAACCAATAATATGCCCAATGCAGTTCTTGATTTGATGTTCTCGCTTAGTGATGGAGTTTGTCTTAAAATAGCATTGAACTGGTCGCTATTCATACCGACCCAAAAATGCATTTCTTCATTTGTCAAAGATCCGTCAAGTTCAAAATTAAACCTTGAACCACCAGATAGAATGGTTGTTCTTAGCATGTTGCACACATCACTAAACTGATCTGCAGTAAAATCATGGGTAGTGTTACAAAAAACAGGCAGCTCATCCCAGTTATTCATTTCAAGGTGTTCTCGACATACTCTGGCACCATCGGGTATGTATAACTTATATTCACAAAAGATTTTGATTTTTATGGTTACTGGTATTCTGAGTCGAGTATTATTTTCACAATTATTAAATATACAGTGCCTGTGGGTGTTTGGCGCTCTCACGTAATCAGAAACATGAAGGACATGAACATTTTGCTCATTTACTGGTTCTGGGACTTCTTCCATAACAGGTGGCGGTGGCGGTAGTCGGTTGGCATTTATAGCTCTCTGCCAGCATCGATGACACACACTTCTTATGTTATCGAAAAACACCTGAAAAGTGTAAAGTAGAACTGTTTTATTATCTATCTTTTTATTCAAAATGAATATTTTACCGGTATTTTATTTTATAAGAAATAACAAAAAATATTAACTATATACTATTATATTATTAAAACGTGTCTTTATTTATATGTAAAACATATGCATACAGTTCAAAAGACGCATGTCTTCTTATAAAATACCACGTGTAATATAGAAAATGTTTACTTTATTCTATATATTCGTACCATTTTATAAAAAACAACGAAGGAACCAACAGTACCATCAATAAAATACTAAATATGACTCTTAAATTGTGTCAAACGTTACTTTATTTTCATGAGTAATAGTGTTTTTTAAGTTAAAATAATGTAATAATAATATAAAGTAGGCACACTTACCTCCAATACTGCATGTTGTTGTATGTATGCAGCAATCTCTGGTTGCGCTCTTTGGAGATTATCAGAAAGAACGTGTCGTTGATATCTTCCATGATAGAAGCCTCTTCGACACATAACACAGTTGCTATGAGCTTCCATCACAATTAACCACTCGATATGCAGTTCTAAATTCCAGTATGATAGCCAATAATAAAAGGAGCAGTTTTTGAGGAGATATCAGTGTCCGTTAAAAATGCCAGGTCAAGTCGTTAGAAAGATGTAAGTGAAAAGAAACGGAGAAAAGGATAACACACTCACGGATACACAAACAACAAACGACTGATTCATTGTTTTGTTATCTGCGCCTGCGGCTCCGCCACCCCGCCATGTCACCCCCGCGCTGTTTTAGTAACCGGTTTTTGCGGGGGAGGGGGCGCAGGCTATTCCCTCGTCAGTTTGAACACCTCTTGAGGAATTAATGAAATCAGGCGTTACTTTGCGGAAATACATACTATTATGACAATAAAATGCAATGAAAATATATAGTTTTAATTCCGCTAATGCTGAGATGCATATGCACCGCCCTCCCGCCCGCTAATTATGCACATGCAGGGGGAACCAGGCTGTTAGTGCAACATGCATACCCAAACCCACACGACGACACCTCTTGAGGATACATTTCTCAAGTGAGACGAAGGTACATGTATAAAAAGTTAAAACACATCAAAAAAATGATTTTTTTAATCAGCACTACGAAGTGTAATTACTCCAAACGGACAACTGTAAGAGCAAATCGTCATATAATTTATTGTTCCAAATGAAAAACCCTATCCAACGAGATACATTTTGTTGCTATTGGAGGGTGGTCCCAATTTGCCCATTGTCTTTATCTTGTTGCGTCATTCTATTGACCATTTGTATTGTCTCATTTCTATAATCTGTACGTGACCCAGAAATATCGCGCTTCTCTTTGTCCAAAAGATAAGCGTTTTGTAAATCACAACATGATTGCTCATAGATATATTTATGTACCTACACATAGGCCTAGTTGGGCTATGTGTAAATAATTATTTTCCTATACATTCAAAATAAAGTAGCTAACAGACAAATAAGAGATAAATAAGAAACTAGCTGACTCGCTCGCGGCTTCGCACGCGTGATTTGTCAATAAAAACATTACCCTTATTCTTTGCAGTCGCGTAAAAAGTAGCCCATGTCCCAATCCCGGTCATAATCCATCTACCAAATATCATCGAAATGTGCTTGACTGCTAAGTTCCGACAAAAATCATACAATTTAGGGAGCCT
Source organism: Philereme transversata (assembly GCA_963924445.1). Lineage (NCBI taxonomy): Eukaryota > Metazoa > Arthropoda > Insecta > Lepidoptera > Geometridae > Philereme > Philereme transversata. The sequence continues at coordinate 11,027,308 of OZ004350.1, read as the reverse complement.
ACCCTTAACGCAACGGACGCAGCAAATTCAAGATATTCTTAATTTTCAGTAGGTAAAGGTTGTTCAACAGATGTTTTTGTTCAGATTCTCCTCCAAGTGTGGCCCAATGTGAACCACTTCGCCCGCACCCTGCTGAAGGAGACCATCGAGCCCGCGGTGGCGGAGAGCCTCTCCAACTTCAAACTCAATGGATTCAAGTTCGAGAGGATGATCCTTGGAACTATTGTGCGTTACGTATACAGCCCTGCTAGCTTACTTCGTACCAGCTAATATTCTTATGTGATAGTGTACTTGTAGGTATGTTTGATACTCAGTAACCACATTAAACTATACAGCGTCTTCGTGAAATAACTCAAAACCTTAGACTCCCCAACTAGTTTTTATTGTAAAAAATTGATTTGTCTATAAATTATTTGTTTTAGTTCATCATTCTAGAAGATATTTGCATTAATCTTGCCCAGAGAAGTTCTGATTGCTTTATAACTCTGTAACTCTTATTGTTATGGAGGAAGTGTGTGTACTATGTACCTAATAATTTTTAGACGGAATCATATAAAAAAAATAGAAAGCACAATGCCTTCTAAAAATCAGTTAGATCGATTCTACTTTCGTACACTATTTGTACTAAAAACGACATATTTACCATGATTTGTGCGTCGAAATATCGGGATACTCAAAAATTCACAAATCATGGTAAATATCCTATTTTTAGTATGAATATTGTACATAACCATGATAGTTTGAAAAGTTATACTTTCGTACATTATTTTATTACTGTATTTTTGTTTAGGTTTATATCTCTAAATCAACTTGGGCAAATCGGCGTAGTACGTATGTTTGTTTGTCCGAGGATAACTTTCGAAGCGTTTATCCGATCGTCGTGAAATTTGGTATATAGGTAGGTAGTGATGGCACAATTTTGGTGTGACTCAATGAGCTAAAAATGTGGAGGGGGAGATATTGGGGTTCAACAGGGGTAAAAAAAACCAAAATGGGACTATGTGGTCCCATTTTGGGCATGTCTTATAAAAGGTCTTTGTGAGTACATTTCGACTTCATTTTTATTTTTAGTTTAAACTTTGTAGTTTTTAAGTTATTAGTCATAAAGGATATATCGATGAATGATTATAGTGACTTGCCACTTAAGTCTTTTTGATTTAGGTACCACGTCATGAAAACCTGGGTACATTATTATTATAATTACGCGATTTATCACGTACCGTTTTATCGGTGTTACGACCGACAATATGTTTGTTGGGTAATATGCAAACGACTGATGAAACAAGCAAATCCATTTGTGTTTCCTTATGCTAGAGAGCCTATTAAAGATATACTTTCGCTGGATTATTAAAACTAGAGTGCACTCAAGTTTACACTGCGTAATCTTAGATTTCCTTTATGGTGCTATAAACGTCGTAATGACTGGAATGTTATCGTTTGCAGGCGCCTCGTGTCGGCGGAGTGAAGGTCTACGACAAGAATCTTTCTAGAGATGAAATCATCATGGATATTGATTTATTGTAAGTATAGAGTACACTTGAATAAAAGAAAAACTTACAAATTGATGATGCAAAGGAAATATGAAGTAATACTTAGTGCCTATCCAACGGATAAAAAATATATACGTCACGACATGAAAACATTTAAAAAAGAGAATGATTTTTATCCGTCAATTAGTTTTTTTTATATACTGGACATTTCCTATCTAGCCCCAAACTAAGCAGAGCTTGTAATATGGGAACCAGATAACTGACAGAATACTTTTTTTTTTTGTAAATACATACTTATTGTATATAGAAAAAACATACCCCGAACAAATATCTGTAAATCATGCAAATATTTGTTCCGCTATGGGAATCGAACCTCCTGCGTCTCAGCCGGCTATTCGCCCACTGCGCCACGGAGGTCGTCAATATTCTCGTCTCGGTTACTCGGGATGTCGTGAAATAGGTACTTGTTTAAGTCGGTCGATGCGGTCTTATGGATATAAAAATGTAAATACATATCTTTTTACAGCTATGCTGGTGACTGTGATATTTCGTTCGTCCTTCAACGTATCAGAGGAGGCATTAAAGATCTGCAAGTAAGCTAAACACAATTATGCATGTCTTAAGAAAACAAGTTTTTTATGGAGAAGAATTTTCGTGCATTCCAATGACCAACCATAAGATAATCTGACGTGTCCTAGACTTGGCCAAAAGGTTTATTGTATATTCTATAGTGATTAGTTTATTTTTAAACCTTTGTATTTCAGATCCACGGCATGCTCCGCGTAGTAATGAAGCCACTGATCACAAAGATGCCCCTGGTCGGCGGCCTTCAGATCTTCTTCCTCAACAACCCGTCCATTGACTTCAACTTGGTTGGAGTGGCTGATGTTCTGGATATGCCCGGTTTCAGGTAAATTATAGGTTCTAAGACTTTTATAATCTTTATCTTCGAAAACTTGAGATGAATTTTTTACCAGAGTTCTCTAGGTTTATTAAATAAAGCAAGCAATTTCAGTATTAATTAATTGTTATCTTTTAAATTGTTTTTATTAGAGGAAGTTTGTATGTATCAACAGTGGAAGATAAATTGAGGAGACTTTTGACCCTGTACACGGTGTACAGGGTCAATTTATTTTAGATATAATTTAGTCAATCTAAAATTGAAGTTAAAAATACCATTCAAATACAAATCGTACTATGTCAAGACGCTTCAATGTATGAGAAGGTGGATTAAAAACTTCATAATTGAATTAAAATTGACACAGGTTTTTCTGGAATGTTCTGGATGCGGAGCTGGTTGCAACTGGTATTCATTTATGTACATTTTGTTATATCATTAGTAGGTATGTAGTGGCTACACCATTACACCCCAGGTAATGTCCACACAGTCCATTTCATCCAAAGGTTGTCTGGTAGAGATCGCTATATAGCGATAATACCGTCAATTGTACCACATAGAATTACGTTGTTTTTTTTAATTGTATTATGTGTGGTGTGTAATAAAGAATTATCTATCTATGAAGAACATTGTTCCTTAAAATGTATCCACTGGTTTAAAAATGAAGGTTAAAAGTGATATTCACTCTTCCAGTGACCTCCTCCGGCGATGCATAGTGGAACAAATCGCCAACATGATGGTGCTACCTAACAAGCTGCCCATCAAACTGAGCGATGAGATACCCACGGTAGACCTGCGCATGCCCGAACCGGAAGGCGTACTGCGGATACATCTCGTTAAGGCAGACAATCTTATGAAGAAAGACGTTTCTATGCTGGGTGACTCTTTTATAGTATTTTTGTAGCTGTATTCTGCGAGTTATTACAAATTGTTTCATGCGTTGAACGAACACATTTGTCCAGAGTAAATTTGTAAACAGTCGACTAATGAACATTTTGAGGATAGGACTTTAAATTATATTCTAGACGTATTCTCATCCAAAATACCTCAATGTCTGAAGACGAAAGTCATTGATCAGTATGTGCTACTATTGTTGATATATGATATAGAAACGGGTATGAAGAGGCCGCTCAGCGTGCTATCGAGAGGACTATGCTTGGTGTTTCTCTACGAGACCGAATCAGAAATGAGGAGATTCGTAGACGAACTAAGGTCACTGACATATTCTAGAAGATTAGCAAGCTGAAGTGGCAGTGGGCGGGCCACATAGCTCGAAGAGCTGACGGCCGTTGGGGCAGAAAGTTTCTCGAGTGGAAAGCGCAGCGTAGGTCAGTCCCCCATGGAAAGACGCCCTGATAAAGGTTGCTGGCGCCGTTATGTGTACGCCGCACAAGATCACATCGAATTCCAAAAGAGTCGAGGTTTTAATCTTGAAAACGTTTACTTGGAATTAAAATTTGTATGTTTGAATTCCAGGTAAGGGTAAGTCGGACCCGTACGCCATCCTAACGGTCGGCGCGCAGCAATGGAAGACGAAACACATCGATAATGATGTCAACCCGCGATGGGACTTCTGGTGCGAGGTAATTATTTACAATTCTAACATAAATGGAGCTCGCGATATCGCTGCAAAGAGATGTGACATATCTCATTTGAATGGGATTTTTTGGATAATACTTTTCTTCTCCAAGGCTGATCAAAAATTTCCGTAATTCTCGCATTATCATCAGCGGTGCAAGACACTTGTTAATTGACAAAATAGTTAAAATCCCTCGATTGACTTGGAAAATTTGAGAATTTTTAACGATTTTGTCGAGTTAAAACGTTAATTGGGCACTGATCAATGATCTTTGCACTGCTGCAGTTCAGACCTAAATTATAGCAGTAATTTTTAATTTAAATCTATTAAAAAGAATTCTTATAATTATAGCACGAATTAACTTTACCAAAAAGTCGTTTTACAATTATCATTCTCGTTGGATAGTGAAGATCTCTAAAAACCTTGCTAATGAGGTATAGCATATCTCTGGAAGCTTAAGGGCCGGTATCCACCGATGCTGCTTTGGTGGATACCAGCCTTGAGTAACCAAGTCGCCCGCTCTTTACACTTTTTAAACTCCTTTACAGTATTTAGTTCTACTAATCAAACAGATTCGTAGAAAGCACCTATTTTAATGTTTTAAACGCTTGCTTATTTTACTATTGAAAGATACGGGTTTGGAGCAAACTTTGGTAAGTATATGTTTGGATTTACATCTCATTTCTGATATGTTTTATATTTTGTTCATTCATAAAGTGAATGCAAGTGTAATTTTTTGCTAAGGTTTCATTATCATTGGAATGATTAAACTCAGCATACAAACTGAATTAGCAAGTTGACATTCTAAATACGTTCACATTTCTGACCCTATTTTATAAAGATACTAGCGATATTACATTATCACAAATTTCTGGTTTTATGAAATAGGGTTTTTTTTAATAGTATTTAATTTGTTTTCATTTCATGGTTATCAGGAATGAGCATGCGCGTTCAAGCATCTTTCACTACTGAACATTCGTTTGAAGTTTGTTTACGATTCTACTATTTCTTTGGGTGATTAGCTTTCGTTGTTTTTTCTATCTTACTTTACCTAAAAGTGTTTTTAAATTCTTGATGTTCTTGTAAATGTGTATGTGATTTGGAGTAGTAAGCATTCTTCAGGACAGATTTTGAAACTTAATTTGGAAGGTTTAATTCGATCATTCTTCTAAGAAGTACAGACACAATCAAATTGTATCCTGAACAAACTGGTTTTGATTGCGGCGGTACCGAAGCAGATATAGTAACTAAAATGGCGCATGCGCATCCAAAAATCTTGAGTTGAACCTGCCAACCTTTAATATAGTGACATAAATACTGCTGTAAATATGTTAACGAGAGTAAGAGGTGAGGAGTTCGTGTTTTAGAATTTTCTTATCGTAATTTGTAATAATATTTCTACCGCTTACCTATTAACAATAGTGTGCTTAGACGCGCCTATCTTATTTCCGTACTAGTGAATAATTTCGTGATGTCTCAGTAGTAGTTGCGAATAAGTTTTTGTTTTTACTTATGTTTGCGCGGGACGCAGGCGCGTATAATGCAATCTATGGGTCAAGCGTTGGAAATCGAAGTGTTGGACAAGGACGAAGGCAACGACGATGACAAGCTCGGGAGGTGAGTGTGTGCACACTGCACGGAGCAGGGGGCGGGGCCTGTGGTGGAGGGAGGGGCTAACGTCGCGCAGGTAGCTGTAGTGTACACGCACGCTTGCGCTTAGTAGAGGGTAGATCCACCAAAAAGGGATACTATCGCTTAGTGGGTGGTGCATGGCAATGAAATTGGTTTACTTATGACAAAATGTTACTCTTGACAATGTTATATTTGCGTACAAAATACAACTATAGTGGTAAACCAGATTCGTTCCCGACCGTAGGCATCGTCAAAGACCGATCTATTGGCTACAGTTATTTATGAGAAATTATCGACATTCATTATCGGACGTTGGTTTCTATGAATGTAAAGATATTTTATAAGTTAAAGTCCTTCGTTTAAAACATTACGGCTTTATCGCATGTCGCATGTGTTTATTTAAGTTGCACTTAGATTTAGCATACTTGTGTGCTTAGCTCAACATGGTAAGTACCTACTTTTAAATACATCACGTATTTGTTTCCATCTTTTCTATAATGGCTTCTTGTTTAATCTGATAATATTTTCCTTGGCAATTTTATGAAACTAACTTAACAATATTCATGAGGTCTGCGATAATTGTGTTTCTGTAAACTAGACCTGATAAATATTGTAAAAATAAATACATGGTGGCCCGCCATTTTAAAATTCAAAATTTAAGCCCAACCTGTTTTTAGTTTCTGTATAAAACGAATGTGTTGTTATGGTAAAAACTAATATGTCCATGTCTTATGATTTGTCCCAAGGCTTTAATAAGTTCAAGGAAGAGTCAAGTGCTCCAGTGCGACCTTTGGGACTGGGACCCGGGAATGGGCATACAAAATGATGATTTCCTCGGCAGGTCCGTCTTCGCTACCACTGTGCTTAGTCACACTAGCGATATTTCATACTCATTTATATTTTTGTTACTTAAACATGTCATCATTAGTATCACCGGTACCTATGAAAACTATTTTATAAATGTCCTTAATACAAAATCATCGTGACAATTTGATTTATTATAATTTAATGAGGTACCTACTGCATTAATGCAATGTATAATTAGTAGCGGTGATACCGAGATGATGTTTTTGATCAATCTAATTTTAACATTATGGGTGTTTATTTATTTAATTTTGGCGAGTTTTTGTGATAATTGCGATTTTAAACGGCACAAAGCCGTATAGCATTGACTTAACGACATTTACAAATAATTGGCAGAGTGGCAAGTTTGGGCTAAAATATCTTTCACAAAATAACTAACATATCCGATACTGCAAATACTTACAAATTCCATGTAAATATACCCTGAGAGAACAACACTAATACTAATTTACTAAGGTTTATTTGTACGTGTTTATAATTCGGTGGGTTGTGACAGTCAATGCTTCGACGCAGTGCAACGACGTTAGACATCAGGCTTTACGACTGGGACCGCGCGGGCAGGGACGAAAACCTGGGCAGGTCGGTCACTGCGACACACCACCGTACCTGACACCTAACACTGTTCTACTGTAGTACATCATGTATGTTACTGTAAATGTCTGTCTACACTGTACTAACAGTATGATGCTAGAAATACACCTATAGTTTGAGTACTGCGCCGGATTTGTTAAGTGCTACCTCTTCGGAATGAATGAAGTTCTTGAGATCTTTTAACTTTAGTTCATTTATTGTGGTTTATGTACATCTTATAACTACCCCTAATTATTTATTTCGTCTACGGATTGGTATTTCATTTTAGTATGTAACGTGTACATTGTCGTACTTATCTACAAAAAACCGGACAAGTGCGAGTCGAACTCACTCACCGAGGGTTCCGTACAAATTTGTACCGACAGTTTCGATGATTGATTACGTACATTAAATAAAGACTATATTTTTATGATTTCATTACAAATGTATATTTTTCGGATATTTCCCTGAACTTGTAGTATAAGACGATATTACTTGCCAAATTTTATAGTTGTAGGTCAACGGAAAGTAACCTATAAATTTTGATTCCCTTGAGAGTGTCGAAATATACGTTTTTTGCGTTAATTTAGAAGTTTTATTTTTTCACAGCTTCAAGGGACTGTAGACTTGAGCATATCAATTTCAACTCGATACCTCCACGCGTTCCCGAGATAAAGGGTCTTGATGACAGACAGACGGACAACAATGTGATCCATAAAGAGTTCTGTTTTTTCCTTTTGAGGTACGCCTAAAAAATCAAGAAAACTGCTCGTGAGATTTAAATATTATCAATCTGGTAATGTCACACAATTTGAGGAAACATCTTAAAAAGTTATGTTAGTTCTCTTCGTACAAAACTTTACAATATTGTACTCGTATACCTATCAACTAGCTACACAATTTTAATGAAATCCATACTAATGTTATAAATGCGAAAGGAACCCTATTTGATTGTTTGTTACCTTTTCACGACTAAACGGCTGAACGGATCGTAATGAAATTTGGCAAGGAGATAGATTATGACCGGAATTGAGACATAGCCTACTTTTTACCCGACAGAGCAGAAGGTAATGTTTTATTGACAAACCACACGGCGGGTCAGCTAGTGGCAGATAAAACAAAGTTTAAACTTTAAAGTATTGAATATTTTTCTCAGAATTCATGTTAAACATTCCGAAGAGACTTGCTCGACTGGACTTATGTCATGGTACAGTATTTGGACTCCGATACGAATGTACAAATGTTTCTGCCTTTAGATTCGTCAAAACACCAAATGATCTTGCCACTGCACAGAAGCTTCAAATTGACTGCCACTCTTTACACCTACTTTAACGCTATAAATTACTAACAATACCTAACTAAAGTGCAGTATAGGTTTTTGTATCTCATTACACCCACCTTACACTCGTGTTTACCTCACACAATATTGCTATAGCCAATACTGCATTAATACTAAAGAGATAGACGGGTTCTTAAAAAGCTTTATAAAAACGAAAGCTCAAAAAACTCTTTTTTCACCACAATAACAAATCTACTTTTTCCAATCTCATTTAACTCATTAAGGACAGTATATGCTTTACACATATCTAAAAAATCTTGCTTAAATATTAATTAACCATATACTCACTCAATAATAATATCTACAATAGGCGCTTTGCTTTTACTAAATGTTCTGTTTGTGCACGTTTGTTAATATTGTAAGGGGTTGTCTGTTTTACTCTTGTGTTTTTTACCATAAATATATTATTTGAGTTTTTTTAAATGAATTGCTAAACTCTTGAATAAATGGATATATTCATTATTTATCGATTTCGTTAATTATTCAGATTGTTCTAAAATGTAAAGCAATCACTTTCAGATGTTCATTGGATATTTCTCAAGTTGTGCGCTTCGGTCGATTGGACACAGTGAGTTTATTTTAACTTAAAGTAAGGAACGGTTTAAATACTATAGAATTTTGAACTCTATATCTGTTTTATTTTAGGTACAAACCCTTCAGCAAGCTAAACATGGGAAAGTGCATATGCGCCTCTCTTGGCACAGATTGACCACAGATGTGAGAGAGCTGAGTCGTGTAAGTATTTGAGAGCCGTTTTAATATAATTTTAACCGACTGCGGGAAGAAGGGTAATGTCTTCAGGGTGTACGTAACGTATTATATGTATGTCTGTTTATTTGTCGCAACTTGTAGGCTAAACGAATTGACGGAGTTTGACAAGTAAGGTATCGCTGGAATCACCTCAATTTGACAGATAGAATTTGATGATATGTAGTTTTAAGATTCTAGCGAAAAAAAAGTTGATCAAACCCTTTTGAGTGGGGCATCCAAATGAAGGATAAGACCATTTCGAAAATATATAATCTGTATCGCGTTCGCTCGCTCGTACATCAAAATATCTTGGGTGTTATTGATCACTTTCAGGCTTGTATAACAATATACTATTAATTAATTTTAGATATTCCTAATTTTAATTTCAGAACTTTGTTTTAATTTATTTATTTTAATAGATTATTGCTCAAAATACATATTAAATGTACACAAGGTGGGCTTAAACCCGACTTTTTTCCATCCAGAGATTTTGCTCACACATACCTTTTACAATCCAGATCACACGAACCTAACCCCGAGGAGGGGGTTGGAGGAGTATTCTATGTATACTCGTAATTGACTAGGTACGAGGCATGCCTTTTAAGTTTTGTCGTTTGAAGAAAAAAACACAACTAGAACCTTATAGTACTTTTTATTGTTTTTCAAAGTATTCACCGCGTAGCTTAATACACTTTTCCATTCGCTCAAACCAGTTATTATAACATTTATTCCACTCTAAAGTGGGGGTGTTCAAAATGGCTGACTTGAAAGCGTCGACTGCTTCTTCACCGGACTGGAACCTTTGACCACGAAGACTTTTCTTAATTTTAGGAAATGTAAAGAAATCGTTAGGGCTTAGGTCAGGACTGTATGGAGGATGGTCAAGAATTTCTACTTTTTCCTGCTTCAAATACTCAATCGTTTGACGAGCGCTGTGTGAGCTTGCGTTGTCGTGGTGCAGGATGATGCGTCGCTTTGAGTTAGATTTTCGAAGTTCGGCGATGACTTGTGGTAAACAAACTGTAGTATACCACTCTGCGTTAACCGTTCTACGATCTTCAAGTGCAATAGTCGCAACATGGCCGGTTTTTCCAACGAACGTGGCCACCATCTTCTTTGAAGTGCTTCGAGAACGAACAACTTTAGAATAGAATAGAATAGAATAATTCTTTATTGTACACCAGGAATACTTAAAAAAACAAATTTAAGCTACTTAAATAAAGTACAATGGGCGGCCTTATCGCTGAAAGCGATTTCTTCCAGGCAACCTTTGGATGGAAAGTAAATAACGGAGCAGTAATGGGCAGCGGTGCACAGAGTATATTTACAAATGAATGAAATAATCTATATAAAATTATATCAAATAAAAACTGTAGGTACCTACTTATAATCCTAATACATAAATAAATACCTAAAGATAGACTAATATATACCCAAATAATAACCTTACAGATATTCTAAAATGAGGACAATAAAATAAAATAATAAATAAATAGGTAACTCAAATGACAAGAAAGCTAGGCATAAACTTTAGTCGGCTTTGGCTCGTCTTGAAAGACCCAGATTGTAGATTGTTGTTTGGAATCAGGATCGTAGGCATAGATCCAAGATTCGTCACCACTTATGATGTCGTAGACGTGATTTGACTCCCCTCGGTTGAACCTTTGCAGAGTTTTCTTACACCATCTGACGCGGGCCGCCTTGTGATCGTCGGAAAGCAGATGCGGTATCCAACGGCAAACTAGCTTTCTCACACCAAGCGCTTCATGCAAGATCTTCTGAATGGTTGTCCCTGAGATGCCTAATAGAGCCTCTATCTCTCGATACGTCACATGACGATCTTCGAGAATTAGTTGTCTCACAGCAATGATGTTATCTTCAGTGAAGGCGGATTTTGGGCGTCCTTCGCGAAATCTGTCACTAACACTAGTATGTCCACGCTGGAATTCTAAATACCAGCGTTCGACAGTCCGCAGACATGGGGCTACATCACTGAACACAGATGTTAGCTCTTCTAAACACTGAAGCCGTGTCAGGCCTCTTCTAAAGTTGTAGAAAATTATTGCACGAACATTTTCCTTAGAAAGATTCATTTTCGTACGTGACCTGACAGATTCAAATCGACACTGTGACTAAACAATAGCATTAATCCTAATACTTTCAACTGTTTTGAGATTCAAAATGTAAACACATTCGAATATAGAACAGTTCCAAATTCAAAATTGCCGGAAAATATGGAAACGACAGAACTTAAAAGGCATGCCTCGTATATATCGCATAAGATTGATTGCATAAACTATACCTAGATAATGCATGTTTCTGCTAACTGTATCAAATAATATTATTAATACTTCTTCTTCTTTCGTGTCGATGTCTCAAGGCTATAGCCATAGTCCAGTACCTCGCCACGTTCATGGTAGCGTCGGAGCAGGTCATCAGTTGCTCCGTCGTGCAGGTGGTAGGGCAGGATGGGCATGTAAGGACGTGTGCCATTGTTTGGAGCTGGGTACCACATTGGCATTGCGTCGCCGATTTGTCTATAATACCCCATTTACTAAGATTACACCTGCAGCGGCCGACTTGGGTACGCAGTCTGTTGAGGGTCCTCCACACTGGCCAAGTTAGGTGTTGACCAGGGGGTAGTTCCTCTGTAGGTGTAACATAGCCAGGTGGGGGGACTTTATTTAGTTTCCACAGGGTAACACGGGCATCACTTGCATTATTTGTGGTGGCTTCAGTGGATCGCAAAAAACCCCTGCGACTCTATAGCCGTTTTCTTGGTGGAGTAACGCCATACAAACAGTGTCGGACATCACATTCCTGCTTTGCCTTCTCTGTGGCACAGACAATGTCTCATCGGATGTCAGGTGGTAATAAAAAAATATCTGTTTTTGAGTAAGTGATTTATGACCTTATGATAAAAATAAATCAAAACCGTAACTCCTAACTTGAGTATAACTGGCTGTGTCCGAGCAGATTTTCTAATGCATTTAATAATTTGCAGGCCCTGACGGAGACTCTCCTCGTTAAGACTGGCGACATCAGTTCTGCTGTCCTGTCGGTCTACATTGACTCTTGCAAGAAGCTGCCGGTAAGAAACAAACTTGCTTAATATAATTTTGTCTTTAATGGAGTTCGTCGAAATTATGTACGACCTTTAAAACTTTTACCGTGTTAATAATAAACAGGAATTATCTTACCCCGCTACTACATTACTTGCCGAGGCGCGAGGAAAGTGGGCAGGGAGGTAATGTGGCCGCGTTACTACTCATGCTCCTCGCCATGCCCTACCGCTTCACATTTTTTCCGTTTTTTGTGCACGAGTCAAAGGACCGGCAACATGAACGCGAGTAAGCTGGCCACACGCATCGCGCGTCTCATACCGCTTCGAGCGCTTAGAGAGGAAGTACGTATGCCGCCGCCAACTACGACGAATTAATTTATAAGTTATGTAGCGCCTGTCTAATTTTGGTTTCGTATATGCAGACATAACAAGGTACCTAATAATTACCTATCTCATTTTTTAAAGGTATCTAAGTATTTAGTTGAGTTGAGTTTTGTTTTTTTTTTTTATTTAGTAAACAAAACGGAAAAAGAACAAAAGTTACATCTAGGTAAGTTAATTCTAGTCATGAAAGTGACGAGTAGGTAGGAACCTAATACCGTAATAAGTAGGTATATTATTTCTTTGTGCTAGTACTTATTGAACTTATTGAAACCTAGTAACTATACCTACCTATGAAGCGAATAATCGCGTGAGGAGAGCTGTGTGTGGCCACCTGCGGCATTCATCGCGGCAACATTGCGATAGCATGACGAGGAGCATAGTGTAGCCGCGGGGTAAGTTACAAATATTTGGTCTCTTTTAGTCGTATTTGAAATTGTACATCTAATGTATCGCAGTATGGAGAGAACAGAAAATAAAAATTGAGCCTTACTGTCGATGGAACGATAGTCATACGTGAACGAGGGTTGAACGATCCATAAAGAGCTAGTGGCCTTTAAAGGGCCAATTCATAGAAGTTAGTAAAATGTTCGCACATTGTATAAGATTTAATCACGCCGTTTTTGTTAGTACCTACATTGCGAGTAACATTTTTATTTCTTAAAAATAATATCTATTTTCACAGAATGCGCGCGCTCAGTCGAAGCCCGACCCGTACCTGACGGTAACGGTCGGCAAGAAGACCGAGAACACGGGCGTGCAGATGAGAACCGACTGCCCGGTCTACGAGATCGGGTACTCCTTCCTAGTCCAGAATCCTGAATTAGATAACCTGGAGATAAAAGTACGTTTTAGTTTACGTAGTTATTAGAAGAATCTCATCGCGCCTCATTGGCACCTTTAGGTTCAGTGAGGAGCTTGGATTATTTATAAACACGACTAAAACTAAGAAGGGCACAGCAATAGCTTGGGTCTCGCTGCCAACCTCTTAAAACAAAATTTGTACCTGGGTTATGTAACCTGGCATCAATGATGTATTTTTTTTTTTTATAGCCAAGTAAATCGGTTGAGCTCAAAAACATTATCATTCAACAGGTGTTAGACCAAAAGACCGGAAACCCGCTGGGTCAGTTGACGTACAGTATCTCGACCCTGCTGAAGCAGAAGGACCTCACGATGCTGACTCAGCCGCTGATGCTGCTGAAATCCGGCCCCGAGTCCAAGATCACCATGGCGCTACAGTTAAAGGTTAATTGAGTACAAGTACAAACATAATTAACGGATTTTTCAAGATCGTCTTGAATTACTTTCCTTGTTGTTTATTTATAGATGGCGTGGCTTTATTGAGTTATCTGAAATGTAATTAATGACAAGCAGAAGTATGAACCAAGTAGATAATAGTGTTTTCAGTTTGGTCGGAGTCCTTAGGCTAGCAAAGGTCGATCGGTGGGAGAAATATTATAATAAATAATATAACTAGTGGTTCGCTCCGAACTGAGATCTCTCGAGTCTACCATAAAAAATATTATTTGTAATCTTTGACTATAAAAATAGTGCCACGAAATAAAAACCAACTAACTTGACCCACAGTTTCATTCAAATTACAGGTAACGGGAGTTCATGTAAATTGGTTATCCTTTTTTGGGGTACAAATTGCAGTTATTCTAGATTTCAGACTTTTGCCTTTGTGATACATACGCTACACGCATAATAAATTACAGCACTGTGGGGTCACTAGTGTACTCTGTGAATTATGTCAAGTTTAGTTTTTATCATGGCTAATAACTCAAAAACTACAAAAACTTTACTAGAAGTAAAAAGGGGTCGAAATATACTAATGAAGACCTTTCATTTGACGTCTCACTTGACCTAATAGTCTCATTTTCATTTTTTTTTACCCCTCTTGAACTCCAATATCTCAACAACCCTCCAAAATTTTTGCCATCATTACCTACCTATATACCAAATTTTACGATGATCAGATAAACGCTTCGAAAGTTATCCTCGGACAAACAAACATGCATACATACGTACAACGCCGATTTGCCCAAGTTGATTTGGAGATCTCGCTTCGCTCGATCAATTATAGAGAATACTAAGTAATCACATGGACATAAGCAGAAGCATGATCACCCGCCACAGCGCCATCTATCTAGGCAACCGTATCTATTTGATATGTCAAAACAGATTTTTTTTGTGATATTCCCATAATCTGGCGCATAATGTACAACTCAACACAATAATGTAGAATCTACGACGTTTGGACTAAAACGGCTCTTATAATTCTATTACAAATAAATTAAATTAAATTATAGTTTTGAAATGAATTTAATGCGATAAACAGATTCTTAAAGAAGCTGTAAGAGAGGAGGAGGTGGAGGAGATCGAAGAGCAGATGGAGGCGCCGAGCCCGCCGCCAACGCCTACAGTCCCTCCGCCCGCGCCCGCGCCCGCGCCACCCGTGCCATCCGCACCCCCCGCGCCACCCGCTGCCGACGCTGTCGACAGTAACACCTCGCCCACTGCGACACTAGCACCATTTGCACAAGGTAATGTACTTTTTCATCACTCATACTCTAAAAATTAGTCATTGTTAGCTAGATACCTGATGCGTAAATGCGATTTACGTCCCTAGGACCGTAAGTAAATTTGATACTGAAAGGAAATTTAACCTCCATGACAAATCCTTATTAATAATAAAAATAAAAGAGGTTAAAATCATAAGTGCTGAAATTAAATACAACCTAAATAACAAATCCTTATTTCTATTAAATAAAAGAGCCCATAGCTTAGTAGAGAATAAAAAACAATGCATACAGGAAAAGCAAATTTTCTTTTTAGTAACAAACTGTTATAAGGACTTTTTTAATTTCCTCGCATTCGTGATGAAAAGTTAAGTTCGGGTCTAAGCGATCAATAGCGCCCTCGACACATTAGCGGGTGCAATTGATCGCTTACGCCCCGGACTTGAATTCATCATGAATCCCCCTAATTTTAATGTAACTGGAATTCTTCGGAAAGTATGTAGAGTAACGTGACGAATATACTCATACGCGTTATGATTATATTCGCGGTCGAGGTCGGCCAAGAAAGCGTTGGCGAGACGATCTGGATGTTTTTGTACTCTGTGTAAACCTGTAAACGTAGGTGCTTAAATGTTGAAATGTTCATTGATTTGTTTGTTTTGTTGTTATTCTTTTTTATTGCATAAAAGCGCCCTCGGTAATCAGTAGTTTGCGATGCTCGTAAAGGGCAAACAAGTTTAAAGTGCCTTATTGTACAATTATTTATGCAAATATATAAAAAGAATCTTTAAAAGGAAATGGTGGAACATCGCGCAGTAAAGAAAGAGTTGGAAGGAGTTAGGGGAGACTTTTGCCCAGCGGAAGTAAAGTTAAGAAAAAAAATGATGGTTTAAGAATATGTATGTTTTTTGTTACAGATATACAATCTAGTACTGTTGACTTGAAGAACATCGACGATTCGGTTCCAGACAGTGCGTCACAGAAGTCTATTCCTATTGAGCATATTGAGAAGGAAGTTGGTGAGTAACATAACCTCCGAAAAAAGTTTTACGTGCATTTGTTCATTGGAAAGTCATCATCATCATACCAGCAATAGGACGTGCACTGCTGACCATAGAGCTACCCCATACATTGTGCGCCCTGGACACAACGGCTCCCAGCAACCTTTATTAGGTCATCTTTCCATCTAGTGGGAAGCCGTCTTACGCTGCTTTTTCAAGTGCACCACGCACTTAGTCTACTCTACTCTAGCACCTTTCTGCCCCAACGGCATTAAATGTAATTATTTATTTTGCCGGAAGCATGGTTGTGTAAAGGTATTTATACAGGTTGTTTGGTAATATACTGACGATATTCAAGTGACGGTTTCTCAAAACATGAAAAAATACTTTTCGAAAACAAAAATTACTAGTTATATTATCAAATTTTAAAGAAATTCGACTAATTTTAGGTGATTAGTTCGGTATAAAATTTACTGCCTACTCTTGCAATCGATATTCACAAACAAAGGCCGATTTGATGTCTCTTTCGGAAATGGCTGCGGGTGTTGGGTTAGAAAGGGGCAACAAGAGTTTTTTCGAAACGTCACCAATACCTACAGTATCTGTGGTTAGATGGCAAGCATCATGCAATAGCATAACATAAGTTTAAAAATGTGTTTGTTTTTACATGCCAAAATAAATTTCACATTTCTATGGTAAACATTTCACAAATTTATTTATTATACTCATCAAAATAACCCCTTTCATTTTTGTGCGTATATTATCAAACACCCTATATATAGTTATGATTGATTAGCTTCACAAACTTATTATTTAACTCGGCATGTATTGGAAACTAATAATGAAAAAAATGTGCTGACATCTGCCCTTTTAAAATAGCTTTCATTATTACAGATGTCCCTCAAGAGTCTCAGCCGTCATCCCAAAACGATACACCGAAACTAGTCCACAGAACCTCGTTCCTTACCACGTAAGATATATTTTTTTTATATTTAGAATTATATAGTGCCATCAACTTATCTGGCACATCGACATCGCGTGAAGGCTTCTGAAATTGTATGATTTTTCTCGGAACTTGTCGGAACACATGTTTCCCCTTAACTAACTTTGCCTAAAAGTGCTTGTTCAATATATATTAGCAACGTCGTCACCAGACCTAATAAGTTTGTGGCACTCTGGGTGCAGGCCAGATTGATGAGACGTAAGGCGAAGACGTGGCCCCCCTTTCATACAAAATGTATATAAGCCTCACGCGTGCGCTCCCGTCTTCTTTGTATATTTTGCGTATATTTTTATGTTTTCACAGCTAGAATGCTATACCGATTTTGATTTTATATTTTGTTGACGGACTTTTTCTCGGATATCGTAAAAAGTAACTAGTTATTTTACCATCAAGGATTTGGGGTTCCACATATAATTCGTTTTATCAAATAAGCAAGCGATACTTTTATTATATTTAGATTCGAAAGTAACTCTGTCTGTCTGTAAGTTTTCACGACTAAACGGCTGGACCGATTTAGATGAAGTTTGTTATATGATTAGATTATGACCGGGATTGGAACAAAGGCTACTTTTACCGTGTGTGCAGAAGAACGGTATTGTTTTATTGACAAACCACGCGTGCAAAGCCGCAGGTGGCAGCTAGTTTTATAATAAAGTGCAAGGGGCTACGTCTTCGCTTCGTGCTCGCGTAACAACTCTTCTTTCGGGCTTGCACATAAGGCGACATTACACAACTATTATGTTTATTGGACCACCTAAGTTAATCACGTGATAAATCCCGTATTTATAATAATGACATGGTAACCCTCCTGATGTATATTTTCAGGTCCGCTGGAGAAGCCGGATTGGGTCGAATCTTACTATCGCTTCGTTACAGCATGCAAAATCAAACTTTGTTCGTCGTTGTGCACAAAATTATGTAAGTTTGGTTTACATACTCAATTGTGGAAACTATATTTAAGCCTGAAGTGGCTTCTTCCATTATAATCACACCCACTTGTTCCCAGTGTGGGAGCATGGAAAACTTATGAGTGAGTGGTCCTTAGATAATCAGTAATCTATTTTTCGTAGGAACATACCTCTGAAGGACCCTACCAATGTGCCTGATCCTTATGTCAAGCTGTATTTGCTTCCTGGACGTTCAAAGGACTCGAAGCGTAAAACAGTGGTAAGTGTTAAAATCACGTGTTAGTCAACCGTGTAGTTGAAACCGTGCACGAGAGCCAGTACAAAACAAAACAAATAATGCCCTAAGCATACGAACGACGTCCGATCGCCGACGACGATAATCGATATCATAAAAACACTTATAGTCCCAATATAATATTATCTATTCAGTTGATTAATTTAGTCCAACCAACAATTCACGCTGCCCACCTGTACAACCTATTTGGTAATGTACGATATTAATTTTAAACACATATCTGGATCGTTTTAACTAATTTAAAGGTGGGTTTAATTCCGGTAGCCTGAATATTTATCCAGTAATCGGTACATCCAATAATAGCTCGTTCCTTTCACGCACCCGCAAGATGTGGAATGACCTTCCTCCGGAAATTTTCCTGAATGGCTTCAAAATTAGCCATTAGCCCTAGACGTGTTTTTATTTAATAGCGTACACAACAAAACACGTAGTATATGGACGGTTAGAATATTTTTTCTTAACCGACAGCCTATCTAATTTGTTCGTTCAATTGACAGCGTCGCTAGTGTCTACTCAACAGCCGCGTTGTATCTAGAACTAATCCCGACAAGTAAAAATTGTTTCCTTGCCGGGATCAGTTCAAATTTCGTACACTTGAACAGATAAGATACTGGCACTGTAACGATTTTTTTATAGAAAGTTTACTCCTATTTAGTTTTAAAATTCACCTCAACAATTCCTTAACCTAATATGATATTTGCAGGTTGTAAAAGACAACTGCATGCCGGAGTACGACGAGCAGTTCGAGTGGGTGATCCCTCACGCGGAGCTGCACTCGCGGCAGGTGGAGGTCACAGTCGCGACGCACAAGGGTTTCCTCGGCGGCAGCCCTATTATTGGACAGGTAATCCAACAGCCCCCTTCTTCTCTAACTTCAAAGACAACATGACAGAAATGGTCTATGAATTTTAGTCGTGTTCGTTTGTATATGTACTGTTAGTGCAATATGCTGTAATTCTCATGATTGGAAACTGGGAGAAAATCAATCATAGGTTTTAACAACTCGTGGTCGTTACAAAATTAGATAATGATCTCAAGGGGTGTATTTTCGTGAGGTGTTAGCTGTGTTAGTTTTCCTCTCGTTCTTTTTTATCTATTAGCTCCAAGCGGACCGATCATTCAAAGTAGAATCATGAGCGTATAATATTTTTTGTTTTATAGCGCCGAGCGGACCGAATCAGTCAAAGTAGAATCATTATTTTTTTTATTTCTTAGCTCCAACCGGATTTAATCATTCTAAGTAGAATCTATGCTTACATATTTTGTAGCGCCGCCGCGCCGGGCGAAGCGAATTATTGAAAGTACAGAGGGAATTCTAGAAAACTTAATGTTAACAATAAACTTAACTTAATCGAAAATGAAAAGCCCCATGATTAAACATCGATGTGAACTCGATGTGTCTCACTTTGTGTATGTAAACACCCTACTATTTGTTCGGCTTCAGGTAGTTGACACTGGGTGTCAAACTACCCTAATGTAGTAATTGTAAGATTTAGAGTATGGCTCCCGATTCCATGGTCATCTGTTGCCTAGTTGGCTAAGCATTCTGCTGATTGGAAATAAAATTGAACCCTGTTCTTTTAACCACCATAAAATAACAGAGACTATATTAAAAAGCTGAAAAAACTGTTGGAGAACTCTTGCTAAGATACTTTATTTTTTCAGGTTGTAGTTCACCTCAACCAATACGAGTTCCGCGAAGCGAAGACTCTGTGGTTCGACCTGATGCCTGAAGCACCCATCAACTAGTTTTCACATTCTAGTAATATGCGCTGTGGTACTTATGATCTTTATTTATTGACTTTTACCTAACATATTTTATGGATCTGATTGCTTAAGCCATAACTGATCTGATCATATAATTATAATGAATGTAAGTCTAAACGTCACTTCTTACAACTGTTAAGTTTTATATTATATCTAGCTAATGCTTTATGAAAGTGATGGCCTTTTATACAAGAACCGTTTTTGACATATATATTCAAGAGATTCTTATGAAAAACTTAAAATTAGTAGAAAAATCTATTAATATACACATTGTAGTTATTCATTATTTTACAAATGTTTGCTAATGTTTAAATTCTGTGCTTTTGTTTTGTAATGTTATTTGTTTATCATGCGCAAGATTGTTTTAACATTTACCTCTTATGATTAATACAATATCAGTATTTAATTTTTATGAAATCAGCTTATGAAGTTAGCATTTATCTCTTGTTAACTAAGTTTCAACAACTGAGATTTTGTTTATAGTTTTATATTGCTTTTTACTATTGTATGTAATAAAATGTTCAAAATATGTTTGTTTTATATTTCAAACCACATAGACTAAAATTCTTAAATATTAACTCTTACATTTGGACAAAATTGAATGCATTTGTTAACAATTCGTGGCAGTCTTACACAATGTATAGTCCATTACTGAAATTAATCAATATTACATTATCTCACACACTTTTAAGTCAAAATCAGCGTTCCATTGTGTTGGGTACAATCTTCTGAGCTATTATTTTTCCATAGCCGCCGCGGCCTCCGTCATAGTCTGTTCTATATTCATCTCTCACCTGAAATATAAATTAGGTAGTTACTAAATGCTGTAATACATACATCAAATACAAGCAATATAAGTTTAAAAACTGTTACCCGACCAAGTAATACCTAATAGGTTGGGGAAAAAGTCTTTTCGCATTAAAGTATGTATGAACTTTTAATAAAATCTCTTTAGCTATACTAGTATTTGTATCTGGCTGGTTTTGGTATCATTCAAAGTTTAAATTTTAAAGAAGATAATTCCAAATTCAAATTAGGAAAATGTGTGATTTTTATTTGTTTTTCGTACTGTAAAGATAAGTGAATCTAATGAAGAAATTCGATACATTTTAAAATTTTACTACAAAAAAGCTAAAAATGCAACGCAAGCCGCGAAATAAATTTGCGATGTTTATGGACCTAGTGCAGTGTCTGTGAGAGTAGCACAAATTTGGTTTAAGCGTTTTCAATCCGGAAATTTTGATGTCAAAGATGCACGTCGCTCTGGTCGCCCTATTACAGATAAAATTGATGCCATTTTTGAAAAAGTGGAGCAAGATCGGCATATCAGTAGTTACAACGTACCTGAAGAACTGGGAATTGACCACAAAACCGTTTTGGCGCATTTGAAAAAAACTGGGTACACAAAAAAGCTCGATATTTGGGTACCCCACGAGCTAACTGAAAGAAACCTAATGAACCGTGTACTCATTTGTGATTCTTTATTACGACGTAATGAAACCGAACCATTTTTGAAGAAACTGATAACTGGTGATGAAAAGTGGATCACGTACGACAAGAACGTGCAAAAAAGGTCGTGGTCAAAGGCCGGTCAGGCTTCACAGACTGTGGCGAAACCAGGGTTAACTCGCAACAAGGTGATGCTGTGTGTGTGGTGGGATTGGAAGGCCATTATTCATTATGAGCTGTTACCACCAGATAGGACCATCGATTCTGAACTCTACTGCGAACAACTGATGAGATTAAAGCAAGAAGTTGAGAGAAAGCGGCCGGAATTAATCAACAGAAGGGGTGTGGTTTTTCATCATGATAGCGCTAGACCTCACACATCTTTAGCCACTCAGCAAAAATTAAGAGTTTGGCTGGGAGGTGTTAATGCATCCGCCTTTTAGTCCTGACCTTGCACCTTCAGATTTCCACCTGTTTCGGTCTCTTCAGAATTCTTTAGGCAGTGTCAGGTTAACATCACGAGAGGACTGCCAAAACCACTTGTCGCGGTATTTTGATCAGAAGCCCCAAAATTTTTATAGCAATGGGATCATGTCCTTACCTACAAGATGGCAAAAAGTTATCGAACAAAATGGTACCTACATACTTTAGTTGAATGTAAATAAACTATAATAAAAAATGTTATGGATTTTCTTAAAAAATGTGAAGAAACTTTTTCCCCAACCTAATATGTCGATGGTAGCCTATACACCCCGACCATAATAATGACTGGATTTATTGATCAAAATTGGATTAGTATACACGCTACAGTGGAACATACATCCAGCCTGCTAAGAAGATAACCCTCCCTTTTGGCTTTGCCGTAGTTGGGTAAAATCGTAGACTAAGTCACCTGGACCATAAAAACCAACCAATTGGACAGACTACTCATCAAAATAGGATGAACAGTTTAGACACTACGCCGGTACATAGGTAACTAAAAATATACATACATAGACTGCTAAAACATAAGCCTTCCTTTTAGGATGCTTACAAAACTCCACAACTGCACTGCACCACCACCACCCTGAACTGCTTTCTGTGTGGTGCTCTAAAGCTGCCACTTCAGATGCTTCATATTGCATTTAGTTCCCATAGAGCATATCTCTTATTCTTTTGTTATGAAACTTCTCAAAATTATTCAGGTATGAAGTATCAGTCATTCACTAAAGTTTCCACATAAAGAATAGGAACAGTATTAAAGCTTAGTACAAGAAGCAAAAACAGTTGCACACACACATAGATGTGCATGTATGTGGATCTCAGATCAATTTCTTTGAAGCTTGACCGACTCGACCTGAGATCTTCGTATCCATGCAGCTGTTTTTGCTAGTTATACTAAACTTTACATTTATTCTTATCTAATTTGTGTTTGAACTATGCTCAAAAGTTATGGATACCTGTCCACCAGTTTTACCACGTCCATACTGCCGACCCTCAATAAAACCAGCATCCCAGTCACATCTAATTATTCTATCATCTAATCTTGTACCATTTATGAATCTGAAAAATAAAAAATGCAAAATTCAGAATGACTTGGAAGATGCTTGTTGGACACTTAGTAAGCTCCTCAGTTTTAAAAAAAAAGAATGGACCTGTTTATTTTATTCAAAAATCTTAAAGATTTCATCCTTATATGATCACTTTTAAAACTGCCAAATCTGAAGTTAATAATTATTAAAGATTAAATTATTCTGTCTGAATCCCTAGATATATTATTATAGCAATACAACAGAATGATAATTTTATTTTAAGTTGAAAATTCAGGATTTAAGCTTTCTTTTGCTTACTCACCTCATACAGTTTTCGGCATCCTCTCTCGTGTAGTATTCTAGAAAGCAAAATCCACAGGGTGTTTTCTTGTACTTGTCCAGGCCCATTATAACTCTTCGTATGTCTCCGGTTCGTGAAAACAATTCATATAATTGTTCTTCTGTTGTGTAAAATGACATATTACCAATATACAGGGTAGATGTTGCTCGCAATAGCTTTTCTTGTTCATTTCTTGAACCCTGAAATAAAAACAAATTTCGTGTATGTTATGAAGTATATAATATTATGCGGGTAATGCGGGAAAATGAATAAGTATTATGTTTTGAGAGTGTTAAAATGTGTAATATCATTAGCAGCTGTCTCAGCACAAGAATGGCGTATATATTTAAACGAAACCTTTTACAGTACGGAGAGGGCATAAGCCTGGGTGTTTAATGTAAAATTAGTGAAGGACTAATTATTGTTCATCAAGTAAGATAGAAATACCTTGAAATGTTGGTCACGATATGAACTTATTTCTACGGAAGAGTTCATAGCATCAAATGATCGCTTCATCTCGAAAATATGTCAGGAACTATCACTATTGGTAGAAGTATTATAAATCTTTCAATAAACACCGAAAAGATTAGTTTTAGGGACACAAATCTATAAATTAGATGAAATAGCACGCAGCAGCGTCACGACACGACACAACAAAAAGTTGAAAATGAATGAAGTTAAGATGTCACTGTCACTGTGAAATTCTGAATGAACATATTGACCGTTAGTGATGCCCACAAGATGACTAAAAGTTAGTTTATGTTAGTCAATCGATCGATTTTTTGTTAGACGCTGTAGAACGTTTTGTTCTATTCATTCATTCAACCACTCTTCTCCTCACTCCCTCCCTCCCTCCATCCACAAACAATCCACCCTTCCCTTCCCTCATCTCTTCATTTCCGTTTTGTTTGATTTTGTTTTGTTTCGATTGCTGCTTGTTTTTAACGAATGCTAAATGTTTTTGGTATTTTTACTCAACGATTGTGTTTTGTCACCCACAATTTACCTAACACTCCTCTGCATGCAGTGAATTTTTATTTAGTGGGTAAACTAAGCGAAATGTCTCTCCTCAATGAACTTGAATCCCTGGATGAAGAAGTAAAAGAACTCTTACAAAACTACAAATTTAAAAAAGCTACAACTTACGAACCGTGTACCCTTAAAAACTATAGAGAGTGTCTAATTGCGCTCAACGAAGTAAGTACATAGATACTTCCAGTTATTTAAAACTTCGGCATATTGCAATAATCTTATTTCACTTTACTCTTTCAGGAATTTGGTCTCCTCAATTATAACTACGTATTCAACCCACACATCGATTTAGACGACAATACTTTGCGACCAGATGCTCTTGTTAAACTAATCAACGCAATATGGATATTGTTACACAATTACAAAAACATATCAGAAAAGTCTGAGAGGTTAATGGAGCAGAACCACATCCTTGAACATAACAATAAACAATTGAATGTAAGTACACACCTAGACATCTTAAATTATCCATTACTTCATCACAAGGAAGCCAAACAATCTATTATTTATTGTAAACTTAAGGATTATTTATAAAGTATCTAGTTCTCTTTTCAAGTAGGTAGATGTGGTGAAGGGGTGCGCAATTTAAGACAAGTATCTCTACTATAAGTTACCTTTAGTGTGCATGTATGCCTAATTGGGTTATACTGTTATACAGGATGTTGAAAGGGTTGGGTATATGAATTTCGCGAAAAATTTGAGTGTCAGTTTTCTTAGTACTTACCCCTTTGCCATCTCCACTATTTTAATAAATGGCATTTGTCAATTTAGTAGTTTTAAATTGACAAAATGAAATACCATTTATTGAGAAATTGATTGTTCTTTGAAGTTACATAGTTTCTAGTTACTGATATTTCTTACCACTTACCATTTTTAGGGTATGCTTGGGAAGATGAAAGACAAACTTAATTTGGAGAAGAATGAATCAAAGGCTTGTGTGGCCTCTGCTCAAAGAATAGCCGACAACTCAGATGTGATGCTGCACAAACTGACAGAAACCCACTTGAAACTGAAACAAGTCACTAAACAGAAGGACACTTGTGAAAAAACCCTAAAACATGAAATAGCAAGGCTCAAGTCAGAGAATGAAAAATTACTTGATAGAGTTAGGAGTAAGAGTAAGTTTTTGTATTTTCAAATAAATTTTGAATAATGCATAATTTCTTGGTATATTTTAGACCATTAAATCTTTGCACATTAATAAAGCAATAGTATGGGGAGTGGGGCTGCATACATAAGTTAGCAATGCTAACTTAATTTCATTTTCATTAAATTTAATTTCATAAACCACCATGATCAGTTAGAGATAAGACGCTTCTAAAGCATTGTTGAAATTAACATAGATTTATTCCTAAAAAAGTTTCTGGGAAAATGCAATAGCCATTCTTTTCTTTTGTTGTTCTTACTTAATGTTTTGCTCTCAGATTGTCCACCCTGCAGTGAGGGGTGTGACATGACCCTCCTCCGACTGAAGGAAAGAGAGAAGCAGCAGAGAGCTGTCATTGCAAAGCTGCAGAAGAACAACCAAGACTTGCTAAGAGAGGTCTTGGTCATGAAGGAGGAAATCATTCTTGGAGGACTACATCATTATAAAATTGATGATGCTACTAAGAAATGAATTCCTTGGTATACACTCCGACAAAGGGATAAGTGACAGGGTCATCATCATCATCATCTTCCTGCATTATCCTGGATTACATGCAGTTAGCACAACATATTTTTTTTCCATATCATTCTATCAGCCATCATCTCATATATGTGAGCAGAAATATAAAAATTAAAAATTGCTTGTTTGCTAATTCACTGGTTATTATGCTATTTAACCAAACTAAAGGGATGTATACTGGTTGTTTGTTAGCATAGTGTTATGTTTGCTTAGACATAAAATCTTATGTATCTTAAATTGAAAGTATCTCTATGCCATGCCTGGCTACTTTTTTAGATGTTATCTATATTATCATGAATCTCACAAACCTTTGACAATTTTACAGAAATTATGTACCTATGTTTAAAGTTTTACCTTATAATATAACAGTAAATGGCTTCACACACGTCAGCTATAATGTATATTAATGTACATTACGTTCCAGGATGTATAGCTTTAAATTATCTTAATGTATCACACACACAACAGGTATGAACACAAGATACACACAGATATACAATATGTAATGTATCTTTCCCTTTATTCCATTGGCATACATCCCGATTGATGCACTACTGTGTGTAACTCTGTTTATCACAGAAACTTTTTGAACATTATTTTCGACGAGAGATATACGGAAATGTATTGAGATGTATCGAAATATAAATGTATATTTTCGTATCGCTCTGTATCTTAAGATACGAAGATGTAAAAATATACATTATTGCTGTCATGTGTGGTCTCCTGACGATTTCTATGGAAAGATGTAATTCATTCATTTATTTACTTCAGATGTCAAAGATCCGTATTTGTTAGTAAAAATAAAAAACTTAATTAAACATGTCAAATGGATTAGTACAAGTGTGCTTAGTTAATTCAATTTATAATTTAGTTATATTCGACTCATTATATGCATATACACAAATAATTAAAATAAAATACAAAGAAAGAGATGAAGTAAGTAAAATGATGATGATGAATGAGATGAGAAAAAGTAATGGGATGCATCATGCTATGATGTACATCTTTACATTATAGCTGCCGTGTGTGAAGCCCTTAATACTATTTTGAAAGATCAGAATCTCACGATCTCCTTGGCGCAGTGGGCGAATAGCCGGCTGAGACGCAGAAGGAAGCGGGTTTGATTCCCGCCGCGGAACAAATGGTTGCATGATCTGCAGATATTTGTTCCGGGTCTGTATGTATTTACAAAAAAAAAGTGTCTAATTCCCACAGTACAAGTTCAGCCTAGTTTGAGGCTAGATAGCGCTTTGTGAAATGTCCAGCAATATTTATTATGTTTTCTATCTTATTCAGTTAGAATAAGTTACTAATTGCCGTTGTAATTGTAAGCCTAAGATAACTAAGATCTAATAAATGTGATATTTTTTGTAACTGTTACCTGAACTAACTGTCCAAATGCATGCTTTAAAGTAGGAGTATAAGTTATACTGTCTTATTTATAAATTTAACCGCTGTAAACAATGTCTTTGACAGTAGGTAAATTCAGTAATTTCATGTTTCTAATAATAAAAACAGGAAAAGAGATGCATACACTAAATTGCTACATTTATAAATAAGATAAGTGGTTGTGACTAAAACTTCCCTAGAATTAGGGAAAATTTGTATTTTAATGTAAGTTTGGTTGCTATTAATAATACCTTAATTCATAGTAAATATTAAGTTCCTACAATGTCAAGGTGGCCTTAACATTAGTTACTTTGTTATTAGATAGATGTTGAACGGATTTTGTTGTTTAATTCAGAGCACGCGATAAAACTAGAACTAAGAATCTAAATTTTAGAATAGCGCCTTGCTTAACGTAAATTCTTGTGACGCTTTTCGTCGACAATAGGAGCTATAATAGGAATATGTACGCATAATGACGTTACTAACACAATTGAGTGCGTGTGTCCGCCAAATCAGACTGTACGCTCATAGAATTAATTAGCTAGTTAGTACCTACAGGGCTATGTCGGTCGACGTGAATCCACGGCGGCGTATCATAGCTTCGCGCGAACTGAATCACCGTCACCGCACGATCATTCCGCAGTGACCACTCAAACCGCGCGCGCGCGTTCCTTCTACAATCATTCCACTATCGCGAACATTTCAAGATTGATAACATCATTATATCACTGATAAGAAACTTCAAGGATCTGCAGTCAGTTCTTGTGAACGATTAGTGAAACAATACTGTGCTCATTTTGTTTGTGTGATCTATGTTGCGGCACGCAGTATGGGGACGTCGAAGAGATTGAAGATCACGGTGGTCGGCGATGGTATGGTCGGCAAGACTTGCCTGCTCTACGTGTACACTAGAAACGAATTTCCAGAAGAATACGTTCCTACAGTGTAAGTACTCTGTACTCGTAGTGGATTTGATTAGTTACGGTACGTTATCTGCGGCTTTGAGGCAGGTGTGACGACACGACTAGGTCACTAAGGCGGCCGCTGAGACGTGCGCTCGCGCAGAGGAATTAGCGGTTGGATGCGGTAATATCGTTATCATTATCATCTGTGTAATTACCTCTATGTCCTTAAGTCGGCATACCTACTTTACATTTTTAAATATCTACATACATTTTAACTTAATGTTATAGGTACCTACGTGGATAATTTACCGTATTGTGGATTTTACTGTACTCGTATGTCAACTGTTTTCCTTTACGATTCACAAACAATAAGCAACCGGTTATCACATAACTGAGTCATGAGTGGTATTATTGAAATTGATCGATGGTTTCTCCAGCCAAAGTTTGTTTACTTAATAACTTGAGTTTTGTTAACCTTGCTCATCGCGCGGCTGTTGAAGTTGAAAGGAAGTGATGATAAATTATTTACAACTTATAGTTTACGTCATTTGTAAAGATAGGTCCGCGGTGACTAATATCAATAAAATTAATAGGTACAAGGAAATTGTCAAATAAATAACACCCACCCAATAGACTCCCTGTATTGTGGGTAGTTAAGCATTTAAAACTAATAAGTAATTAAAAACTATTGACAACTCGATTGAGTATTGTTTATTATCTAAACAGCTGAACAGATTTTTAACAAATGACGATTTGCGAAAAGTTGAAGAACAAAATATTGTTCGTGTGAGTGAGGACAATCACCCCGTTCGGGTATCTTTCTAAAGCATCCTGTATAAATTCCTTGTAACTCCTAGGTATATATTAGGTTGGGGAAAAAGTTTCTTCACATTTTTTAAGAAAATTCAAAACATTTTTAATATAGTTTATTTACATTTACAAAAAGTATGTAGGTACCATTATGTTCGATAATTTTTTGCCATATTGTAGGTAGGGATATGATCCCATTGCTATAGAAATTTTGGGGCTTCTGATCAAAATACCGCGACAAGTGGTTTTGGC
Source organism: Philereme transversata (assembly GCA_963924445.1). Taxonomy (NCBI): domain Eukaryota; kingdom Metazoa; phylum Arthropoda; class Insecta; order Lepidoptera; family Geometridae; genus Philereme; species Philereme transversata. The sequence continues at coordinate 10,997,888 of OZ004350.1, read as the reverse complement.
AGTCCTCTCGTGATGTTAACTTGACACTGCCTAAAGAATTCTGAAGATACCGAAACAGGTGGAAATCTGAAGGTGCAAGGTCAGGACTATACGGTGGATGCATTAACACCTCCCAGCCAAACTCTTTTAATTTTTGCTGAGTGGCTAAAGATGTGTGAGGTCTAGCGTTATCATGATGAAAAACCACACCCCTTCTGTTGATTAATTCCGGCCGCTTTCTCTCAACTTCTTGCTTTAATCTCATCAGTTGTTCGCAGTAGAGTTCAGAATCGATGGTCCTGCCTGGTGGTAACAGCTCATAATGAATAATGCCCTTCCAATCCCACCACACACACAGCATCACCTTGTTGCGAGTTAACCCGGGTTTCGCCACAGTCTGTGAAGTCTGACCGGCCTTTGACCACGATCTTTTTCGCACGTTCTTGTCGTACGTGATCCACTTTTCATCACCAGTTATCAGCTTCTTCAAAAATGGTTCGGTTTCATTACGTCGTAATAAAGAATCACAAATGAGTACACGGGTCATTAGGTTTCTATCAGTGAGCTCGTGGGGTACCCAAATATCGAGCTTGTACCCAGTTTTTTTCAAATGCGCCAAAACTGTTTTGTGGTCAATTCCCAGTTCTTCAGCTACGTCGTAACTACTGATATGCCGATCTTGCTCCACTTTTTCAAAAATAGCATCAATTTTATCCGTAATAGGGCGACCAGAGCGACGTGCATCTTTAACATCAAAATTTCCGGATTGAAAACGCTTAAACCAAATTTGTGCTACTCTCACAGACACTGCACTAGGTCCATAAATATCGCAATTTTTTTTCGCGGCTTGCGTTGCATTTTTACCTTTTTTGTAGTAAAATTTTAAAATGTATCTAATTTCTTCATTACATTCACTCATCTTTACAGTACGAAAAACAAATAAAAATTACACATTTACCTAAATTGAATTTGGAATTATCTTCTTTAAAATTTACACTTTGAATGATACAAATAGTATAGCGAAATAGATTTTATTACAAGTTCATACATACTATAATGCGAAAAGACTTTTTCCCCAACCTATTATTCACAGGATCTTTCGATTTTCTCTAGGCTTTGGTTTCTGATTTTGACCGAACATTCAATCATGCCAAATTTCACCCAATTAAAAAACATATAATTAGTTTTTAATCCACGAATGAACCGTTTTAAACCAGGTTTCCATAATATGTATACTCCTGGCACATTAGTTAGGATTCGCTGTGTGTGTAGTGGGTGAGAAACTGCGAGTAGGTCTTACATGATATCCGAACAAATACTAATCATTAGAGGATTCGGCTACTAGTGGATTATTTGGGCTATATATATATCCATTATAGGTAGGTAGTTAATAAGCGGCATTACAGTAGGTATCATTACAACTCAGATATCATTAGTTACTTCGTTACATATTTTTTTACCAAATAAAACGGGGGCAAAATGCCTTTAATAACAGAAGGAATATACAATTATGTACATGACTAAATACAGAAGAATCAGTTAAATCATCTAAAGATCGTTGCAAACTATAGTTAATTGATCTCTAGAAGCCTATCATCATCACATCACGCAACTTAAATATACCGAATCGAAACTAAAGGTGGCAAAGATACTTTAGAAATAAACACTTGCGTAACAGGAAGCTATGACATGATACATTTACTAAAAAAAATACAACTGTTTTTAGACCGTTTTGAACCATCTGTATCGACATAAGTTGATCGACTACTGCTCGTACACTTGTAGAGCCTTTGATAATCTTACATCTACCTACAGTTTTTGCTACCATTTCCCAACACTAATAGTCTACGAGTAAGACGGCTGACGGACAGACAGAGGCACTACGAAACTAAGTATTTAATTAAAATGGTATGAGTAACATAACATATGAGTAAAATAAAACATTTTTATTAGAAGCAGTAAATAATTACTTATCTCATTTATAGATGGTTGGTTGTGACATTATGTTGTCATTCTTGCGGAAGAAAACACAAATTGGCAACGACTTGTCTGCTAAAATTGCACACACTGGCTACTTCGCATTACGAATAGCACTATTTATAAAGTCAAATAGCTCGGAGCATTGTTGTATTGTATCTGCACGATCGATGCTTCCTTCCTAAGAATCTGCCCGTCAAGTTCGATTGCTTTACTGTTTCTATATATATGTCTGTCTGGCAAATTACAATAGACCATTGCCTAATGTTAAACGTTACAGCTAGATATGTAATATCATTAGCTGCTGCACGCGGCTTCTCGCGCGTTGTTTGTCCGCAAAAACATTACCCTCCTGCGCAGTCGGGTAAAAAGTAGAAAGGATGTACCTACGTCTAGCAAATTACAATAGACCATCGCACAACGTAATACGTTGCAGCTAAATGTATAAAATCATATGCATCGGGTTTAAACAATTATGACACGGTATAGTCAATGCGACTAAAATTGGTCTCGCGTAGATTTTGATTGGACCTAGTTCTTTCATATAAAACTATTCCAGGCAACACCGTTTTTTTTAAGATTTATGTTAAGATGATTCACACACATACTTAGTTAGGTACCTATTTACCGTATCATTACGGACGGTATTGGCATTTCGCTTATTTATTGTTGAATCGCACAAACATAATCATCAATCATGTTTATGTTCGAAGATTGTACGCATCGATGTTATTTATTTAATTGGCTGTTCATCGCCTTGTGTGTTCTTACTCAACTAATTAGGTGAATTTTTTAGAAAGATTTACTGTCATGTCATTATTAGGGTAAAATTTTGCAAATGGTTGTTTACTTCTAATTAGGTAGGAAGGTAATGTAGGTATGTACATAAGGTTTGGCATAGGTGTAGGTATTTTATAGTTAGATACAAATTTAAGCGAGAAAATATCGTCTACCTAAGTAAGTCAAAACTTGCTGCACTAATTACCACTTAATTGAGATAGGAATCGTTGACTTGATTTATAAATATGGCACTCAGGCATATTATAGCTATATCAGTGATTATTTATAATATTGATTAAATCATAAATATATTTTTTATTTAGTTTCGACAACTATGTCGGCCACATCACGGTTGACGGAGAGGAGGTTGAAATGGCGCTGTGGGACACGGCGGGACAGGAAGACTACGAACGACTGAGGCCACTTTCATACACTCATGTAAGTTTATCTAAAACCCTAGTTCATTATGAACTTTGAACCCTTTACCCTTGGATTGGAATAAAGAGTAATCTCCGTAATCAGAGCTTGCGTTGAATGATCAACAAATAAACATTTAATTCAAAGTAAGTTCGTATGAGCAAGTAGCAAACTTATGATGTTCTTTTTTTTTAAAACTGGTTAGATCTTTCTTTGACCACAATCCCACCTGATGGTAAGCGATGATGTTGTCTAAGATGAAGCACGAAGATCTAGAAGAAACCTATTCACTCTTACCTTAAAGAGACCCAGATTGTATTCTTTAGGAAAAACAGACGATGGCAAAGTGTTCCATACCTTAGCTGTACGCATCAAGAACGTAGAACCAAAACGATGTGTGCGAATGTGTATCAACTAGGTACGGATGGTACTGAGCCGTGCGCCTGCTTGCCCTTTGATGGAAGGGAGATGGATGGTGTTAGACGTTTTTGAGCTGATCTTAGCAAACAACTACTTATAAAGCAAGACCGAAAATTGGCCAGTAGCGGTAAATTATGAAATATTAATTTATTCACCACGGAATCAAATTGCATAACATTGACATGTCATATTGAAAATATATTAGTAATATTCCAAATAAACAAAATAAAATATGATTTACATTGTGGTATTACTCACGCAGACCAGAAAATTAATAAACTATCGTTTAGTACAAGGATATTTATCTGACCTATATTTCATAACCATTAAAACCATATTTCATGACGTCTGCTTTTCCCCTATCGGTAATTTGAAAATGTTGTATTCCAGACGGATTGTTTCCTAGTGTGCTACTCTGTCAGCAGCCGCCCATCCTTCGAGAATGTAATCCACAAATGGTATCCTGAATTAAAGCATTTTAGCCAAGCAGTACCGATAGTATTAGTAGGTAAGATGATGATATGAAGAATTAGGTGAAAATTCAGCGTGATTAAAATTGTTTTCTTTATTCTTTATTGTACACAAATAGATTTAGACAAAAACAGCTTACAAAATGGACATGTACAAAGGCGAGCTAATAAGAGTTTTTAATTTTTGAGTTAAATTGTTTATGTCGAGTTTGAGGAACGGCTCTAACCGCAATTCAGAACAATAATCAATGTTAATTTCAATAGAAATTAGAAATCACATTTTCGCGGGTGCTAGCTTAGGGTTTGGGCAAATAATACGAGTTCTCACTGTTAGTTTGTTTCGTTGTATTTGTGCGGCGTTTTACAATGGAACGGCATCACAATGTCGGTGATAAATTAAGATAACTACCAAGTCTAAGAGTATGTACTATTAATGATGGCGGCCTTTCTCTGTAAGATCCCTGAATTTCCTGTCCGCTTGATTCAACCAAACTCTCTAGGATTCGTTCAGAAACCTTGCCGGTAGCCAACCACGAGTTATTATCTGTGGTCTAAGGTCTGCATGACACGCTACACCATACATATAAATATCTACTTTTTCATACATTGCGTTTAGTGCGACTAATAAGTATATATACCTACACCAGTAGTCCATTTCCATCACTCCCTGTCACGTGGAGTGATTAATTAAAAATCGAGCTCACACACATGAAGACCCCACTGACTCCACTCCAAAGGCTCCAAATGGGCGGGCGTAGTGGGCTGAGATGCAGGAGTTTGCGGGTTCGATTCCCAGAGTGAATTGTTTACGCAGTCCACTTGAGATTATTTGGCACATACGGACGGTTTTTGGAATGGAGTCCTCGTGTATGCCCAGATTCCCTGTGCCGTGCGCCGCGCCGTGGGTATCAGGAACCACGAGTAGGTTTTATTTCACGAAGGCCGTTCTGATGCTAACTGCTGCACCGACCCGTTTTGGAGAGTTTAAACTCTTATTAGGTTAAAAGTTTTAATATGGGTTTTAGTAGTTTTGTTATTAGTTGTATTTAAGCTTTGACTGTAATTATGAAGCAATGTGATGTGAACATATTGTGTGCATGCTCTACTAAACGTGAAATAGAACAACTAAGTAGCTATGGTTTCTTTCATTTGTAAATATACTCTGTGCACCTCTGTCCATTATTCCCTGCTTCGCTCATTATTTTCTATCCAAAGGTTGCCTGGAAGAAATCGCTTTCAGCGATAAGACCGCGCATTGTACTATATTTCGCATAAATTCGTTTTTTTTTAAAGTACCTATTCCTGGTGTACAATAAAGAATGATTCTATTCTATTCATGGTACTACAAAAACTAGACTCGAAACTAATATTAGATCATGCAAATACCTACTATAAAGTTCCGCTTGGAGAAGTAACTAGATGTAACATTTTTATATTTCACAAATTGAAATATAGGTACTTAGCTAGCGCGCAATTTTATAATTAGATAAAACCAGTAATTTGCAGTCACATAACTACCTATTTAGCATAGGTAATTAAAGGATAATGAGGATGTCCCTACTTAATTGGTGCTTTCAAAAAAGTGAACTCTTTAGTTGAATCACACTTCCATCCTTTGTGTAGTTAAAAATATTTTTTTGTATTATTTTAGCGACGAAAATTGATTTGAGGACACCAGACTCGGAGTCCATGATCACAACACAGGAAGGAAAAAAGTTAAAAAAGAAAATTCGGTAAGTAAACGCATGCAAATTTACCTTGTTACCACAAAAAAGTCAAGCAACCGTTAAAAGCGTGTTTAAAAAAATCCTTACAAATTTTGTATGGGATTTTTTTAATCACGAGCTAAAGTGTTTTTTTTTTTTTTGTGGTAAAAACCTAAATGTTTATTTCATAAAGTCAGTGCATAAAGATTATTAACTTAGGTACACCAAATTTTAAGGAATACCAAATCTAATCATGAAAATAAAATGACATAGACTCTTTACTTTACTCGACTGAGTACCCGCTATAGATTATCAAAATGTGCAAGCTCGTTTACCTCTATTAATTTTTTTTTAATAGACGCGTTTTTTCCTTTTTATATTTTTCTTTCCTGTCTGGAAAGAATGGGGGGGGGGGGGGGGGGGATTTGGCCAGCAGTGGGACACATTGTGCTGACAATAATTATAAATAATTTTTATTTTAGAAAATTTCCTCAATTTAATTAGCAAATAATAATCTTAAAAACACACCTTACAAGATAGCCAATCAAGGGTAATAAATAAGATTATGTTTTTTAGATTTCCAGAAGTTCTTTATCTAAAAAATACCTACACACATAATAAATATAAATTAATATTGCTGGACATTTCAGACAGCGCTATCTAGCCCCAAACTAAGCAGAGGTTGTACTATGGCAACCAGACTACTGATACTTAGGTACTTAAATACTTCGGAACAAATACGTATCTATAGATCATGCAAACATTTGTTCCGCGGCGGGAATAGAATCCGCTACCGTCTCAACCGGCTGTTCGCCTACTGTACCACGGAGGTCGTCAAATAAGTAAGATATTTTCATAAAGTGATCCTGTTTTTGGTAAAATTTAAACTTAGTGATAATGTTTTATCATTATTATAGTGAAAAGTGTCAAGTTATCGTGCGCGAGCGCCGCGCGCCGGCAGCTGCGCTATCGTCAGTTATCTCGCACCGAGCGCTGATAATGCAAACTCCCGATAATAAATGACGAAAGGGACTTGTTAAATAAACAATGCCGGTCAACTAATTAGCAGAATGCAGCAGTGAGTGTTACCATGATCACACAAAACAAAACTGTTTTAATTGCAAACTGATGCTTATTTCACAATGGAACAGGATATTCCAGCCTGACCGCAATAAAAACTCTTCTGTCGTAATTTATTGCAATTTTTCGTAGTGGTTTCAATACCTAATACAGATGCTGTGAAATGACAACATGAGACCTAAATTATGTTCGTGGTACCTATGTCACCGTGAATCAGTCTGTGACTGATTCCCCATTCCCAACCTTTTTACGTAGGTTATTGTAACGTCAACGCAGGATGATCCATGCAAATTCCCCTAACCATGATTAGAAACGAGAATATCACCTACCTAATGTAAGTTAGGTTAACTCAATACCAGATACAAAAGCAAGGAGGTACTTAAAAACGAGCCTAGCATGAATGTTTACGGTAGACTTTAGCGAGATTATCGAAGATGGAATCAGATAACTATGCTGGTTGTACTTTATCTACTAAGTATAACTAATGACAGGCACGTCGTCTGCTGCCATTGGTTAAAATCCATCCATGCTAATAAACTAGTGGTTCGCACCGAACTGAGATCTCGCGAATCTCCCATAAAAACAAAAAAAATATTATTTGTTATCAAAATAGTGCTACAAATCGCATAACCAACTAACTTGACTAACGTTAGTTTCATTCAAATTACAGGTTACGGGAGTTCATGTAAGTTGGTAACACTTTTTTGGGGTAGTAATTGCAGTTATTCTGGATTTCAGACTTTTCCCTCTAATTCAATCAATCAATCAATCAATCATTTATTTTGAACACAATACACACAGGATAGCTTTATACGTAGATGAAACACTGAAAAGTGCAATAGTTAAAACTGTGTCGCACTTTCCAATGCCCGACCTTATGACTAAGGAGACATTGACATTCCAGAGTATCTAATAAATAGTTGAAAGAGACAGAAAAATAAAAAATAAACAAGGAAAATTATACTTAATTAATATTATGATATGATATAATTAATATTAATGTTATGATGCAAGTTTTATAAAAAGCACTTTTATTATAAAGGTTATGTGTGTATTGGGTGTGTGTGGGCGTGTGGGTGTATGCATGTGTGTATGGGTGTGTGTGTGTGTGTATGCGTGTGGGTGTGGGGTGTGTATGTGTGGGGAGTTTTTATATGTGAAGTGAGTAATGTGGGGTGTGCTTAAAGGGTGGGTGTGAGTACGGGTGGGTGGGGTGTGGGAGTATGTGTAGTGTATGCGCATGTTTAAACAGGATAAGTGTGATTATGAGTGTTCGTTATCAGTACTATTTTCTAATTTGTATTAACTCATCATAAGAAAGGGTGAAAAGCCATTTTATAATTACAGTTTTACATTTAAAGTACGTCAGTGGGAAGATATTTAATAATTTATTTATTCTATTGTAGATAATAGGGCTCAAAAAATGGTAGTGCCGGAAGGCCAACACAGTACGGCAAGGTTGGACGATGCACGCTATGTTAGTACGACGGCTAGGTACTGCACTGGACTGGTAGGGGAGGTTGCGATGCTTACGAAGGATAACAGTCAGCACAAACAGTTTCCGGACAGACAAAACTTCCGCAGTTGCATACAGCTCTTGGGTAGAATAGAGCCTAGGCTTATGGTGGATCACCTTAAGAACGGCACTTTGGGCTCTGTCTAGAGAAATGAGTGATGTCTTAGGTGCACCTCCCCAAGCAGAGATACAGTAAGACATGATGGATTGAGTGAGCGCAAAGTAAACTATTTTCAGGGTGTGTTGATCAGCACTTACTCTTAATTTTTTGAAAATATAAATTATTTTTCTAATTCTGGATGTCAGCAATGAAATTTGGGATTTCCAGTTTAGCGTATCGTCAATAAGAACACCTAAATATTTCACAAACGCAGCTCGTCCTAGAGAAGAGCATTCACAGTCTAACTGCGGGTAGGAACAGCATGTGTGCACCTTGATACTGAAACTATCTGGTGGTTGCGACGATGAGTTTGCAGAGAACGTTAAATAATTTGTTTTTTTCACATTAAGTGTTAATAGATTGTGGGAAAGCCACGTTGTCACACAATTTAGTACATTTTCAGAGTGTTGCTTTACTTCATCCCAAGTTTCACCAGTCACTAACAGTGCAGTGTCATCGGCGTACGCGAGAATTTTGCAGTTACTGAGAGATAATTTGCACATTTCGTTCAGATAAATTAAAAACAGAGTAGGTCCTAGGACACTACCCTGCGGTACTCCGTACGTGAGTTGTTCATCTGAGCTCGTGTAATCATCTATAACCACACACTGTGATCGTTCGGTAAGGTAACTTGAGAAAATGCTGAGTGGTATACCCCTGATGCCAATGTCCTCCATTTTATTTAGAAGCAGGGGGACATAGACAGTGTCAAACGCCTTGGAGAGGTCAAGAAACATGCCAACAGTCTTGAGTTTAGAGTCAATATTTTTTGCGATTGTGTCGGTGAGTTCCAGTACGGCATCCTCAGTTGACTTACTGGCTCGAAAACCATATTGATTGTCTGCAAGTATGTGATATTTGTTTAGAAATTTTATTAGTCTTGAGTTTAGGCATTTTTCGAAAATTTTGGACAGAGCATGTACAGTAGGTAGTCAGTACAGAAATTGGCCTATAGTTGTCGACACTGCCTCTGTCCCCTGCTTTATGAATAGGGTGCACTATTGCTTTCTTAAAGACTGAGGGGAAAACTCCGTGTGTGAAGCAGAGGTTTATTACATGTGAGATGATAGGAGCAAGGATGTCTTTAGTAGCTTTAATAATAGAACTAGGTATGCCGTCCCATCCCACTGCACATCCAGATTTAAGCCCCATTACAGTTCTAGATATCTCCTCAGCATCAACATCAAAAAGGACCATAGAATTAGTGTTATCCGACGGTTTATCTTTACTTAAAGAGTCCCTACAGCTTTCAAGTTTATTTTTGTTTTCTATAGAGATTTTAGTGGCTAAACTCTTTCCAACGTTTGAAAAATACTTGTTCACGTGGTTTACAGAATGCTGTGGGCTTTCCAAAAGATTTAAAAGTTCCACTGGCTTGGATTTAATTTTCTTTGTGTTTGTTATTTCCTTAATTATATTCCAAGTAGCTTTGGATTACGTCTGGCTATTTCAAATTAAGTTTTTTCGTATTCACGCTTTATATTCTTCAATAGGTTATTACAAAAGTTTCGGTATCTTTTATATGTTATGTATTTTATGTTGCTTTTCGGATCCATTTTATGTTTTTTATACAGCTTGTCTCTATTCCTTATACATTTAAGAAGGCCAGGAGTAATCCAAGGCTTTATTACTTTTTTCGTAGACGAGATTTTAATGATCTTAGTATGCATACGTATTTTGGATGAGATTATGTTAACAAGTGATGTGGCTGCTTGTTCAGGATCTTCAGAGTTAATAATAGGTGAGAAATCGGTATTATTTATTTCAGATATGACAGATTTCTCGTCAACAGTTTTGGAGGTTCGTTTGGGGATATAAATATTTTTACTATAAAGATCGCAGCAGAGAATTAAGGGATAGTGATCTGTAAGTGTAGAGTTGAGTATAAGTGTCGTGGCTCTTCAATCGGTTTTAAGAATAGCATGGTCGAGACAACTTTCTTTTTGTGACACTAAAGCTAAACGCGTACCAAATTTCAGCACTGTGCGATCACTGGTGTACCCTGTGAATTTTGTCAAAGTTTAGTTTTTATTATGGCTAATAACTTAAAAACTCCTTGGTTTAAACTAAAAATAAAAACATGGTCAAAATGTACTCACAAAGCCCTTTTATAAGACGTGCCATTTGACCGGATAGCCCCGTTTTGATAATTTTACCTCTCTTGAACCCCAATATCTCAACAACTCCTCCACATTTTCAGCTAATTTAGTCACGCCAAAATTGTGCCATCACTACCTACCTATGTATCAAATTTCACGATGATCGGATAAACGCTTCGAAAGTTATCCTCGGACAAACAAACATACATACATACATACAACGCCAACTTGCCTAAGTTGATTTTGAGATCTCGCTTCGCTCGATCAATAAAAATTTGAAATCAAATCGGCTTAAAATACTAGTTCCGGGATAACCTATCTAGACTAGAAGATCGTTAGTAACGTTTACAACTGAGCTTATTATGTGCGTTATATACATATTATTGTGAAATACATGTAATAGTAGATACCTACTACTCAAATCAAGTTGGTCGTACGTTAGACTTACGTCTATGTGTGCGTGCGCCTGTTTTCTCTCGTTGAACTAAACTTAACTTCTGCAACTATCGATATTGTGATAGTACTAAGGAATTCTTCGGCACCTTATTTCGGAGTTGGTAAAGTCTAACACTAAATATGATTGTTCCAGGGCTGTCCACCTTGTGGAGTGTTCAGCGCTAGAGAGGTTGAACATGGATCAAGTTTTCGAAGAGGCGGTCCGAGCGGCGCTCAAGAAGAAAGACGTCAAAAGACGAACTTGCAACTACCTCTGACCTCGCGGCTTTGTACATAATTTATTGCAATTATTTTGGTGACACTGCTCAAAATGTCAATGACCAATACAATGCAGCAAGAGCCTTGTTATAGGGTAAAACGATTTAGAGTTACGTCATGTCTAGATCTATGACGAGAGTGCTGCTAGCACAGGATTTAACTATTAAACCGTTTTACTCGTAAGTTGTTAAATTGTTATCATGCGTGCTACTTTCAGTCGTAGATCCCGTCAACGAGAGCCACCCACCACTTCCTACTTTTCAACTGTTCATATCAATGAAAGCGTTCAAACAACATTATTCTCTTTACTTATATTTAATGTACTTTAAGGACGCTAATACATTTTTGACGCGCTCGAATTTAGGTATTTGAGCCACACACCAGCATAGGCCACGCACACATCGGAGCCGCTTTACGCTCGATTTTATACATTAACTGACTAATCTTGGTACTTGAGAAGGTTAGCGAAAAAAAATTTCATAGAATTGTTGGTTACTCAATTGAGAGGACACCTGTATTGTACTCATTGACTGTTTAATACTAGATGCACCTTAGCTTGTAAAATGTTCATAGTATTTATAATTTGTTTTGTACAGATGTAATATTCAGTATTTAAATAAACGACCAATGTTAAACCAAAATTAAAGTAATACGAAATAACTTTAATTTAAAGTATTTTATGGTCAACATTCCAATGTATTAGTGTAGGCAAGCGAGGAATTCATATTAATTGTACCTACCAAGATTGTACCAAAAATGCTTATACTAAAATAAATATTAAACGTTACTGAAAAGTTTTTATCTCTTACGACGCATTCTGTAAATACCCTTTTAGATTTATTTATATTGCCTTGACATGGATATGACGCGGGCTGCCAATGTATTGTCAATCGGCTATCATTAGCTACAGCTATGTATGAAAAAATGAATTTACTTCTTAAATTTGGGTGAATTTTTCCGATATTTTAATGGTTATTCTGCTATTCGGGGCGGAGACAAATCCAACAAATCAAAGATCATTAAAATCTGTCCCGCCGTTCTTGAGTTATAAATGGTGTGACTAACCCGACTTTGTTTTATATATATAGATTTATAGACAAACTATGAGGTCACATTATCTGGATTCGGCGAAGGTTCGTGTTGTCTCTGTATCATAACGTGGCCGCGTTACCGCAAAATAAAACCAAAAGATAGATAGGGATAAATTTATTAAAAATGACATGGAACATTGTTTTTACAATTGACAATAGTTAGCAGTATTATCTTTGGAAGTGAGTGATAACATCGCACTGAGATTCATAGTAGAGGTACTTCCGGCCAATTTAGACTCGGATATTATTCAGAAACAATAAAAGGGGCAATACACGTTTCATACAACAGTCGCACATATTGGTCGTATCGCAACTTCGCAAGGTTAGATGACATTTGAACAGACCTGCGACAAGACCTAGGTCGTAGTTTACGACCGATACATACACGATCGACCTTGTCGCAATGCGACCGAAGTCCGTGTGACTGTTGTTACGTATATGGCCCCTTCAACTAATTTCAGTAGATCTCAACTCGACATGTGGATATGATAATATAAATCCGTGAAGCGATCGTGCACGTTACTGACATTTTAGAGTTAATGAGCGCGAGCAAAGAGCCACGGCGAGCAAGGCAACGGGTTCCGTCCGGCTCGGGACCGTCTACTGTCACTTTTTCTTAGAGCGATCTATCAGTTTATTCTGAAACAAAAACATCGATTATTATTATAACAAATATCTGTTATGCAAATTTTTTGTGTGCAACGGGAAATGATCCCGCAACTTTCCAGCGTTTTAGCCGGCTATTCGCCAACTGTGCGACGGAAGCCGTCTGTTAGTTACAAGCTGATATTAAAATCTGGTATTAAGTTAACTTATACTAAGTTAATTTAAACTGCCGCAGAACTTCCTTTGTGAAACGGACTCTTGTGCTTAAAACGAAAAGAGGCCTATACCACAAAAAAGAAAGAAATAGAAGTTTGGTGAAGAGTCGGTCGAAGCCTCGAACAAATTGATTCAAGATCCTCGGACTCGCGCATCTATGCGTATGTGCAGCTGTTTTCGCTCGTACTAAACTTATCTTCACATCACAGATCACAGAACAATTCTGTGAGCAGCAGATATCTACGGGCTACTGCAAGGCTAGCACAGCGATTTCCTTGTCTACTCTTCGAAGAGACGATAAGGCTCTGATCGCCACTTGTATTTCGGCGTGTATATTTTTTATATTGTTTTTTTAATTTAAGTGTGATTTAAAATAAAGCGTGATTCTATTCTTCCTCTGTTGATTCTTCCGAAATTGTCTTTTCCTCGAGCAGGCTCAATAAGGTTTTTTCCTAGACAAGAAGAGGCTAGGTTTCCTATACTCTGTCTATAGAAAAGTACGGTGTATATAATTGATTAAATATCTAACCAACAATTGTTGGCAAACGCGTGTTTGAACGTGCGTGCGAAAGAGCGTTATCTTGGCATCGCGTACCTAGACAATTTCAGAAGAAAGTTGTCTATCCTTAAATGTCAAAGATAGGCAACATGATGGCTATCATGCTCGGCGTTATAGACTACTGTCAAGGAAGAGTTGACAACGTTTCTTCATATTCACTCGCAATTGCCGTGCTCGAGACGGTCGACAGTGTCTTCTTTCTTCTGAAAAATGACTCAAGACAAAACCCTTCTCTACAGTTATTGTGCTAGGCCTACTAATGGTGATAGCATATGTATGCTTTTGAGTATGAGAATGAGCTAATCTTATCATCCAGACTGAATAAATATATACCTTGTGACTCTTCGATTCAGCTACATTGCCACATTTGCCACGCATGGTGGTCGGACCGGAAGTCTAGACATGATAGTACTATTAGACAAGTATAAAAACACATGCATACATTTCTGGAGGGCTTAGCGTATTGAGGAAACAGACAGATGGCCAATTCACGTTACTTATCATATCACTTACTTACAGCGATCTATTGTACACCTGAGATATTTCAGTGTACGAGCGAGCGAATGCGAGGGTGAACGCTAATCGAAGGTGTTATCGCTTACACCCCGAGTATAACTCACACCTATTCGTCAAATTAAAAAAGTATTTATAAAACAGTTTGTTGCTAAAAATGAAAATTTGCGTTCCCGGTGTCGATTGTTCTTTTTTCACTACTAAACTATGATGTCTTCTTTTATTTATAAAGAGAAAAAAGATTTTGTCATGGAGTTTGTATTTCATTGTGAATGCAATGAGCCTCATTCTATTTTCAATAACGGCGCAACTTTACTTACATTTAAGAAGCTATATCCAGTTTACAATGACCATCTATCAGAGTGAAAAATACTTAGTAAAATTCAAGCTTCAATTTAGTCTCGATATGTTAAATGTCCTAAACGATATTCACGTAACTGACAATATAATGGTATGAGCTGACTGATATGCGATTATAGCCTTTAATTAGATCAAGATATTGTACCTTGACATACCTTCTTGTGTTGTGTCTTTCCCTATATGATCTACATAATTGCTTAAAATAAATGTATTTTATTTTATTGTAATATAACAGAATGCCTTAATATATTAATTTCATAATCCAATCTCGTTTGGGTCAACTGTTGGAATGATTTTAAATTTAACGTAAATTGGCCCCCCGGTATCTTATTTTATGTCTAACTTGGTCATATGCTTGGTTAACTTGGTATACGTGATGTATATAATTCTACACAAACGCTGAAAACAATATGCTCTTCTGCCCTCACCTTAGCCAAATTGAGTCCAATCTCGCTGAGCCGCTTGTGCTGATACGTGAGCGGTTCGTGCAGCTTAGCGTTACCGCGTTTGTAGAAGTCACTGTAGTCCAGCCGGAACGCTAGCGTTTGGAGAGAGACCTCCGCGTGTAGCGCGAGCTTTAGTATCAGCGTGGTCACGTGACCCCTGCAAAGATAAACAAATTACAACCTCTGTGGAGCGGTGGGTGATTAGCCAGCTGACACGCGAGAGGTGTTGGTTCAATTACCGACCCAGGGCTGTTTTATTTTTTATGTTGATGGAGCAAGTATATGACCCACCTGATGTTAAGCGGTAAGCATCGCCTATGACAAAGTAATGCCTCATTTTGAGATCACGCGGGTGTTTTTTTGCATGATTTGCAAATATTCTCAGAGTTTAGGTGGTGTGTTAGAGATATTCCAAGCTAATATAGCGCGGCCCTTGGCTCGGCATGAAGTTTACTTACAGTAATAGTTTTAAAATGATCCTTAAGATTGAAATAAATAAATAAATATTGTTGGACATTTTACACAGCGCTATCTAGCCCCAAACTAAGCAGAGCTTGTACTATGGGAACCAGATAACTGATAGAATACTTATATACATTTTTTTTTGTAAATACATACTTATAATACATATATAGAGAAACAACCAGACCCGGAACAATCTGTAGATCATGCAAACATTTGTTCCGCGGCGGGAATCGAACCCGCTATACCTCCTGCGTCTGAGCCGGCTATTTGCCCACTGCACCACGGAGGTCGTCAAAAATAAAAAAGATTGTTTGGCTAAACAATGGTACTCATTGTTCCTGACACTCTCACAGGGTATCCTAGTGTCGAGTCAGGTATAAAACTGTAAAGTACACTATAAGTACACAATAAACTCGGTATTCAAAATGAAATACTGGCTTTTATAAAAAAAGTTACTCATACGTTATGTGCATATTAGTTGGCGTAGAGAATGTATCACCTACAAATGCATCATAAACCTATCTTCGTCACCACTGACTCACCGTGGCCTGTGTTATAGCAGCCTCACCATTTTTAATTTATTGGAGACATAACCAGCATAACCATCATCATCATATCGGCAGTAGGAAGTCCACTGCAGAACATAGCTCTCCCGCATACATTTCCAGAGCGACCCATTTTGTGCGACCTTCACCCAACGGCAAACTTTGTTTTTTTTTATACAACTAAGGTAGCAAACAATCATATGGCCCACCTGATGGTAAGCGGTTACCGTAGTCTATGGACGTTTGTAACACCAAAGATATCACTCGCGCGTTGCCGACGATTTAAAATTTTCAAAACGCCCTTTTTGAACAACTCCATACCCTGGGGAAAACGTCGTCAGGGAGACCATTCCACAAGCGAACCTTTATCATCTAGTGGGGGACCGTCCTACGCTGCGTTTTCTAATACGTGTTCGCCATTCTAGAACCTTACTGCCTCAACGGCCGTCAGTTCTTCGAGCTATGCACCCCGCCCACTGCCACTTCAGCTTGCTAATCCTCTAGGCTATGTCAGTAACCTTGGTTCGTCTACGGATCTCCTCATTTCTGATTCGATCTCGTAGAGGAACACCGAGCATAGCACTCTCCATTGCATGCTGAGCGACCTTGAGCCTTCTTATAAGGCCCACAGTGAGAGACCACGTTTCTGTGCCATATGGCATCATTGATAACAAACAGTGATCAAAGACTTGTTTTCTGACACTGAATTTTGGTATTTTAAGTAACCTGAGATGTAATGCAATTGTAGGTAGTGGTAACCGCTTACATCAGGTTGGCTATGGACTTGTATCGTTCTCTTTTATAGAAGACTACTCGTCTTCTGACACCCTGTATCAATAAATATGCATTTGTCACACCGAGCGAACTTGCATTGTACTGCGGGCGATACTCAACCGAATTTTTATGCGGGTATTCATATAATGTTTATGTAATTCTTGTTTGTAATTTTTTGTAAATAATCTACTATTTAAATTTTTAGACTGTTTCGACACAAAAATTACTTTTGTAGTAAGAGAAATTTAATTTTCTTTTGAGAATATAAACGTTGTTTTTAACCCTATAAGCATTCCTACCTACCTGTAAGACCTATAAGCATACCTACCTGTAAGATCGCGCCCAGACATTCAGATCCGCTTTGCGCGTCGCTAGGAACTGATGGAAAATCTTCCTCTTTTCCTTATCTTGTACTTCATCGGCCGCAGTGAAGGCGTATTCACCTGAAGAAATACATTATGTTAGTAGCTTAGAAGTAGACGGATTTTGTCTAGGATATAGACAATTATTTTAGATGTTTTTATTTTAATTTCATTCATAAAAGCGCAAAAATGTTCAGATTTAGAAAATATTATCGAGATTTCGCATCCGATGCCCGCATTATTATAAAATAAAAAGATTTAAAAAAAGCTGGACCTTAAATTACCTTCTTAGCCTAGCACAAATATTAACGTCAGACACTAAGACAACTGACTAAAATTTCACATATTCATGCTAAGCTCTCTGCTCCCCATCAAATTGAAAAGAAATGAGACACAATTATTATTATATAACAATTTAAGCAAGTCACCGCGTGAATGAACCTTGAGCTAAACTGAGCTAGTTTTAAGCTATTACCTCTTGCAACTCTCTCAGCCTTCATCTGCTCGATGGCCTCCCTCCGCTCGAGCTCAGCGTTGATCCCGGCGTGAAGTGACGCTTCGAAGCTGCGCAGCGCTAGCGTTTCGTTCAACACGTTGCCGAGGTATGATTGCAGCTCCTAATCAAAAAGTAAAGATAGGAGATATTTATTTATTTTATATGTATACAAAATAAATAAATACATATGTATGTATACGTCCGAGTCACCTGCTTCAACTAATTCTACTTGAATATTTTATTGCGCAATGCAAGCGTTAAATGTGCAAAAATATAGGATATTTTAGATAAAGTTGAATAAAAAAAAATGTTTAATGTATCATCGCGTGTATATCATACAGTTTGTTACCTGCGTGGTGTGATGTATCGTCGTGTGTATATCTTACAGTTTGTTACCTGCGTGGTGTGATGTATCATCCCGTGTATATCTTGCAGTTTGTTACCTGCGTGGTGTGATGTATCATCGCGTGTATAGAGTGTCGGTCGAGCGCGCGGTGATGCAGCTGCAGCAGCGTGTCGAGATGCTGCTGCGAGGCGGCGGCGGCCAGCAGCTCCCTCCACGCCGGTTCGGCGCCGACGCCGCCCGCCTCTTGCAGCGCGCCGCATAGACGTAGCGCCTCAGCGCGGAGGCAGGATACGCGACGCATCAGGCTCCATACCTCTGTTATAAAAACATAAATTCGAAATGAGAGGTTTTCAATGCCGACTTGAAGCGTCTATTGTTGTCCATAGATGGCGTTGCAAGTAATGCGTTAATTCTAATGTCAGCGTTATTTTGTAACACGTTAAATCATATCATTATCGTCCATCATCCAGAATTTGTTCATCGTTGAGCTGTCTTACACTGAACTATTCCAATTAAAATACCGCAACATTCAAAATTAGCATCTTTAGACATGCCAATTTCGAAGGTGGCATTATTTAAACTATTAGTGAGTGACCACAACTGTAGCCATTATAATAATAAACATCTTTTGTACAGTGGAAACTCACCCGACATGTACTTGAGTCGTTTATGCAGTATGGTATGTTCGCGCCACGCCTCATGCAAGCTGTACTCGATGCGCTTCACTCGCCACAGCTGAGTGAAAAGCGCGCGGTATCGCGCGGCCGCGGTCGCCGGGAACAAGGTCCCGAGCGGTCCATCCACACGATACTGAAGCGCGAACACGTCCCAGCCGCAGTCCTCGCGACCATCGCCTGTGGAAACACGTCTTAAACTTTAAATATATTTTATTTTTATAGTGTTATCCGAACACTTCTAAGTAGAAGTAAGAAGAAAATTCTAAGTAAACTGTACAAGTTTATCTGTAGATGGAGCTAACGGCACTTTGAATCGTAGTTTGAATCATCTCACTAATTTGACCCTTACGTGACAAGAGCAATTGGCAGTGCATCCTCGTATCAAGATGAAGGTAGCGGATTCAAGTATAGTCTTAGACTTTTTTTTACTTTTTTTTAGACTTTTTTTTTAGAAGTTTTTGAGATGGTTTTAAAAATCTTAAAGTTTAAACTTTGATTACATAATGTTCTCTGGCAGTACATAAAAATGTGGCTTAAACTTGAGCAATAGACTGAAGGCGTAAATAATCTATTTATTGTACCCTCACCCACTCACATAAATACATTTAAAAAAAGCCATTCATTAGAAGGTAGTCAGAGACATAAAAGTATTGACAGACGATCGAACCGGACAAAGGATCTGGGGTCTACTCCCGTTCTAAACATCCATCCACAGTTGCGGCACCGAACGATCGAAGTATCAGGCCGCAAATTCGGAACGGCGGCGCGTGCAGCACGGGCGTCCAAGTGTGTTAACCAATCGGAGGCCACCGTTCAAGGGCAAGTGTCATCACGTCAAAGGAACGAGAGACGTGTATTGTTGTACACTTGTACACGCTCGGTAAAACGCCGAACACTGATCACGCCGCTTTACTACACGCTTAAAACGCTGCTACGAATACACCAAGAGAGAAGTCCATACGTTCAGTAGTCGAGCGTGCACGCTCAAAACAACGCCCCACTGCACGCGCCGATGCCGCCGTTCTGAATTTGCGGCCTCACAGAACAAACGATCTATAGAACGGGAGTAGACCCCAGATCCGCTGTCCGATACGATCATCTGTTAGTACTTTTAATTTGAAAGTCTCACCTTTTGCACTGTAGAAAACATTAAATGTGTCATTGTGTTTTTATCTTATTGCTATCAATACTAACCCTCGTTCGGCAGTTGGTCAATAAACCGGCGCAAACGTGAAACTGCACAAAAAAAAAGCATGTGTGGTAGAAGTGAAACCTTCAAATACCACGCGCATGTGCTTGGGATCTACCGACTCACTCTCTTTCTCTCTCCTACTTTCTACCTTTGTGTATCTTTCTTTCTCTCTCCCTCCTGCGTTGGAATATTGGACGCTACTCGTTGCTAACGCTCGCGCTGGCCACAGGTATACTACGCGCATGCGTTCGAGTGCCACGCATTCACTCTCGCTCTATTTCGTCTCTTTCTATTCCTCCTCCCCAGGAGCGTTGAACATTTAACGCACCTGGGGAGGAGGAACAGTGCTTTCATACCCCTTCCATGGTAGCGTCAAACGTTTAACGCAACCTTGTTGGAAGTCGCATTAGAAGTTTCATTTCAATAAAAGGTGAAAAATATATAGATTTTGAACATGTTACTTACAATTGGGATATAAATTAACGTGTAGCCTCGCCAACACGTGCGGCGGCTCGAACTGTGCGTTGGTGGCGCGCACCGCCGCCTCCAGCGTGCACGACAGATTGTGCACGTACAGCGATGATGCTGGCTTGCTTAGTTCTTCCCTGTATACATCAATTACTTGAATCATGGATGACTTTTAAGTTTTGGTTGTAGAAGATAATACTATACTAGTGCAGATACCTCATCCTATACAACAAAACGCGACCGTCACTTCGGACTATATTGCTTGACTTGCAGAGGCGTTAGATGTCACCCTTAACAATCGACGCTGTTATCTTAAATCATAGCTTTTTCTCAGAGGTAAGAATGGAACAAGTTAGAACTTTAGAACTAAATAAGAAATAGAACAATATTAGTTACAGTACTGCACCACCATCCGTGTCAGTTTTAAAACTGCCACAAGAAATAGTGTACCAGTAGTTTATTTTATATATTTTTGCGCAAAAATCTATTAGTAGCTATTATAACTAGCTGACCTGCCCCAATTCCGCACCGATTTCAATATAAAATATAGCAAAAAAAAAAACTAGTCAGTATAAGCGGGACCTTACTGCAAAAGAGTCATCAAGTGATGATGGAAGTCTCCCTGGGCCAGCAGCAGGTATCTCCTATGCGCCGCCAAGTGGTCCAACAGGTGGTGGTGGGTAGACAAGGCCGCCAGGAGCCTACGCGACGCCGCCGCGTGCGCTGCTTCCACGCCTGCGCGAAGACCTTCAGCCTCCCACCAAGCTATTCCACCGGCTTCTTCAGTACCTCCTGTGAACCAAAAAATACACTTCATTCTAAAAATTCCTTATATAACGCAGATGCTGCATACCCGAAATCACAAGGCTTTCTACACGTTCTTTACGACTATTTACCTTATTTATTTACATATTTTATTTTTAAAGGATTTTAAAAGCAGTTATCACCTGTATGTGCCTTCAATAAAGCGTTTAAATGGTGCGCATGGTCACTGGTGCCAGGTTCATCGCCGCACGCTTCTCGCATGAACACTACGCTCTTGCCTGTCGCCAGTATCTGCGCCGCTTGTTCGCGCGACATAAACGATGGAACCATCCACTCTCTAAAACAACAGAGCCCCTTTTAATTCATACATCATTATAGAAGTCAATTTATGTTAGTAGGCATAAAAACTTAAATACACTAATGACTAACTTAAAACTTTATTTGCTAAGGCTAGCTCTTTAGCTCCTGAGCTGAGCGGATAGGAAATGTGTATAAAAGAGCCAATAGAATCACGTTAGTATCACGCATTTGATGTTAATGTATTATTCGACACTACGTGACATTCTCAATTTTTTTTAAATCATCTCCATAATTAGAAACTCTGATTTTAACGGGATTTGAACCCGCAACTTTATCTGTAATTAATTAATATCCGTTCTCCGTATCAAGGAGCAGGTTGCGGGTTCTAATTCCGTTCCGTCAGTTGATATAACACATCTCTCCGCTTAGCTTCGGTGACACCTGTAATTTTAGGTAAGAACTCTTCCGACCGAACGCGACAGCGTTTAATAAAATCAGCTAGAAGAGTAAAAATATTACTTAGAAAAAGACCTGTTTGGTTTTTTTTATATATATTTTTTTAATAATTAAAGGCTAGCGTTTTACCACGATCTCGCCTGGTAATAAGCGATGATGAAGTCTACGATGGAACAGACTTGCCTAGAAGAAACCTAATATGATTTTAACATAATCATATTTTATTGTAAATTTTTGATCTAGTGTTAATACTGATGGTTAAAATAATCAATACAATACTTTAGCTTATATCGTACTGCTGTAACATATTACCTTACTCTGTACTTATCATGCCACATTCTATCAATAGGCACGCCGCATCTACTCTCGATAAAGAACTCGTTGAATGGGTCGTCAATTTCACCTAAAACAAGTAAACAATCCAATAAGAATGGAACAGAATATAAAACATATAGAGCAGTTCTTTAGATTAGACTTGGTAAGTGAGTGCGATTTATACTCTGTTTCGCTCTAACGTTGAATGGGCCCGCACCGGTAGTGAGTACGAGGTATAAGTAGCGGCACCAAACTTTAGCGCTGACCGTTATTGCGCAGAAGTAAAAAGTAAGGTACCTGAGGAAGGCTAGCGGGATGAAGGGCGGGCGTGCGTAGCGCCGATTGGTTCTGCAGTCGCATTCCGTTCCCCGCACTTATACGACGCCCCGCGCACATTCAGTGTACAGTCGCGTTCTTAATTGTATTGTTATTGCTGTTATTTGAATTTGTTTGCTAAATTAACATCCTCACATCATGTTAATTGTGTCTTAGGTACCTACTATAAA
This sequence comes from Philereme transversata, assembly GCA_963924445.1. Lineage (NCBI taxonomy): Eukaryota > Metazoa > Arthropoda > Insecta > Lepidoptera > Geometridae > Philereme > Philereme transversata. Next base: position 10,975,112 of record OZ004350.1, on the reverse strand, counting down.
TCTTTGGACATTGGAATTGGAGATGTGCTATTTATTAAAGTATAGGTAATATTATTTGCGTGCGCGATGAGTACTCATGCGCAGCTATCCTCCACATTTCGTTCAGCGCTAGACTTACTATTTGACGTTACATTAAAATAATGTCATTAACGTTATTTAGCTAATAATTAATTAAAGTTATAATTGTATTGCGTGCGCGACAGTGCCCATGCACAGCTATCGCCTCCGCGTATCGTTCAGCGCTAGACTTACGTGCCGCTACTTATACTATTAATGTTTATTTAAACTCTTCACCACCGTTCAAAATTTAAGTTATGATTGTAATGATGTCTCTTTCTTATTTGTGTCATGTATTTTTCCTAAGTAACTAAATGTATGTGATAAAACAAACTAATGTTAAACACAATGCTGTTCTTACATCTTTAGAATTCAGGCCCTCGGCAGCGCGATGGGCGCAAGTTTTGGGTTCGATTCCCACTGAGGTACAATTTTTCGATCCTAATCGTATTATCCACAGGACGTACACTACTGAAAATAGGCCTCCCCGTAGTTTTTCAGAGCGACCAATCTTGTGTGGCCAGCACCCAACTGCTCTCAGCAACCTTTAACAGATATTTCCATCTCGTGGGGGGTTGTCCTACGCTGCGCCTTCCAGTGCGTGGTCTCCACTCGAGAACCTTTGTGTCCCAATGGCCTTCAGTTATTCAACTATGTGCCCTGTTCACTGTAACTTCAGCTTACTTTGACGACCTCCGTGGCGCAGTGGGCGAACAGCCGGCTGAGACTCAGGAGGTAGTGGGTTCGATTCCCGCCGCGGAACAAATGTTTGCATGATCTACAGATATTTGTTCCGGGTCTGGTTGTTTTTCTATATATTATAAGTATGTATTTACAAAAAAAAAGTATACAAGTATTCTATCAGTTATCTGGTTCCCATAGTACAAGCTCTGCTTAATTTGGGGCTAGATAGCGCTGTGTGAAATGTTCAGCAATATTTATTATTTATTTAGCTTGCTAAACATCTGTGCTATGTCGGTGTTCGAGATTCAAATCTTCGCGCCATTCGTAATTTAGATTATAGTGCCGACCTTATATTTTTCCCTTGCATCATTCTGTCTTGCAATCAATAAACGTTGTTCGTTGAAATAATTATATTTTTATTATAAATCTATACCTGGCCCCCTACATTCGCTGACTTTAGTTAGTCTACGAATCTCCTCATAGAGAAACAACAAGCATAGTCCTCCCATAGCACGCTGAACGACCTTGACCCTTCTTATAAGGCCCGTAGAGAGACCACATTTCCGTACATATGTTATTACTTGTTTGGTTGGTTGTGTCACTCCGTAACCCTAGTTTGGGATCAAAGCTGAATTGAGACAAAAATGAATGTACTTGCCGTGTAACAACCACCTCGTCAACATCAGTAGCAATGGGTATGTGAGTGCAGTGAGCAGACGCTTTGCTAACGTCGCTATCCTTTCGTCTCCGTGTCGCACGAACCGATGCACACACGACGCTAACTCTCCCCCTACAAACGAAATAAATCTATCATTACCGACAATTTTGAGTTTGTAGTGTAAATTAATATTAGTGTAAGGTACTGAAAGTCAGTGCTACCTATAAAACACATGAACAAAGTGTCTTTACTAGACTTCTTATATTATAATTTAGGTATAGATTAGATTAGATAATTCTTAATTGCACACCATGAAACAAATACAAATAAAAAATAACAACATAAATCTATGGATGATATTGGCGGTCTTATCGCTAAATAGCGATCTCTACCAGACAACCTTTAGATGGAATGGACATTACCTGTGTGATGTTACCCTGTGTGGACATTACCTGGGGTGTAATGGTGTACCTAACATACATGTACATACATACTAATACTAATCATATAAAAAAAAAATACATAAATGAAAGAACCTAAATAATAACTACTCATAACAATTTATATATACATACTTAAGACTTATTTAAGAAACATATTTATTATTAATAAATATAAAGATATTTAGCGACAAATACTCAGATAGTGTTCTCTGAGCATACATTTAAAAATGGCAAGTGACTCTTGGCACATCTGATAGCCACCGGCAGCGCGTTCCATAACCGGACAGCCTGCACTGTAAAGGACTTATCAAAGTAGGAGGAGGAGTGTACAGGTGTCCTGAGTTGAAGTGTGTCAGATGTACGCAAAACTAAACTACTAAAAACTAGGTCAAAATCAAATTACCCTTTAGCCTATTTTATATAACTAGATTGTATACTTATATTACATATTATATTACTATATTAGTATTGTTATATTACTAGGGTATTTTGTAGTATTGTGTTGTAATAAAAAATGGTACCCAAAATATTGGCAAACTTGGCACAGACTGAAAGAGTGGCTTCATAACGAGGAGGCTTATCTTAAAAACCTATTTTAGCTAACAAATCATTAGTAATTTTAGGGGAAAAAAACTATGGAAAAATTAAGACTAACCACTTATGATTTAATCTATGCACGGGAAATAAGTTGTTCTCTAAAAACCACGTGACTAAGCTGCGCAAAACGCGATTCATAAGACACTTGTCTCACCGCCGGCGAGTAAGCGATTAGCTATCAACTATTTTCTTGCTCAAGAAACGAACAACATTTTTGGATGTCGATTGCAAGAGCAGGCAATAAGTTTTGTATCAAATTAATCACCTAAACTTAGTCGATTTTATTTAAAATTTGATAATATAACAAGTAGTTTTTTTTTTCAAGAAGTATTTTTTTATGATTTGAGAAACCGTCACTTGAATATCGTCAGTATATTACCAAACATCCTATACATATAAAGTTACAACTCTTTATAATATTAGTAAACACGTAGATCATCCTTTATGCTTTTGAAATCAGAGATGTTTCTATGTTGATGTACCTTTCTTATGGTGGGCAGAGTGTGCTATGTTAGCGAGCCACGTGAGCCGGTGCAATGGTTCCTGTGCCCAAACGCAGACCCTCCGCAACGTTGCGCCGCCGCCGTCACCATCACATGCCTACAATGGAATAGTTTCATTCAAAAAATATATAAACACATGTGTACAAAACAAAGTATAAAAACAAGAAGTTAATAGTTATAGTGAAATACGTAGTACAATAAAACTTAAAGTATGTGTTATACACTTGGGTGCAACACCCTACCTACGGGACAAACTGTTAACAACCAATATCAACTTCAAAAAATTAGATAGGTAATTAAGTACCTAGTTATGTCTGGCAATACAAAAAAAACATTAGACAACTTATGTTTTAACTTATAAATTAATTCTTAAAATTTTAACGTGGTTTCATTTGACCACTCATCCGTCGTAGCAAGGTGGCATAATTTTTCCAAATCCCATAACGCATGTGCTTCCTCTGAGCGTTCGAAGCGGTATGAGGCGCGTATGGCGTATTGCCTGCCAGAATACTCGCGTTCATATTGCCGGTTCTTTGACTCGTGCATAAAAAACCGACAAAATGTGGAGTGGTAGGGCATGACGAGGAGCATGAGCAGTAACGTGGCCACATTACGTCCCTGCCCACTTTTCTCGCCAAGCCGAGTAATGTGGCTGCGGGATAAAAATACGCTAAATTTGATAAAAATAATTTTGTATAGTGATCGCGAAAGTTTGAAAAACACCATTTATCAATTTTTTTTGTAAGTAGAACTCACTGTGAAAGTGTTCGTCCTGGGTAGTACTACCAAATGTTTGCATGATCTACGGACATTTGTTCCAAGTCTGGGCGTTTCTTTAAATATTATAAGTAATAGTATAAAATAAAGTCGCTTCCGCTGTCTGTTACCTTAGATCTTTTAAACTACTCAACAGATTTTAATGTCGTTTCCAGCAATAGATAAAGTAATTCAAGAGTAAGGTTAATATGTATAACTAGCTTCCGCCAGCGGCTTCGCACGCTTTGTTTGTCAACTAAAAGTAGCATATGTGTTAATCCAGGTTATAATCTATGTACATACCGGTTTGAAAGTAAATCTTGTCTCTCTGTCTGTTTGTTACCTTTTCAAGACTTAACGGCTCGACCGATTTCGATGGAATTTGGTACCTTGATAGATTATGAATGTACTTGAGACATAGAATACACTTTACGCAACTGCGCAAAAAGGAGGGTAATGTTTTATTGAAAAACCACACGTACGAAGCCGCGGGCGGGTTAGCTAGTTAATTATAATATTATAAGTAATATTACAAAAAAAAGTTGTAAAAGAAACCGAGTAACTAGAAATATATAACTAATTCAACTTAGATTACTTACTTGAGACTGAAGCAACGCGACACTCCTATAGTATTCAGTCAGCTCGTCTCGTATGGAAGAAACGAGACCTTCGCCCATGAGACCTGGAATCAAAGATGTTTCGCTAAAAAAGGGACTGCTAAACCTGTCTCCAAGCCACTGCATACTATAAATATATGTATGAAAATTTATCCAGATTTCAGGAACACATAATGACACATTCAAAAAGGCCATCAGTAATGGCAATCCGACTATTAGAGATGCTTTCCACCAGATCTATAGCGAAGCTAAGCGGTGAGCAAGGAAAAAATCACCAATAGGATTGCTTCATTTGCCCAGCCTCGCACAGCGCAGCCATCCTATTGGTGGATTTGACACACATAAGGTGGGCCATATGCTTGCTCTATCTCAAAGTAGTATAAAAAAAGCTTAGCAATGTAACACATCTATGGTGGAAATTATTCTAATCATATTTCTGTTTCTGTCAATCAATTACAGAAGGCTTCCGAGACCGCAGTGGGCGAATAGGCTGAGACGCAAGAGGTAACGGGTTCGATTCCCGCCGCGGAACAAATGTTCGCATGATCTACAAATATTTGTTCCGGTTCTGGATGTTTTTCTATATATTATAAGTATTTATTTACAAAAAAAAAATTGTATATATAAGTATTCTATCAGTTTTCTGGTTTCCATAGTACAAGCTCTGCTTAGTTTGGGGCTAGATAGCGCTGTGTGAAATGTCCAGTAATATTTATTATTATTATGACTTACCCTGAGGCATAAGTCCTGATGAAGGATCAATGAACTCTTTCAGTCGATCGTGCAGGAAGCCAAGGTGCGCTATCCTGGAATGCAGCGCCTGAGCGGGACGAGACGTGCTGCGCGCGCAGCCGCTTCTCACTCGCACACCCGTCGCCGCGAGCACCGCGTCTCGGACGCATGCGCGCTCGTTGTTACTTACTGTTTTTACCAATAATTATGTTGTTAGGACGTAAACAAAACTTTATTCATTCACAAAATAAGGGATACATGAGTTGAGATCGACTCTGTTATGTTGCAATAATGCTGTTATGTTGATTAGAGATTAAGAGACTCGTTTTTCTTTAAGGTGCAGTGATCTAAGATATGTCTAATTTAGGTACCTACAGATAGGATTTTAGACATATAATTTCGTATATATATTTCGGCTTTTTTTGGTCAGATTAAGTTTTTTTTTCAAAAGGAACTCACCAGCAGATTCTAGGACAATGGCCATATTACTGTGGTTGTATGGAAGACTCTGGTTGGAGCCCTGAGGCTTGACGGCGTTGCTACCGCCCCAACTCGCTGAACCTATGGTGCTCTTACTAGTGCTCGATGTGCCACCGGAAACCCCGGCCGATTTCTAGGTAAAAAAAAACAATCATTAGAATTTTATTTGTGACCTAACAAAAAAAAACTTTTGCTATGTATTTATTTTATATTTATTTGTCATACTCGGTCCTAAACTACTTTTTTTAATTCAATATCACACCAAATTAATTCTTCCTACGATCTCCAAATTTATACTTCAGGGTCACTTGATGACCTGACGTACCAACATCGAACCAGAATTGACATTATCCGGGACTGGCTTACGGTCTTAAAGTGAACCATCAAAAAACTCAAGTCGTTGTAGTAGGAAGCTCTCACACGTTATCAAAAATAGACTGGACAGCTCTTCCTAGCGTAGAATTTAGCGGTGTGATAGTTCCTTTCAGCAAACACGTTAAAAACTTAGGTATACTAATAGATAGTGCATGTGTTCCGCAGCTTGAGTCTGTGAGTCGAAAGATGTTTGCATCAGCTGGCTCGCTTAGAAGGCTGCGAAACTTTTACCTACCGCTACAAAAATTGCGGTTGCAGTCACTTCTTCTCCAAGTCCTTGATTTACCATTTAGCCCTAGAAAGAATTGCCACGAAAAACAAGGTGATCTTACAATGGATCCAGGGGCATAGCGGATCACTGGGCAACGATGCTGCAGATGAACTAGCTAAAAGAGGATCGGAAACCACGGCTATAGGCCCACCTCCATTCCTCCCTCTACCTTTCACACAACTACGAACATGGATACGACATCGTACTCTAAATCTACACAAAGAACGTTGGGCACAGACCATGGACTGCAGACAGTCGAGGGCGGCTCTGCCGGCCGTCTCACCACGACTGACACGTCGCCTGCTCAACCTTCAGAGACTGGGCCTTCGAATCATTGTGGGGACCCTTACAGGACATTGCCCCCTGAACTAACACCTCTACATCATGGGAGCAACAGACAGACCACTCTGCAGGTGATGTCTCACCGAAGAAGAATCAGCTGCCCACGTAGTCCTGGAATGCGTATGGTAATCTCTCAAGCATAATTGACCACTTAAGAGTTCAAATGCGGAAAAGGGAGTCCACCAACATATACATGTAAGTCTTTGATTATACTAACGCCAGCTACCTTGATCTTACGGACGACCAACTCAACAAGCTTGAGCGTCTTTTTGAACTACGGAAATTTAATCACATCTCCGAATTTCGTCTCAAGTGGCAAGCTATGCATCTTCGCCGGAATACTCATATCTTTTCCTTATTTTACAACATCCTCCGAAACCCCTTATCCCCTTCCTACTTGTAAAAACGATTTGAGTTCCTTCACTGCTCTAATCCTCGCCAGGGCCGAGCCGCCCCTGTGTGCGGTGCACACAGGCGCCAAGACAATGAGGGTGCCGCTACCAAAATTATTCATGTTACACTTACACAACAACATATTCTTTGTAGTGGAGTATCGACAAGTAAGTAGGTACAAAGGCGCAACATACCTATGCCTTGTAAATAACAAAACATATTGTTACGCCGAGGCTGTTAAACAATGAGTAATAATCGAAGTTTCTCGAGCGCTTTTGTCTTGCTGTGTTATTGTCTGCGATTACGCACAATGGGGATGGGTCGTTCTGTCGAAACACCGACCCTTTCCTGGAAGGATCGACATCGTTCTCGAACAATCGAAATGTATGCGATATAAATAGGCCGGAGAGATGGCCGGACAGTCTCCAGCATCCGAACCCTTTGGTACGTACCATTCCGGTCTACCCGTTGGATCCGCCCGCCAACAAAATCCTCCGTCGTCCGAGACACGTTCTCGGAGACCCGGATGACGAAATCACCTCCGCTAATGCGGAAGGTGAGTCATCTATATCAGACAGAGCAAACACTTCACAGAAACACCGACCTCGCCGGCGAGGTCGACGAGTCCCTTCAGTCACCGCCTATACGAGGTACAGACATGTACCCGAGCGCTTCTCTCCTATCCCCACCCCGGCAACAGCCCAAGCCGAGGCTCGTACCTAAGTGGTGCCCTTGCGCTAGTTGCCTAAAAAAAACTTACTGGGCTGAGCGCCATCTGCGCTCGCCAAAAGTTCGGTTAAGCTGTCACGGCCTCAGAGGCCAACAGCGAGATTAGTCCATTCGAAAAAAAAAAAAAACCGGACAGTCAGTCTCAGTCAGTCTGAGTCTCAGTGAGTTAGTCTCAGCGAGGCCCTGGAGGACTGACGTGGGAAGGGTCTCGCGTGAACAGTAGTTGCTCCCGAGTCAGTCTGGATTAAGCTATACGTGCGATCATTTCGGTGACTTTAAGTGGTGCAACAGTGGTGTGAATTAGTGTGTTGTGATTACGTGTGACCAAGTTCGTGTATTCATCGTTTAGTGCTGAATAAAAGTGTTATTTTGGTGAAATCAATGCCCATTATTTTATCCCGAACCCTCAGCTCGTAACAATATAATGTATTTATTGTACAAGTCTCCCAAGATAATAATATTTACGTTTGTGGTTTCATTTTACGCTTTGGGTTTTAGTTTACATTTACTCAGAGCTCAGTGAATCAAAAGAACCGCCGCTGTGCCGTGAGTTTTTTGAGTGTGTTTATGAACGCAACCCGATGCGATGCGAATACCCGAATCACCCCCATGTATGTTCCGCGATTTTTTATAGTTTTCGAGTTATGAATTTTTGAAAATTTTTGACTTTAACAACTTACAAAATTCTTTAAAAAAAAAGTAGAAAACTTTCTTGAGATTTTTTTTTTTTTGCTACGTAAGATACGAGGCATGCCTTTTAAGTTTTGTCGTTTGAAGAAAAAAACACATCTAGAACCTTATAGTACTTTTTATTGTTTTTCAAAGTATTCACAACGTAGCTTAAAACACTTTTCCATTCGCTCAAACCAGTTATTATAACATTTATTCCACTCTAAAGTGGGGTGTTCAAAATGGCTGTCTTGAAAGCGTCGACTGCTTCTTCACCGGACTGGAACCTTTGACCACGAAGACTTTTCTTAATTTTAGGAAATGTAAAGAAATCGTTAGGGCTTAGGTCAGGACTGTATGGAGGATGGTCAAGAATTTCTACTTTTTCCTGCTTCAAATACTCAATCGTTTGACGAGCGCTGTGTGAGCTTGCGTTGTCGTGGTGCAGGATGATGCGTCGCTTTGAGTTAGATTTTCGAAGTTCGGCGATGACTTGTGGTAAACAAACTGTAGTATACCACTCTGCGTTAACCGTTCTACGATCTTCAAGTGCAATAGTCGCAACATGGCCGGTTTTTCCAACGAACGTGGCCACCATCTTCTTTGAAGTGCTTCGAGAACGAACAACTTTAGTCGGCTTTGGCTCGTCTTGAAAGACCCAGATTGTAGATTGTTGTTTGGTATCAGGATCGTAGGCATAGATCCAAGATTCGTCACCACTTATGATGTCGTAGACGTGATTTGACTCCTCTCGGTTGAACCTTTGCAGAGTTTTCTTACACCATCTGACGCGGGCCGCCTTGTGATCGTCGGAAAGCAGATGCGGTATCCAACGGCAAACTAGCTTTCTCACACCAAGCGCTTCATGCAAGATCTTCTGAATGGTTGTCCCTGAGATGCCTAATAGAGCCTCTATCTCTCGATACGTCATATGACGATCTTCGAGAATTAGTTGTCTCACAGCAATGATGTTATCTTCAGTGAAGGCGGATTTTGGGCGTCCTTCGCGAAATCTGTCACTAACACTAGTATGTCCACGCTGGAATTCTAAATACCAGCGTTCGACAGTCCGCAGACATGGGGCTACATCACTGAACACAGATGTTAGCTCTTCTAAACACTGAAGCCGTGTCAGGCCTCTTCTAAAGTTGTAGAAAATTATTGCACGAACATTTTCCTTAGAAAGATTCATTTTCGTACGTGACCTGACAGATTCAAATCGAAACTGTGACTAAACAATAGCATTAATCCTAATACTTTCAACTGTTTTGAGATTCAAAATGTAAACACATTCGAATATAGAACAGTTCCAAATTCAAAATTGCCGGAAAATATGGAAACGACAGAACTTAAAAGGCATGCCTCGTATTATAAAGGAGACATAGTATATGGACATTTCGAGCCATTGCAGTTGAGCGCGGAAAACTGATACTTTCGCAGACCATGTATAAAACGTATGCAGAGGTTTTGTAACCGCTCCAGCTTGGTCAGCTGATCCTCTGTAGCGTCGGGATATGAGACAGTCGGCATAGCCTAGTATGGGAAAAAGCAATGCGTTAACTAGCGTCATCCTTGCAGATTGTGGCAGAAAGTTTTTCATTCATTTCAGAGAGTGCATGCTTCCATGCATTCTCTTACTGACCTGGGCAATATAATGGTCCCATGATAGATTGTTATATAGACCCAGGTGTTTAACCACTGTGCAGTATGGTAGGGGAAAACTATTATATTTGACAGGGGGAAGGGAACTGGTACCTAGTCTAGAAAAGTGATACTAACCACCGACAATCATCACCTGCGTCTTAGCAGGGTTTATAAGCAATCCAAACTTCTGGGTCTATTCGTACACAGCACTGAGATCTTTGGTAAGATTTTCAATAGTGTGCACTACTCAATCAGGTTCAAAACTCAGATAGAGTTGGACATCATCCGCGTACAGATGGTATGATGAGAAGCTAATGCTAGATACGAGAGTATTTATAAAAATTGAGAAAAGAAGGGGTGAGAGCACACCGCCTTGTGGTACGCCCGCATCAACACACCAATGGGAGCACCAATGGGAGGAGATCTCGTCAATCCTGACACATTGCTGGTGCCCACAGAGATTTAAACTGAACCAGGTGATAGTACCTTGAGATAGATTTAATGATCGTAGGACAGCCAGAAGCATGTCATGATTGACACAATTAAACGCATTGCTGAAATCAAGCAGGACAAGCACAGTGAGTTTTCGGTCGTCAATAGCTGCTCTTATATCGTCAGTCGTCAGTAATCTTTTATAAGTGCGGTAGAAGTACTGTGAGAAGACCGAAAACCAGACTGAAAAGGGGAGAGGAGATTATTTTTCCGAAGAAAGGAAGAGAGCTGGCGGTGAGCTACTTTCTCGTCAATTTTTGAAAGAAATGGCAGAATAGAGATGGGTCTGAATTCTTTAGGATGACATATGCTCTCTTCCATGCCGAGGGAAAGCAGTTTTTTGTAAGAGAGAAGTTAATTATGTCGACGATCGGGATCAGGAGTTCGTTAACGACTTCGAAGCTGAAGGAAGTATAGTTACCTAATGGAGATCGTGATAAAGATGCTATTGTATCCTCCTGTACAAGCTTGTTTAGTTTGAAAGGAACCGATGAAAAGTGCCGATTTAAGTCGCTAACGTCAGCAGATGGATTAGCTGCACGTTTGCCTTTTCCGAAACCGAGGCTATGAAGTATTTTCCATACGTTGTTTGGCGTGCAATTCTCAATCCCGGTGGTTATGTAGCGACGCTTGGCGTTTCTGATGGCCTGATTACACCTGTTTCTTGCTGTTTGCCAATGCTATCATCATTGGGGGTTTTCCTATACTTTCGACAGAGACAGTTTCGCCTAGCCATCAGCTTACGAATCTCATCTGTTAGCCATGGAGCTGGTGGCCTTTTCATACAACGGCTTAACGGGGGCATGCTTATCATAAAGCTTAGTTAGTGTTGAGTTAAAAATATTTATCTTTTCATCGATGTCACAAGTAGAGTAAAACTGAGACCAGTCCAGATTACTAGCGTCAGAACGTAGTGCGTCACGATCCACAGCTGTAAAGTTCCGTTGCATCAAAATCTTAGGTTTTAGTTTAGGTGTTTTCTTCTTGATCTTGATAGATGCGAAGATAAGATAGTGATCGAGAAACCTGGACCTGGATATTGTCCATGACCAGGGATACGCTCAAGAGTTGCCAGTGAGGATAAGGTCTAGCTTAGTGTGCCTGTCGCCTATGTGATGAGTTGTGTCTAAGTCTAAAATAGAAATGTTGTATGAAGTTGCTATATTTAGTCATTTTTTACTCCTGGTCTTATCATGCAAAAGACAGGCGTTAAAGTAACCCATTATAGTGAAGTGATCATATTGGGGCACAGTGATGTCAATTGTTCCAGGGTGATAAATTATTGTAATAGATCAAACCAGTGAATAAATGTTGTGTAGACGTAGAGATCTAACCCACTTATTTTTAATAAAACATTTTGCCCCTGTTTAGGGTCTGCTATTTGAAAATCTAGCATCTTATACTTACTGTAGCCAGAAATGGTATTGGAAACAGCTGATGTGTTGATTCAGACTGTTGGGGTGTCTCGGAGAGAGCCAGCATCAGAGCCAGGACTGACACTCTTTGTTTTAATATAAACTGAAAATAAACAGAAAAACATCAATAGACATTGGAATAAGCTCCAACAATCAATACTAAAACAGTCAACATGTTGGGCTCATAAACTTTCTCTTAGATAGAAAATAACTTATTGCACAAATTAAACCAATCTTAATCTAGAAAACGGTGAACTTATGTCTAGAAAACCTCAAATTTACATTTGTAGAAAAACCATTAGGTAGGTATGTATGTAAACCTGTTTTTTCTTTTTCAAATCTTTTCCAATGCCTGAATAATATAATTGCCTGAGAATATAGTTGCTGCTAAATTTAGCAGCAACTATGTATATTCTTGCTATGCATTCATAACCAATTATGAGCAAATAGCATACTTAATTTACAACAACACTACCTATTAGCACCAAACATTCATTAAATGTTGTAAAAGAGATAAATTCCTGCATCTATGTGACCTTTCAAAATTTTATATCAATTACTCCAAAGAAAGTCTACATACTACATAAATAAACCAAATATACATATAAACAATACTCACAGAGTTCTTTAGTTTAGAATAGCATTCATTGAATTTATCAGCATCCCTGGCAGACTGGCTTGAAAGTCTTGTCTGGATCTTCTGACACAACTGTTTCTCATCTTGGACTTTACAAGTCTTCTCTCCGAGTGAAGACAGATATGAAACTGCCAGTTCATAGGCTCCATCTGCATCAGATAAATAAACTAGACGTACAAGTTATTAACAATAATTATACAACACAGTTGTGAGTTTTTATACTGATTTGTTTACATGGACTAAATACTTAGTTGTGTCAGAATCTATGTAGGCAAAAGTACCTTTTCTATATCTGGATAATATATCTTTGAAATAATCTTGTATGTTATTCATAAAAGATGTTACAACACGGAAAATAGCAATAAAATCTGATATTTTGACTTGGTTGACAGATTGAACTGAAGCCTGTTTAAAAAAGGTCCTACCTGGATCAGCTGACAATACCGAGCACAATTTTCGAAGGTGACCAGCTATAGCACTTGAAGACTCCATTTAGAATAATAATTTCAATTTTCCCATCAAACTTTTCTGGGTGGGTACAACATAACAATCACTTTATGAACTTTTAAAACATAACAATTATGTGTGGCAAAATGTCATGATTTACATATCTGGATTATAAAGATACAATAATTTATTAAAGCAATATTGCTTTCGTAATAAATAGATACTGTGAGCTCACTTCTAATTGCAATATCACCTCAAAGCCGCAAACATTGAACTAAAATGAAATCAGTCAGTTACTTCAGTGTTGCCAGCGGGCTTTAGACAAAAGTAACCCAAGAGTTATACAAAAGTAACCTTTGACTATGAAACCATTTATGTAGGTATAGAGAGTATATTCTTTTACTTCTTTGAGTTTGAGACTATTTGAGGAAGTGTATTTAAAAAGTAATGAAATGTCAACAGCAAATAGGATACTTGGGGTGTTACATACTTTAGGTAAGGTCGTTTATATATATAATAAATAGAATACACCCTAGTACACTGCCTTGCGGAATTAAGCTATTGCTCGTTATTATTTTTGATTGGACAGTTTGGACAGTGCTAGCTTCTTGACTAGGATGGTCAATATGTACAAATTGCTTTCTATTCGAAAGATAAGATTTTCAGTTCAGTTCAGTGGTTCACCTTCCAAAGAACCAACTCAAAACAAAATCTTCCTCTCCAGTGTCGATCTGCCGTTAACGGTGCTTATTATCCCCTACGTGTCGGGCGGACGACGCCGGCTACACGCGACTTCGCGCTTCGGAAAATTGTTTGTTATTTCAAAACTACCATTCTTTCGGATGATTATTTATAAAAAAAACAAGGATAGATCATAAATATAATTAAAACTCCAATGCCCCGAAAATTTGTCCGAGGTCTTTACGAGGCATGCCTTTTAAGTTTTGTCGTTTGAAGAAAAAAACACAACTAGAACCTTATAGTACTTTTTATTGTTTTTCAAAGTATTCACCGCGTAGCTTAATACACTTTTCCATTCGCTCAAACCAGTTATTATAACATTTATTCCACTCTAAAGTGGGGGTGTTCAAAATGGCTGACTTGAAAGCGTCGACTGCTTCTTCACCGGACTGGAACCTTTGACCACGAAGACTTTTCTTAATTTTAGGAAATGTAAAGAAATCGTTAGGGCTTAGGTCAGGACTGTATGGAGGATGGTCAAGAATTTCTACTTTTTCCTGCTTCAAATACTCAATCGTTTGACGAGCGCTGTGTGAGCTTGCGTTGTCGTGGTGCAGGATGATGCGTCGCTTTGAGTTAGATTTTCGAAGTTCGGCGATGACTTGTGGTAAACAAACTGTAGTATACCACTCTGCGTTAACCGTTCTACGATCTTCAAGTGCAATAGTCGCAACATGGCCGGTTTTTCCAACGAACGTGGCCACCATCTTCTTTGAAGTGCTTCGAGAACGAACAACTTTAGTCGGCTTTGGCTCGTCTTGAAAGACCCAGATTGTAGATTGTTGTTTGGAATCAGGATCGTAGGCATAGATCCAAGATTCGTCACCACTTATGATGTCGTAGACGTGATTTGACTCCCCTCGGTTGAACCTTTGCAGAGTTTTCTTACACCATCTGACGCGGGCCGCCTTGTGATCGTCGGAAAGCAGATGCGGTATCCAACGGCAAACTAGCTTTCTCACACCAAGCGCTTCATGCAAGATCTTCTGAATGGTTGTCCCTGAGATGCCTAATAGAGCCTCTATCTCTCGATACGTCACATGACGATCTTCGAGAATTAGTTGTCTCACAGCAATGATGTTATCTTCAGTGAAGGCGGATTTTGGGCGTCCTTCGCGAAATCTGTCACTAACACTAGTATGTCCACGCTGGAATTCTAAATACCAGCGTTCGACAGTCTGCAGACATGGGGCTACATCACTGAACACAGATGTTAGCTCTTCTAAACACTGAAGCCGTGTCAGGCCTCTTCTAAAGTTGTAGAAAATTATTGCACGAACATTTTCCTTAGAAAGATTCATTTTCGTACGTGACCTGACAGATTCAAATCGAAACTGTGACTAAACAATAGCATTAATCCTAATACTTTCAACTGTTTTGAGATTCAAAATGTAAACACATTCGAATATAGAACAGTTCCAAATTCAAAATTGCCGGAAAATATGGAAACGACAGAACTTAAAAGGCATGCCTCGTATTACCTGTAGCTTACGCATAGCAGTGTGCACCATGCACACACACACTGCGATTGTACGAGCCTGTAGACGACCTGGATGATAAAAAAGGCTTATGTGCGTTCCGTTTCACGTGATAAAATCATTCTAGAAAATCAAAAATCCATGATCCAAAATGTAGCCTTCCGAGTCGAGTAACCTGACGAAGTTAAAAATAACCGAACAGGTTACAAAAGAAACCTTTTGGCAACGCTGGTACAGTTGTTGTTTGTGACTAGGGGAGTGTCAACAATTCCGCCAATATCAATGTCATGATATTTTCCTAAACTTGCGAGTTATTCCTAGTAGGTATTCTGAATTTTGAATAACTCTTGATAACTCTAAAATAAAAGAGACAAGATAAAAAAAAGCAACATTATGTTAAGTTAGTACTATTGTAGATAAGGGGAGTTATCAACAAACCTTTTAAAAATTTTGATATTTATTCAACGGCTTGGCACCTCTCTCCGAGCTTGGTACCCAGTCTATTTTCTATATGTACTAGTATCCTCTTACTAGTCTGTGTGTGGATACTAGATAGTAATTTAGTGTTATTTGTGTTCTGTGGTCGTCATCTGACTTAAGTCCAGTGCTGCCAATTGCAGGGAATTTCCCCGATTTGCGAGGAATCAGTAGCCAGCGCAAGGAATGTCTAAAATCGGAGAATTTGGGGGAATCGAGGCAGACTGCTTTTTGCACCGTAGAAGCCTCAATAATGTTACCATCTATTGTGGATTTAATGCATACCCAAAACGGGGATGCTGATAAAATTCGGACCGAACCGGTCTAAGGCATTTTGGCCTTGCTTGGCATGTTTCGATGCCAAAGTGTCTCAAGCAAAAGGGAGGGATACAAATTTTATTTGAATTATACATAAAATTGTAAGATTTTTTTTAGTTCATTAATAAATCATAATAATATTATGATCAAATCATTCCAATGTTAATTTTGATAATGATTACATAAAATGTTGTATGAAACAGTGTTTATTTCTTTATTTTATCATAGTGGGGAATCTAGCTCCTTTTTGCGGGATATCAAGATATCAAGGGAATTTACATTGGCACCACTTAAGTACAGTCCGTCTAAAAAGAGTAGACAAAAAATGAGGGCGCCACTGTCGTTTAACTGGTATACCCCATACTATACAATAACTGGTTTTGATACTTGCTAATTATTTATTGGCATTAATATTTTAAGCTAACTTAGTACTTCACATAACCACTTTACATCACAAGTTGTGGTTAAATTCTACTAATACATATTATTATAAATACGGAAGATTGGGAGGATGGATTGAACTTGGCACAGGAATAGACTATTACCTGGAATAACTAGAGGGCGCAGCTAGTAAAATAATAAAACAAGAGTTAAGTGTTATTAATAAAATATTTATTCATAAAATTAGTCGTTCAACATATCAAAATCTAAATATTCGACACCAGACATGTTGTCATCTATTGCCCCAGGAGAATCTTGCCGAGAAGTACTAGGCAGACAGGAATCTTCTGATTCTGTTCAGACTCACTGCTGCTGCTGCTATCCTCACCAACTCTTATAATTAATTCTTCTATATTTTGATACAGCCTGGGGCCTCTTTCAATGTACTCCATTTCAATTTTTTTGACATGGTCACAACATGATTTCCAATCTACTGGAGTTATAGAAGCAAAAGCCTCTTCGGTTAATTGTTTTATATCTCTGGATCCAACATTTTGTGCTGTCACTTTTCTTTTTGCCAAATACCATATAAGTTCAATCGGGTTCAGGTCGCAGTGATAGGGTGGCAGCCTTACGACTGTATGTCCATGCTCGCTCAGTAACTCGTCAATTTTATAAACTGGTGCTGGTTTATTTTTTCTCACCAAATCATAAAGCATAGGTTTTCGTAGGGTCGGATCAAAATTAATATTATTCTCTTCGAGCCATAATTTGATTTCGGCAATCGTGCTGGATGTTGTGGGCGCCTTATTTTACACAATCGAGTGATATGGGGCGTTGTCCATTACAATAATGGAAGGATATTCAAGGTTTGGGATGAGCTTTTCGGTTACCCACTTATTAAAGTTTGTTCTATTCATTTCAGAATGATAGTCTTCCTGTTTGTTATTTCCACTAAAAATAAGAAGAGAGTTCGGTACAAATCCTTTTTCACTTCCTGCATTGATGAGAATCCATCTTTTCCCTTTTGAGATATCTTGAATAACTCCTTCGGTTTCAATGGATTGCCAACATTTTTTTAATTTGTATTGTTAGTGAATATAACTTTCATCTAGATATATAATATTTTTTGCAACTCTTCAGGTAAGTTACGGTTGTCCATAATAACTTTTAAATATTTTTCCCTTTTAATACAAATATTAGTATTTTCCATCAAAGCTTTTCTGTTTGATTTACATTTTTTGTATTTAAAACCAATAGATTTTAAAATTTTGTGTAAATGGGCTCGACTTCCATTGAAACCAAGGTCTTCCCTTACCATGGTTAGTATTTTATTAAGTGTAGGGACTTCTTTTTTTACACTATAGAAATAATGCACTTTTTGTCGGATTGCACACTGGTCAAAATCGTCTAATTCTTTTCTTGGTCGCCCCTTTCTATGTTTAGCAGGAGTACTGAATTTTCCTTTAGTTTTGGATCCTTCCGAAACTATTCGTCGCACTGTACTCTCGGATTTACCTGAAAATAATAAATTATATTGTTAAGTATCAAAACCAGTCACACGCACTATAAATATGTGTTTTATTTTCATAACCTCAACTGTACATATAAAAGCAAATATTTCATGATAAGACCACTCTTGGATAAGACATTACTATTTAAAGGAGTGTAAAGTGACTAAAAGTACTACATTAATTCATAACTTACCAGTCAGATCCGCTGTTCGTTTATAAACGTGTTCCATCTGCGTGAGCAATCTGCCGGCTTGGAATTCGGCTTAACATCGCATAAACACTTTGTATATCACTTTACGAGTGCCGCTGCGGATTGTTTTATTCATTTTTCAAATGTTTATAATAAGTTTTTGGATAAAAACTAGAATTGAAGCAAGAATTCAAATGAAAGCAAACAATGTTTACATTACAATGACAAGCAAGTGACAACATTGACTTTTAATGAAGTGTTGCCAGCCACAGAATATAGTTAGTTCCATAAACATTAATTTCTACTCTTTTTAGACGGACTATACTTATTTTCCATTTAACCGTACCGTGAACATACTCCGTGAAGTTGGCAGGAATGTTCCTCAGGCCCTATTAGAGGATCAGTTGCCATTAAAAAAAAAAAATCCAACCAACACGAAACAATTTTATCTACAAACAAATTTATCCACCGCCTTAAAATGAATCCAAAATGTGAAGAGGCGAGAAGCCGTGATGATAATCCTTTCCAAGGCATGGAAATAGAGGATTTCGAACCACTTGAGAAGTTAAACTGCAGAACCCCATGTCCACGTTGTGGCAAGTCCCGAATGTACTTTTGTTACACTTGCTTCGTTCCTGTATGTTTACTACAAGGACAAATACCAGTATGCACCGTAAGATCTCTTTCTACTCAAAACCTCTATATTTATTCGTACACAATAAAAATGTAACTATGACATGCATTTTGATTTCAGTTACCAATAAAAGTAGATATAATCAAGCATATAAAAGAAATCGACGGTAAAAGCACTGCAGCACATGCAGCGGTTCTCGCTCCTCATCATGTAAACGTGTATACTTATCCAGACATCCCTGATTATGTGCTTGATGACAGAACTGTACTACTGTATCCAGGAACTGAAGCCAAAACTGTCCCTGAACTCTTTACAAACAAACAAGAGCCAACCTACTCTGAACTAATGCTATCACAACTGCCAGCTGGTTATAATGTAGGCACACTTAGAACTAAAATAGTGAATAAAACTAATGAAAATAAAATATACCATGTTGAAAAACTACCCATTGATAGAGTAGTTCTAATAGATAGTACATGGAATCAAAGCCGAGGCATTTATTCTGATGTGAGATTACAGAGAATTCCAAAAATAGTACTACAAAACAGGCCATCTCAATTTTGGAGACACCAGAAAGGAAGTCCCAGATGGTACCTTTCAACTGTGGAGGCTTTGCATCAACTTATGTTGGAATTACATTTATGTGCTTGGGGTTGCAGTGAACACTACAAATCAGATCATACAAAAGATTACCCAGTACATGATGAAGAAAACCATCCATACTGCAAGCCGTACAATGGTCAATATGATAACCTACTGTATTTCTTCAAATACATGTATCATAAATTACATTCTCTTTACAAACATGAGAATTTATTAGCTTACCAAAGACCAATGACATAATAAAATGATATAGAAATTATGTTTGTACAAAAATGATTTATTTTTAACACACTTTTTTATTTATACTTAAACTAGTTATCCTGCTCTAAGGTGATTATCAAAATTATGATCACAAAAGTCAGATTATATGTATTACAATTATTGGATAAAATAAAATAATTATGATGTTACTAGCTGACCCGCCGCCGGCGGCTTCGCACGTTTAAAATTTCCCGTTCCCGTGGAATCTTAATAAAAACTATATAAAACACTATTGTCAAAGTGACGCGACACTTTATGTAAATGACTTCACGTCAATGAACGAAGGTTAAATTATATGGATAATGTTCATACAAAAATACTAACATCGCGATTAAAAATGGGGGGTATGAGGGTGAAAAATACTTTACGACCTATTCTTATACCTACCAAATATACAAAAAAAAATCATAAAATCGGTCTACCCATTTCGGAGGAGTGCGATCACGAACACCGTGACACGAGATTTTTATATATTAGAAAGATTAACCCATCAAGTACCACCCCAACACATTTTTGTATGGTTGTGGTGCCTGACTGATTAACAATTACTTTAAAATAATCTTTTCTTATCTATTTTTGAAAATATAGATCAAGCAGTATCAATGAAATTCAAAAACAGAAAAGCAAAAGTAATGTTGATAATGTCAAATCATTTAAAAAGTCAACTAAAAAGGTCTACAAATCTCAGAGTTTGCGCAGATCTAACACAAATACACTGCCATCACTTGCACTGGCACCAACCTTGGTGCCCCTGGAATTCCAACATACTTCGAAAATACCACCTGTTCCTTTGTAAGAGTGCACGAGGCCCCCAGTCTGAGTTGACCAAATATGCACACATTTATCAAAAGAGCCACTAGCTAAAAATTTACCATCTGGCGAGAATGCCACACTATACACAGGCTCTGTGTGCTTTGTCAAAGTATGAATGCAAACCCCCCTCTCAACATCCCACAATCTAACAGTGGAGTCAAAAGAAGCACTTGCCAGAATCAAGTTCATATTAGGATTTAAAGTTCCTGGACCAGTGGGAGACCACT
Organism: Philereme transversata; assembly: GCA_963924445.1. Taxonomy (NCBI): domain Eukaryota; kingdom Metazoa; phylum Arthropoda; class Insecta; order Lepidoptera; family Geometridae; genus Philereme; species Philereme transversata. The sequence goes on along the minus strand of OZ004350.1, from coordinate 10,954,534 downwards.
TGATGGTGTAAATCTCTTTTGAGTGAGCTTGCAAGTCATGGACACAGGTGTCTTGGTTCATTGACCAAATCTTCAATGTCATGTCATCAGAGCATGATGCAAGTAGTTTTCCTTGGGGATCCCACTTGATAGCATTAACTTCATTCTGAAATATAAAGAATACATTTATGCAAATCGTATAGATTTTTAAACAAGACTGAAGCTGGGTGTCGTATCGACATTGCGAGGCACGCTTCTATCTTGCTCTGCCTTCGTGACTTGAGTGAGACAGAAGCGTGCCAAGCGAGGCGGCTTCACAATGTCGATAACAAGCCTGATGTAGATTGGAACGGTAATGTCCCTTTCGCAAAACGTCTCACGTTCCAGGGCCCGTAGCCAAATTACATTCGCCACGAATCTATTCGATTTCTACATACATTTGTTGTCGCTGAATACATTTGTGCAAATCGTATAGATTTTTAAACAAGACTGAAGCTGGGTGTCGTATCGACATTGCGAGGCACGCTTCTATCTTGCTCTGCCTTCGTGACTTGAGTGAGACAGAAGCGTGCCAAGCGAGGCGGCTTCACAATGTCGATAACAAGCCTGATGTAGATTGGAACGGTAATGTCCCTTTCGCAAAACGTCTCACGTTCCAGGGCCCGTAGCCAAATTACATTCGCCACGAATCTATTCGATTTCTACATACATTTGTTGTCGCTAAATCACGTGGTATTTCTATAGCATGTGTGAAATCCCATACATTTTCGGACGTATCGACTAGCGTCATCGCTAATCGACTGTAACTTGTTTTTTTTTTTTTTTTCGAATGGACTAATCTCGCTGTTGGCCTCTGAGGCCGTGACAGCTTAACCGAACTTTTGGCGAGCGCAGATGGCGCTCAGCCCAGTAAGTTGTTTAGGCAACTAGCGCAAGGGCACCACTTAGGTACGAACCTCGGCTTGGGCTGTTGCCGGGGTGGGGATAGAAGAGAAGCGCACGGGTACTTGAATGTACCTCGTATAAGCGGCGACTGAAGGGATTCGTCGACCTCGCCGGCGAGATCGGTGTTTCTGTGAAGTGTTTGCTCTGTCTGGTATAGATGACTCCTCTTCCGCATTAGCGGAGATGATTTCGTCATCCGGGTACCGAGAACGTGTCTCGGACGACGGAGGATTTTATTGTCGGGCGGATCTAAAACCTAAAAGGGTTAGGAGGAGGACGAAGCTGCCTTAACGGCTGCGAGAAGAGCTGAGTGCGCCTCAAGGGCGATCAGCTTTTCAATAGTGGTGTTAGCTTGCCTAAGTTTTTGTGCAAGCACGCGAACCTCGGCAAGATCAATGGAGGAGAACTCCATGATGATAGCTAAGTCGGCAGCAAAGTCCGACTTGCCCATTTTGGAAGGGGGGTAAACTGTAACTTGGCTAAGCCCTCTGGTGTACTTACCGTGTGTCCTTGGAAGCTTTTGATTGGTTTGTCAGCATTAAGCTTGCAAACATGAATGCATTGATCAGTAGAGCATGATGCAAATGATGTATTGGTCTGCCAGTCCACATCAAGTGCTGGGGCTAAATGGAAAGAGAACTGTTGGGTGCATTGGCCTGTTGATGCATCCCAAATTATTGTTGTTTTATCCACCTGTGAAACAAATAAAACTAGGTTAAAAAAATAAAAATAGCCTATAATGAACTGTTTAGGATACAATACAATTATTATTATTACTACTACTGTAGTTAGTTACTACTAGTTTAGTATGATGTAATACTTATATTATTGATATCATTTGATATAAAATCAGAATGTATTTCAGATACGTACCCCTGCACTTAAAATGTAATTTCCCCTTTTGTTCCACTTCAAAGCAAAGATAGGTCCTTTGTGCTGACCTAATGTTGATGCTAATGTGCCATCTGTGGTCCAAATTCTTGCATATCCATCATAGGATCCTGTTGCTAGCAGGTTACCATCACACTAAAAGAAATGCATCAATTATATTAATTAATTAGATGATGTAAGGAATTCCAATAATCAGGATTCGTCGAAAGGGAGGCCTTTGCCCTGCAGTGGGACTCTACGGGCTGATAATAATAATAATTAGACGACCCGCACGCGTGGTTTGTTAAAAAAAGTGGCACTCCGGGAGTGCCGACAGAATTGAAAACTTGAACAATTACGAGATACTTATATGCAGAGGTGTCGGTAACGATAACTGTTATCGTTACCGACACCTCTGTCGCGAATTCAATGGGTTTTTCCCATCTAGAACATAGCCCAACGCGCCCAAAGAAGTTTTCACTTCATATACAGAGGTGTCGGTAACGGTAACAGTGTCGCGAGTTCAATGGTTTTTTCCCATTTCAAAAAATGCCCGACGCGCCTAAAGAAGTTTAAACTTCAAAAATTAAAAAAGTAGCCATGTCTCCCATTCCCATAATCTATCTATATACCAAATCTCATCAAAAGGCAGACAGAGAGTTACTTTCGAATTGTACACCAAAATATTTAACAAAATAAAAGACTGCAAATAGTAAGTTTACCCCTTTTCAGGCCGCATGTATGGCTTTCCGTCGGCTCGCTACGCTTTTCCAAGGCCTAAACAACTGAAATATCGTATTCTGTAGCGAGTTCGTCTCGCCCTCGGAGACGCGGGACATACAGAAGACATAAGCCATAGGTATACGCTTTAAGGCTTTGACGCATCTGAAACTAATTTTCGGCTGACTGCAGAGCAGGGGTGTTTCCCATAAATCAATTTGTCTAATATTCGCCTAAAAAACCCAGTAATTCATCGGAAATTTTCAAGCAAATCCCAATATCGTATCTAAGGCAATTTCAATCCCATTGATTGAAATTACCTTGGATATGATATTGGATACATAATAATTAATCATGCGGTATCTGTTAAATCACACTTTTTTGGGTCATATTCAAATGAATTACGATCTAAGCTAAAAAATTTATATGTACATGTAAGCAGAATAAATGAATATGAATTAATATTATGCCTTAAAGTTAAACTTACGTTCCAGTCCAGTGATGTGACATCTTTGTTACTGGGTACTTCTGCGCCCCCTTTTTGAATACAATGTCTTAGAACTAACTGATTAGGTGTGGTTGTAGGATTGTCTGACATATCCCATATTCTGAAATAACAAGTCTTACATGAGGATTGTTGTGGGTAATTCACAATACACTCCAATGGGGACATCTGTCTGTGTAGATCTTATCAGAGGGCTGGTGTCTTTACTTTATAAAAAAATTATTTTTTAATCATTTTTATAGTTTTCAACAGATTTGACCCACCAGTGGGGATTATGATACTATTCAAAAGAAGTTCCAGGCACAGAACTTCTATAATATCAAATTAAAGTTATAAAAAAGGACTCTTATTCCACATTCCTCTGACCTACATTTCCTCTATCTGGCCTGCACCTTAGATATGAGCATTCAAATAATTATATTATGAGTTGTTGTTTACCTGGCAGTACTATCACCAGATCCACTAGCTAGCAGGTCAGTGCTAGGATTCCACGCACAAATGAATACTTCGGATTCATGCCCTCTAAGAATAGTTGCTTTGCTAGCTGGAATCTCTATAGACATGTCTACTTCCATATTCTCTGGTTGGGCACTCGGTGTGGATGAGCCTGTACAAATACTAGTCGTAGGTGTGGTTGTGACCGTAGTTGCTGTGGCACTACAAGTTGTGGCCTGTGAATTAAGCATTTATATTATATGAGTGATGCACATTTCAAGGCAAGATGACGCTCTCACTCTGATGAAGGTTCTCGAATTGAACTGAAACATTGTCTACTAATACCGATAAAACGGCACGTTATAAATCCCGTATTTTTTATAATGAGTTCATTCTTGGTACTATGAGCCTATACCCATCAGTGGATGGTGATGATGATGACTAAATGAACTGCTGCTGTTAAATTTTTATTTCACAAATTTACATCTCTTTTATTCACTTGTCATATTAATGACTTGCTTATGAATGTCCAAGTATCTCACAAGGAAATCTGTTACTATGTTATCTCATTATGAAGGAGGAAAATTATAACTTCAATGACTCATTTCTCACATTTAGTGAGAAACAAACTAATAAAGAAATTTAGGTGGCAAATTGTGTTCAACCTTACCAACTTTACCTCTGTTCTTTATAGCCTATAGGGCACGTAAGATCATTTTACTTAGAAAACTTTCGTGATTTATTTCAATCATTATTATAAATACGGGATTTATCACGTACCGTCTTATCGGTGTTTCGACCGACAATGTTTCGGTTCATCGATAAGACGGTACGTGATAAATACCGTATTTATAATAATCACATAAGATAATATTGCGTTCTACAAAAAAACAACTTACATCAACCCCATTTTGTTCACTACCAGAACTAGGTTCAGCTTTGATGGCTTGCTTTTGAGCATTGTGAGCATTCTGTCTCGCCACTACAATATCTGGTGTAACTGCATCAATTAGACTGAGACTTTCCGTAAGTCTTGTTTCAGTGCCTGAAATAAAACAATTATTAAATCTTATTTGGTAATTTGTAATCAATTATTTTAATTATAATTTAATAATTTGCATGCCTCTGTGGTAGAAATAAGTAGGACCCATCTTTAATAATTTTAAGAACTTTGTTAAAACCTTATTTGATGCAAATAAATGATTTGATTTGAAATACACAAATCAGGTTTTACATGATTTGCCCAAAGAGTAGCATAAAAATGCCTATGTCAAATCACAACCTATGCATATGGATACCCACAAGGTTACCAATGTCTAGTGTAAAATTTAAGTAGGACATGTAAAACAATTACAAAGTAATTAGTGTGAGATTTTATAGTATGTTAGTTAGAGCATTATAGGCTATTTTTATTTATTTATTACTATTATGACAATCACGAAGTTGTTATTCTGATACAATTAACTACTCGTTAGTTACCATCATCTCCAATAATAATCTCAGCCTCAGTATACTGCAAGCCTTTTTGCAGTATGTTTAGAAGAGCAGCTGGTGGTACTAATGCTCCATTGATGTTGCTCTGAGAAATATGAGACTCTATGCCAAATGTGTATGCTGAGTGGTGAAAACCTGAAAAAATAATACATATACTTCATTTCTGTGGTTCAGAGGGGCACATTGTCGGCCTCATTATCAGAATTTGTAAGTATGTACGGGCAAATTATACAGGAGCAACTAAAAACTGAATTTAGAGTAATTTTTGAGAAACAAAGTTTTAGAAATTTTATTGAGCCACTCTTACTTTAAGATATAAAAAATACCCTCATTTTATACCTAATGTAAGAGTAACTCAAAATAAATCTCTCAAACTTTCATTTGATTCATTTAAGAAAAGTCGTTTATATGTTTCCTCAATACAGGCTTAGCCTAGTGAGGAGACAACAGGTATCTCTACAAATGTTTACCCTGCTTTACGATATTGTACTTACTAAAACTGTAACTTACGTAAGCTGTGTACCTACATGCATTTTGTAGTAAATAATTTTTTTCATTATTCAGTTCATTAATTTTCTTTATTCTTTATTGGCACACAAGAAAATATATTTAAAAATACAGAAAGAGGTCATGTATAAAGGCGAGCTTAACCCTAAGAAGAGTTTTCTTCCAGCAAACTTTGTGATAAATTCAGTTTTTTGTTGCTTCCGTAAAATGTGCCCAAATGGACTTACGAAATCTGGTAATTGGGCCGTCGATATGAAACAGTTGGACCTGCCAAAAAGTCACTTAGCCATGTCAGGGACTGTCGGCTCGCCAGGACTGACAGTCATACAAGCTTATATGTAAGTGTTGTCTAAACTTTCCTTAAGTTTAATTTTAGTGATTTATCTGACTTAAGTGATGGGTGATCAATGAAATTTATCAGACTTTGGTGATGGATGATCAATGAATCATGGTCTGGTTTTATTATGGGGGAAATTCCTAGTCATTTTTGCCTGGAATTCAACATGTCGGCTTGGCTATTACAGAAATTCTGAGAATGAATAACTTTTTCTTAAGAGATGGTAAATGCATACAATGTTTGTATGAAGGAATTTGTAGGGCTCCGGTCGGTAGCGTGTAGCTATAGAGGTTCAATGAACTGTGATGAATTTAACGCTATTGTGCATACCTGATTCTTGTAGGTACCGGTAAACAAGAAAATTGACCTCGTCACTAGAAAAACTCATTGTTCTTCGTTAATAATTGGAACATGTATATAATTGACTATATTTTATAGAAAATTGATAAAAACACCAATCTCATAGGCCCAAACACAAAACTAGAAACACAGACAGAGTCACAGATTACTTATAGAAAACCATCAAATGAATGAATGAAGATCCCTCCGCGGCCGGCTCCCGCCCTCTTCATTGACAGTGATGGACACAAAAATTAAACAATCAAACATTAGCAAGCACTACATACTAGAAAGTGGCAAGTGCTTGCCACTTACTACTAGAAAGGAAAACTGTTAGCCGCCGCTCTAGAGGACACCTTCAAACTCTTTGAATGTTAAACATGTTTTATACATATATTGATGGTGAATGGTGGCATAACTTAAACATTGTAAAGCTACTTTTATAACTGTTATTTTGTGTTTTTTTTAGTTTTTCCCTAATTATCTGAATGTGACGACCTCCGTGGTGCAGTGGGCGAATAGCCGGCTGAGACGCTGGAGGTAGCGGGTTCATTCCCGCCGCGGAACAAATGTTTGCATGATCAACAGATATTTGTTTGGTTGTTTCTCTATATATTATAAGTACCTATGTATTTACCAAAAAAAATGTATATAAGTATTCTATCAGATATCTGGTGCCCATAGTACAAGCTCTGCTTAGTTTGGGGCTAGATAGCGCTGTGTGAAATGTCCAGCAATATTTATATTATTAATAATAGTAATGTTCACTACTATCCATATTATCCGAATACCAAAATCTTACGGATAATGCAAGTGTCTCAAAGTGGGATTTCTCTAGTTACTTTTGTCTACAGTCTCTGGCTCGTCTCTAGAATCCCTTGAGTGAGTGAACTTTTCTCAAAAGCACAGCAACTCATTCATTCAACTAATCAGTTTTCACTCATTCGTTCCTTCTCAGTGATTCAAGTTACGTCAAAAGTGATTAGAAAATTATTTCTGTGATTACTGTGAAAAACTAATCTTTGATTGGAATTAATGATAAAAGCAAAGGTAAGAATTTCATTGTCAAACTGTATATATCTTTAAAAATATGCTATAGGGCTTATAAGTTCAATAGATGCCTTGTCTTGTTTGGGTTAATGACGCCATTTTGTCGCGCCGGCTGATCCTATGAATTATTATTTTACGATCAATTTCTGTGGGTAGGGCATATGTTGTAATTATTTATTTATAGATTACGTCTCGAGAGATTTTTTTCACAATAAGAAGGGTTTGAGTTAATATGCAAACGAATTAAAAATAATTATCGAATAAAATAAACTGAACGTTCGTCTGGTATGTTGATTGATTTGTGTCGCACCCAAAATGCCGAAAACGTTTCTTGCATCCTGCTACGATACTTTACTATTGTCTAATACGTGTTAACATGTAAATCATTTGAGATTGTTCAACTAATTCCTTGCGTATTTGCTCAAGTAGATTGGTACGTATGCTTGTTATTTCAGCAATTTTGGTGCAGTGTACTTTGCTATTTTGAGTTCATTAATTTGGACACCTTGCAGTCATATTTCAGTCAATCATGTAATTTAATATTTAATCTAATAGTATACTAATATATATAATACTGTGAGCAAGGCATGTGTAGCTATATTTTGTATCAAATAAGTTTTGTGACAAATAAGTTCCCTACCTTCTATCTTTTTCTTTGTTGTGTTTTTACCACATACTACTGTATTTTATCAACATATTTTTCAGTATAAACTACAGTGTTAGTTGAAGTTGTATGTCTGCCTGTGTCACGTAAGACCAATCATATCTACACACTTTCAAATATCTCTCTGGCTTTGATGAATTTCACACTAGCAGAAGCACTTTTTTAATAAATATTTTTTTTTCAAACAATGAGACGCGTATTTCATTACAACAGCATCTCAATCTTTAAACCTTTGAAGCACAGTTATCTATAAAAAGGGAGTGCTTTTTATAAATTAATGAGTTTATTTTGTGCTACAAATGGAAAACTTTGAATTGAGATGATGTTCTACAAATTGCTACAACTACTCTGAGAGACACATAATTATGATAGGTTAAATAGGTCAGACCTAAAACTAAAATGAGTCATATTTCAAACCTTGCTTATTGTATCATGCAATGTTTTGAAATAGGTATATCATTATAAATAAATACACTTTATTCACAAGAATCTGAAATCTGGGTAAGTAAAGATTGAGCAAATTATATTGTTTGTTTCAGGAGAGGCAATGAATAATCATATGTTGAGATAATGACTATATCAATGAAAGAACAAGACCTAATGCCCGGGGAGGTAAATATTTATCAGTGCCTACATTTTAACATGTAATTTTGTTAGGATATATGATTTATTAAATTTTGTTATCAGATGGCCTTCCCCGAGGGTAAATTGAAGGCCTTAGAAGAAAAGATATCACATCCCCGATGGGTTGTGCCAGTGTTGCCAGAGCAAGAGCTGGAGGCATTGCTGGTGGCTAGCACAGAGCTGGCTCTGAAAGGTAAGTTCTTTCATTGTTTTACTGAAATAAAACTAATTTTGTCTTGTAATACAAGGGAAGTTCAATGTATTCTCGGTATAGACATGAAAGAATAAGCAGAAAATTCTGAATAAAATTTATTTTTCAATGTAGTCCTCTAGGATCTGAACACACTTATTTGTCCTGGAAAATAACTTTTCAATTTCCTCCAAAAAATGTTTTTCTTCCTGGTCTGAAAAATGATCGTTAATTGCTGCCTTTAACTCTTAATCCTCGGAAAAATGCTTGCCTCGAAGTTCTTTTTTGAGATTTGGGAACAGAAAGTAATCACTAAGGGCTAGGTCCGGGCTGTAGGGTGGATGATTGATTTCTTCAAATCCGCAATCCCGCACAGCAGCATTGGCAATGCGCGCCTTGTGAACAGGCGCGTTGTCGTGCAGAAGCAATACACCTGCGGTCAATTTTCCCCGTCTTTTTTCTTTTATTGCCTCCTTTAAATTGCGCAGGGTGTTAGCGTAAGTTGCGCCAGTAATACTCTCACCTTTTTTTGTGTACTTAATTAATAAGATTCTCTTGGAATCCCAAAACACTGTGGCCATGAGCTTTCCGGCGGATGGGCTGACTTTGAACTTCTTCGGTGGGGCTGTTCCTTTTTTATGCCACTGCATAGACTCCTGCTTGCTCTCAGAATCATAGTGATGAACCCACGTTTCATCACCAGTAACAATCTGATCATAAACACTTTGCGGATTTTCACCACAGAGCTCCAAAAACTCCTTGCAACAATCAACTGGCACTTGTTTCTGAAGCGCTGTGAGCATTCGCGGCACCCATCTTGCATTGACCTTTGACAAATTCAGATGGTCACGAAGGATAGTGTGAATGGTACCTACGGATAGCTGGGTTCTTTCTGCTAATATTTTCACTCTCACACGGGCATCTTCGAGTACAAGTTTCTCAACCATTTTTACGTTTTCTTCAGTAGCGGCACTAACCGGCCCACCGGCACGAGGGTCGTCTTCAATACTCTCTCTACCCTGTTTAAATTCACTTGACCACTTTTGAATTGTAGATAATGAAGGGGCAGAATCTTGGTAAACAGCTATAATTTCTTCGTGAATTACTTTTTAAATCTTCTCTTGTTTTGTGAGGAATTTTATCACAGCGCGATGCTCGATTTTTTTCAACATTGTCGTATCAGTCATCGTAGTTGCCTTTCCGAAATGATATTTTGAATACTAATGGCGACAATCAAATAAAATTTTGTATTTATACCCTCAATGAGTGTCATAAACTAATAAGATAATTTAATTACCCTCATCATTAGTATATTACCCCGATACCAAAAATACATTGAACGCCCCGCGTACATGACTAGGTACCTACTCATAATACCATTGGGATAGATGTTTTAGTTTTGTAACAAATTAATTCATCATAAACTAGGTAAGGGCCTAATCTCGGTCAACTAGTTTAGTAGTGATCTCATTATACAATGCCTAATGCACAATATTTTTTTAACAGGTGAAGATGTGAACCATATAGCATGCCAGCGTTTCTACAATGACGCACTGACGCTATCATTCACGAAAATACTGACTGATGATGCTGTTTCTTCTTGGAAGAATAACATACAACAATGTGTGCGCACAAACTGTGAGAAGCTAGTTAGACTGTGTGCTATGAAAATGGATGATCCTAGATTCTTGAACTTACTTTCTATGGCTCTCAACCCAAACAACAAGTAACTATGTTAATTATTTGTAATTTTTAGGTACACAAACTGCTTATCATGCACTGCTGTTAATAGATTTGAGGTGTATGATTTTATTTGTAGTTGTGATGAGTTATTGACTTAAATAGTGGTTTCTTTCAGATTTCACACATTTAATGCATCGCGCACTTCAGAAGGCTTATCTGTGTCCTTATCTCTTAACAATTCTCCTTCTGGCCAGGGATCACAGGAGGAAATATTTGCGAGGTCGCATGATCATCGCTCGCCTAGGGGATGGCTGGTCCATCTTATTAATATGTAAGTATCTTGTATATCTGACTATTACTATTTTATTCACAATAGATGTACACCAATAGATTTATCCACTCGAAAAGTTTATGTGCGAGTTAACACGTGCTCAGAACAGTGAAGGAATACATCGTGAAGAAACCGGCATGTCCTAGAACCAAAAATTCGAAGGTGCGAAATTCGATGGTGAAGAAGCAGCGATGGGCAACCGGTCACGTAAATGTTTAACTTCTGCTAAAAGTAGGCATGTATCAAACACAATGTTTAGAATTGCCTCGTACTTCCCTTTGCTCCCTTGTGGGATATCTTCCTTCATGGACCTGCATACTGGATAAGAGATCCGCTGGTGTTCATCATGGAGATTAATATAGTCGTGAATGTTAGTAGATATTTGAATTTTGCTAATTTATTATGAAAATGTTAGATCATGGCTCAATATATCTTTCTGTAACAGATTTGGTCAAAATGGAGGATTTGTTAGACTGAGGGAGAGATTTGAAGCCATAATGGGAGGATTGAAACCAGATCTCACTGCATCCATCAATTCTATTGAAAAGGTCATCACAGATACAACAGAAAAAGAATCTGAAGAAGATAAGTCTGAGACAGTAGAGACAATTGTATGCGTACCAGTGATTGCAGAGGCTGATGTAAGTATAATAGAGCTTATAAACCTGCCAAAAATCCAGGATTAAAACAATAGATTTTAAATTGTTGTAGGCTCCCAATGAAGCCAGCTATGTTTTAAAAAGTTATAACACACAGCAGTTGCTTCTATAGCCCTAACCCACACTAGGATTCTCTTTATTATGGGTATCAGAAACCAGTAGTGTGGTACAATACCCAGAATAAGTTTTATTAAACTTAACAATAAATTTAAGTTTAAGTAAATGTAAGTTTTTATTACATACTAGCTAACCAATCCGCAGCTTTGCACGGGTAGTTTTTCAATAAAAACATTACTCTCCTTCTGCGCAGTTAGGTAAAAAGTAGTCTATGTTACAATTTATTTATATAAGTATACATTTTTATACAACGTTGCATTTTTATATTTGTGTTATTATAATATAATTTTCATTCCAAAGTTACCACGGGAACGGAAAATACCAAACGTGCGAAGCCGCGGGCGGGTCAGTCATATTAGGTTGTTTATCTACATTCTCGTCTTCAATTTCATCTACTTTTAAATCTCTAAAATAGTTAGTTTTAGGTTAATTTGAGGTGGGTTTTTTTATATATATTGTGTTTTATATATAAGTGGTCACCACTGCCTATAAACTCCTGAAGCACTCGTGGTACTGCAGTCGCGTTGCCTAGCATTTAATATCCTATTTACACCTCTTAAATTTGTTGTTACTTTACGTATTATAACGATAAAACGTTTAGCGCATTGAATTTTAACATTAAAACGTATTTTTGTGCGAATTGGTCTGAACTAAATTTAATCTTATTTATACGATACAGATAACCCAAAAAAATATACAGAGACGCACACCGCGAATATACGCTGAAGTCCGACAGTGAAGCCCGAGCATTATGCTATATTGATAACTGTTGCCTTTTTCCATTAATTTATTATAACTATGGATTTCGTACCAACCGCCGCCGCGTCCTACCTTAAATGCTCCAAAACGCGTCGGTGCATCCGTAACTTGATAGCTGTCGAGGAGTCAACAAGGCAAAGGGTGCATTGAAAGATTTGCCTTAATGTTTTAGCATTAAGAGTCGCTTTTTGTTTGAATAGCCATAAACGAAAGCAGTAATTACAATGTAATCTATAACTACGCTACTTTTTAAGCCAACTTTTTAATAACGACCTCCGTGGTGAAGTGGGCGAATAGCCGGCTGAGACGCAGGAGGTAGCGGGTTCGATCCCCACCGCGGAACAAATGTTTGCATCTACAGATATTTATACCGGGTCTGGTTGTTTCTCTATATATTATAAGTATGTATTTACAAAAAAAAATGTACATAAGTATTCTATCAGTTATCTGGTTCCCATAGTACAAGCTGTGCTTAGTTTGGGGCTAGATAGCGCTGTGTGAAATGTCCAGCAATATTTATTTATTTATTATAAGCAGTGCTTAGTACGTCGTGCAGTATCCTTAGTTATAATAAATTAATGCTTATTTCAGCTAACTCCTTCTCGTCCCGAACCTTCGTCAATGGAGCAGTCTATGACCGGCGAGTCTCGGGTGGCGGCTGTTTGGCAGCTTCTGCGACCGCTCGGCCTCTGCCACGATCTTCTCACCACAAATACAGTGACCACTTACTTGTCACCAGTTCTGGTAAGGAAACTTCTTTTAACTATTACAATTTGTACTTTAACCAGTGGTCACCTTTTATAGGTCCGATTTTCCTAACACTGGTCACTGTCCTAAAAGAAGATGACTAAATTTATTTTTCTGCCTACTCTTGGACTTAATCTTAACAATGTTTGTCTTACGACTTTTTAAAATATGATGCTTTTTATCGAAACTTGGAATACGCACCTAAATCAGCCTAAGAAACCAAGTGTTAAAAGTGTTCTAATGTAATCTACAACAATCTCGGGTTAACATACATATTCCAAAGTACCATCAGGAAACAGAAAAAAACCAGCTTACTCATAGACCCGCTCATTTAACTTGTTTCTTTTTAGGAATGTATCCCAACGTTATTAGAGAGTTTAACTGATGAAGAACTGAAGAGAGAAGCTCGAGGGAGCGAGAATAAGACTGATACTGTTTCTTGTTTGATCCGCGCGTGTAAATACGTCTCTATAAAGACTCCTTGTCATCACAGCCTGCTGAAATGTAAGTATCCTTAGGCCTATTCATTTACATTTACATAGGCTAATGCGGTCATAGCGGGATGAGCTGGATTCTTTCATAGGGACTGGTTGACAATATCATAACATTGTACTTTTGGAACCTATTGGGAAAGAGAAGGGAGGCTTTTGCCCTGGAGTGGGAAACAGGTCTGTAAATAAATAATGAATTTACTAATACTGTATACTATTAAATATACTATTAAATAAACCTTAATTTAGTAACATGGTTTAAATAAATAATCAATGTATCATTTTAAAACCGGTTGTAGATTATGGAAACTGTCGCGAACTCTTAGACATTCAAATTGATGCATGCAGATCATTAAAATGCAACAATTTCAATATCCAGTTTTCTTGAGAAATCATAAATATTAATTACGACAGGATTGTCCAGTAAAGCAATGTACAATATAACTTCACAAATCAACATAATTCTTAAAATATATAAAGTCAGATCAGGACATATGATGTGTTGCGTTATATGAGGGTGAATAACAGAGCTGTGTGAGGACGCTGAACGAGGAAAAAATTCGAGAGCAGTGCTGGGGCTAAAAAAATTTGGCAATCCTATTTGTGCTGTTCTGTGGTGGAAGGCCCTCTTAGAAAAACTTGTTCTTGAATTGTGTTGGTTTGATGGGCGCTTATTTATAATGCTGTGATAATATGCCGGTTCGTAAGGCACAATTGCTTGCTCTAACCGAAGTTGGTTACAGCTGTGTTTAAAATAGCAGAGTTTGTCATCTTCATGAATGGGTGTCCCACAGTTCATCAAGCAGAGTTTCTACGGCGCATCGTGGATCAGTCGCACACCCTGTAGCTGCCAAGGGGCGTGGCTTACCATTCCGCCTCTTGGTTTCTACATCGTCTGTGATTGCATCCCTTATCATCGCAATGCAGCATCATCATTTGTGGTTCTACTAACTACTAACTTTCTAGTCATAGTCTGTTTCTGCTACGAATTCGATTTCCGTCACAAGTGTTTTGTTTATATTTATGTGTAACAAATTTATAATTGCACAACTTCTCATTGTAATGAAGATTTTTTTCAACATAAAAATTGTATTTACAGCCTTAGAAATGTTCCGATTGAAGATGATTCTACGATTGTTGCAAATGTCTTCATTCAATGGCAAAATGTCAGCGCTGCACGAAATAAACCAGCTCATCGCTACCTTCTCACAACAACCAAAGCCAGAGTGGCTCACACCTGCTGTAATTACTGTAAGATATACAATCACAATACAATAATTGTCATAAACCCAGTAAAAACCGAATCGGTCCGAATTGTTTTATGGTTCATGTTATCTTCTTGTTTTAGAATTGGATCCGAGAGAATAATGTGGTAGACATTGTGCTTCGAGACTCGCTCCACCAACCGCAATATGTAGACCGATTGGAAAAAATGCTCAGGTTTATGATAAAAGAGAATTCACTCACTCTTGATGATTTAGACGCGATATGGAAGGCTCAGCACGGCAAACACGAAGCTATCGTCAAGAATCTCCACGACTTGCTAGCCAAACTCGCGTGGGACTTCACACCCGATCAGCTGGATCATCTTTTCGACTGTTTCAAAGTATGTAATGTAATCCAAGAAAAATATGTTATTATCTCGTAATGTTTCATTGTAATTTGTTTGATTGATGTTTTATCTTTTTTCCAGGCTAGTTGGGCCACATGTAACAAAAAACAAAGTGACAAACTACTGGAAGTGATAAGGAGGCTTGCAGAAGACGACAAAGATGGAGTGATGGCGAACAAGGTGCTGGTGCTATTTTGGAATCTATCTCATTCAGAAGAAGCTTGCACTGAAATCGTAGATATGGCGTTGTCTAATCTTGTAAAGATTTTAGACTACAGTTGCAGTCAGGATCGCGATACACAGAAAGCCCTCTGGGTGGATAAGTGTGTTGAAGAGTTGCAAGCGAGGGAGAAATGGGTATTGCCTGCGCTTAAAATGTTGCGAGATATATGCTGTTTGTACGAAGCGGGCGGCGGTACGGGGGTGCGACCGCACGTCACTAGGCAGGAACTGATCGATCGACTGCAAACTCAGCATTCTCTCGTCATATTGGTCACAGATTCCTTGTCTTGCTACATGGACGGAGTGCGAAACAAACTTGCTGGTAATTCTTTGTTTATTTTTTGTTGTAATGTGCAATCTATATACCCCATGTTTCGGTTTATTTGATACGTGGAAATGTTTTCAGAGGAGGGCTCAATTGATTGGGATAACTGGCTACCCGATGGAAGATATCCGCACTCAGCTCAAGTTCACGAACGATTGAGTTTTCTGAGGTTTTTGTTAAAGGATGGACAGTTGTGGCTCTGCGCCGAACAGGTTTGTTGGAAAAATCGAATTTAAACTTTGTTCTTTCCCCTAAAAGAAATTAAGTTCTGAATTCCTTGTAGGCAAAACAGATTTGGGTTTGTCTGGCCGAAGAACCAGCGCATATAGGTGACCGCGAAGCCTGCTTCCGATGGTTCAGCAAACTGATGGGCGACGAACCCGACTTGGACCCCAATGTCAACCTGCATTTCTTTCGTCGCAACATTATGACGCTGCCACCGAATTTACTAACGCACTCTGGTATCAAGTGTTTTGAAAAGTAAGAACGATTTAATTGTAAATTAATCTATATATTGTATATAGATTTAATATTGTAAGTTCGTCTTGCTCCTGGTTACTATTTTTATTTGATGTTTGCAGATTTTTCAAGGCTGTTAATTCCAAAGAAGGAAAACTTAGAGCTAAAAGACGAGGTTTTCAACTCATAGATGCTGATCTCATAGGTTTAGATTATTTATGGAGGGTAAGTGTTAGTTTAACTACAGTACAATCGAGTCAGATCTATTGGAAGGTTTTGTAATCATTGCGTTTCACTGGCAGGTGATAACAGAATGTGAAGATGAGATTTCGTTACGCGGTATTGAGCTGTTACGAGAGGTTTGCACGTGTCCCGGACCTCAGCTGTCGCCGGCGCATCATTATGAGACGTTTCTCACCCAGTGTTTCGCGCGGATGCAACGCTTACAGAAAGAAATGGAACTACAAGAAGGTATATGCACATTATGCACAGTATCCTCGCAAATTTCAATTTCATTGTGTTTTACAATCGTGTTCGTTCATATCCGAATAGGTTCTTTCAAGTTAGAAAGGGAGGCGACTAAAATAAAATGCGCCATTTGTGACTCTGTAGTAGTTTTGATTCGCTCACTACTACCTAATCACAAACCATTTGTGTGTGGAAACAGCAAGTACAAACACTAGAGAATAAAATTGTTCTGTGACCAACCATAGTAGTTACATAACTAAAACAATATAGTCCATATAAAAGTGCATTGGTTTCAGGTGGTACAGACGGTTGTATAAAAATGTGTCGAGTTATTCGTGCCATACAAGAATACATAAACGAATGTGATAGAAGGTACTCGTCGGACCGGCAGATACTGCCGGTGTATCGGTCGGCGCGCGGCCGCCAGTGCGTTATCATAGTCAGAATGAACTTCCAGACTGGCCAGAAACAAATTGAGGATATTGAGCTGATCTCTCACTCGAATGAAACGCTCTACTCGATGCGACATATGGTTCAGAGAAGGTATTTATGATTATACCATTCTAACTACATTTTCTCTGCCTGGGAGTCTGAAATGACCACTCTAGGTGAATCACATATGTTTCATCAACAGCTTTAAGCAGATCATATTGTGTTACTTTATTTCTTTTAAAGTGGTGGATATACATTTAAAATGAATGGATGGAAAAAAAAATTGATCAAATATGCCACTATTTTTTCTCAACCTATATTTTGAATAATTATTAGTTACTATAAAAACCTAAGCGTCACTAGCATTAAAGTGCAGGTGTTGGTGCCACTATAAATAATTATCTGGTTTTTAATTATGAAGTTTATACTATATTTAAAATATGTTTTTGTCGATTACAGGATAAAGGGCATCATAGAGAGCTCAACAAAAGTAGAAATGTACATCAACAAATTAGAGCTGTATGCAAATGGGGAACTGTTGGATTCTAGTCAAGATAGAAAGATACTTTCGCAAATCCCCCTCCGTGATAAATCTGTGATTATTGCTAAGGTAAACAAAGTTAGACAATTAACATACTCGAAGTTACAAAAAGTTTTTCGATCTAGTGAGCAATGCAAGTGTTGTGTCAGAGTTGAGTTGGACGAATCGGCACTGTATGTATTTTTGTATTCCCGCAGCGATGAAACTCTATTTGTGTTATCTCAACACATTTAAATTTTATGAAGATCGGCTCAACCATTTGAAAGATAACGTCGGACATGTTAGGGCGAACTACTAGTTATGTCATCAGCTTAATAATATACTTAATTAATTTTTTTATCACTCGTGCTCTGAAAGTTGGAAAATGCGATTTACGCCCTAAGGCGCCGTAAGTAAATGAAATAGAACGAGGCTCATTACAATAATAATAATACTACAGTAAAATACAACGTCCATGTTCAAACTACAAAAGACGTTATTAATTTTCTCGCAATTGTGATGAAAAGTCATATTATTCTCGGGTGTAAGCGATCAATTACAATTTACTCCCGAGATATTTAGAGCTCGAGGGTGTAATTGGTCGCTTAAGGTCCTTGTATGACAATATACTATTTTCCTAGGTGTATGATGGTCAAGTTTGTGGTAGCGGTGGATGCGGGTCGTCAAACGATACAAGTAGTGACTCCAGCACTTCGGCACCTCCGCTGTCGGCTGTGACAGAATACGCTCTGCCTGGCGTCGTAAGTATCACCACAACCAACCACACTAGGTACTCACCTTTTAGAAAAGAAAATTACAGGTCTCGATCTGTAATTAAAACTATGTAAAACTAAGAAATTATTATTTCTTATCTTCTAATCTTATAATTAGATCCAAAAAACATTGTTCTCAATAAAATAAAACATATCTCAAGCATTGCCAAATCAAATAATAAGCTCATATATATAGGGGTAAGATGTCGGATGTTTCGGATTATTTTTCCCCAAGTCCCAAGTCCATTGTAACTATTTATATTGCGTATGATAAGATAATATAAGAATTATACTCTGTTTTCTTTATTTATAAAATCTTAAAATAACCATCAATTTAGATGTTTCACATTTGCCGGGCGTCCCGTGACGACCACGTTTTTATTTTATCTAATGGGCTGTTGTTTCATTGTTAATGTATCGTTTCAGCTTTTCTCTCAAGGTTCATGGTATTTGCCATTTGTGTTATTATTGGAACACATGGGCATAACAAAAGGATATGACCAATTGACTGAAGCAGCCCATCTGCTCTCACAAATATGTCCTCCTCACAAATTAACTGTAGAAAGATTAACAGATGCATTACTGAGCAGAGAAGATGCAAAACTAAGGGATATGCTCTATGGACCAGAACCACCTACTGTGGCTTATAACATGCAGGTAAGATATTCACTAAACAAAACGGTAATATTGCCTGAATGATTTTTTACATTAAAGTTTTTTTTTCTGTTTTGTTCAGATACTATACAGCGTAATAATGCCGGCTTTGGACTCGAAACTTGATAGAAATCGCAGCTTTCAACTGGCTTGCGTAAAGAAGGCACCACTTCTAGTAAAGTGCTTGTGTGATCCAGAATTCTTGTTAGGTGCAGCTCCTCATACAAGAAGGTGGGCAAAATATTAAATTTTTTTGTCAATTCGGCTAATGAAAAGTTATGTCTGAGAATTAACTAATTTAAAATATTTATGACGATTTTCAGAGTTTGCTATTTAGCGTTAGTCAGGTTATCAAAATTAATACTATTCACTCTGGGACACTTGTACGACCACATTTCGCCAACAATTGAAGAAGAAAACCCGGAATTCCGGTATGTAGTTTTCAAAGCACTGGATAAAATTGAATGGCGTAAAATTAAAGAACATTCATGGCTCATGGAATTTTGTTTTCAGGTTGGACGTTTCAATTTTGAGAGAAGCACTTCAAACAGTGCCAAATCAGAGCTACGAATTGTTACTCAAAGGCGTTGCTGAATCGTTGGCGACGATTTTGGGCGAACAGGTAATTTATTCGCCGCCTACTATTCGCTATTGTTAGTATCTGACTATAAGTGCTTTGGCATTGTTCAGTAGGTCTTCGTGAATTAACCATTATTCGTTTGTAGGTGTTGGCTGATGTACGCGAGAATGAGAATCCGGCGAATAGGTTTTGGCGCGTGCCCACTGCGAACACTGCGCGTGCGCTCTATACGTTGGCTTACACGGTCGCACAACCTAACGAATACAATGGAATGATTCACCCGGACGATGTTGTATGTAAGTGTTTTCGAATCTTCTTGTTGGACGAATTATTATTTGGGAATTCGTTTTCTCACAGTGTTCATTATGCTTTTAGTGGTCCGAGAATGTATGGAAGTGGTGACGATTTGTACGGCGCTAAGCGGTTGTCGACTGGAAACGCTACTCCATGAGCCGTGGTGGCAAGACACCGCGCTCTATCTGATGATTGACTGCAACAATGCTGCGGTAAGTTTTAGCTGATAACAGGTTTCTGTAGGTTGTTTTATTGCCTTATGATTAAGATTCTCTTCTTTACATAGTATAAAATTACTTCCGCTGTCTGCGCTACCTTAGATCTTTTAAACTACTCAACGGATTTTAATGCAGTTTTCAGCAATAGATAGAGTGATTCAATAGGAATGTTAATATGTATAACTAGCTTCGGCCTGCGGCTTCGCACGCGTTGTTTGTCAACAAAAAGTAGCCTATGTGTTAATCCAGGTTATAATCTACGTACATACCGATTTGAAAGTAACTCTGTCTGTTTGTTACCATTTCACGACTTAACGGCTCGACCGATTTCGATAGAATTTGGTACCTATATACCTAGATAGATTATGAATGGACCTAGATATAGTTAGGATAGATATATGGATTTATAGATAGACATAGCATACACTTTACGCGACTTCACAGAAGGAAGGTTAAGTTTTATTGACAAACCACGCGTACGAAGCCGCGGACAGGTCACCTGAATAAGAGCAAAAAGAGGGGCTTTACGGTTGGTATGTGTGGCATTGTAACTCCGAATGAACAGTTTTCCTGGTTGAGTGAAGGCTTTGTTAAAAATGGTTTTCAGATATGTAGTGAAATTTTTATGCAATCGATTTCAAGATCATGTTAACATTGTTTTTGAAGGGATCAGTCTGAAGCATGCGGACGGAAGTTTCTAGTTTACTTCAGTTTTAAAATGCGATCGAATATCTATAATTTATATTACAGGTACGCGTAGCGTCAGCAGAGCAAGTGCTAACAATGTGCGCATGGGGCGGCGGCGGGGGCGCCCGAGCGGCCCTCCGTGCGCTAGGCGAAGCGGGGACAGACGCCGCGGTGGGCACGGGGGCCATCGCGGCCGGCGGTGCAAGACTACAGCGGAACGCACGAAACGCACAACAGTTCCTACAGCTGCTGTGTAGGCTAGTCGCACTGGCGGGACCCACATCGCGGACGCTTAACGATTTAGCTCTTGAAGTAAGTTCATTTAAACGTGGATGCACTAAATAATAATAAATCCACTTCTGCGCAGGATGTGCATGCATAGGCGACGCATGTCAGCTACGTAGTTCCGTGGTTCTGTCTGCGTGTATCTATCGTTTCCATAGCAGCGCACCGATGCGAGCTCCGTCCATGGCCGCCGGGGCAATTGTCTTACTTTGAAGACGAAGACGATAGACGTCAAAATCTATTATGTTTTTCCTCAGTTTCTGATCTTCAGGATTACTGTCAAAAATCTCACAAAAGTTTATGTAGAAATGCAGACAAGTAAAATTCATACACAATATTCCAAGACTGGCAGCTGAGGAGAAAATCGATGATCAGTTTTTTAACATCTATCGTCTTCATCTTCAAAGTTATGTTTATGTTGATATTTAAATATGAATAATTAAATAAATAGATGGCAATTGTTACTAACCTTTGCTTCAACTAAAATATAGATAAGTCCCATGTTCTATGAAGTTTAAACATCGTCATTTTATTTATTTTTACAAAACAAAATGGTTTCTTGTTAATAAAAATATTGTTAAAGTGATCAAAACCGGGGCTCTTACCCTGTAACACAACTGCCCCAAGTTATTTTAACTAGTGTTCCGCCTCGAACTAGGTCCTCACAAGTGTGGATAAAAATGCCATAGCAAGTGTTTATACTTTCCTCATAGTGTCATTAGCTCCCCTAATATTAGCTATGCCGCCGAGTGCCAAATGTATTGCGCGCGCATCAGTCAGTTTCGTGGGCAATGTATCTGGGCAGGCTAAACGTGTTTTTATGTCGTCATCATAAATAATAATAATAAATAAATAAATATTGCTGGACATTTCACACAGCGCTATCTAGCCCCAAACTAAGCAGAGCTTGTACTATGGGAACCAGATAACTGATAGAATACTTTATACATTTTTTTGGTAAATACATACTTATAATATACAGGGTTTCCCAGAAATGGTGGATAATCCTGCACGTGCGTGTGCGGGGGGGGAGGTGGGGACCCACATCCCAAAAAAAAAAATTCTATTCCCAACAGTCCGCGGTCTACGAATTTTTTTGTAAAATTTAGAAATTTCCCAGTTTTCCTCACATTTGTGGGCATCACGTCCGCTACATGAGGCCTAGTTCGGATTTTTTTCTTTTAAAGTATTCCCTAATAATGGTATTCCTAAATTACCTTAAAAAAACGCAACTACTTAGGATAGTAGTTAACTAGTAGTCCCTAAACATAAATTTTATTTCTGAAATTTATTTTACTGCAAAGTTTGAGCACCTCTGCTGTAAAAAAAATGTATTGGAGTTTTATAGCCAACCACATAAAAAAATTACCTACATCATAAGGATTCTAAAACAGTAGCATAAGTACCTACTTTAATGGTAAAATTACTGAGCTATAGCTACTAATGTGTAAAAGTAGGCGTTTCATTACAAAATTGCAAAAGAAAAAAATAAAACAAGTAATGACCAAAAAAGTATTTATTATAAAAATAATCAAAGTAAATGTTCAAATTGGGCTCCTGATGCCCTTATGCAAGCTCTACACCTTTTTATAAAAGATTTTTGTAATCTGTTATTATAATTTTTTGATGATATAATTCTGGCTGCTTCGGCGACGCGAAGTCGAAGTTCTTCTAATGAGTTTATTGGTTTCTTGTAAACCTGCTCCTTCAAACAGCCCCAATAAAAAAAATCCAGAGGATTTAGGTCTGGGGACCGTGGTGGCCACAGTATTGGCCCCAATCGGCCGATCCATCTGTTGGGATAGGCATCATTTAGATAATTTCTTACTTGCACAGCATAATGTGCCGGACAACCGTCGTTCTGGAGCCACATTCCTTGCCGGATGGCTAGTGGCTCATCTTCTAATAATATTTGCAACTGGTTTCGAAGAAATTGTAAATAATTGTTGCCATTTAGGTTGCCCGGCAATTCATATGGGCCTATAATTTTTCCATTTAATATGCCCGTCCAGTAATTTATTTTAAATTGATACTGGGATTTATCTTCTCTCATCAAATGTGGATTTGTCAATTGCCAACTGTGCAAGTTATGAAGGTTAAGATACCCATCCCTTTTACATGTAGTCTCATCGCTCCATAAAATTTTTCTGAAAAAATCTTGATCTTCTTGAATTCTTGTTAACATTTCATTGCAGAAAACAATCCGTGCTTGGTAGTCTCGTGGTAGCAATGTTTGTACACGTGTCACGTGATAAGGATGCAGTTTAAATTTTTTCACAATACGATGTGCTGTAGATTTTGATATTCCCGTACGGCGTTCGATATCTGGCATCGAAATACTGGGATCTTCTTCCACCATGTCAAGGACAATATCTTCAGTTACAGGATTGTGGGGTCGTCCTCTGCTCCTAGGGCCACCAACGCCAGTACCAGGTATTCTGCCCTCTGAGTAAGCTTGGTGCACTCTTGTAAAAACTCGATAGTCGGGGTGACGCGCGTTCGGGTATCTCTCCCGATAAAGTGTTGCGGCAGCACTTGCGTTGCCACTACATTCTCCGTAAATGTAATGCATATTGGAATACTCTTGGGGTGTATAAATTTCTCGTGACATCACACAGTCCTGTTGATATACAGAACAAATGTCCAGTAGAATGCCGAGTCGTCGCAGTTATCACCAAACAAACAAAATCCAATCAAAATGCACAAATCGAGTCCAGTAGAATGCCAAATGTAGAATTTTGTCACCGAGAATCAGAAAAACAAGAGCACATGCGATGTCGAGAACGTCGAAATACGCACTAAAATTAAAATAGTTTTAACTACGGAGACAAAACAATAACCAAACACGAATTCTACCATACAAAGGAGATTTGTTGACCCTTTCACTCGCAATATTCCCAAGCACAGTTTTGTCTCGCTCACACAGCTTAGAATTCAACTGAATGTGCCGAGCAGGTAGTAAAGTCTAATTTTAGGGTCGACAGCGCTACTTAACTGGTAAAAACTAAAAAAAAATATCTGCAAATAATTTTGCTATTTTGTAATGAAACGCCTACTTTTACACATTAGTAGCTATAGCTCAGTAATTTTACCATTAAAGTAGGTACTTATGCTACTGTTTTAGAATCCTTATGATGTAGGTAATTTTTTTATGTGGTTGGCTATAAAACTCCAATACATTTTTTTTACAGCAGAGGTGCTCAAACTTTGCAGTAAAATAAATTTCAGAAATAAAATTTATGTTTAGGGACTACTAGTTAACTACTATCCTAAGTAGTTGCGTTTTTTTAAAGGTAATTTAGGAATACCATTATTAGGGAATACTTTAAAAGAAAAAAATCCGAAATAGGCCTCATGTAGCGGACGTGATGCCCACAAATGTGAGGAAAACTGGGAAATTTCTAAATTTTACAAAAAAATTCGTAGACCGCGGACTGTTGGGAATAGAATTTTTTTTTTTGGGATGTGGGTCCCCACCTCCCCCCCCGCACACGCACGTGCAGGATTATCCACCATTTCTGGGAAACCCTGTATAGAGAAACAACCAGACCCGGAACAAATATCTGTAGATCATGCAAACATTTGTTCCGCGGCCTGAATCGAACCCGCTACCTCCTGCGTCTCAGCCGGCTATTCACCCACTGCACCACGGAGGTCGTCAATCATGCATTAGTGTATTTCGAAGCCGTGGGCCGCAGTGGATGGACCCGCCTACATATTCATACAAAGCGAAGCTAAGTCCACGTGCGTAGCCTGCCCGTGGGTAGCAATCGATTCACGGCTTAAACCGTGTATTTTTGTTAGATGAATCTGACTCCTGACATACAGCTCACGCTAGTTCAGGAGCCAGGGCTTCAACCAGAATTGTAAAAATTGGTTTAAAACAAATAAAACATTATAGATTTTTTTTATTCTTTGAGCGATAAATGTCCCGGGATATGTGTCGCCAAGGCATGTCATGCGACGTCGCCAGACATTTTGAGTCGTGATCCCTATTGTCATAATTAATGAGACCGGTCTGGTGACATAACAAGACTTCATACCACACAATGACTCCTAGTAAGGACTTTGCCAACACGATCAGAAAGACCTTTAGAAGAATTAGTCCGAATGTGCAATACAAGAACAGCGACCACTTCAAGAAGTTTATTAATCCAAATGATAAATTGTGTTACATCCATGTAATATGCTATTTGTCTTGTAAACTTTTGACCTACATTTGAACATGCCTTAGAATATATTTAGAATATACCTTAAAGTATTATTGTGTTACATCCATGTAATATGCTATTTGTCTTGTAAACTTTTGACCTACATTTGAACATGCCTTAGAATATATTTAGAATATACCTTAATCTATTCACTGAACTAAAACAATTAAAACTTTGAATACAATATTGAAATGTTTCCTTTTTTGTAGGTAGCGTGGCTTCGAGCTGTTCGAAAGAACCCGGAAACACTAGACGACACATTGCTAGAGGGGCACCTGAATCTTACCAAAGAGTTATTTACGCACGTGGCCGCACAGGTCAAGTACCAGTATGGATCACATCTTGACCATAAGGACAGCGGATTGATAATGGTTAGTAAACTTCTTGGCTTACTATTACAACTGTACTTCAGTCAAATTCGATGCGAATTAAATATGGGTGGTTTGTTTACAAACATTTCACATAGAATATGGCTGAAATATAGTGAGGGAGTACATATTAATTACATGGTATGGAAGTATTGTGTAGCGATTGCCTGATTTTCCTTATTAGCAAACAAATATATAAAACAATTAAACCCAAATATCTTGTGATCAATCGTTAACCCCTGTTTCCAGATCCCATTCCATGTCTTGATATTTAGACAGGCTGGTAACGAATAATCTGATATTGCAGGAAATACTGACGGAATTCCTGTGGCCGTATTCGTGGGCTTGGTGCCGCATGGGTTCGGACGGGGATGGGTCGGTGAGCGATAGCGTAGTGGAAGCGGAACCCCCTGCGCCGCTGTGTCGCTCGCCCGGCTCCGCATCTGCTGCGACTGATCTAGTCCTGTCCTTGGTACACGGCTGTGTGCCTAATATGGCAGCTCTCGTCTCTTTGATTGAGAAGATGTTTTACAGTGGTCAGTACTCAGATAGTGTTCATTTATTTGTGCTTACAGCTGTTTTGTGCATTGAGAGCATGTCTACACGTGGTTGTGCTTGTGAACGGAGTGTGCACATATGTGGTCACGAATGTGTTCGGGCCATTTTCTACTACCCATCCCTTATATATCTTGAAACAGTCTGTTTGATGCTGCTTTTGTAAAAAAAAACTAATTGACTTTGCATTTATGTCATACAATTTTCCCACCCTAGAAAAGAGTGCGACGCTCTCCGAATGGGAATATATGCCATGCGTGGGTCCGAGGCAACCGGCCGGTCTGGTCGGGCTCAAGAATGCGGGTGCAACTTGTTATATGAACTCTGTACTGCAACAATTATACTGCGTGCCGGCTATCCGTGACGCGCTGCTGACTGTGCAAGGTAATCTAATATAGAGCTTCTAGACTGAGTAAATACAGTTTGGAAAATCTTATTTTCCGATTGACCCCTTAAATATGTTCCTTATCAAGAAAAGTAATGTTGGTGCCCGATTACAACTTTCTATCCTGTTTACAGAACCGGAATATGTAACAGTCTAGCCTTAAAACATTTACAGATATTTTTTAAGTACTAAGGATATTTATGTGGTAACAAACAGTGATATGTTTGTGTTATAGGAGCAGCCACAGATCCTGATGAAGACTTTTCTGGTGAGCATCATCACCACCACCACAACGTAATAGAAAACAACATTGAAGTAAGTTCAACTCAACATTATTAGATATAAGTAGTTATATTGTATTTTCTTTACCTTTAAATTCACCTAGGTATGGTGTTATTTACCCCCGACGCAGAAAGGGGGGGGGGTTATAAGTTTGACGCCTGTTGTCTGTCTGTCTGAGTGTATGTCTGTGGCATTAGTTCCCTCACGGATGGACCGACTCGGACACGTTTTTTTGGGTTCCGTACGCAAAGGGTAAAACGGGACCCTATTACTAAGACTCCGCTGTCTGTCTGTCCGTCTGTCACCAGACTGTATCTCATGAACCGTGATAGTTAGTTACAATTTTTACAGATGATGTGTTTCTGTTGCCGCTATAACAACGAACAATAAAATACACAGAATAAAGTAAATATTTAAGGGGCTCCCATACAACAAACGTGATTTTTTTGCCATTTTTGCACTCACACTTGGCCGGTTTTTTTATAGAAAGCTAGTCTAACTAGAGTGGTTCTTCACTATGAAGATTATCAGCATTTTTCCTTTTTGGTGAAGGGATCTCAGTAGTAAAATTATACAGAGGTTTTTAATTTTGTTAATGAATTCTTGTTGTTTAATTTCAGAATAATAGTGACTACAACATCGTAATTTTGAAGCAAGTACAAGCCATATTTGCCCACTTACACTACAGCAAATTACAGTATTATATTCCACGAGGGCTGTGGGCACATTTCAAGTAAGTTTTATAGATTTATTGATACCGCTTTTTTGTAGATTTCTAGTGTGACAGATCTTGTGCTTCCCGCACTCAACAACTCCCATGAATAATGGACCACATGCAGAGTTCGAATGCGGAAAAGGGAGGCCAATATCATAACATAACAACTCCCAGCAACCTTTAATAAGTCGCAACTCAAACTCAAAATCTATATTTTTTTGAATGTTTTCAGATTGCAAGGTGAACCTGTAAACTTACGCGAGCAACAAGATGCTGTAGAGTTTTTTATGTCGCTAGTTGAATCACTAGATGAGGCTCTCAAAACATTAAGTCAAGACCAGCTTATGGCAAAAACTATGGGAGGTACATACTCTGATCAGAAGATTTGTAAAGGATGCCCTCACAGGTACTTACTATTTATTTTATTTTTATTTATTTGAGACAACAAACAATTATGCCTGAATATTACTAGACTTAATAATTATTACAAAATGTCTTACTACAGACATAACCAGCACCGTTGTCCACAGATTACGTTAGACAAATGGTGGGCATGAGTGTATACAATATTAAATACATACATATAAAAAATATAAATGAACCTATATTATGCAGGCAAGCAAGTGCCTAGGTATATACCTACACAATACAGGTTCATATTTAGTAATGAGTAACTTAGTCGCTATTAATTAAAATTAAAATTATACAATCAGACAGGATTGTCTTGATTGATTGCTTTCTTAAACAAGGCGGGTAAGTTTGCAATAAATTCAATTTCCAAGAAATGCTCGTTAAATAACTTAGGAATTCTATCCTATATAATATACTATCCTTGAAACTATGATGTTTACCTAGCCTTTCATATGAAGTATTATAATATTTTTATTATTAGGTATTGCAAGGAAGAGCCGTTTAGCGTGGTGTCTCTAGATATAAGGAATCTTTCTCGATTGCAAGAATCTCTGGAAGCTTACGTGAGAGGAGAACTATTGGAAGGCCCTGATGCTTATCACTGCGATAAGTGTAACAAAAAAGTATGTTCAAAACAATTTCCTACTATATAATATTTGTTCCACAGTTCACCTTATCTATATAGGGTGTTTGATAATATACGCACAAAAATGAAAGGGGTTATTTTGATAAGCATAATAAATAAATTTGTGAAATGTTTACGATATAAATGTGAAAGTTATTTTAGCATGTAAAAACAAACACTGTATTAAACTTATGTTGTGCTATTGCATAATGCTTGCCGTCTAAGGAGGCGTCCATTAATTACGTGAGACGTTTTTAACGATTTTATGACACCCCTCCCCCCCCCCCTGGTGAGATGTTGCGAGATTTGTTTCGACCCCTTCCCTTTATCTCACCTGAGATTTTTTATAATTTGTATTCGTAGGGTTGGACTTATTTAAAAAAACACAATTGGCTTCATTATTTCAAGATTGCTTCTCTCGTAATCTAGATTTACAGTGCATTAAAAAAAATTACGTGATACGCCCTCTCCCCTCTCCCCCACGTGATAGATAGATCCGGCTAGACCCCCCCCCCCCTGAACACCTCACGTAATTAATGGATGGCCCCTAACCACACACTGTATTGGTGACATCTCGAGATATCTCTTGTTGTCCCTTTCTAACCCAAAACCCGCATTCATTTCCGAAAGAGATATCAAATCGGCCTTTATTTTTGGATGCCGATTGCATGAGTAGGCAGTAATTTGTATATCGAATTAATAAATCACCTAAACTAAATCGATTTTCTTTAAAAATTTGATAATATAACTAGTAGTTTTTTTGTTTTGAGAAACCGTCACTTGAATATCGTCGGTATATTACCAAACACTCGTATAAAAAATACGTGAAGAGAAAACTTTGTGCCCCTTTTAAAGATTATTGCGCGCACAGAAAAGTGTGGAATAGTTAAAGTTTATATGGAGAAGGAGGGGCGAACGCTAAAATTAAGCTAATAAAAACAAATCCATGTTTTTTTATGAATTACGGTTGAATTTCGACCACTTTGCACCAGCAGACTTATTAAATGTTTATTTATTTTTAGGTGGTAACAGTAAAGCGGTTGTGTCTCAACAAACTACCTCCAGTATTGGTGATACAGCTGAAACGATTCGAGTATGATTTCGAAAAAGTGTGCGCTATTAAGTTCAACGACTACTTTGAATTTCCGCGGGAGCTTGATGTCGAACCTTACACAGGTAAACATAAAAACTATCCTATGACAAAATACGCAAAGTCTGTATGATAATCTTCAGGGCACCTTCAAATAAGACAGACGAGGAATGGGAAGTTGAAGCAACACTGCAGCGTTTTCTTAAACAACTTATTTGAAGGCGCTCATAAGATATTAAGTAGAAGTAAAGAGAAGAACACGCTTTTAGGCCATTATAATCACAAAGCACATCACTAACGGCTCCCGTAAGGGCTGCATGAGCAAGTGAGATAACATTGTCATCGTCGCTTGTCCAACGTTTTATGAGCCCGTCTGCCAGAAGCGTTGGCGTCTAGTATAGGCAAGCGTGCATCATCTTCGACCTTATTATCACTATAAAAAAAAGTTAAGTGCAGGGTAATGTGACTATAAAAATACCAGTTACGCAAAGAAGTTCAACACATGTATTTTTATTTTTGTAGCATGGGGTTTGGCGCGGGCCGAAGGTGACGCGTCTTTATGGGAGGGCGGGGAAGAAGGAACAAGAGAGACTCGCTATCAACTCAGCGGTATTGTAGTCCACTCTGGGCAGGCCTCCGGTGGACATTACTACTCTTACGTTCTTCTGAGGTAACTATACTTCGTGATTGTTGTTACAACTAAGTTCCCTTTACAGCGACACGATCGATATTAATCCAATCTTGTCGCTAAATAAATGGATTGACGCGAGATACATATTTTGTTTTTTTCCAAGTCGTACCATGTCCTAAAACCCACCCAGGGATTTAGGACATGGTACCTATTGTAGAATATTTTTAATATGTTTTAAGGGTCCGCTATCAGTTCATATAGGTTTTATTGTGGGGAGGCCGATTTGGGGGGAAAAATGGCGGATGATACGGACACATGTGTCCAGTGTCACTTTTCTAACTGTCTCTAGTATTCAAAGATGTTGTTTATTTGTCAGGGACAATGGCAGTGACACGGGTCGCTGGGTGAAACTCGACGACGGAGATGTCTCGGAGTGTGGCATGCATGACGACGAAGAGATGAAAGTGCAGTGCTTCGGCGGAGAATACATGGGCGAGGTGAGGTTATCCTTTCTATTTGGCTACGCTATGTTTAGTATAATATTATATTTGATCGAGCGAAGCGAGATCTCCAATTTAACTTTCAAATTTATGTATGTGTGTTTGTCCGAGGATAACCTTCGAAGTGTTGATCCGATCATCGTGAAATTTAACATATAGATAGGTAATGATGGCATAATCCTGGTAAGATATTGAGGTTCAAGAGGGGTAAAAAAAAACAAAATGAGACTATTAGGTCAAGTGGGAGGTCTAATGAAAGGTCTTCATCAGTAACATTTCAACCCATTATTTTTATTTAAATCCATGTTCTTGAGGTTTATTAGCCATCATAAAAGCTGAACTTAATTAATTATTAACAGAATGAACGCAATTAACAGGGTGGGTACATCAGTGATCCCACAGTTCATTGGGTGCATGGTATTTGTTTAGCTTTAGTAACACAAATATAGGGAAAAGTCTGAAATCTAGAATAACTGCAATTTATACCCCTAAAAAGGAGAATCAATTAACATGAACTTTGAATTTGAATGAAACTGTAGGTCAAGTTAGTTGGTTAGTATTTCGTGGCACTATTTTGATAGTCAACAACGAATAATATTTTTGTTATTTTTATAGGAGACTCGCGAGATCTCAGTTTGGGGCGAACCACTAGTTATTATAAATTCGAAAATAACTCTATCTCTCTGACTGTCTGTTTGTTACATTTTCACGGCTAAACAGCTGGACCGATTTTGATGAAATTTAGTATACATATCGATTATGACCGGTATTAGGACTTAGGCTACTTTATACCCGACTGCGTAGAATGAGGGTAATATTTTTATTTACAAACCACGCGTGCGAAGCCGCGGGTGAATACTTGTGTTAATATAAATCTTAAGATCACAAACATATTAAAATAGCTGCTTTAAAAATGTACCATTGGTACCACGAAGTTTGTTTTTATTTATTACATTGGACTTATTTTCATGAAAAGTTATAAATTGTCTGGGCTAGATTCACCCACTCCGAGTTAACATGCATGTTTCGAAGCAACCTGTATAATGTCGCCAAATAACTACTAGCAAGGCTTACGAGTCTACTTTTGAGGCGTGGTAATGTCTTATCTGGTTTTAGGTATTCGATCCGATGCTAAAGAGGGTGACATACAAACGCCAGAAGAGATGGTGGAACGCGTACATGCTATTCTACACGAGACGGGACACTATATCCGTCGATACACCTGATCTTGAAACGTCGCTGAAGAGCCTGAGTCTAAAGTACGTTGTTTTATTGCACACTTTATTAATCCATCCATACTAATATTATAAATGCGAAAGTAACTGTGTTTGTTACCTTTTAACGACTAAACGGCTGAATCGATTGTAATGAAATTTGACAAGAAGATAGCCTATATAGATATAATATATAGATATAAGATAGCGATATAGGCTATCTTTTGGTTCGAAAAAATATATTGAAGGAGGTGAAATAGGGGTTGAGAGTTTGTATGGGCAATCTGAAAATTTATATATTCAGATTTGGCATAAATAGATTATGACTGAAATTGAGACATAGGCTACTTTTTACCTGTCTGCGCAAAAAGAGGGTAATGTTTTTATTGACAAACAACGCGTGCGAAGCCACGGGCGGGTCAACTAGTAATATTATAAATTCTAAAGTAACTCTGTCTGTTTGTTTGTTACGTTTTCATGACTAAACGGCTGGACCAACTTCGATGAAATTTGGTATATAGATAGATATACCAATTTTCAATATGACCAAGATTGAGACATGGGCTACTTTTACCCGACTGCGCAGAAAGATCAGCTAGTACTACATAATAATTTAAAGTAGTACGACTTAAATGTATGTATACTTGTGTATCTTAATGCTAATTAATGCTACAAAGTGGATTTCGTAGAAAATATGGTACTAATGATGAAAGTGGTCACTTTAGATTGCTTTGTAAGCAAATCATACATATTTCATTCTATTGTTAGTAAAGTGGAAATACATTTTAGATGATATTTAGGACAAAAAAAAGTGCTCTATGAATATGGAACATTCAAAGTTGCCATCCCACATCAAGAACTATGAGTATCATAGTATAGTAACATACAGATCCGAAACAAATATGTATTTTCAAATCATGCAATCATTTGTCCGATAACATTGAAACCGCAATTGTTGCGTTTCTGTCGGCCACCAGCTCGTCGGCTGGTGGAAAACCGATTAGAAACAAAGCGGCTGAAAACAGTCCATATCTTGGACCAACCGGCTTCCTGCTGTAAAACAAGGGATGAAGCACTAATGTCTTGATCCTGAACACCAAAAATCCAACAACCCATCGACCTATAGTCCTCGCAACTGATTGCTGATCACAAAGAGAACAAAATAAAAGGTGGTCACCTGGCCGAAGATACCGTTATGACAATATTTTTTTTGTTTGATCTTCATTTTAACTGAATGCTTTTGAATTTCAGAGAAAACGCCATCCCGAAACCTATTTGGCAGTCGGTGCGTCGCGGGAATATTGCATTTTCACACAATCAAGACCAATTCAGTCTTGAGCATTTCACCTTCATGAAGAAACTTTGTTGTATGCGTTTACAACTGTTACACGGCCCACAGGGCAGTTGGGTACGTAATAATATAGATTCATAAAAATTCGAAATTTAATATTCGGTAAATCACTTTGAAACGACAATATTATGCTGCCATTCGGGGGGCCATTCTACGCTGCGCTTTCAAGTTCGTGGTCTCCATTCGAGAACCTTTCTGCCCCAACGGTCGTCAGTTCTTGAGCTATGTGCCATGCTCACCGCCAATTCAGCTTGCTCATCCTTTGTACTAAGCAATAAGTGATAAGGCATTTTAATAAGACCTTCGAATTTTTTGATCTAGGGCATAATGGCGTCCTCACAATGTTTTACTTCGTTTTTAGCGTGTAAATTAAGTATTGTTCAATATTTGACTAGATTTTGTTTGTTTCTAGGGCCCAGAACACGAGGAAATATCAATGTTAACAGTGCAGCTAGCTACACGATTCTTATTCTCAGTTGGTTTTCGCACAAAGAAAACATTGCGTGGTCCTGCCGCTGATTGGTAATTATTGATAAATCTAATATAATTATTAAAATATGAATAGAAGCATGTAATGAGCGAAAGTCAAAGCAGTATTTCAAGAAGTGTCCTGTTTAGATGCTCTTAGATGGTGTTGCGAGTACTAGAGCACTCAAAATTTCAACGTATACTTCAAGTGGTACGGTAGAGAGTCGAATGATAAACAAAATGAGTAAAACATATAAAAGAATGTTATTTTTCATTACATACCATCTATCTTAGCTATCTAAACTATTATTTTGAAAACTTTTAAGCTATAATTTTGTTACAGGCACGAAATCATCTGTCAGCATTTACGGTGCTCTCAAGCTGTTAGAGCTTGGTTCGCCACAGATCTCTTCCAACATCCTCACAGGTAATTTACTCAACTGACTACCAATATACATACATTCAGTGTATCGTGAGAAACGTTTATCAACATAATGTTTTATTTCCAGGTTATGTGATTATCTCCTGTCGTGCCCCTCTGCTGAAGTAAGGATGGTTTTCTTGAAAACTATTGTCTTCTTGGCAAACTACTCCATGAACGATCAACCTGGTAAGGTGTTCATAATGAATATATTAAGGTTGGGGAAAAAGTTTCTTCGCATTTTTTAAGAAAATTCAAAACATTTTTTAATATAGTTTATTTACATTTAACTAAAGTATGTAGGTACCATTTTGTTCGATAACTTTTTGCCATCTTGTAGGTAGGGACATGATCCCATTGCTATAGAAATTTTGGGGCTCCTGATCAAAATACCGCGACAAGTGGTTTTGGCAGTCCTCTCGTGATGTTAACCTGACACTGCCTAAAGAATCTGAAGAGACCGAAACAGGTGGAAATCTACTATACGGCGGATGCATTAACACCTCCCAGCCAAACTCTCTTAATTTTTGCTGAGTGGCTAAAGATGTGTGGGGTCTAGCGTTATCATGATGAAAAACCACACCCCTTCTGTTGATTAATTCCGGCCGCTTTCTCTCAACTTCTTGCTTTAATCTCATCAGTTGTTCGCAGTGAAGTTCAGAATCGATGGCCCTGCCTGGTGGTAACAGCTCATAATGAATAATGCCCTTCCAATCCCACCACACACACAGCATCACCTTTTTGCGAGTTAACCCGGGTTTCGCCACAGTCTGTGAAGCCTGACCGGCCTTTGACCAAGACCTAATTCGCACGTTCTTATCGTACGTGATCCACTTTTCATCACCAGTTATCAGCTTCTTCAAAAATGGTTCGGTTTCATTACGTCGTAATAAAGAATCACAAATGAGTACACGGTTCATTAGGTTTCTTTCAGTGAGCTCGTGGGGTACCCAAATATCGAGCTTTTTTGTGTACCCAGTTTTTTCAAATGCCTCAAAACTGTTTTGTGGTCAATTCCAAGTTCTTCAGCTACGTCGTAACTACTAATATGCCGATCTTGCTCCACTTTTACAAAAATGGCATCAATTTTATCCGTAATAGGGCGACCAGAGCGACGTGCATCTTTGAAATCAAAATTTCCGGATTGAAAACGCTTAAACAAAATTTGTGCTACTTTCACAGACACTAGTCCATAAACATCGCAAATTTTTTTCGTGGCTTACGTTGCATTTTTACCTTTTTTATAGTAAATTTTTAAAATATATCGAATTTCTTCATAAGATTCGCTCTTTACAGTCGCATCTTTACAGTACGAAAAACAAATAAAAATCACACATTTTCCTAATTTGAATTTGGAAACCAGCCAGATACAAATGGTATAGCCAAAGAGATTTTATTACAAGTTCATACATACTATAATGCGAAAAGACTTTTTCCCCAACCTATTAGTATAATGTATATACCCTTGAACTAAACTAAGCTGATAAAAATGTTTTTTATCAAACATTAAATTTCCTCGCGTTCGTGATGAAAAGTTGTATTATTCTCGGGTATAAAGGTCACAGCTCACTACACCAACCCGGCACCCGACCCTCACCGCCTCGCCTCGAGTGGTTAAGTACTCTATATGAAATTGTATTGACGTGCACTCATTACATCACCTGCGGATCACCTTGGGCGTATGCCGTTCACGCGCGGACGACGGGTTGACCACTCGGTAACCCCGCGCGGCCCACGCGTTAACCGCACGCGGCCCGCGAGTGATTCACGCGAACACAATGCGGCGGCAATGCTTCGCTCTCCGCCGCCTACCCGTCATTTCCAGCCTTTCTTTCTAACGTGTCGGTGTCCACCCGTTGACCGCGCGAGATCCACTGGTTGACCGCGCGAGGTCCACTGGTTGACCACGCGGCGTTCACTGGTAATAACGAGGCGTCCACCCGTGGCCCACCCGCTGTCAACGAGTGAACGCCGAGCGGCGAAGCGGTGCGGGTCGGGTGCCGGGTTGATGTGGTGAGCTGTGATCTTAAGCGATCAATTACATCCTCAAACTCTTTAGCGTCCTCGCTCGCGTTATTAATCGATTACGACCCTTGTATAACAATAAACTATAACATACATAGTTCTGACCCCACACTAGGATGTAGAAATCAGGAACTACCAGTACTAATAACTACTAATGCACTGAGTACAATTTTAACATACAATTAACATTTTACTTGGTCCGATTGGTATAATAATTTTGATAGTTAAACATTACAATAGTAGAACAATACAAAATAAATAAATAAAAATAGTAGAAGAATAGTAGTACAATAGTAGTAGTAGTAGTTGTAGTAGAGCTTCTTCTGCAACAGTTATTATTATTTTGATTAATCTATCACAAAAAACTAGTTGTGCAGTGGGGTAGGCAAATCAGTTCCTAAAACCTATACAAGGTTAGTCACGTCAAGATGTTTTCGATAACTATTAAGTGCGGGTCAAGAGTAATTAACATGGTTAAACATAAAAAAAGGCATTCATATAATTTGTGCGTGTGAGAGCACACCTACATCAACCTACATCAAATAGTTAAATTACAGGTACGCATTTCTTGTATATGCTGACCTTGCATTGTGTAGGCTTTCCGTACAACGAGAGGTCCGCTTATACTGGAATGTATAGGTTGATGTATAGCCATGTGTACATGAGTCTTTTTACCTGTATGTCTCATGGTGACCGTCGTAATACGATTCCGTGTAGGTCAAGTCGTGATACAACGCAATGAAATTATTATAGGCAGTAGTAACCATTAAACAACAGGTGTGCCGTCATCTTTAGTTATTTAAAACAAAAACTTCATTGCAGTGGCAAGTGGTTTCGGTTCGTGGTGCACTCGGGAAGAGGCGAGCTCGCTGTCGGATCAAGTGATATGCAGCGTGCGAGCGCTAGCCGCGCCGCCGCACGCCGACTCGCACATTCACAGACATCTACCGCTGTTGTTCAACCTATTCTATACATACGCCTCACTCGGCCTGCCAGAAAAGCATCAGCTATTGCGGGTCAGTACACTTTATTTGCACTCTATTTTAGGATATAATATATTTATTTGACACGCAAAGAAATACAGAATAGACAATAATTAAACAGGAAAAAATAACAATGAAGTAAGATAATTACAGTTAAGTACTACATAGGTAGGTATTACCTACCAAACCAGAAGGTAGGTACTAACCAGTCCCGCTCCGCGCCATGCATGGCCAAACATGTTTGCCTCAGTTTTATGCTCCTTCGCTGGTTTTCAGACAGGGCCTTATGTAGGGTGATGTCACAAGTTAATTCCCTCCTTCACTCTTCCACCACCGGACAAACAGACGTACCGAGAAGTACCATCCATGCCTGGTCGGCATACCACCTTGACGTACCAAACGATTTGCTTCAACTTGTTAGCACAAGTAAGGAGTGGAACTCACTTCCGGCGTATGATTTTCCGAACCAGTATAATCTGGGAGTCCACGAGTGAATAGGTTCTTTCTAGGTAAGCGTGCTCCATCTTCGATCACACCATCACTTACCACCAGGTGAGATCGTGGTCAAGCGCTTGAGTATCATCAATAAAAAAACAAAATAACGAAAATATTCACATTTCACAATATTTTATTCAGTCGGACGCAAAAGGAGAGATGTTAATTAAATAAATAATAAATAAATAAATATCGCTGGACATTTCACACAGCGCTAGCTAGCCCCAAACTAAGCAGAGCTTGTACTATGGTAACCAGATAACTGATAGAATACTTACATACTTTTTTTTGTAAATACATACTTATATATAGAAAAACACCCAGACACGGAACAAATATCTGTAGATCATGCGAACATTTGTTCCGCGACGGGAATCGAACCCGCTACCTCCTGCGTCTCAGCCGGCTATACGCCCACTGCGCCACGGAGGCAGTCAAATTAATACGCATTTCTCTATATCTCGTCCTATACAATGCCATAGGCAGATAGGATCGTAGGTCCCGAATGGATTAAACCGATGTCAACGCATTTTTTCATATTTGAAGCTGATTTTTTTAACCCCCGACGCAAAAAGAGGGGCGTTAAAGTGCGTCTTGTGTTTGTGTGTCTGTCTGTCTGTCTGTAGCATCGTAGCTCTCAAAACGGATGGACCGATTGGATGCGGTTTTTTTTATTGGTAAGTTAGTTTACTGGGGTAGTTCTTAGCTTTAACCCCCGATGCAAAAAGAGGCAGTCGGTAATTTTTTAATTTGGAAAAAATTAACTCTTCTGTTATTGGTTATCTTTGAATGCAGCCTTTTTGCTCAGTAGATGATTTTTTTAATAACGTTGAATAAACTTCCAGAATGTTACCACATTAGGTTATTGTAGCTTATGTTAGATGTGATTTTGTTATTTCAGCTCAAAATTCTAGACATCCTTCTCACAATCTGCATGGACGACACTTCTGGACTAAGTTCATCTGTCGGAAAATATCAGTATCCCGAATCTGCCAAAATTCACCAGGCAAGTTTTTTTTTCAATCATTATTTAAAATACTATTTATGCTAGACCCAAAGCAAAACAGTAAGAAAGGAAGTTCGTGTCGGTCAGAGGCCTGCTGTCAAAGTTTATAAGACTTAACAGGCCTCTCCAAGCACAGTGGCACTCGGCTGAATTCACCAATCCAAGTAGCGACCAGGCAGAACCTTGCTTAAGAGTCCACTATACCTCAGATAGCTTCTAGATCCTATATTTTTACCAGTAATACCGAACTATTTACCGAGTCGTAATCGGTTACCGACGGATATGATCCCGCCATTAATGATTTCGTGAAATTTTATACATACTTATCGATATAATATACACATATGTGTTTTAACATGTGTTTCGATTTTTGATATTAACCAATAGTTTTGTTATAAATTATTAGTTTTTATGCAATTTTATTTGGTTTTCGCTCCTCGAATTAGTCTTTTTCACACTGCGTGTATTTTCGCATGGAGTGAGTGAGACAGTTGCACAAGGTATGTTGATCGTGTCTTTGTTTGTTAGGTAATATGCGTCCTAATGCGGTGTTGCGACACGCTTCCTCGCAACGTGTCCGCGACGGCTGCGGACGGCACGGCTCCGCTGCCCAATCCTTACAACGACCCGCTTCCAGGACACAGCACTACTGCTTCATCGACGCATCGCCCGCAACTCTCCTCAACTGTCATTGATGTGCTTTATAATCGCGCCGGGTAAGTTACATACTGTAGAAACTAACCTCAACAGGGATGTATAGCCTCTGTAGTTGTGTGTCTGTGTCAGTCGTCATAACTTCCCGACAACGGATTACTTAGTGAGGAATTTAGTTATTTTAACTTGTTAATGGTGTCCGCGAGGTGAATCTGTTATTAGTTAATTAAGTTACAAAGAATTTGAAAATATTTTGTGTTGTCACAACTTCTGCAACAGTTAAATCAATAAATGATTGGGATTCTGTTATCTTCTCAGCTATGTTTAATAGAAATCAATGAAGTAGTTTATTTCCTTCGTGCAAAGGCCTCACTATCTCCCTTATCCGACAGTGAATAAATCCTTCTATCTCAAAGTGTGCATTGTTTTCAGAGGATACATGAAGAAGCTAACAGAAGAATGCTGCGGTTGCGACGAAGCAATTCGCCTATTACAATTCTTGTGTTGGGAGAATGCTGGTTGGTCGCGAGTCGCGTTAGCCGAGCTCCTGTGGCAAATGGCGTACGCTTACTGCCACGAATTACGGAGACACTCGGACACACTCGCGGCACTCCTGCTAATGGAAGACAGTTGGCAGAACCATAGAATTCATAACGTTATAAAGGTACGACTACATCTTCCCCTTTGTAAAGCACCAACACAAATTAATCAAATCATTTTTATACATCCTCTCTTTTCTGTCATATGGGTGTACCTGATCTTTGACCAACATCCAAAAGTACAGATGTTTGCCAGCGTGCGATGGAGCTCAGTATTCGGGGCTTATGGCGAATTGACAAAGTTCACGATACTGGGCCCGTAGCCAAGTTACATTCGCTTCGAATCGATTCGTTGTCTACATAGGTTTGTTGTCGATATATCACGTGATATTTTCATAGCATGTCTCAAATCCATACATTTTCGGACTTATCGACTAGTGTCATCGCTAATCGAATGTAACTTGGGTAAGCTCTCTGATCTGCGCTTCCGAACTTAGATCGCAGATATTACAACGAAAGCCAAGCTTAGCCGGCCATGTCTACTGCATGCACGCAAACCTGTGGGTCTGACCACAGAGTGGCATCAAGATTTTGAGGAAAATAAATCCTAGTAATAATAATAAACAACTCAAACTCCTCTGACGACCTCTGTGGCGCAGTGGGCGAATAGCCGGCTGAAATGCAGGAGTTAGCGAATTCGACTACCGGTGCGGGACAAATTATTGCATGGTCTACAGATATTTGTATTTCGGTTTAGAGAATGTTTATTGTCTTAAGAAATAATAGATTTCGCTTTCAATATATTTACAAAAATAATATATATAAGTATTCTATCAGTTCAATCTGGTTCCTATTGTACAAGATCTGCTTAGTTTGGGGCTAGATAGCGTTGTGTAAAATGTCCAGCATTATTGATCGAGCGAGATATCCAAATCAACTTGGCCAAATCGGCGTTGTATGTATGTATGTATGTATGTTAGTTTGTCCGAGGATAACTTTCGTAGCGTTTATCCGATCATCATGAAATTTGGTATATAGGTAGGTAGTGATGGCACAATTTTGGTGTGACTCAATGAGCTAAAAATATTGGGGGGTTGATGAGATATTGGGGTTCAAGAGGGGTAAAAAAAAATGAAAATGACCCTATTAGGTCAAGTGGGACGTCAAATGAAAGGTCTTTATTAGTACAGTTGAACACCGTTTTTAATTATAGTTTAGTTTTTGTAGTTTTTGATTTATTAGACATAATAAAAACAAAATTCACAGGGTACACCAGTGACCCCACAATGCTGAAATTTGGTATTCGTGTAGCTTTAGTGACATAAATATAGGCAAAAGTCTGAAATCCAGAATTACTACCATTTGTACCCCAAAAAAATATGACCAATTAACAAGAACCCCCATTACATGTAATTTGAATGAAACTGTGGGTCAAGAAGGTTGGTTATTATTTCGTGGCACCAATTTATTAGTCAAAGATTAAAGCCGATATGCACAAAGATCACTAAACGTATTTAGTGACTAAACATGTTTAAATTTTAAATATTTGTATGATTTGACAACTCCTTAAATCATATTTAGCTACTAAATACGTTTTGGCATCGTTGTGCAAGTCGCCCTAAGAATAATATTTATTTTGGGAGATTCGCGAGATCTCTGTTTGGGGC
Organism: Philereme transversata; assembly: GCA_963924445.1. NCBI lineage: Eukaryota > Metazoa > Arthropoda > Insecta > Lepidoptera > Geometridae > Philereme > Philereme transversata. The sequence continues at coordinate 10,912,963 of OZ004350.1, read as the reverse complement.
GAACCACTAGTAATAAATAAATTTCATTACCCAGGGTGTATCAGACGAGCGGCCAGGATTACTAGAAACAGCGACGCGCGCGCGATCCCACTACCAGAAGCGAGCGTACGCTTGTGTGAAGCTGGTCGTGAGCGTGATGTGCCGCGCGCCGCCCGCCGTGCGAGCGGTGCACGCGCAGCCCGAGGCGCGCCGGCGCTGGCGGCAGCTGCTCGCCTGGCTGCAAGACGAACTGGACAGAGTGAGTCAACACATTTCATACACTTTTATACATAATTCAGCTAAAATTGCGCGCCCATTTACCGCTTCTACTTAAAGTTTACTCAGTACGACGTTTCAAAATGATTCTTGACGTAATGAAATAGTGGGGCCCGCAATTAAAACAGAAAGATTTTTACTCTCAAATCTTCTTACTGTCAAATGCTACCCAGCAAAGTTTTCTTCAAATTTATGCTCATTTCAGTGAACACATAGAAAGACAGACTTGCCTACCTTGTTTTTCTGCGGCAATATGCAATATGCAGGCAATTTTTAAACTCTGCGTGTTAGTGATTTATATGGGTTCTACTTTATCATTGTCACTCAAATTTTACCATCTTTCACAGTTAGAATTTACTTATTGAGAAACTAATTTCTGAATTTTCAATATGGTTTGTTTTAATTTCCAGTATGGTCCCACCGGATACGGATCTTACGGGTCATGGTCACCACCAGGAACTTCTAACGAGACTTCTAGTGGTTACTTCCTAGAGCGCAGCAATTCAGCACGAAAAACACTAGAGAAGTAAGCTATGCTTTGTTTTCCTTTCAAACCTTTCTCATCATCTCAGCCATAGGACGTCCAAAGGCCTACCCTATATATTTCCAGTGCGACCGATCTTGTGCGGCCTGCACCCAACGGCTCTCTCCAACCTTTATCAGATCGTCTAACCATCACTCGAGAACCCTTCTACCCCAACGGCCGTCAGTTCTTCGAGCTATGTGACCTTGGTTTGTCTATAGATCTCTTCATTTCTGATTTGATCTCTTAGAGAAACATCAAGCACAGCCTTTGTCATCACTTAGATGAGTGACTGTTAGTGGCATTTATAACAGAGCGCGCCCGTTATTGGGGTTGGTGAGGGCTTTCCAACGGCTGGATTAACATCAATAGGCGAACAAAAAAGCCAAAATACGAAACCAAGAAGTCCACCAAGTGTCCGCTGCGGTCATCCATACTAATATTATAAATTCGAAAGTATTTCTGTTTGTTGAATTTTGATTGATTGTTGAATGATTAAATTTGGTATATGATGATCGAGATTGAGACAAAGGCTAGTATTTACTTGACTGCGCAAAAGGAGGGTAATGTTTTACGAGTGCAAAGCCGTGGGACCAAAGTATACAAAGCATGTATTGCTTACCCGTCAGAGCCTACCAGCTGTGTCCGGACGACGACGACGAAGAGGAGGAAGAAGAGGATCAGCCGCGGGAGCGCGACGGGGAGGGTGGCGAGGGGGGAGAGGAGAGTGCGGGTGAGGAGGAGGCGGGGGAGTCCCCTCCGCGCCGCCTGCCGCCGCCCGCCGCGCCTGACCCTGCGCCTGCGCCGCCCGCGCTCTGAACTATAAACCCACGTACGTACAATACAACAGATACTACTGGACAATATCTAATAATGCCAGGTCCCGTGGAATAAGCATGGTGCCTGTTCATACCAACTAACTAATAAGAATCCATACATAAACCTACATCTGTATCTAGACTATTTTGGTTTTTAAAAATTTAGGCGATTTGGCATTCAATCAAAGTGCGTTTTCTTTCCTTGATCCCGACTACCAGATTTATAGAAAATCGTCACTGCACTTGCCCGTTAACGTATTATTGTTCTGAGAGGAAGTCAGTCTTCATCTCTTAATAAGAGTTCACTCGTTTCCATATTCTAGTAATGGGAACGGGTATCATAACACTCGGTTGATCGGTTTTCAGGCTGGAACCCTGGTCCTGGTCCTCCCGCTCCGTGCCGCGTCGCAGCCGTGCACGGCACAGTCTAGTCCGCTCGGGCGCCGGGCGCCCCGCGAGCCGCCGCGGCCGCCGCCGCCGTCGCTGGTGAGCCGCTTAGTCGTAGTTTATTTTCTGTGATGCTAAGGATATGTGTAGTGCGTTTTGGTTGGCGCTTACGTTAAGTATTAAATCGGTGCCGCGGCTGCCGGCGCGCGGCGGACCGCCTCGGCCGTCGACTCGCCGCGACCTCCGTTTGTTTTCGGTTATACATATATGTAATTTAACGATTCGCTTTAAAAGTACCATAGTATTTATTTTTTCGAAGTAAGGTTTTATTCATATTACGTTTTCTATAGAATAATTTATTCAACTGCGCGTAACATGTAATTTAATATTTTATTATTATTAAGTAACTATGATTATACTTCGTACTGTGCGACATGACTGTACTTTTTATAAAATGTTATACTTATCATTTAAGTGTGATCTCAGGCAAGTTTTTTACATTTGAAATTCAAGGAATTTGGAAACGTTTTTAAAAATATTGTAAATTATAACAAGCCCTTATTCAGTGCATTAAAACGAAAAATAATAACGAAATAAAGCTTGTGGCTTACGAACGATCTCTAGATGTATCTTGTTTGTGGCTGGGTACGCGGAAGTAATAAAAAACTGTTGATGTGGCCTGTTATGTAGAAAAACTTTAAAGATATCCATACTCATTCGATTGTTTTATGGCGAGATGGATGTCTGCAGACAGTAGCAATATAATATAGTTGTTTTTCCTCCCAGCTTTCAATCTAATAATTACCGAATTATTCCCAACTGCCACCTCCAATACTGCCACGGACGGCTGTGAGGACGCTACATTTAGAATCTCTACCAAAATAACAGGAATAAACCAGCTTTTTAAAGTAAATAGTTAACAATCATGATTGCTACTGATCGCTTAATGCATGAGTATTTGCTTACGTTATTGAATTTAAATTGAAATTTGTTATATGTTAACTTACTATGGATATAACCACCACGCAATATGAAATTTGAATGGTCACGAAAAAATTACCAATGTTTTAATTTTGTTGCATTTTTATCGTTGTTTTAACTACTGAAGCTTTATGTCAGTCAGAAGCATTTTAATACTTATGTTACTGATTTTACTTCTTTGACTATTTTTATCTAAGTTCTGTGTATACCTGATTAATGTTACGATTGGTTTAAATGTAATGAAAATCACACGTCAGTCAAATGCTTTTATTAAACTTTGGTTTAGTGCGTCATAGACTTCTGTCAAATAATTTATTTCAATGACTCGAGGACTTTTTACACCAATTCTTCTATAGATAAATAGATTTTGGTACTTTTAGCAATTAAGAATTTAGTAATAAAAAATCACAAACATAATTAACAAGTTTTAAATACATAATAAATTAAGTAATCATGACGAAGCTTTGTTTACTAAAATATTGTTAAAACTCTGAAGAAACCAAAGCTTAGTCTGAAATTAATGGAGTATCAAGTCGTGTTTATAGTAACTAAAACATTATACTAGTTACAAACTCGTTATTGTAAGATACTTATTTAAAAAAAACAGAATACATTCAGGCTTATAAGATTTACAACCATAAAAATTGTATTCGCTCTTTTATTTGCTTTTGCAGACCTGCATCTACAAATACATTACAGAATATCATCAGTTTTGGCCACGTTACTTGTTGGCCTAAATGTGACTAATAATTTGATTCATTTATTTCATAATGGCCTCTTATTACTACGATATAATTTAGTTCGAGTAGCTATAGGTATTAACAACTAGTCTGACAGGAAAATGTTGCCACTTCGTCAATGTTCTGCTTTGTAAAAAAATGTTATTTATTTTTTTATGTAACATTAATTATTGTAAATTATTTAAATTGTTGTATTAAAGCAGGCTATCAGGCGACGCACATTGCCAACAATGATTTAATGTAAACTAATGTGGTTTGTAGTGATGCAATACTTTCAGAAATATAATGTAGTACACTTTGTATATAACGCTAAACAAAACCACCGTGATTTCTGTCAATATTTTTGTTATTATTGTAATCGTTTTAGATTGTTTTGTGTGTGTGGTCTTGTAGACCGTGTGCCTTAGTTTTTATTTGCTCAAAGCTTACACCTGATAGTCTGTACATTGATTAGATGCTTAATCATTAACATAATTTCACCCTTCTCATAAACAAACATTAAAGTATATGACTTTTTTATAACTATAAAAATTGCAATTTACCTTTGATCTGGATAAAATTATGAGTCAAGGGTCACACGTATTGTCATTAACAGTAAAAAACTTCGATTAAAACTTCTGTACAAAAGTAAAAGGTCGCATTGTTTTGTAAAAAATAGAGACATTAAGATCACAAGTGACATTGGTTAGAGAATACGGGAATGATTATTGTGAATAAGAGCCCTGGTCGATTAACCATTGACTGTTGTTAATGTTATTACCAAAGATGAAGTAGATAGAGGTACCTTTTCATAATGTAAATTTATGATTGAATATTTTGTATCTTTTATAAATTGCAAAAAAAATTATATCGTGCATGAAAGAACGATAGATTGGATTAAGGATTAGATAGAAAGGTGATGCTATAATAAATTGTAAATGTAGTGAGTTGGTCAGTACTGGATCCAGATACGAGTTCATTACTCTTTATGGGAAACAGAAAGGTGCAAGCTTACTGAGCTCGTGATTGGACCGCTCGTAGGGAACGTAACATGAATTTGAGAAGGAGAGGTCCTCACTCAGCTTGTGATTTTTACTTAAATACCTGTATAAGTAACATTTAAATATAAACAGTATTTGTTTATTTGATCAACTTTGCAGCAATATGTATGACAAATGAAAATTCATATGAATACATAAATTATGAACAGTTTTGTATAAAGTTTCTACGACAAAAACATCATGTAGCATTTGGCATAAATGTTTATGCTAATTATGTAGCATCCAAACAGATTATAATAACTAAATCGATAATAAAGTGATTAAATAAATTCCGGTTATTTGAATTTACAATTTAAGGGATATGGTAGGTAACTCGATTATGACAAGTTTAATTATGTTTTTAATAAAAAATATTCTTATATTTTTATAATACGAGGCATGCCTTTTAAGTTTTGTCGTTTGAAGAAAAAAACACAACTAGAACCTTATAGTACTTTTTATTGTTTTTCAAAGTATTCACCGCGTAGCTTAATACACTTTTCCATTCGCTCAAACCAGTTATTATAACATTTATTCCACTCTAAAGTGGGGGTGTTCAAAATGGCTGACTTGAAAGCGTCGACTGCTTCTTCACCGGACTGGAACCTTTGACCACGAAGACTTTTCTTAATTTTAGGAAATGTAAAGAAATCGTTAGGGCTTAGGTCAGGACTGTATGGAGGATGGTCAAGAATTTCTACTTTTTCCTGCTTCAAATACTCAATCGTTTGACGAGCGCTGTGTGAGCTTGCGTTGTCGTGGTGCAGGATGATGCGTCGCTTTGAGTTAGATTTTCGAAGTTCGGCGATGACTTGTGGTAAACAAACTGTAGTATACCACTCTGCGTTAACCGTTCTACGATCTTCAAGTGCAATAGTCGCAACATGGCCGGTTTTTCCAACGAACGTGGCCACCATCTTCTTTGAAGTGCTTCGAGAACGAACAACTTTAGTCGGCTTTGGCTCGTCTTGAAAGACCCAGATTGTAGATTGTTGTTTGGAATCAGGATCGTAGGCATAAATCCAAGATTCGTCACCACTTATGATGTCGTAGACGTGATTTGACTCCCCTCGGTTGAACCTTTGCAGAGTTTTCTTACACCATCTGACGCGGGCCGCCTTGTGATCGTCGGAAAGCAGATGCGGTATCCAACGGCAAACTAGCTTTCTCACACCAAGTGCTTCATGCAAGATCTTCTGAATGGTTGTCCCTGAGATGCCTAATAGAGCCTCTATCTCTCGATACGTCACATGACGATCTTCGAGAATTAGTTGTCTCACAGCAATGATGTTATCTTCAGTGAAGGCGGATTTTGGGCGTCCTTCGCGAAATCTGTCACTAACACTAGTATGTCCACGCTGGAATTCTAAATACCAGCGTTCGACAGTCCGCAGACATGGGGCTACATCACTGAACACAGATGTTAGCTCTTCTAAACACTGAAGCCGTGTCAGGCCTCTTCTAAAGTTGTAGAAAATTATTGCACGAACATTTTCCTTAGAAAGATTCGTTTTCGTACGTGACCTGACAGATTCAAATCGAAACTGTGACTAAACAATAGCATTAATCCTAATACTTTCAACTGTTTTGAGATTCAAAATGTAAACACATTCGAATATAGAACAGTTCCAAATTCAAAATTGCCGGAAAATATGGAAACGACAGAACTTAAAAGGCATGCCTCGTACTAACTGATCAACGGTATATTGCAGGTATCCATACTAATATTATAAATTCGATACATAAATAGATTATGACCAGGATACTTTAGGCTACTTTTTACCCGACTACGCAGAAGGTAGGTAATGTTTTTGTTTTCAAACCACGCGTGCGAAGTCGCGGTATAAAGCTTGTAATTATACAGTTTCATTGTAAGTATATCTTTATCGAACGAGCGAAGCGAGATCTCTAAATCAACATGGGCAAATCGGCGTTGTATGTATGTATGTTTGTTTGTCCGAGGGTAACTTTCGAAACGTTTATTCGATAATCGTAAATTCGGCATATAGGTAGGTAGTGATGGCACAATTTTGGTGGGACTAAATTAGCTAAGAAAGTGGAGGGGTGTTGTTGAGATATTGGGGTTCAAGTAGGGTAAAAAAAAACAAAATGGGACTATCCGGTCAAATGGCACGTTATTAGACGTGCCGTGTAAAGGTCTGTGAGTACATTTCGACCTCGTTTTTATTTTTGTTTAAACCTTGCAATTTTTAATGTATTAGCCATAATTTAAATTTAACAAAATTCACAGGGTACACCAGTGACCACACAGTGCTGATATTTGGTATGCGTGTAGCTTTAGTAACACAAATATTAGGAAATAACTGCAATTTCTACCTGTAATTTGAATAAACTGTAGGTCAAGTTAGTTGGTTGAACATTTCGTGGCACTATTTTATTAATCAAAGATTAAGGCCGGCTTGCACTACGATCCCTAAACGTATTTAGCGTCTAAACATGTTTAAATTTTTCGTATTTGTATGATTTGATAACTCCTTAAATCATATTTAGCCACTAAATACGTTTAGGCACGTTGTGCGAGTCGCCCTAAGAATATATTTTTTTGTGTTATGGGGCTCGTGAGATCTCAGTCCGGGACGAACCACTATAAATACTTTTATATTTTAGTCAAAATTTAATCGTTATCTATGGTCAGACCTGGTTTATTCGTCTATGGGTCAGATAATTAGTGAACTGCGAGATTATTTTGTTTACAGTGCAAATAAAAAAAACTTATACGTCCGATATCTGACTGACCTACGGGCTAGCACGTCATTAAATAAGTGATAAGTGATTTTTATCTTCTATTTGGTTCAGTCTTCGAGTAACTTCCTCGCGTGAGTTACACGGTACTGTGAGATGGAGAAGTTTATATGCGTGAAAGATTTAGAAGATGCTGCCTCCTCGGTATTGCCGAAAACTGCTAGGGACTATTACAAAAGTGGTGCAACGGACGAGCAAACGTTAGCAGAAAACAAACAAGCATTTCGACGGTAAATATAATATTTTTGTATGTACTATCCATAAATAATTGCAGTGGGCTATCACTTAAGCATAAGATGATGATTAATATTGTTTGCTTAGGCGTTGTGCAGACGTGTGTGGCTACGTCCACTGTTGAACCAACTGTTAAATTTTCATCATCGCAACTAGAGTTACCTCATCTGCGCAGTTACTCAAAATTATATGAAATACGTCAGAAATAAACAGCGAGTTGCCAGTTGCTGTGTCTGCGCAGCGTCTTAATTGTTTTTAAATCACAGGTTACGGATTCGTCCAAAATGTCTGGTAGGTGTTTCCGGCTGCGATCTCCGTACAAATGTGCTGGGAAACGAGGTTTCTATGCCTGTGGGCTTATCTCCAACTGCAATGCAAAGGATGGCGCATCCCGATGGCGAACTAGCTAGTGCGAGAGGTAAATAGCAAAGTACGCACCCTACGGCAAAGAACTTATGTTTTTGACGATGATGTGAATTATCTAATGTTTAGGAACAAACATCATTATTTGCAAAAACATCTATCCGTATCATGCAAATACGGTATTTTCATTAATTTCATCCTGAAAATTTCATAAGTCAATCAAGATCAACTTTTTAATTTAGTCTTTATTCTCTAGGACAAACATGACGGCGTATTAAAAAAACAATAAATTCTAAACAAAGGAAAATCGTAGTACATACGGGGTGATTCAAATGCGCCTGAAGGCTGTCGACATATCGACCGTCGATGTCGACCGAAAGCTGACAAGACTGTCAATTGACACATCCCAATAATGGGATATCTGCGTGTGGTGTATTTTAAAATGGTAGAACTAATCAGTTTCTGTATTTACTTCTAAATATACTCTGATTGATTTTGTTGACCCCTGCAGCCGCGCAAGCGGAAGGGACCATCTACATGCTGAGCACAATATCTACGAGCTCCATAGAGGAAGTGGCTGAGGCAGCCCCTGATGCCATTAAGTGGTTTCAACTTTACATTTATAAAGACCGGTAAGCAACAAGTCGTTTAAAATACTGTTTAACTGTCGTCGATCGTAGGTCCAATTTTGATTGAACGAGTCTGGATTAAAATATCGTTCCTGAACAAAATAATGTGTAGCTTTGTCGATTTTATTATAACAGGACTTGCTGGGCAAAATAATGTGTAGTTTTTTTTTATAAACTGGTGTATTTGCAGTGAAGTTACCAAGAATCTAGTGCTGCGAGCTGAAAAGGCAGGATTCAAGGCAATAGCGTTGACAGTTGACACGCCCATGTTTGGCCTTCGAAGGGCAGATATACGCAACAAATTCACTCTACCACCGCACTTGAGGTAGGTCATCATGATAAACCCTAACCCAATCCAATATTTATAAAAAAATCAGATTCTTTAGAAATACACATCCATTGAATTTCGGGAAAGATTTTATAAAATAGTGCAAAATTGCATTCTTCTTGCAGATTAGCTAATTTTGATGGACATCTCTCAACAAAAATCCAAAGCACTGATGAAGGAAGTGGATTGAACAATTATGTTCAAAACTTATTCGATAAAAATCTAACGTGGGATGAGGTTAAATGGCTGAAAAGGTAAGTCTCAATCAATAACTACCCAAACTTGTGACACTAACCTTTTTAGATGTATAATTATAGGATTGCAATATAGTTCTATTTACAAATTATAATAGGTATACTTCATGTGATTCCTATTGCATTTCAAAGAACCTATAGTAGGTACCTTACCTACCTATACGCCAAGACTCGTGGCAGAGGGGGATAACCAATAAACGTGCTCAGTGTGTGATATCATCGACAATTGGGTACCGCGCACCACACGCTTCACGCGATCTTTTCTACCCCATACTTGCAAGATCTGGAACGAGCTACTATCTGAGGTTTTCCCATTAAGCTACGACATGGCACGCTTCAAGAGAAATGTTAAGAGGTTTCTACAGGGTAGGGCATCGAAAATACCCCGGGTGTTGCTGGTGTCAATAGGCAACGGTGACCATTAGGTGGGCCGTAAGCCTGTTCCCCCACTTACAACATAAAAAAGGTACTGAGCGCATCACTAACGGCTCCCGCAAGAACGAGCGAGATAGCAATATAATCGTAGCTTGTACAACGTTTAATGACCCCGTCTGCCAGGAGCGTTGCGTTGGTGTCTCGTAAGCCATTACCTTTACCATTTGCAAATTGAAACATGTGTGATCCTACTATGAAATACAAAAGTGGCCACTTTACACACGTTAATCTGTAATACTTCGTGGTTTCAGCATTACGAAACTACCTATCATCGCTAAAGGAATTCTTCGCGGTGATGATGCACTAAGAGCTGTAGAAGCTGGTTGCTCAGCCGTTCTGGTGTCCAACCACGGTGCTCGACAGCTTGATGGCGTTCCCGCTACGGTACTATCACCTTTGTAATACCACAATAAACACATTCTAGATCTAACAAGTTCTGGTTACCTAGATAGATGGCGCTCTGTACCTAATGAGTGATCCTGCTTATATAGGTACCCCAGTGAGTTCGTGGTCTTTAAATTAAAACGTGAAGAGAAAACGTTATACTTTTTAAGCTTATTTCACTCACGACGGAGCGTGAGATTTGGCATAGTTTAAGTTTATATGGAAAAGGAGGGTAGTATGCTAAAATAAATATCGTTGATGGATTACGGTCGAATTTCGACCACTTTGCATTGCAACTAGTTTATAATAGTTTTCCCAACAAACAATCTTTGTTAGCCTAAGGAGTCCGACCAAACTCTATTCCCTACTTTGCGTAACTGCTCTACTTTTCAAATAACTCGAAAGAGCAACGCCATCTACACGGAAAATTTGATTCAGTACTGCCTTGAGAACCCGTGTGACAAAAAACTGCTTTATAACTAGTGGTGCGCCTCGAACTGAGATCTCGCGAGTCTCGCATAAAAACAAAAATATATTATTCGTAATCTTTGACTATCAAAATAGTGCCACGAAATAAACAACCATCATACTTGACCTACAGTTGTATAAAATTACAGGTAAAGGGAGTTCATGTTAATTGGTTACTTTTTTTGGGGTATAAAAAGCAGTTATTCTGGATTTCAGACTTTTGCCTATATTTGTGTTACTAAAGCTACACGAATACCAAATTTCAGCATTGTGGGGTCACTGGTGGACCCTGTGAATTTTGTCAAAGTTTTGTTTTTATGATGGTTAAAAACTTTAAAGATTATACTAAAAATAAAAACAGGGCTGAAATGCACTAATAAAGACCTTTCATTTGACATCTCACTTGACCTAAAAGTCTCCGTTTCATTTTTTTACCCTTCTTAAACTCCAATATCTCAACAACCCCCTAACATTTTTAGCTCATTTGGTCACACCAAAATTGTGTCACCACTACCTACATATGTATCAAATTTCACGATTATCGGATCAACCCTTCGAAAGTTATCCTCGGACAAACAAATACATACATACATACAACGCCAATTTGCCCATGTTGATTTATAGATCTCGCTTCGCTCGATCAATTAATATTAAAATAAACAATTGTTTCAGATTGAAGCTTTACCGGAGATTATTGATGCTGTTAAAAACTACAATATCGATGTCTATTTGGACGGTGGGGTGACAACTGGCACAGATGTTTACAAAGCGTTAGCACTTGGAGCCAAAATGGTAAGAACTTAACATAGTGCGGTCCACATTTGCGCCTATCCAGCAACCTATTGGTCCACTATACACAAATATGAACATGATGATGATAAAGTCCTAACCGATTTCGGCCTTGGCGGCCATTTATCTGAATAGTAAGTTTACTCGATGTTGTTACATAAATGCTAAGTTATGTGTTATACACTCGGGTGTAAGCGATAAATAACACCCTCGATTAGCGTTCTCACTCGCATTAGCTCGCTCGTACGCAAAAATATCTGAGGTGTACAATAGATCACTTACAGCCCTAGTATAACAATGTGCTGTTATGTAGTGCTAGGAATGAATCGTCTAATGTGATTCTAGGTATTCGTCGGACGTCCAGTTCTGTGGGGTTTAGCGGTTGGTGGGCAGGCCGGTGTTCAAAGAATGCTCAACATATTCCGCACTGAACTGGAATATACCTTCCAAATAGCAGGTAAAATGCGAATCTTTTTCTAATGCTTTAATTTTTTTTCTAAACGTTTAAGAATCAACTTGGCTTAAAGTCAATTAAAGTTATGTTCATTAGTTTATAATTGACTAACTGATCCGCCCGGAATCGCACGGATTATTATGAAAACCAAATAGATATAGCTTTTAGCACTCACAGTAAAATAGTTATCAAAATAGATTTAGTATGTGATTCCGGAGATTACCTATTACAACTTACTAACATACAAATTTTACTTCTCTATAATACACTAGCTGACCAATCCGCAGCTTCGCACGCGTAGTTTTTCAATAAAAATATTACTCTCCTTCTGCGCAGTTGGGTAAAAAGTAGCCTATGTCACCCGGGGGTAGTGTAGCTTCCCAACATTGAAAGATTTTTTTAAATCGGTCCAGTAGTTTCGGAGCCTATTCAATGCAAACAAACAATCAAATCTTTCCTCTTCATATTATTAGTATAATATACTTATATATAATATAAGTATATATAATATAATATATAGGTATTAGTATAGAGTATTTATAGTATAAACAGTATAGAACATAGATGGTAATGAAACTGTGAATCTAAGTATTAATCAATAATTTTTTTTTAATATATACCTACTTTTATACCTAATAGTTAATCATAAAAATGTAATCCTATGTATGATTGATCAAGGATCATTATACATCGTAAACCAGTCTAGTTCTTGCATATTTACTGATTGTTTTTATTATTTCAGGAACTCCGATGATCTCGGATATCACCAAGGATATGGTTCGCCACGAATCCACATACAGCAAGTTGTGATTTGTATTAAAATTTGTTTCTATCATATTTATTTATATCAGTGGTAAAACACATAATAAATATATAATAATAAATAATATATATATATTTTATTTCTTCTCGTACCTACTTACCTACTGATTTCGTAATTTAACAACTAATTTAAGATTAGTGTTTACATAGCTACTGATGATTTTAATACAAAGGAAAGCAGCAGTTTTTGTGATCAAAGTATCGTTTATTTTAATAACAACTTTCTGTAAAGATTATATAGAACCTGAGGAGTCATGTATGTATCTCGAGGCCATATTGTCTTAGATATTTTCTGAAAAATAAGAATCAATATTAAATATAATATATAATATATATATAATATATAAAATAAATAAAGTAACATAATAATATAAATATAATATAAATAAATAATTGATTATTTTTTAATAATATTAAATAGATATATATTTAATAAACATATTTTATAATTTATAGATTGTAAGTAGGTACCCTGAAATCACAGCCATACAAGTTGATTCCGAATTTTAACTTCTTTACAGTTTGTTTCAGGAATTCATCTTTAGTCAGTTTTTGTTTCAAGATCCTTGTGTCATTGCAAGTTTTGCAAGAGTTTGCTTCACTGAATTCCCTACGGTCATGTTCTATCCATCTGTTACTCAACGCAGCGTCTCTCTTACGCATGTATTCGATAAAACTGTATTTACTTGGCCGTTTGTGGCTGACCGGTAAGCTTTCTGTATTGGAAGTCGAGTTTCGAGAAGCATTGAAACATTTCTTCATATTGAAAATATTTGTTACTGTTTTTACAAAAGTTGTACAAGAGTCGTTGATTGCGCCGAACAACCTCGCGCTCAGTGAACAGTTTTTTATTTCTTTCTTGTTCTGTCTTTCTTTTTTCGCCTGCTGCCTCTTCAGTTTTAATTGCTTTAATTTATAGTCTCTGGCATTTTTAGAGGTTGCTCCTGTGTAATTTACCTTAGCCGGTGTACGTTTGGGAGTCGAAGCAAACATTGGTTCGAAGTGTTTTAAAGTTATATATGGTTTAACATCTGTTGCGTCTAGCATTGTATCATAGAAGTTCGTAACGCTGCTCTGAGTATCTTCAATGTTAATCGAGTCCTGTAGTTGAATGTCATTTTTATCTTTGTACAAATTTACTTTGCTGCTATTATTGTTCGAGATTTTGAAATCATCATTTAAAAACGAGAATGAAAGTTCGTCTGTAGTATTGCAGTGGTATCTGTTTCTTGTGATTTTATTGGTTAATTTGTTTGGTTTTTTAGCTGGCAATGTATTTTTTGTATTACCGTTAACTGGTTTTCTTTTACAAGCCAATACTTGCTTACTTGCAACCATGGGCCTCTTAAATAAATTCGCTGCATTAAGTACGGGTTCAGCTTTCTTAAAATTTTGTAATCCATTTTGTTTCCATTTGCAAACCTCTTTCATGACGTTCTGAAATAGCAGTTTAGTTTCTTCTAAATCATTTTCTGTATTTTCATTGACATCATTCTCAAGATAGTTTTGTGTGGTGGCGTCTATTTCATTTATGGGTGATTTATTTGCATGCATTATAGTTTCAGAACTTACAGCTTTTTGTTGAATTTCTATTTCTGTGAATATTATCTTCGATAAATAAATGTACATACTTAGAGAGGAAAACTAACACATCAGTACTATCTCTAAACATAACCAGGTGCGGCGGTGTCCACAACAAGCATAGCTTCGTACTTGGCTACCACACATAAAAGGTAATAATTAGATGAATAATGATGTTGGACAATTCACACAGCGCTATCTAGCTTCAAACTAAGCAAAGCTTGTACCTACTGTGGGAACTACAATACAATAGCTTCTAATAGATAACTGATAGGTAATTTGTTTTTGGGAATTCGTAGGTACTTAAAAACCCAGACCAGGAACAAAAATCTGTAGATCATGGAAACATTTGGTCCGCTGCGGGAATCGAACCCACAGCACCACGGAAGTCGTCAACTAAATGAAATATTAGGTATTCTGTGGTACTGGGTCGGAGACAAGTGTGAATTGGAAGCATTGTATGGATCTAACAGAGTTACTTTAATCTTCTACTAACCTTTTGCACTTGAACTGACATGATTCAAAATAATTATCGCCTTTTGACCCAACTGTAATAATGACAATAAAATTGATGATTCGGGAATTATGTTGATAAAAAGTGTAAGCTAGGCGATAACATGACATTACCTGAGACTTTGGTCCGTACATGCGAAGGAAATCACGCAGATCTGACAACACATTGGTTCGTTGAAGGAGACATATTATTTTTGAACTTTGAACTATAGTCGTTAGAAGCTGCAGGCACTTATCGTAATGAAGTAATTCCCTGTAAGGATATCACATACGCCAATGATCGAGTACACACAGAAACTTTCGTGATTTATTGATCGAGCGAAGCGAGATCTCCAAATCAACTGGGGCAAATCGGCGTTGTATGTATGTATGTATGTTTGTTTGTCCGAGGATAACTTTCGAAGCGTTTATCCGATCATCGTGAAATTTGGTATATAGGTAGGTAGTGATGGCACAATTTTGGTGTAACTCGATGAGCTAAAAATTTTGGAGGGTTGTTGAGATATTGGGGTTCTAGTGGGGTAAAAAAAAACCAAAATGGGACTAGCCGGTCAAATGGCACGTCTAATAAAAGGTCTTTGTGAGACATTTCGACCCCGTTTTTATGTTTAGTTTAAACTGTAGTTTTTAAGTTATTAGCCACAATATAAACTGAACTTTGACAAAATTCACAGGGTACACCAGTGACTCCATAGTGTTGAAATTTGGTATTCGTGTAGCTTTAGTGACACTAATAATGGGAAATGTCGGTAATCCAGAATAACTGCAATTCATACCCTAAAAAAATATAACCAAATTACATGAACTCCCGTTACCTGTAATTTGAATGAGACTGTAGGTCACGTTAATTGGTTATATATTTCGTGGCACTGTTTTTATAGTCAAAGATTACGATTAATATTTTTTTATTTTTATGGTAGACTCGCGAGATCTCAGTTCGGGGCCAACCACTAGTTTAAATCATTAGTAATATAATACTATGGTGTGAAATGTCCAGCAATATTTATTTATTTATACGGGATTTATCACGTACTGCTTTATCTGTTTATCGACCGAGAATCAGTGCGAGGTGAGACGAAGTGCGGAGCGGATCGCACTCACCCTGATGAAGGTTACTCACCAATAAAAATACGTGATAAATCCCGTATTTATAATAATGATTAAAACAAAATAGTTAAATTTTACCTATACGACAGTTGTGACATATTATTATTATTAGCAGGAATATCGAGTAACATATTACAGTCAGCGACATAAGTTGACAACTAGCGGGTTTTTCTTGACGTGTGAATTAAACTCATTTTTTTCTGGTATTTGCTTTAAAACGTATTTTGTTATCTTTATACATCGCTGACTGAAGGACAAGCTCAGACTCAGCACGGGAGTTTGAACCTCTGCGCTGAAAAACCGACACTGGACAAAATAAAAAAATACACATTTGCACACAAGTCTCGTACTGGCGCAGCCGGCTGGAGATCTACAAAAAAGGTTGGTATATGACAAACCTGGTGAAAATTGAAGTTCCATTGCAATCGAGGAACAACTGAACATTCCGGCTATGGTTCTGCAATAAACATTGGAGCACCAAAAGTACGTCTATATTCATTTGACTGCATTTCTGAATACACTGCAAAATAAAGATAAACCTGGTCCAAGTATTTTTTCAAATATATTGAATTGAAAACTGCTTCTTAAACGTCAAGACGTGTAAATAATAATGATTTCTCTAACCAATTCAAAACTTAAAATCGGTCAACTTCGATTCCATTAGATTAACCTAGTTAGCTAACAGCTATTATTATTGCTACACCCTCTACCTACAGGGCATCTACATTATGAAGTATCTGGACTCTTGACTAGTCAATAAGTTCTGACACGTAACCTTGTAATATTTTAATCTAATAAAAATACTGAATACTGAAAAACAACTTCTTACCACAGGAATGAGATGTGAGCAATAGCTTTGATTCATTTCACATTTACCGCACGTCACAGCCACGCACTGGCAAAGAGCTTTCCATGTATCATCGTACTAAAACAAAAGCAGTCAGGAAGTATAGGTAGAGCTAAAGTAGTGGGATAGTTTGCGCAACTTTCCTACTACATCACAACAAAGTTGAGATCTATTATATCTAGGCCAGTCTGACAAACTTTGTTGTGCGCAAGCGCAACAATCCCCACTACTTTTGCTCGCGCCTGTACCTACTTGGCTTTGGATATCAAAAAGAGATCTCTAATCTTAACTTAATCTTAATCGTTCCCTCTTTACGTCAGTACCCACTTACGCCTAGGGCGTACTGTTTTTTAATCCCCGACTCAAGATGGGTGTTATAAGTTTGACGCCTAGTCTGTCTATGTGTCTGTGTGTTTGTCTTTTGCATCGCAGTTCCCAAACGGGTGGATCGATTTGGACGTGGTTTTTTTAACAGAAAGCTAGTTAACTGGGCTGGTTCTTAGCTATGTGTGATGAAGATCAGGTCAACCAATCCGAAGATTAGCAGCACTTTTCCTTTGTGCTGAAGGGATCTCAGCTCTAAAATGGAAATTAACTACAGTTTTTTTTTAATCTTCTTTTAACCCTACGGGCTACAATGGTTAACACGTAGGAAAAGCAAACAATTTTTTGTCCAAAATTCAAGTACCTTACCATTATGCAACTGCAGAACATCTCGCACATCGTGGATAAACAGCCGCTGATCCTAGTCATGTTCCGCGCATAAATACCCAAAGTACTCTTTCTCGTCGTGTTGTCTTCCTCAATGTCTATGTACAACAATGCAGACAAGAAGTTCAACGCTTCAGTAGACTTTCGCGGTGGACTCCTTGATAGCACGTTCTGGATTTTGTCGTACACTTTATCGCATTTGATAATGACGTCGATGTTAGCTCCTTTCTATTAGAGAAAATTTAGGGTAACTAATTAAGTAGGTAGTTACGTGTAGCTACAAAGAAAAACTATAGATACTTACTACCAGTAACACCTACCTATTAATTACCTAAACAACTAAACTTACGTTATACATCAAATATGCAGATAGAGCTGAAAATAATTTAAGTTGCAAGTTAACTCCGTTAGTGGTGGAAAGAAGTTCAAGAAATCCATTTAGATCAAATTTATTAGCACATTTTGATGCTGATAAGCCCTGTAAAATAATGAGTGTGGTGAGTAGGTAGGTACTAACATAGAAAATCTCAAACACTACTAGGTAGCGAAAAGTATGATAAAGAAGAACCTATTGTAGTATATATTTAACTGACCTTCGAGATAAAGTTTTGTTTACTTTCCAATTTTTGCAAATAAGAATATATTTTATCATATTCAGACATGTTTTATTGCACCAAAATCAAAAGACAAAAAGTTTAAATTGATTATGCCGCCAATTGATCACTCATCTTTGCGGAAATCCACAGATAATAAAGTACGTAATATTGATTCCTCGATTTTTGGTAGTCCCATTTACCGGAAGTAAGTTAGGCGCGCACTGGAGGATACGCACATTTTGTTTTTTTTTATCTCTGAGCAATTTATGACTTTTGTAGAATGGTGTTGGCGATTGAGACCTCACCGACTCAAAGATGTCAATGTCAGATTGTCAGACAAAAAAGACTAACCTCAAATATCAACAAGCTTTGTTGTTTGTTTTTGGCTTTGAATTTATTAAAAATATTTTTTATGAGCTGATCTAACTATAGAGTAACTGATAAGATGGACGTAGGAGAGCTTCTCTCGTTTAAGGTGAATATATGGCTTTAAACACTGCACTAACGCAAGGACGAGCAAGCGATGCACAAAATGTTTGCTTGTAAAATTTTAATCAAAATTATTTCTAAACTAGCCGGTTCCAACGCCTAAAAGACCAAATGATGATGATAGCGATGATTCCGATGAGGAGCCATCCAGGGCGATGAAGATGCGTCGCCTCAGCAAGCAGCCTAGAGGAGAGCACACTATGCAGCAATTAAGTCAGTCTCTGGTCAAAGAACCCACAATAACTGATAAAGAACGAGAAGATATCCTTAGATATGTAGAAACAGAAGTTACAGAGGTAAGTAACTATATTTAATAAATAATTTTTAATTCTTTGTGGAATTCTTTTCTCACAGCTTTAATAATATTTTGTGTTTCTTTTCGTTTTTTCAGGGTGAGATTCTAGATGACACCGCAGTAAAGAAATTGGTTCTCAACTTTGAAAAGAAGGCCTTGAAAAATAGAGAGATGAGAATAAAGTTTCCCGATCAGCCTGAAAAGTTTATGGACAGTGAACTTGATTTACATGAAGCGTTACAGGTATGTAAAACGTTTTCATATACTCAATGAAATAACACTCAATAGTCTCTAAACTATGATTTATGTATTGATGGTATCTGGTACTACAAGGCTATGTTACCACAACAAATAGACCAGTTCCATAGTTCAATGCATCCATCCAATGCTGCAACTTCTTGTGTCTGTAACATATTTCTTGTGACCTTGTGTGATCCACTGGCAATAGAGACAACATGTTTCAACAATCCATAATAATTTTATAAATTCAAAGGTAACTCTGCCTATCTGTTTTTGTGTTTTTACAACTAAATGGCTGGATCAATTTAAATAAAATTAGCTATAGAAAGATTGAGATATAGTCTATATTTTATTGATAAACCACGTGCAAAGCTGCAGGCAGACTAGTAGAGGTATAAAGATTTTACATTTATATGTTATTTTTTGTTAAAGGAACTAAGTGCCGTAGCAACAGTGCCAGACCAGTATCCATTGCTTGTGGACTTGAAATGTGTGAACTCACTCCTTGAGTTGCTTTCTCATGACAACACGGACATTTCAACCAAAGTTGTTAATCTATTACAGGTTTGTTAAATATACAAGCTAGAATTTGTTGGTTTCCAACATCACTAGTTAAACATGAGAAGTTGGGAAAGGCATTGTCTAGCTGCGAACTGATGTGTTATAATGTTTTTTTTAATAAGCCTTTTTGCCATTGATTGGGTAAAAGCCTGCCCCAATTCTTTCCACTTATGGAAATGGGTTGGATCCTTGATGTGAACCAATTTTCAAATGATCATTCTCATTCCATCAATGAATTTTGTGGCCAGCCGGCCTCAATGCGACTGCCTATCATAAATTTTAATGGCAATGGAAATTATAAAAAACTTATTATTTTTTATCTAAACATAGCAATCGTTCAGTAGTATCAGTAGTATCTTACAGTTTTTATCCAAGTGAAAATAAAATAGGCTGTAAAAATCATTACAGGAGTTGACTGATGTAGACATTCTGCATGAGAGTGAAGAAGGGGCAGAGGATTTGATTAATGCATTAGCCGAGGCTGAAGCACCAGCTTTGCTCTTGCATAACCTGGCACGGCTGGATGAGCATGTACCTGATGAAAGAGATGCTGTCCATAATACACTAGGTAAGAAGTGAATACCTAAACAAGAAATAGGAAAAACAACCACATAATGAAAATAATTATTATGTTAAAATATACAATGAGTATAATAATTAAGCACCAAGTTTCTCTTTATATTGAAAATTACACAAAAACACTGAATGAATATTTTGACAGGATGATATTCCAATTTTGTATCTTTTGGTTCTATCGCACCTATTTTTTTTTTATATACTATGGAGATGGAACAAGCCTATGGCCCACCTGATATTAAGTGGTAACCATCGCCTATAACAAATTTTGCCTCGTAGATCACGCTCCTTAGAAATGTGCCCTACAATGCACTTCCCTGCATCCATCAACTTGAGGCATACAGGTGTAAAGCTTCATGTCCCTGTAATTTCACCGGCAACCATACCCTTTAAACCAAAACAGCAATGCTGCTTGGTAGTAGAAATAGGTATGGTGGTAGCACTTCCCCGGGCGAGCCCTTTCACAAGAAACTCTACTACTCTTATATTTACTCTACTTTTTTTTTAACTAATCTACATTTTCCCATTTTTTTTATTTTTTCATTTACTCTATTATATTTACAAAAAAAAAATGTTACGATGGATTAATAAATAAATTGTAGTCGATTTATAAACTTTCTATTAAACTTACACCAAAAAAAAACAAACTACAAATAAATTATTAGGATGTTTTGTTCTGCAGGCATTGTTGAAAACATCACGGAATTTAGACCTGAACTATGTCCAGATGTAGCCAAACAGGGTTTCCTGCTATGGATACTAAAAAGATTGAAGGTAAGAAACAAATTACTACAATAACAATATAAAATCCAAAAGTTGTGAGGAAGAAATAGCTTTTGGACAGTAAGAGCGTCCATAACTCATTTATCCCACTAATATTATAAACGCGAATGTATGTATGTATGGATGTTTGTTACTCTTCCACGTCGGAATGGCTGAACCGATTTAGATGAAATTTGGTATGTATGTGGATCATAACCTGAATTAACACATAGGCTACTTTTTATTGACAAACCACGCGTGCGAAGCCGCGTGCGGAAACTAGAATGTTTATAATTGGTTGTATCTAACTTGTAAGGCATAGTAATATTTAATAAGTAAAGTAATTTTATTCTAACTTTTCTAAATCAAGTTTATAATTAATTCTTTGCCCAATGTTTGCAGTTGAAAGTTCCATTTGATGGAAACAAATTATATGCAACCGAGATCCTATCAATACTGTTACAACATACACCTGAGAACAGAAAACTACTGGGAGAGCTGGATGGCATTGACGTCCTGTTGCAACAACTTGCGGTAATTTTATTTTTATATATTATTAAATTATTACATAAATAAAAAATAACATTTATTGTATACACAACAATAGATTTCTTGTCTAAAAGATCTATTCTAAAAATAAACTAAACATCGTTTTTCCAGTTTTACAAAAGACACGACCCAGCGGGCACAGAGGAACAGGAAGCTATGGAGAATATGTTTGATTCATTGTGCTGTGCGCTGATGGAACCCGCGAATAGAGACCGCTTCCTCCGCGGAGAGGGGCTTCAACTCATGAATCTTATGCTAAGGTACAATAACGACAGCGCAGCGGTGAGCTCTACGACATACTTTGTGTTGCGAGCCGTACCTTGAGGACTGGCTTAGGATTGTGGTAGACGGCAATAAATAAGGGAAGCCTAACCCAGGAGTAGAAGCCTGGCTGTGGATAATCGCTTTTAGCGATAAGACCCATTGTACTGCTATTTATTGTATATTTCCAGGGCGCTATTGTACCTAGTCAGGTCATAAATTCTGTCACATGTTTAATATAAAATAATTGAAACAAGTTTATTCATTATGTAACCATTTATATACCAAAATGAACTTAACAAAACATAGATTCTTATGACACTAAAGTTTATTCAAAATTACCTCCGTGATTTTGAATACAGGCCTTCAATCTGCGCGGCCAGTCGTCTATCGCAGCACGAACGAGGTCCATGTCAATATCGGCGGCTGCCTTAATCAAGGATGTCTTGAGTGACTCCAAATTGGGATGAGGCTTTGAGCACGCCTTTTCCTCCAAGTGTTGCCATATCTTGTAATTTAACGGATTCAAATCTGGACTGGAGGAGGGCCAGTCTTCGTGCCGGATGAAGTCGATTTCACGCGCCGCCAGCCAGTCTTGTGTGCTCTTCGCTCTATGAGCTGGCGCCGAATCTTGTTGGATTACCCAGTGCCTGTTATTGAACATGGTATGAGAAACAGGTTCCACAAGGTTCGTCAGGACTGTATTTTGTTACACAACTGCATTCGTTTTTACACCTTTCTCACAAAAATGTACCTCTGTTAAGCCCCAATAAGAAACTCCCAACCATACCATGAGCGAGGATGGAAAATGACCTCGTTGGACACGCGGAATACGGTTGCTCGCTTCTTCACTCTTCTACGGTAAAATTTTTTCATCCGAAAAAATAATTTCCCGATATTTTTTTCCCGCGTACCGCTTCAACAAAGCGCGGCATCTCTTCAGTCTCAGGTCCATTAGACGAGCATTCAAACGATGTCCGGTTTTTCTTCGATATGCCCGAAGCCCTAAGTCTTCATTTAACACCCTTTTCACCGTGGTTCTACTTAACCCCATCTGAAGGGCCAACAGTTTCTGCTTACGTTTGGGATTTCTTTGAATTCGCGCCTTCACAGCTTTTATCACTGCTGGAGTCCTAACAGACCGAGGGCGACCACTTCTTGACCTGTCATCTACACTAGAGTCTTCATTGTATCGTTTGATGGTGCGATAAACGAATCTTTTGGTTATATTCAAATTTTTCAGTATATCAAAAACTTTAATTGGCGCGTAACCGCAACGATGCAACGCAATAACTGCAACACGGTCTTCTTTAAGCGTCCACTCCATATTTAAAAATGAGTAAAATTCTAAAAAGTATACATTTTTATTTTCATGAACAATTCGAAATTCGAATTCTATAAACTTTTTTGTGGCCAGCATTCTAAAAGAAAAGTTTTTATTGTGTGACAATACTTATGACCTGACTAGGTATATAGCGGGGCCGCCGGGGACTGGGGGCCTGGTCGTTCTTGTGCTCATCATGGCTGGAAATGTCCCTACTCGCCACGCTGGACATGTGGGTTGGCGAGCGCAGTTGAGCTGTTGGTGTTGAAAAATAGGGGACGCCGCTGCTTATCCCCCAGCTTTTTCTCTTAGTCGCCTTGTACGACACCCACGGCAAAACGACTGTATACCATTGATTTTAGCGGATTTATTGGCACGCAACTAATAAAGACTCGTACTGTTATTTCTTATCTAATCTGTTATCTTTGGCGTTTTTAAAAATGTATGGGGCACATATCCCATGTTCAGCTGTGGACGATGAAATGGAATGATTGACAATTGCCGACTTTTTAGCGTACAAAGTTTCTAATCTCTTCGGGTCGTTTCAGAGAAAAGAAGATGTCACGCAACGGCTCGTTGAAAGTCTTGGACCATGCTCTAGCCGGCCCTGATGGACGCGACAACTGCAATAAATTCGTTGATATTCTAGGACTCCGTACAGTTTTCCCGCTTTTTATGAAGACACCTAAACGGAAAAGAGTACTAACTGTGGACCAGCATGAAGGTAAAAAATTGAAAAAAAAATGACTAACTGTCACTACGATTCCCTGTGTCGTGTGGGTATTAAGAACAGCAAGTACCGTGGTACTGGAACACTCATACTCTGAACAAATTCTGCACAGAATGTTTATTCCAAATAAGATTGGCGTAATAAAGACGATGCATTATGATCGCCCAATCTAGGTATTCTATTATGTGTTTATTTGTTTCAGAGCATGTAGTGTCAATAATAGCGTCCATGCTGCGGAACTGTCAAGGTGGTCAGAGGCAAAGGTTACTGGCGAAGTTCACAGAAAACGACCTTGAAAAGGTTGACAGGCTTTTAGAATTGCATTTCAAGTATATGGACAAAGTGGACAGGACAGAAAAGGAGATGGAGGTAATGTACAAAATGTTATATATTGACGTTTCAAAGTGATCCTTGTGATTTTAATGAATAAAGTATTTTGACTTTGACTTTGTTGAGAAAAGAAAGATTGGCATATTTGACCTAACAATGGACACAAAACAATCATTGTGGTTTTTAATATTGACGTGATGATTAAACGTCACTCGCACCGAACTACATGACCTTAGTCCCTCGGTAGATAGCTACAAAAAGATCGCTAGACTACCGATTTTATTATTGCGTGAAAACTGTCACCCGGCACAACAATTTTTTTTCTGCTTAGCTAACCTTTTTGAGCACCTCAATATCCACACGACGCGGCGCACAAATATTCGTGTGTTATGACTAATTATTTGGTCGCGCAGTTTTTTGTTTCAGAATTTATGTAGATTTTTGTTTTCTTTTTAGCAAGATGCTGAGGATTTGGACGATGATGCGCAATACCTAAAACGACTATCGGGTGGTCTTTTCACGTTACAGCTGATTGATCGGATTATTTTAGAGGTAAGTACAGTTAGTGTTAATTGTCTCATCTAATTCTAGAATTGATGAACCAGAACGATCGAATGTTAGCAATGTATAAACAGATTTTCCCAACCTTTTATGCGGCGAGTCTCCTCTCATTATTTACTCCTTTCATTCATTTTACATGATTGTTTGAAGTGAAAACTTCTTTTGGCGCGTTGAGCATTTTTTGAGATGGGAAAAAACCATTGCACTCGCGACACTGTTACCGACACCTGTCACTCATTACTGACACTGACACCTCTGTATTTATGTATCTGTAGTGTAGTCTGCTTTTATTCAAGTTTTCACTTTTGTCAGCACTCCCAGAGTGCCACTTTTTTATATAACAGTTTTTGAAGTCTTTTTTTTATAATAATTTAATTGACTGCCTCCGTCGCGCAGTGGACGTATCCGGCTGAGACGCAGGAGGTAGCGGATTCGATTTCCGCCGCGGAACAAATGTTTGCATGATCTACACATATTTGTTCCGTGTCTGGGTGTTTTTCTATATATTATAAGTATGTATTTACAAAAAAAAAGTATATAAGTATTCAGTTATCTATAGTATATCTAAGTATAAGTATTCATGTTATAGTATCAGTTATCTGGTTCTCATAGTACAAGCGCTGCTTAGTTTGGGGCTAGATAGCGCTGTGTGAAATGTCCAGCAGTATTTATTTATTTATATAATTTCTTATTTGATCCCAGGTGTGCACAGCGGGTCCCCCGTCAGTAAAGCAACGTGTGCAACGAGTGTTATCGCTACGCGGTGGTTCATTAAAGATCATTCGACACGTAATGAGAGGTACGATGATTTTACTACCACTTTCTGTATATTTTGGATATTTGCTTGATTTCCAACCACTCCTTAACGGCGGAACTATTTTTCATACAATTATGTAACGCACATATACCATGGTTAGTTAAAGAAACGAATCTAAAATGGCGCTGAAAATAGTTACCTCTCACTCGCACGTTGGATGCAATAGTGTCAGAGTGATTTTTGGTGCCATTTTAGATTCGTTTCTTTAAATAACCATAATATCACGTGAGCAAAAGGGTAGATGTTAATGCATATTCGCCTTAGTTCATTGGCTAGTGGCACTTACTTACGCGAAAGTTTTGCAACGAACGTTTAATCACACAATTTAACGTCATTAACCGACTTCAAAAAGGGAGGAGGTTCTTTGTTCGACTGCATATATATTTTTTTATGTATATTCACCGATTTCTTCGTCAATTGTGGACCGATTTTCAAAAATTTTTTTTTGTATTTACTTGTATTTTTTGACAATCATTGCGTTTTTGATGTGAAACATCGAGTAAGACCGTCTCGTATGCCTCGCGCACATTTTTTGATGTGTAACATCTTTCCTCACGGTTTGTGGGAGTGATTTTGGCAAAAGAGACGGAAATGTGTAACAAGAAACCAGGGAAGCGCGTGCTATTTGATTTGACCAATGAGCGCGCGCAGCGGTCAGATGTTACACATAGTATGCGACTACTGTAAGGCTCTTATTTTAAACGCCTATTTCACACATAATCACATCATTAAGCTTTTATCTAGAGTAATGGTAGTAGTTTCTTGTAAAACGGCTCACCCGGGGAAGTACTATCACCATACCTATTTTTGCCGCCAAGCAGCATTGCTGTTTCGGTTTGAAAGGTATGGTTGCCGGTGAAATTATAGGCACATGAGGCTTTGCACCTGTATGCCTCAAGTTGATGGACACAGCAGTGCATCGTAGAGCACGTATCTAAGATGCGTGACCTACGAGGCCATACTTTGTTATAGGCGATGGTTACTACGATACTTAACATTAGGTAGGCCATATGCTTGTTTCATTTCAAAGTCGTATAAATTCCACTAATATTACAAACGCGAAAGTTTGTATGGATGTATGTTACTCTTTCACGTAAAAACTACTGAATGGATTATTATGAAATTATGTAATGTATGTAGATTATAACCTGGATTAACATATAGGCTACTTTTTATTGACAAACCACGCGTGCGAAGCCGCGGGCAAAAGCTAGTAAAAAATAATCTGCGTCTTGTGTGGACGCACCATATTACATATATTTTGTACTTCGGCAGAATACGCGGGTAACCTCGGCGACGCCGGCAGCGAAGAGTGGCGCCAACAGGAACAACAACATATATTGCAACTTGTTGATAAGTTCTAGTGAATCCTCCATTGAGCGTGTCTAAATTAATATACTATCCCTTTGATATAATGTACTTTTATTTTATGCATCTGCAAAAACGGGTCTTATGACTTTTAGGCTAAGTTCATATGAACGCGCGGTACCGCGCCGTCATATGAACTTAGCCTTATACGAAGGTCCGAAGTAGAAGATACAAAAACAGCAAAGTAAACAGTACATAACTTTATTGAATGAATATTGAATTAATGTCAAAAAAATTAACATAACAATTTACTAAGGTAACAAATTAAAAAACATTGCAGAATGCAGTCTCAGATTGCTCTACACATGATTTTATAATAAACTATACTAAATTATATAAAATAAACTCTCAAGAATTTGTGCTCGAATGCAATAATTTGATTCAGAACTATCTAAAGTTAAGTATTACTTTATAAACCCATAGTCCCCTAAACATTAGTTACTATATTCGATGTGCTAACTATGATCTAACACCCTTGCCTCTCATCTTGCCCTTTGCAGTATCGTCCTCAACTATGGCTGTTGTTAATTCGCTGTCGCACTCAGAAACAGTTCTATATTCATTTTTTTATACTTAATTTCCGTATTTCTATTAAAAGTGCGACGAGTTATATTTATCACTAACACCTGTATCACATGACATCACCTAGTAATGATGCATTCCATTACCTCATAGTTTTTTGAAATAGCATCTGAATGCTTTGCAGAAATGGATTATCACATTGCCATCAAACATTGATGAAATAAGTCTATGTTATGGTAAAATATTAACTAAGAATGATTATAAAAAGTCGACATCCTAAACCGGTTTATCAAATACTTCATGGATAAATGCTAAAATATCTATTCATAAAAGTGGTAACACGCAAATCGCTAATTATTTCATTATTGATTAAAACGAGTATTTATCGCGTATGTACTCTATTTGTTATCCCGACGTTTCGGCTGTGTTGCAACAACCCGTTTTAATCAATAATTATGTACAGTGATCGCGAAAGTTCGAGAAAACGCCAATTATTTATTACATCAAAATACAGTCAGCTCGCATTACAAACATTTCGTTCTAGACAAGACAACAAATTGTCTCTTGTAAAGATTAGGAGTCCAAGAACCGTTCCAAAGCTGCTTGTATTTACAGTATTCACATAATCCTGCATACCCTCATCATTGGTAAAATGCTCTCTAATATCACTGGAATGCTAAGCCCGCGTCTTTAAAAGCGTTATACGGATTCTGAACTTAACTATACTTTAAATCTCAAAGTAAACTACGTAAGGCAACCCTGACTACTATAACAATAACCATACTACAGCCAAGTCCGTAAGTAAAGGAGCGCAGCAAAGCGTTAGGCTACATTTGAACGCACCATAAACTTTGCATTTATTGTTCATGTCGAACGATGTGACCATTTGTTTTGAACGGCGATCACTGGTGAAAAGTTGTTTCAAAGATTGACACAATGTATCTAAAATATCACTTCGTATGCTCCTTATTTTTAAGCGCGTCACACACGACCAAGATGCTATAATATTTTATGTTAATATATTTTAGTTGCATAAGGTCTCACATGGAGAAGATTATGATAACATATAAAATCTTTTCTTCTCTTGAAAGTATGTAACGAGCCTGTATACGAATCTTTCGTATCTTTGATGAAATATCATAATAATAACATTAAGTATTGTAGTGCCCCAGTGGGGCTCATGTTTTGGACCAAAACATTTTTTTGTAAAACATCAAAAAAACAAAATGAAACAATAAATATTTATGACTATATCGCTCAGTATAAGATACTGTAAGATGAAAACATATATCATCTTCGCCGTGTGTGATGCTGATGGTCCATTGTATGGCGAGTGATATTTTATCTTAACATAAAATATTATAGCATCTTCATCATGTGTCGATACTGTTTAATTCTGAGAGGACGGTCGATGCGTCACTAAAACTGTAACAGAGAATTAGCGACTTTATTACAATCCCAGACGATTTAAAATGAGTTGGCAGTATCTGAGTCCATTTGCTCAGAATCATGTATACTTACATCGGCAACATTTTATAAGTGCCGTGCGTTTAACACACAAAAGGCACTACACACTTGCAATTGAATGTGCAATGGCTAGCACTCCTTACTCATCATCTTAGTGAACGCTTTGGGAATGTCCTCGTTAGTTTTGGAGACGTTGGTCCCGCCGAGCAGGGAGGGCGCCGATACCGAGCCGGTTTGGATGCCGTGCGCGGTCTTCAGGAGGTCGTAATTGATCCTCTCGGAGACGACCGAGTCTTTCCTGCGAGTTAAAGTTGGTTTCGTCAAGGATTGTCAGAGTAACTTCTTACTCACTATAGACATTACAAAATAAGTATTCATTTAGTATTTTTATTTTTAGTGTTATCCGAACAAAAATCTTGGAATTTTTCGTATGTTTTCGGATAACACTATAAAAATAAAATTACTATTTGAAATAAGCAACTCGACATCTCTAGTCAATGTACTAAACTGCAACGTTTGGCATTGAGCAGGTCAAAAACTGTGTAAGTTTTTCTGTAGATGGAGCGAACGGCGCTTTAAAATCTGAATGAAATTTAAAATCTGAATCATCTTACTAATTTCGACTCTGACGTGACATAGCCTGGTAGCACAAGGCTATGTCACAAAGCACAAAGCACGTTTTTTTACCCCTCTTGTACCCCAATAGCTCAACAAACCCCCAACATTTTTAACTCATTTCATCACACCAAAATTGTGCTATCACTACTTACCTATGTATCAAATTTAACGATGATAAGATGAACGCTTCGGACAAACAAACATACATACATACATAACACGTCGATTTGCCCAAGTTGATTTGGAGATCTCTCTTCGCTCGATCAATTAAAATACAACAGACGGAACAAAAATAAACTTAATCTACCCACCACTACACTACAATCCGTAGGCAAAAGCCCTAACTTCCGTATGATTAAAATATATGATAAAATGCCTGATTATCTAAAAAATCAGGAAGGGCATAAAATATTTTGTAGGAATCTGAAATAATTTTTAATAAAAAAACATACTACTCAGTTAACGAATACCTTTCGGATAACCTAACTAAATAAACAAAATGACGACCCTATCGAACAATAATATGTATCTAGGTAGGATGTAGGTATGTTTGAATATAATTTATACTTCAATTTTTTTTTACAATGGACAATTATTTTATTTTATTTATTACTTATTCTTTATTATATTATTTTATCACTTATTCTACTTGACGTTATGATTATTGTTATTTTTCTACTTGGCATGATTATTACTCGATAATTTGACATACCTTGTCCTTGTATTGTATATATTTGAATTATGGCGCATGAATTATTTTTAATTTGTTTGATTCGACATGTCTTATTTCTTTTAATTCTACTTGCTAAATTGTTTAATTAATTGTACTTTTTCAAACGGCTCAAATTCTAATTGCAGTGCCCTTACAGGGTACATGTACATCCTTAATTAAGCTACTTACTATCTAAGCTGTATAAAATTTAAATTATGTACATGTAAGCAAGATAAATAAATATCAAATACTTTGTATTTTCATCAATCTGTGATGAACCACTGCTGGGCAAATATATCCCTCTAACTTTTTCACTCCATCCCTGTCATTGGCAGTCTCCAACCACTTTTTTTCTCGGAGACCCAAAACGTTTATTCCAAACCAAAAGAGAGCTATTGGTCACCCTTAATACATTTTTGGTCAGCGATTTTAACTTACTTGTAATCTGCATGTGTTGTAACAAAGTTTCTCATCCAAGCGGCCATAGTGGATATTTCTCCCGAGGCGCGGCGTTGGATCAGCTTCAGGTACTGTTGCACGGAGCAGTGTGTGTCAGCGTCCACGTCCATACCGGACAAGTAGGACTCGATTAGAGGTATCAAACCGGGGAAGATACCGTCCTGGAAATAAATTTGAATAAAAATGCTGCTAGGCGATTTGCAAATCTATGTGTGAATTTTATAATGAGGGCTTTTCATTTTCGATTTATTAGAAAAAATAGTTCCAACTAGGGTAATAGATGGCGCTGTCTGGAGATGCACCGCCAATAAATATGGTTTATATGCCAAAATCTTAAAAATACACTTATATTTTTTTATTTCAAGCTCCTCGAAAAAGAATGTTGACACGGCTATTGACATTGAAAATTAACTTTCCTTTATCAATAAGAGCATGACAGAGTAGCGCCATCTGTTAGCAGTTATTGAAAACCCCTCATTAAAATTGCAATGAGAATTAATCATATTCAAATAAATAAATAAAAAGCTGGGATGGTCTTTCAAGGCTAGTTTGCTGTAAAAAAAAACATTTTTTAGTATTAACGTTGTCTTTGTCATGTCTATTTGGTTTGTGTTTTCTTGGTAATATATGTCGTTATGAACTAGGTGTATAAGTTTAAAGAAAAAAAATCACATACGTAGAGTATGTTCTCTACGTAGGGTAATCAGTAAACATTAAGTAATTTTTAAAAGGTTGGCAACGCGCGTGGTATATCTTTGGTGTTACAAACGTCTATAGGCTACGGTAACCGCTTACCATCACGTGGGTCGTATGCTTGTTCGCTACCTATTCAATAAAAAAAAGTGGCACTCCGGGAGTGCCGACACAAGTGAAAAATTTAGCGATCAATGTTTGGGTATTCAAAATTGAACACTACAGATATACAGAGGTGTCGGTTGGTAACGGTAACAGTGTCGCGAGTTCCATGGTTTTGTCCCATCTCAAAAAATGCCCGACGCGCCTAAAGAAGTTTTCATTTCAAAAACTGGCGCAGTCTGTGAGGTGACTGGCGCAGCCGGGTCAGAATCCTTACCTTGCCGTTAACTATCTCTTCGATGGTCATCTCGGCATACTCTTCAGATGCTTCATTGGCTAGTGGCGCGACGCTACTGGGCGCGCCCACGTCTCGTCTCCACCAGAACTTTTGGTTCAGACAAGCACCCCTTCGCTGTGCACGTTGCATGTTTTCATCCACCTGAGGAAATTTATATAAGGTATATTGTGAAATTACATCAAACATTAAATTACAAATACTGGAATTATGACTCTCGTTGCATTATTGCCCGGCGAGATGGTTTGCACTCGCCCCTGATGATTACACAATTTTTCAGAGTCATGTTCATTGTTCATAGGGTAATATAACAATAGAACTTTTCGTTTTTTTTTGTTTAGTTGCATTATTGCTGCTAGCGTTTCAGAACAGATTTAAATTAAATAAATTATAATACAATAAAATAAATGAATTATAATACGCTGCCCTGCTGCTACACACTGCGGCGCCACTGAAAATTAGCGTTGCAGAAGCTATGCTTCTGCAGCATAATGCTGAGTGGTCACAATGTGACCAAATTATGTTAACATAATTTCTATGTTTGCTTGTGTCTTTTTATTTGGTTGTGTGTGTACTTATGTGTCATAAACAAATACTTTATATTTATATAAACTAGTGGTTCGCCCCGAACTGAGATGTCACGAGTCTCCCACAAAAACTAAAAAAAATATTATTTGTAATCTTTGACTAACAAAATAGTGCCACGAAATGGAATAACCAACTTACTTGACCCACAGTTTCATTCAAATAACAGGTAACAGGAGTTCATATTAATTTGTTTAATTTTTGGGGTAGAAATTACAGTTATTCTGGATTTCAAACTTTTTCCTATATTTGTGTTACTAAAGCTACACGCATACCAAATTTCAGCTCTGTTGAGTCACTGGTGTACCCTGTGAATTTCGTCAAAGTTCAGTTTTTATTATGGTTAATAACTTAAAAACTACAAAGTCAAAATGTACTGATGAAGACCTCTCATTGGACATGACATTTGATTGGACGTTGATTTTACCCCTCTTGAATCCCATCATCATCATCATCAACCTATAGCAGTCCACTGCTGGACGTAGGTCTCTCCCAGGGTGCGCCATTGAGCCCGATCCTCAGCTCTTATCATCCAATCCTTGCCAGCCACAGCGCGCAAATCGTCACTCCATCTAGCCGGAGGGCGTCCTACACTTCACACTTGAATCCCAGTATCTCATCAACTCCCCAACATTTTTAGCTCATTTAGTCACACCAGAATTGCGCCAACACTACCCACCTTATATATCAAATTTCACGATGATTGGATTAACGCTTCGAAAGTTATCCTCGGACAAACAAACATACATACATACATAACGTCGATTTACCGATCTCGCTTGACTCGATAAAAAAAAAATAATCTTGTATAATTCAGATTATAATTGTGTTGAAGTTGTTTAGAACTTTAATGACAAATTCAGTAGGTTAGGTATTACTCACACCGATAAAACACTGTGATAACTCTGTTAATTATATTGCGGAAAATTTGTAAAACATAGGTACTGTGTGATAAGTGCTACTTCATTTTATAGATATATTAATTACTTACCTTAGTTATTATTTTATGATTTCACGTAACAGGGAGTAGGTAATTATCGGTCACTTGAAGCTTAATAGATCTTGTAATTATAATGGAAAGGTGTTGCTATGCTATGCGCCAACAATAAGCAATAAATGTATCATATGTTTCTAAGTAATTCTTATGTTTATTTTAAGCGATAATGTGTTTAGTTTATTTCCCGGATTAACACATTGCACAGATCCATCGTCATTCATTATCCTTTCATTAAATACTGCTTGATCCTGCGGACTGCACATTGAAAACAAACAGCTCGGAAATAAGTTTTTTTTACTATCAAGGAATGCTACGACAATGCAAATTAGTAGAAATGAGAAAGCAATAAAATACTCTACGCTTCTTTTAGAACATAAAAAAGTTGAAAAACGTTTCCAATAAATGCACAGCGTGAACTAATCGCCAACGCGTCCGTCCTGGCAGACGGGGTCATAAAACGAGGGACAAGTACGGTGATATTGCGAACTCGCTCGGTCTTGCAGCCCTTACGGGATAGTGATGCGCCGGCGCAGAGTACCTATAAATAAATACTGCTGGACATTTCACACAGCGCTATCTAGCCCCAAACTAAGCAGAGCTTGTACTATGGGAACCAGATAACTGATAGAATACTTATATACTTTTTTTTTTGTAAATACATACTTATAATATATAGAAAAACACCCAGACACGGAACAAATATCTGTACATCATGCAAACATTTGTTCCGCGGCGGGAATACTCATTTTAGAATTTTATGGAACGTTATCATCGTCTGTTTTTCCTGAAGACTACGATCCGGTACTCTTTAAGATAAGAGTGAATAGGTGTCTTCTAGATTTTCGTGCTCCATCTTAGACATCATCGCTTACCAACAGGTGAGTTTGTCGTCAAACGAAGATCTATCTATACGTGTTAAAAAAACACAATGCAATTAGTTTTACCTTGCTAATCGGCATAACGAAGTTGAGATTGTAGGAGAGTATAACACGCGTTAGAAGCACCACGAAGCAGACGTAAGCCGCGTTCTCGAAGTCAGTGAGTTGAGCCTCGCACGGACGGAACTCCACGCGCCAACCGATTGGGGAGTTGGGTGGGGGCGGCTTGAAGCGCATCGTCTGCCAATTGGTAGACTGGATGTTCTGCAAGTAAATGTGGATAATAGAAGCTTCTTTCAAACCCCTAACACTTCATACAAACGAACTAATTAACTATTGCTACTGCAGGACCTCTGCCCGCAGCCAATCGAGCGGGACAAAGATAACGCTATATGTAAGCAACGTGAGTAATTCTCCCTGTAATCACACTAATATTATAAATGCGAAAGTTTGGATGTTTGTTTGTTACACAATCATGCCGTAACGGCTGAACCGATTTCGATGAAATTTGGTATATACGTATATAACAACCTGGATCACCACATACGTTATCTTTTATCCCACAAATCAGTTCCCGTGGGATAAAAATGGGGTGGCAATTCAAATTGCAACAGCGAGTTTAGCTTGATTTACAAATTTAGTACTGTAACGCGTACGAAATTGCGGGCAACAGCTAGTTATTAAATAATTGTTTTGTGTCCTTTATCATCATCATCATCATATCAGCCCGAAAATTTGTCAGCTTATGACAGGAACAATAATCATAATTGTTAAATAATAATACCTACTTATGGCTCCTTAGTGGATCCATACCATTAGTTGTTGGTATTTTTGGGCCAGATATACACGAGTAAGAAAGTTATGAGTCATAGGAATTGAATTCTTTCACTGAATTAGCCTTTGAATGTTTACCTCGAAATGGTCGGTATCATTCGCATCATCCTGGTGAACCTTCTCAGAGAATAGCGAGACAGTGTCCCGAATGAAGAGATGAGCGACGTGCAATGCGAGCGGGTGGTCGATTCCGCCCTCGCGCAGTCGCCGGTAGATCGCCGGGTCGTGGGTTATTGGAATGTCGTTGTATCTGTATTCAATTTATAAACAAATTTATATTTATAAACAATAAAAGATACACATTTATAAAACTCAATATATTATATATATTGTTATACAAGGGTAGTAAGCGGTATATTACGCGTATGCGAGCGAGGACGCTAATCGAGGGTGTTATTGATCATTTACACCCAAATAAAACACATAACTTTCGAACATAGGGCTGTAAATCGCATTTACGAAACCGTTATCGAGCTAGCAATTAACAACTTGCAAAAAATAGTGTTATGAACATTTCATTATGTTAATAATACATAATACCATAAGTCTTTAGTAAATGATGCTTCAAGTGGGACGGCAGAGAATTCCATTAAATAAATTCGTAGATATACAGGTTGTTTGGTAATATACTGACGATATTCAAGTGACGGTTTCTCAAAACTAAAAAAAAGGCTTCTCGAAAAAAAAATACCAGTTACATTATCAAATTTTAAAGAAAATCGACTAAGTTTAGGTGATTAATTCGATATAAAACTTACTGCCTACTCTTGCAATCGACATCCAAAAATAAAGGCCGATTTGATATCTCTTTCAGAAATGGCTGCGGGTTTTGGGTTAGAAAAGGACAAGAAGAGATATCTCGAGACGTCACCAATACAGTATCTGTGGTTAGATGGCAAGCATTATGCAATAGCACAACATAAGTTTAATAAAGTGTTTGTTTTTACATGCCAAAATTAATTTCACATTCATTTATTTATTAGGAATGCTCATAAAAATAACCCCTTTCATTTTTTGCGTATATTATCACCCTATATAGAAAATTTATTGCACACCTTAAACAACAAACAATTCAAATTAGAACAATTCAAATGAATGTATACAATTGGAGGTTATTTCGCTAGACAAACTTTGGATGGAATGGATCTTTTATGTTTTACCTAGGGTATCAATTGTGTACCACAGTCATTCTTACATACTTTAAAATAGATTAGTATAGGCTGGCGAACCCCGGTGTCGGTTTCAAATTCGCCTGAAGGCTTTAAGCATCGATTTAACGCTTTTTATAGTTAGAGGTCTAACGTGACTACTTTAATTGTGTCTCCTTGTTTGTGTGTCAATAGTAAGTAAGTAGGTATGTAAGTATATAAATGCACAAGGTTTTCAGAGTCTGTACTTTCCGAGAAGGCAATGCGTGCTAAATTATGCATGAGCCTTGTTCATTAGACACGATTTCATATTACTAAAGGCTCCTAGTTATATTTGTTCCAGATTTTGTTGTAAGCAGTTGTTCTTTTTAAGATTAATCAAAACGATCTCTGTGACTTCAGAACAAAAATACTGTCGACTTTAATATTAATTCGGAGCCAAAAATTATGTAATTATGTTAATTGTTGTTCAGATTTGAGATTTGAATTATACGTAACAATGTATCTCAATTTTTTTACTTTTCTTCCGACTTGTCTTGCACTACCTACAAAACATAATCGTCGCTGTCAGTTCAAAAGGTTGTATGATAAAATAGTAGGTTTTCAGAAGACACAAAAACTAAACTTATTATTCTGGGTTTTCAGGGACAAGCTTTAAATTAAACAAATCTATGGATTTGTAAGGTGCCTGGTAACAAATTTATGTCCTTTGGGAAAAAGGAATTTTGACATACGTCCTTTTGAGCCGACAGCGACGATATTTTCCTCATTACACAAAGGTTATCTGGAACAAAATGCTTGCTAGCATTAAGTTCGCCTGTGTATCATTTTGTGCAATAAATAATTTTCAATCAATCAATAATTGGACTAATACAATGGTGGTAAGATATATCTATAAGCAGTTTGTTTTCAAATATTTTACATCCAATTTGGCCAGGTATACAAATTTGGGCGTGTCAGTTGCATGGTCGCATGCCAAGTAAGCTGTGGACTAGGATAGTTACTGAGTGGCGCCCTGACCCAGCGATAAGGCGACGGGGCAGACCAAAACTTAAATGGTGGGACGAGCTGGATTAAAAATACCGAACGGACTGTCCACAAACAGCTCAAGACTGCAAAGTTTGGAAAGAATTGGAGAGGTCTTTGCCCAAATGGCTTAAATAATAAAAATATGAGTACTTAATTATCAAACATATGGCATACGTACTTCTCATGTTCGGGCGCCAGATAAGAATCGATGGAATCATATCTGGACTTCTGTATGCGGAACTTGTTGTTGCGAAGCGGCTCTAGGCTGCGTTCTTCGCGGGTCCTGCAGTCCACCGAGGCGGATATCACGTTCCAGCGGCAATCCACATCGGTGAGAAAACCGCGGTAGATCGGGGAGGCCGCTGAGAGCGCCAACTGACACACATACATTATTAACTCCTTATATCAGCCACAGGAAATCCAGTGCTGAACATTGGCCTCCCTCATTTCCAGAACGACCGATTTTGTACAGCCTGGATCTAACGGCTTCCAAAAACCTTTATCAGGTCGTCTTTTCATCTAGTGCGGGGCGTCCTAATATGAATCATATAACGATAAGAAAAACTTTAATTAACTCCTTGAAGAAAAAACAACCGTATTTTATTTGACAAGAATATTTACTACCTCCTTGTCAAATATACAAACCGGAAGCAGAAATAAATATCTTCTTTACATAGTATTGTATAAAATTAAGTCGCTTCCGCTGTATGTTCGCTTAGATCTTTTAAACTACTCAACGGACTTTAATGCTGTTTTCAGCAATAGATAGAGTGATTCAAGAAGAAGGTTTATATGTATAATACATACAAAACTCTGTTTGTTTGTTACCTTTACACGACTAAACGGCTGAAAGGATCGTAATGAAATTTTGCAAGGAGATATATTATATCCTGGGAAAGGCATAGGCTAATTTATAGCCAACTGCGCAAAATGAGGGTAATGTTTTATCGAAAAACCATCCGTACGAAGCTGCGGGCGGGTCAGCTTGTAAAACATATTTTTTTATTATTAACATTCCTTTATACCATTTTATGCAGTAAGTTTATAAACATTTCTTGTTATTTTCCCTAATACTCTTAATATGTGATCTGAAAAATTATTTGTCATGCCAAAAAAGTGCCTAACTGTACTAGATTAAAAAACCTCTTGGTCACTTATGAAAATCCAGTAGGTCCGATTTGACTTCTATCATTTTGCATGCCGCGATAAGTTTGTACGAACGTCTACACAAGAAATCGAAAATCAACCACACTATGCCAAATATTTAATAATATGTTATCCATACGGTATGACAATGAGTATCTTTACATAGTATAAAATGAAGTCGCTTCCGCTGACAGTTCTCTTAGATCTTTTAAACGACTCAACTGATTTTAATGCAGTTTTCAGCAATCTGAATACTGTATTAAAATCTGTTGAGTAGTTTGATAGAGTGATTCAAGAGGAAGGTTTATATGTAAATATAATATAAAATCCATACTAATATTATAAATTGAAATGTATCTGTCTGTAGGGGGGGGGGGGGGGGGGGGGAGCAATGAAACACCACCTAAAACACTAGGTAGAAACATCCATACTATATTAAACACTGTCTGTATCTCTGTCTGTCTGTGTTTCGATGTTTGGTATCTATTTAAATAGATTATAACCGGGATTGAGACGTAGGCTTTTTGCCCGACTGCGCAGAAGGAGGGTAATGTTTTTACTGACAAATCACGAGTGCGAAGCCGCGGGCGGATCAGCTAGTGATTAATAAGCACAAAGTTTCACTTTATATTGATATATTACATTCAGAAACACTAGATAATCCTGCTCTTAAAAACTAGATAATGGCACTTTATACTTATTTGGCCTTTACGAGCAGCTTTGCTGTGTTTCGGCGGCAGAAATAGGTATAGTAAACTGACATTTATACAAAAGATCTCACCATTATAGGACACAAGGGCGCCAGCTGGTCGTACAGCGTGCGTGCTTCAGTGATACAGCAGGCCTGGAACGTGAGCTGCAGACAGCAGCACCCCATGCCGAAGCCCATGGCGTCCATGTACACGGATCCAGGATCAGCCGCTTTGTCCAACTTGCTAGAGTCGTCAACTGGGATTTTTGTGTTCTCGTCGCGATATACTGCCAAAAAAAAGGAAAAGGATGGACTAAAAAGTTTAAATTCACATATTGTTTATCATGCTATGGAATCATGGTTCATTAGTCAGTCCAGTATACATAAAAAAGTACTCCATCCAAAAGTATAAATTCGAAAATAACTGTCAGTTCACGACTAAACGGCTGGGTCGATTTCGTAATAGATACCGGGATTAAGACATATACTTCTTGTTACCCGACTGCGCAGAAGGAGGGTAATGTTTTTATTGACAAATCACGCGTGTAAAGCCGCGGGCGGAAGCTTGTATCGATTGAAATTAGAACTACATAATTTATCGGCGGTCTTTTGACACTTACCTGGTATATTAATAGCGACTTTCTCCCCTCTTCTCTTTCTGATATTTGAAGTTAACGTTTTAAATCGCGGATGTCCTTCGAATATTGCGTCATCGGGAAAGTATAGAGATCTGGTGACACCTTCGTGCGGAGTCGGTGGAGCCGGCGGACTCGTGAAATTAGGACATCCTAATCTGTAAATCAGATGGATTAGGATTGAGCTACACTACCATGCCGATGACATTCTATGTAAATCGTGCCTTCAGTATTATGTGTGTCTTTCTAGAGTCTTGTCTTGACATAAACAAACTTAAATAACACGAAAACAGTTTAACAGAACGTGAATGGCATCTATTTCCATATATATTTTATATTGTAAACTTGATTAAAAAAAAATAGAGGTTTATTAAAAAAATACAATCTGCATGATAAATCCTTATTTATATTTTAAAATGAAACAGGTCATACTCTAGTAGTGAAAAAAAAACAGTGGATAACGGGAACGCAAATTTTCTTTACGAACCACCAACCCGAAATATTTACGAACGAGCGAATGCGAACGAGGACGCTAATCGAGCCCTAGTATATTAACACTTTTGTGTCGTGGTTCATTTTCACTATTCTTTAGTCTAGAAGCTGGCTCATGAAACTTATTTGCATACAGAACAGTACGATCAATACAGAGTTATTTGTAAAATGCTCAAAATGGTGTAGGTGCGAGTTGGTACCAAAGAAGTAAATAACTTTGGAATAGATATTTTAATATTAAAAACATATTTCATTGTCCCGTACAAAACTTAATATAATAAAAAAACTACGAGCCTTACAGTAGTCGCATATGATGTGTAACATCTGACCACCGCGCGCGCTCATTGGTCAAATCAAATAGCGCGCGCTTCCCCGGTTTCCTGTTATACATTTCCGTCCCTTTTACCAAAATCACTTCCACAAACCGAGAGGAAATATCAAAAATTTAAATTCTATTTTCGTATGCTATATCGTGCAAAGTTACCAACCTACTACGAAAATTATGATTTTCGAGGATGCGTAGCGCGTGTTAAGTTACCAATTCGCACCGTCAGTAATGGTCAAGAAAAATGTAGAGTAGCAAAAGGCTTTAAAAAATATCGATAAATGACTTTGGTGAAATTATTTATTTATGGTAAATGTTGTTAAACAAAATCTGCTTATTTCAAGGTTCCATCTCATACGTTATAGTTGGAGCTTTAACAAAGAACCTTGTATAACTAGGCCGCCCTGAAGAAAGCAGTTTTACCTGTGTGATGGATTTTTAGAAACAGCTAACTTCGGAGTAGCCTAGTATCATCAGTAGAAGTATACATACCTAGGAAAGTTGGTGATGCTCATGATAACTTCTCCATCTTTTAAGAAAGTGCTAGCCTCAGCTCGCCGGTACTGCATGTTAGCTTCTACAATGTTGAAGTGGGCTAGAAGCCCTCCGTACGGCTTTCCCGGGGTTCCTTCAACCATATAACCACCATATTCTGGGCGCCAAAGCGATTTTACATCTAAAAGAAAAAATTAATTATAATATTTGATAAAAATATATTTGACAGACATGTTTTATCATGAAGATTCAATATTATTATTCAGTAGAGATAATGTAAGTGATGCAATGGCATTACTAAATCAATATTATTGGAATCTCAAGGCCAATTCGCAAACATGGAATTTGAGACTTCCTTACACATTAGCTTAGTTACGATTGAACTGTACCAATACTTATTTTACATTTTTTGATAGATTGTAAAGTGTCAGTTGATTAAGGCATTGAATTAAAATGAGACTATTAGGTCAAGTGGGACGTCTAATGAAAGGTCTTCATCAGTACATTTCGACCCCGTTTTTCTTTTTAGTTTAATCCCTAGTTTTTGAGTTATTAGCCATAATAAAAACTGAGATTTGACGAAATTCACAGGGTACACCAGTGACCCCACTAGGTATTTGTGTAGCTTATGTGAAACACATTAGGTTGGGGAAAAAGTTTTTTCGCATTTTTTAAGAAAATTATAAACATTTTTTAATATAGTTTATTTACATTTAACTAAAGTATGTAGGTACCATTTTGTTCGATAACTTTTTGCCATCTTGTAGGTAGGGACATGATCCCATTGCTATAGAAATTTTGGGGCTTCTGATCAAAATACCGCGACAAGTAGTTTTGGCAGTCCTCTCGTGATGTTAACCTGACACTGCCTAAAGAATTCTGAAGAGACCAAAACAGGTGTAATTCTGAAGGTGCAAGGTCAGGACTATACGGCGGATGCATTAACACCTCCCAGCCAAACTCTCTTAATTTTTGCTGAGTGGCTAAAGATGTGTGAGGTCTAGCGTTATCATGATGAAAAACCACACCCCTTCTGTTGATTAATTCCGGCCGCTTTCTCTCAACTTCTTGCTTTAATCTCATCGGTTGTTCGCAGTAGAGTTCAGAATCGATGGTCCTGCCTGGTGGTAACAGCTCATAATGAATAATGCCCTTCCAATCGCACCACACACACAGCATCACCTTGTTGCGAGTTAACCCGGGTTTCGCCACAGTCTGTGAAGCCTGACCGGCCTTTGACCACGACCTTTTTCGCACGTTCTTGTCGTACGTGATACACTTTTCATCACCAGTTATCAGCTTCTTCAAAAATGGTTCGGTTTCATTACGTCGTAATAAAGAATCAGAAATGAGTACACGGTTCATTAATTTCTTTCAGTGAGCTCGTGGGGTACCCAAATATCGAGCTTTTTTGTGTACCCAGTTTTTTTCAAATGCGCCAAAACTGTTTTGTGGTTAATTCCCAGTTCTTCAGCTACATCGTAACTACTGATATGCCGATCTTGCTCCACTTTTTCAAAAATGGCATCAATTTTATCCGTAATAGGGCGACCAGAGCGACGTGCATCTTTGACATCAAAATTTCCGGATTGAAAACGCTTAAACCAAATTTGTGCTACTCTCACAGACACTGCACTAGGTCCATAAACATCGCAAATTTTTTTCGCGGCTTGCGTTGCATTTTTACCTTTTTTGTAGTAAAATTTTAAAATGTATCGAATTTTTTCATTAGATTCACTCATCTTTACAGTACGAAAAACAAATAAAAATCACACATTTTCCTAATTTGAATTATCTTCTTTAAAATTTAAACTTTGAATGATACCAAAACCAGCCAGATACAAATAGTATAGCCAAAGAGATTTTATTACAAGTTCATACATACTATAATGCAAAAATACTTTTTCCCCAACCTATTATATAGGGAAAGACTGAAATCCAGAATAACTGTATTTCTACCCTTAAAAATAATAACTAATTAACATGAACTCCCGTTACTTCTAACTTGAATGTAACTGTAGGTCAAGTAAGTTGGTTGCGCATTTTGTGGCACTATTTTATTATTCAAAGATTATGAATAATATTTTTTTTACATTCTTTTGAGACTCGCGAGATTTCAGTTGGAGGAGAACCACTAGTAATAATTAAGGTCCCACATTTCATAAAAACATCAATTTGTAGTGTATTAAATAACTAGTCATTACTATACATTAATTTGGTAAGGCCACAACGATGTTGGCATTTACTACAGACATGACTTGCACTAATGGAAAATGATTCTTATCATTAGCTGAGTACATAAACTATATTGCAGCAATTTAGATGGATGTTAAAATGACTTGAGAATAATTGGACTAAATTACATGTTTTAGACCTATTTCGAAATAGTACACACAAACATTTGTACAAAAATATGTATATACATGGCTAGATGCAGGAGGTATCGGGTTCAATTCCCGCCGCGGAATAAAAGTTTGCATGATCTACAGATATTTGTTCCGTGTCTGGGTGTTTTTCTATATAAGTATGTATTTACAAAAGAAAAAAAAAAGTATATAAGTATTCTATCAGTTATCTGGTTCCCATAGTACAAGCTCTGCTTAGTTTGGGGCTAGATAGCGCTGTGTGAAATGTCCAGCTATATTTATTATATGTATGAAGATTAATGGAATGATATTATTAATCTTTTTAATCTGGCCTAAATATGTCAAAATATAAACATATTTTATGGAAATGTTATCTGAAAAGTAGTTAATTTTTAACCCAGTACCCAAATAACTCATAGTAGATAATATGTTAATAAGATATAAAAAACATGCGGCAACCTTTTAAGTTTAGGTATAATTAGCTCATAAATACACATTGTTTGAATTTAAGTCTCATTTTATTTTTTATGTAGGAAATTGAGAGTTACTCACTGTATGTATAATTTGAATTTGCATCACCTCGGTTTGTGTGTAATACTAATAATGTTGTTGATTTCCCAAATAAATAAAAATAAAACCAAACTAATGAAAGTTAGTTCTTCACAATACTTAATGACTTACTTTCTGGATCAGCTAGTTCTTTTTCCTGCAGTAAAGGCAATATCTCGCTGGATCTGAGACTGACAGTGGCTCGTTTTTTTTCATCATCAAACTTCACAATGATATATTCCACCTAAAACAACCATATTTTTCCAAAATTTCATTTATGTAGATGCACATTGCACAGAGTTGTGTAATCTAAACATTGTCATAGACTAATCTAGTGTAAGAGGTAGATGGATTAAATTATATGCATGCAAATCTGGTCTCAATAGCTTTTGCATAGGGATCAGGATCAGGGTTGATAAACTTAAAATTTATTTTAAAATTGTATACTCAAAATGTCCAATTTCTAGGGCATCCCAGTTCAAGACATCTTTGTTAAAGTATTTATTAACATTGTTACAGAACTTCCCTGCTCAGTACTTTCTTCCCATAGCATGATTTGTGTAGCCTGTTATTTCACTCAGAAGCAGTAACTATTCCTCATCGAAATTTGACCAGAGCTTGCTCTGAACAACATGGTTAAGCAATATTAAAATGAAAACTTATGAATATTATCAGCAGAGTGGAGACAAAATGAGGAAAATGCATAGATTTTATGTCT
The DNA here is from genome assembly GCA_963924445.1 of Philereme transversata. Classification (NCBI taxonomy): domain Eukaryota; kingdom Metazoa; phylum Arthropoda; class Insecta; order Lepidoptera; family Geometridae; genus Philereme; species Philereme transversata. The sequence continues at coordinate 10,868,343 of OZ004350.1, read as the reverse complement.
AATTTCTAAGCACCACTTTTTGAACAGTTTAGGTATGTATGGATCTGCTCACCTCATCTCCCCATTTAAGCACATCGCCAGTGCGATCCTGGAGCTTTTTGTACAGGTTAATAAATTGTTCTATTCCGTGTTGTCGGACATGCTCCGCCAACGCCTTCGTCTCATCCCAAGAAAGAGGACTTCCTTCAGTTAATAGACCCATGTTAGCCTCTGGGGTTTTTAGAAAATTGCAGGGAAGTTTACACAAAGTTTTCAAGGGTTTTACACAAAGTTGAAAAGCTCTTAAATTTAAAAAAATGTTCATGAAAACCTGAAAGCCGCATGCAAATCTGATAAGATCTTTCTAAATTGTTGAACTTTGGTAAGAGATTTAGAGCATATCTTTTTCTGGGATTATTACATTCACAACACTTATTTCACAACAAAAAGTTACAGTTCAGAGCAAACGGTTGGAGAATGGAAATAAAAACCTTTACGACAAAATGCGAATTTATACCTTTTCAAAACACAAGAAAAATTTACTAAAACATTGTAGCATAGCATGTCGTAAAATGTCGGTGGACCAACACGAGATATCGTACTATATTTTTCCCAAGTGCAAGCAAGAAAAAAATATGCAATGCGTAACATGAGCTCACGCTTTGGAACGAGTTGGATGAAGAACGGAGAAAACAGAGAATGTGAGGTGTTGTCAAATCAAAAATGTGTCAAAACAAACAGCTTCATTCTACGTAAAAAATTTGAAGCATGAATTTTTATCCTCACTCGTCAGTGTACCTACTACAAATTGTCACCCGTGATATGAGCAACCATGATTGCATGATTATGTCACTGCCTGCACTGACTGACATCAATTTTTTATTCATTCACTCACTCATTCATCGCGACGAAGCGTAGGTAGTGGGAAGTGGAGACAGGCAGGCTTTTTCGGATAAATAAATAAATAATTAGAAAAATTGTATCATATAAATATTTTTAAGTGCCTGACACAATGTGAATCATATCACTGTTTTCATTTGATAGTCACAAAGCTTGAAAACAGATTTTCCACAATGGTGCCAGTAGCAATCGAGGGATGCAACCAAGGTGCCGAAGGTGGCGGAGCTCGAGGTGGCTCCATTTCACTTGCATTACTAATAGACTTTATCGTACAAAGGACTTACGATGAACTCACAGTGTTAGCAGAATTGTAAGACTTTCTATTATTTTTCTGATTTACCTAGTCATGGATTTACCTTCTAATTAACTCTGAAAAATAATTATATTATTACAGGTTGCCTCGAAAAACGGATATGGAGCGTAAAATTGAAATCTATAAGTTCAGTGCTCGCACCCGTCAACTATTTGTACGCCTGTTGGCCCTGGTAAAGTGGGCCAGCAGCGCTACGAAGGTGGACAGATCTGCTCACATCATGGCATTTCTGGATAAACAAGCTTTGCTGTTTGTAGAAACAGCTGATGTACTGGCGAGAGTCGCTCGAGAAACCCTTGTACATGCTAGGTAAGTTCTTTCTATAAAACTTGAAAACCTTTCAGTCCTGTAACCAGGCTGCAAAAACAAAATGTTACCCACTGAGTAGGTACTGTAGTAGGAGTCACTCCAGCTTATCAGTTATCACCTCTCAGCAAGGCATTATTTATTTACACAAGTTGACCTGGCGAACTTCATACCACCTTTACATGCATATGACGCGGGCTGTCCACCTACCTAGCTGTACCAGTAGAATTGTCAATCGGTCATCATTAGCTTCATCCTATGTATGAGAAATTTAATTTTAATAATTTTTGCGTGAATTTTTCCGATATTTTAATAGTTATTCTGCTATTCGGGGTGAAGACAAAGCTAACAAATCAAAGATCATCAAAGTTGGTCCAGCTGTTCATGAGTAACAAATGGTGTAACTAACCCAACTTTGTTTTATATATATATAGATTGTTTTAAGACAAGCAGCAATATTGCTGATATGTCTACATCACACAGTGCTGAAGTTCTCTTAATGTTTACTTTTGTAGGAATGTCTTATTAATTCATAGTCAGTTATCGAGTTTGTTTTTAAATAAGTTTATTGAAGTATTAGAAACAACTGTTGCTGGTAAGACGTTCCAATTATCAGAGTGTTACAAGGAGCGCAATTTAATTTAAGTTGGTGTACTCAGGAAGGTCTTAAGTGCTGTTCATTTTGTAGACAGTAGTAACAATAGTAGTTAAATATTTATAGTCAAATCCTAATTTAGGCTAAAAACCGCCAAACTTTTTATTAAACTTTGTTAGAAAGAAAGAAAGAAAATACATTTATTTGAACCCACATTACATCACACACAATAAAAACAAAGGAAAAGACATAAAAACACAATAAAAACACCCAGCTTCACCCAGACAGAAAATGATGGTGTTGCGTGGGGACAAAATGGTCCCTGTTTCAGCATAAGCTGTTTTGTACCACGGTGGATACGATGCAGTGCTGGTTTTCTGACAGGGCCTAGGTGACGACACAATTATTTAAAAAGATAATACTAATAGAAAATTTAAAATAAAAATAACATGTAGACAAAATAAAGGAGAAAATACCCAATAAAATAACAATACATAAAATACACTACTAGACTACACTACTACTTGTTAGACTTTTCTTTTGTATCAGGCTACCCACATTTCACATGGCTGCTGCAGTAGAAGTCCTGACCCTGGGCACCTACAGCCGGTTGCCAGCTGTAGTCCGAGAGCGGCTAGTACCACCCCCTTCTCTGACTGCCTCTGAGCGGCGCTCTACCCTGCGCTCACTGGCACATGTGGTCAGACAGAGGCTGACTACGGCATCTTTGCCTAGTGATGTCCGTAATCTCAAGGTAAGAAGATCTGCTCTAGTTGATTAAGTCTTTTCATTGTTTAAGGTTCTGTACCTCAAAAGGAAAAAGGGAACCCTTATATGATCACTTCGTTGTCTGTCTGTCTGCCTGCCTGTCTGACTGTCTGTCTGGCTGCCTGTCTGGTGGCCTGTCTGTCTGCTTGGCTGCCTGCCTGTCTGTCTAACTGCCTGGCTGGCTGTCTGGCTCCTTGGCTGCCTGTCTGTCTGCCTGCCTCGCTGTAAACTTGTCTGTCTGACTACCTGCCTGCCTGCCCATCTGCCTGGCTGGCTGTCTGGCTGTCTGCCTGTCTGTCCGTCCGTCTGTCTGTCCGTCCATCCGTCTGTCCGTCCATCCGTCTGTTTGACCAAAATCAACTGCCAAGTTTAATTTTATCATTTTAATATGACTAAGATAGAGCCGTACTGGCTATGGAACACTTCACTGTGCGCGGTTCGTCACGCGCTTGACCACTATATATTTTTTATATGAACAAGCATAAGACCCACCTGATTTAAGTGGTAACCATCGCCAACCATACATTTTATTAAAAGAACTGACATTTCGTCAATAAAAGTCTAAAAATTAAAATATATATGTTTTAGGTGGAAAATGGCCGGGCTACATTTACAGTTGGCCAAGAGTACAGTGTCTCTCTAACAGTTATGGGAGATGCACCAAATGTGCCCTGGAGATTACTGGACATTGCTATACTCATTCAAGATAGTGAGACAGGGGGTAAGTTCATAGTTTTATCATTGAATCCCAGAGCAATACAATGTTTTAACTATGAGCATGTAATATATCATTGTATGTATAGTATATAACCAATAAAAAACATCGTCGGTCGAAACATTGAAGCGACCGACACGTAACTTTGGGCGACGGTAGTGCAGATGCCGAAGGGACGAGTATAGTGTACCACATCCATGCCGGTTCTGTGGTACCAACGGGGAGGAGAGAGCCAACGCGAGAGAAGGTAGCCAACGCGAGAGAAGGGAACCAACGCGGGAGAAGGGAACCAACGCGGGAGAAGGGAGCGAACGAGGAAGAGGAGAGCCAACGGATAGCGGGAGCCATCGGCCCAACGACTTTTGACTTTTATATGTCCTCATATTCGTGATGCAAAGTTATAAGGTATAATCGGGTGTAAACGAACTTTAACACCCTCGCACTCTTAGCGTCTTCGCTTGCATCGCTTTCAGAACTTTGTATAACTATTGTTATTTATTTTGCAGAAGGTAAACCTCTAGTGCACAGTTCGCAACTGGCTTGGCTTCGCGGTGTGGCTCAAGCGCGCTTGGCTGCTGCTGGTCTGAGCGGCGCACTCATGGCTCTGCGATACTTCTGCCGCTCTTTGTCACTTGAACTACTGTACACGCAAACATTGAGACTGTGCCGCGATCGACTGTCGCGACATTTACAAGTGGATAGATATATTCCTGGGCAGAAGCTGCAGGTTTCCTATTGGAGGTAAGTGTTTTCCTGTAATGGTATTGTAAGTTTTAGTTTGAAGTATCCTAATACTGATGTTACTGACGAAATGATAAACTTTCATATAGAATTGTACATGTAACATCCAAATAATATTCGTCGTCACTCACATGTTATAACTGGGAGTAAGGTAACGTGTGCTAGGTAACTTCTTATTCTAGGGTAACCTTATTACAAGCTGGAAAATGTTAATTATGGACACTAGTTGCCATTACAGAGGTCAAATACGACCGAGATTCTTTCAACTTGTTTAATATTATGGTGCAGTAGCATTATTTGAAAGGTTTAATATGCATGTGCAATTATGTTTGTAATTTGCTTAGAAGACGCTGAACATAATATCATTTAGGTCTCCTCATAGAATACCTAGAGAGACGATTGCCTTGACCATGTGTTGTCATGTGTAGATTAAAAATAACATTTGATGTTGATTAGTATAGAAATTGCCTGTTGTGATAGGAGCCGAACTACGCTATTTTGTTTAACAAACGTGTTTTTCCTTTTTCCACAGAGAGCTAGGATGTGAGCTAGGATACAGGCTCATCATAGGGGCGGAAGGGGATTCACTCTGCGTGTGGCATGTGCCCGCGCTGGCCGGCGGGGAGCGAGTCTCGGCTGCGTTGACACCGCACGCGCCGTCAATGGAACGACTGCTGGCACACACCGTGCACGTGCGATCCAGACAGCGGCTCAACGATCTGAAAGTGCTGCTTAATGATTTGGGGGTAAGGACGATTATACAATCTATTATCACGTGTACCACGTTAGTCCCAGAGCAAAAACAAGAACATTTTAGTAATATGGCTCATAGGAACTTTTGTATAACTTTGATCAAACTCTAATGACGCTCAAAACATTTCAATAAATGTAACTTGATGTATTTTAACTGCTAAGATAAGCTCTTCCCTTACAAAACAATATTAAATTCCACAGGTGGAGTGCAGCGTAGGGGGATGGCCATGCGTCCTAGCGTGCTCAGTCGTTTCTCCCTGCCTCAGAGCGGAACAGCTACTCGTGTCAGTGGGCGCTCACGGCGGCAGGCTCCGCGCGCGAGTGCCAGCCTATCCGGGGACGCCGCGCATGCCGGACCTGGCTAACGCACTCGCTGCTACCAACATTCCACTTATCAAGAACCTACTTACACACCTAAGGTAAACTAGGTGGTGTAGTTCTGAATATCCAGCGACTGGAGTCTAGTAGGACTACTAAATTCAAGTCCTACATTCTCCAGATTCTGGCGAAGTATAAGGATGAGCTACTTGATCCGGATTTCTGGCCTGTCGTCATCGTTTACAGGCGCTACAGGGAAGTGGCTATGAAGCAAAACCCCCAAAAAATAAAAGTGTTTGTTTTTAAGTTTATTGTTTATGTATGTTAGTCTTTAAGGTATTGGGCCTTGTTATCATTTTTTGTATGTTCACATTGTTGCCTGAAATAAACATTATATTATTATTGTTAGTGGTCGTGCGTCCAAGCATTTCTTCCTGCCTCAGAGCGGAAGTGGGCGCTCACGGCGGCAGACTCCGCGCACGTTAATTTTGTGAGGATTGTTTTTATATAAGAAAAACTGGGAGCAAAATGCGTGTTTGCCCTCTTAGTAAGGAACGGCCGAGAAGTAGCTGCTTTCGTTTTTCGCTACGTTTATTCTTGATCTTCGTTACCATTTGAATTATTATAGTTATGAATAATATTAATTAACAATCTACTTTCATATTTATCTTATAGGTTCTGGCTAGTCGCCCGTCGATGTGAGAAGACACTGCAACACCTGCCCGCGAGCGTGTGCGAGCACTTGCCGTTCTTGCACGGACCTGATCATCCACTGAACAAGCTATCCCCTGACCGTCTCTACGTGACCTTGCATCGTCACACTGATCACATATTGGTATGTTTACAGATGTTAACAAATAATAATTCGTTTATTTTACTTCATAAAGGATATTATGGTTAATCCTTACAATTGTACCTGTGAACCTATATTGTGAAGAACCGGTGCTTGATATAAGTAAAAAGTGTTATCGACACTTACGGAAAATATTAGATTTAATTTAATTTTAATATGCTTAATACCATCTCAAAAATTTCCGAGTCTTCCTCTTGGTACGAAGATAAACTACCAATTGCGCTACAGGCCCACTTCTCGTCAGGCGTGAAATTAGCATTCCTTATCGTTTTCATAGTATTTTTTAATACAATATTTAACTTGATATATATATATAGGTTTGTTAGAATCTGTTACAAGTCACCAGTCCTCCACTTCACTGATTATTAATGTTTTTGGTGGCTTCGATCGAATCAGAATGTATTCATTCAACTAGATTTTTTCAAATTCTCAGCGTTCGCTGCAATAGCACAGTTGCTGCAGCACTGATTTCAATGGTGGCACTTCTTATCTTAATGATAATGACTCTATGTAAAACCAAACCTATCCATATTGTGTAATAAGATAAACATTTTATTTCTCAAATCAAGCAATATACATTTAACGTAACATATTTATATTAAACTTAGACGACCTCCGTGGCGCAGTGGGCGTGTAGCCGGCTGTGACGCAGGAGGTAGCGGGTTCGATTCCCGCCGCGGGACAAATGTTTGCATGATCCACAAATATTTGTTCCAGGTTTGGATGTTTTTCTATATATTATAAGTATGTATTTACAAAAAAAAGTATATAAGTATTCTATCAGTTATCTGGTTCCCATAGTACGAGCTCTGCTTAGTTTGGGGCTAGATAGCGCTGTGTGAAATGTCCATCAATATTTATATTTAGTTTTAATACAATTATATAAAGGCTTGTAGCAAAGCAGCCTTTATCAGGTCTTATTAGATAAGGTAATGTTTGTTTGCTAGCACATAGTAAATACATCAGTAGCTCTTAGTCTATAAGTTAAGCACATCCATCTGCTTTCCATCCAGTGCGTGTTCTCCACTTGAGAATCTTTCTGAATAAATTCCAAAATATTCCTAAATACGTATTTTGATACAGATAGTGGAAATGAAGGAAGTAGCAGCCGGCACTACAGCGACCACTAGCAATACGAGCAATAGCGGCAGCGCCTGCTCCGTCGCGTTATCCTTCCACCTGGCAGGCGCGCGCCGCTGCACCCCGGACGAGTGCGAGGATGAGGTAACTCAATGCATTCATACTGATCAGCCTTCGTTTTCCTCTTGGGCATACCCAAATGTAAATTTAATGTCTTTAATAATAATAATACATTATTTAATTCAGGCAAAAATAAAATAGTTACAGGATCGTAAATAACATATTTTATGGCCCATAAAGATACCTTAGCTTAAAATACATATTTATATAGAGGATAGAGGCCTATTAGCCAGCAGTGGGTAATTCCCACTGATGATGATGATGAAAATACATATTATAATAAAAACTTCTATTTATTTGCTACATAAAAACTGCAATTTTAGAAGTGCGTTCTCGGTGTTTGATGCACATTTAAGGCGCGTTGTTGAATTGTACACAAAACTAAATCGGAACTCGAGCCTGTTTGAAACAGTGTACCATTCCACAGCATTCAGCGCCAGTGCCGGCGGGCGCCGCTCGTGCCTATCTCCGAATCCATTCGCTGGTCGAACTGGATACATTCACACTTACACATGGACCGTTCACGCCCCTAGATACACCAGGTAAATATTTTACATCTACTACATTTAACTTCTATGCAAAAAGTGGGCTTGTATCAAACGTAATGTTTGGACTTGCCCCTGACTACCCCCCTGGGATGTCCATACTGGAAATTAATATAGTCGTTGTTTATTATTGATTGAGCGAACCGAGATCTCTAAATCAACTTAGGCAAATCGGCGTTGTATGTATGTTTGTTTGTCCGAGGATAACTTTCGAAGCGTTGATCCGATCATCGTGAAATTTTATACATAGGTAAGTAGTGATGGTACAATTTTGGTGTGACTAAATAAGATAACAATGTTACAAGTTGCGTTGCGTCCATCTTTTTTATTTAATTTTGTGGGTGGTCTCGACCTAGCCTGTAAAATATGCTAATTTATATTTTCGCTATATCTATTCTCGCTTTCTCTTTTATATTCTAAAATGTATTGGTTTTGAACTAGGTATGCAGCCAGGAAAGCGCAAGATGTCGGCTGCGAACGCGCGCGCAGTGAGAGTGCGTCAGCCGGCGTACTTCCTGCCGGAGCTGGCGCACGTGGTCGCGGCGGCGGACGAACGCGTGCCTTTCGTTAATCTCGCCCAAGAGGTAAGTTTTACCAGTACCAGGCGCCCAATTTTACTAAGCCAATCGCTTCACTATGACAATGGTATCGTCTCTATAGATACCTTTTGGTAATCTACTAACAGCAGCGGTCACTGGTTAATCTTTATCCAGTGACCGCCGTTGTTATGACAATACAATTTAATATTTGACAGCTTACGACAGGACAATGGTGTGGCTTCATGTAGGTGTGACGCACGCGCCTAGTGTAGTATTAATTAAATCTAAACGAAACGGATCGGCGAGACTCATAAGACGTTTGCTATAGTACATTGTTATACAAGGGTTGTAACTGATTTATTGTACACCCGAGATATTTTGGCATAAGAGCGAGGATCCTAATTGAGGGTGTTATTGATCGCTTACTCCCGAGTATAATAACACATAACTTTTCATCATGAGTGCGAGAAAATTAAAAAAGGTATTTTACAACATTTTGTTATTTGGTTTTGACATTTTTTTACAGCTAAAAAGAAAAGTTGCGCCCCGGTATCCAGTGTTTATTTTCACTACTAAACTATGGCCTCTTTCATTTTTATATAGAAATAAGGATTTGTCATGGAGTTTGTATAGAATTTTAGCTTAATATGAATATAATGAGCCTCATATTTTAAAATTTACTTACGTAAATCGCCGATATCGAGTTTCAGAGAAAGACAAACTTTCATAGAGTGATGGAAATATATTTTTTGATTTCAAGTATGACAAATAGCAGTAGACGCTGTAAGCAAGTGACTAATAATATTGTATCGCAGTTGGCTCAGCGCGGTGTGACACACGGCGGGGTTCAGCCAGAATGGAGTGGATCCGCCCTCGCCATGCGAGTAGTGGCCCTGCCGCTCCCGGCCGGTGCAGATCCGAAGGCCGCTGCGGTGTTGAGATGTCGCTTACTTGCGGCCACTGTCCGACTCACTACGAAGAACCAGGCGAGGGTCTGGACTGCGGAGTTCGTGTTTCACGGTTCGCCGGTGCGCACGCCTAATCCTAAAGAACAAGGTAAGTGGAAGAATGGGATAAGATTTATTTGGTACGAATATAAAAACAAACAGAATATACACATATTCCTGTGGTGTGTGATTTTTAGTTAAAACCTCTTTTGTGAAAAGCACCGAATGTGGGGCTGTGTGAGCACGACGAGCACTTAAACCTAAGATCCCTTTGCATCCATACTAATATGATGAATTAAAAAGTAACCCTGTCTGTTTATTACGTTTTAGACTAAACTGCTGGAGCGATCTCGATGAAACTAAACAAGGAAATACTGTGTATACATAGGATAGTTTGTTTTGGGTACCTTAAGGTTTTGCCATACATTTTTTATAAATCAATTAAACGCTAAAGCTTGAACTGCACCACAAATAACAAAAAATGCAAAGGCAACGTTGCCAGCTCTCCCAGCAGAGTGTGAGGTATCCTTATATTTAACGATATGCTTAAAACGGACGTATGTGATTTTCGGTAATTGGTGCTGCTATAATTATGACGATAAGGATTTATGTCCACTTGAACGAAGTCTCGGGTAACCAGCTTGTTGATGATAAAATTTGCATATATGTTTAGGTGAAAGACGCTGCGTGTATCTTCAGTATGAGTTGGGAACTGACGCGGGTCGGACAGCGGACGCTTTCCTCGCAGACTGGGCAGCCATCGTGCATCTTCACACTCTGCTCTATGATTTCACACTACGTCCATTGCAAGGTAACTGAGACCCTTAGGGCTGACACATAAAAGCGGCGCTGCAACGCAATGCTGCGGTAGCGTGAGGTGACAATTTTTACTAGGATCGTGAATGGAGTGACGTCACAACGCCGGGAAACACGGCGCGTTGCATGACGCAAAGTTCTGCGTTGATTTTTGGCGTTTTGGCTTTTATTTGTGTCGGCCCTTACTAAGTAAGGGTTCTTGATATGGCGATGTTGGAAACGCAAAAAATATTGAAATTAATCATGGTTTTTTTAGTAATCTTTTGTATTGAGTGTCCTTTCACCATACTAATTCGCTGTCACAAGTCTCTTTGCAATACCATTATAACCTTAGCCTGGAAAATCCTGACACTCCTCTGAGTTTATAGCTCTCTTTGCCTGAGCCATTGCCTACGGTCGTGGCAGCCTTATTCAGGAACAACCAGTGACACAATAAATAAATGAAACATGTTTCTCAGAACGTGAATCACTATGGCAAGGCGTATGCATCCGTTCGTACACGTATCGTTCGCTTGTGGTCGGGTTCGGGGGAGCGCAGCGAGCCACGGCGCTGTTGCAATGGAGTGCGAGCTCGCACCGCTACACACTGGCGACGCCGGCGCATCAGCCCGCGGCCAATGCGCATCATATGCTGCACCATCACCTTGACCATTATATCAACTGGTGAGTAGCCTGACCACCGTATCAATAGCAAGATGTATGTTTGCGTTCGTCCATAGTGTTTAAGTTTAAAGAAGCGCAACGAGAAAGATATTTTGCTTGTATTCATTGAGACACACGAACGACAGCTGCATTATACAATACAGTATATGCTTGATGCCCATTTGAAAGTAAAATATTGTAAAAACGGTTATCAGTACATATAGAAATTTTATTTAACAGCCACAGAGATCTAATGTCCCTGGGTGTAGTACTTCGCGAGACGTACGCCCCACTCCTAGCTCTGAGCCGATTGCCCACGCTACCGCAGCTGGGACTACACCACGTGCGCACGCAGATGCCCACGCCCACATTCACGCTACTAGCACACTCGTGGAGAAAGGTGAGTGATAATGTATAGTAGTGTATCTGTGAATCTGTATAAATAACATGGTAAAAGTTAATGCATATGAGCTAGTAGCGTTCTGTTTTCTCCCGCGTTAAACTTTATTGACTGAGCGAGCATGTGCACGTAAACAGATGGTTATAATGATGACCAACTGATGTTAAAATATTTAGATGTTTCTTGCTCACACTTGTTATTACGATTGCGATCAAATATAAATACTCATTTTTATTCAGGTAAAACTCGATCGAAGTCGTCGAAAGTATTTTAATTTATGATTTTTAGTCGTATGAAGTTCTTACTTCACGCAAACTCCTTTATTTGAAGGCTCGTCCACACTAGGGCACGTTTGTTTTGTAACATATAGTTTCGCCAATATGTGGCGGAATGGAATTAGGAAAATTTCTGCAACCTTTTCCCAAACCCATGTTGCCATCCAAATGTGCCTTAGTGCAGAGTCTTAGAAATCTATTGTATCCTATTATATCTATATTATATATCTATATACTATATATCTATGTATTGTATCTATTGTATTGTATTGTATCTATTGTACAGATCCGCATTATCTACGCGGGCGCTTATTCCATCGAGGTAGGAATCCGCGGAGGTGGTATGGTCACTATTCGCGACGGCTCCTACTCAAAGTTTGACCGAAGCTCTGTCGTTGACGAATTTGCGCCTGCTCAAGGACTAAAGGTAAAATAATAGTTTGAAATTCATATTTATTAGGAATATTAGCAGAAATAAAGGTTCATTTAATTTCAAAGGCTAAATATTATGTTCTATATTCTGTTACATCTGTGTTGTGTGTACGTGAATGGTCGCAGATAACGAACATAGGGCGCGTGCATGCTGCAGATAGCAACAAATGGCAAAAATGTATAAAGCATGTAGGTGGTAGATCCCGGTATGGATATTATGGATCAAAATCTTGGAGAATTATTCAGACTCAAGTGAATCAGAAAGGAATAAATTTATAAGAATACTTTCAGTGTTTTTTTTAAATATACCCTACCATAATTAAACGAATAACATATTATTTTTATCTAGAAGATATTGAATGAAGTAGGTACATTAAATAGGTAATTAATGGTTTGTAGTGAGCAATATAAACCCACTGACCAATCACGATCACTCATGGTGCTAGTGTCCTCCTTTTCACTTTCATGCAATTGTGCAAGAGAGAGCGCCCTATATTAGACATTCTCAGCGAACAGAGTATAGAACTGATTTGGAAAATATTTTGAACTTTTTCTTATTGATGATTTGTTTGTCATTAGGCATTCCTATCAAAATACGTCGACGATATTAACACAAGACTTCTTGCTGAAGATGACAATCCACCTTCACCGATGTCGCCAATGCCACCAGGTAATTTAAGAAAACTTTATTTCTATGAGCTAATTTAAACCTTCTTGTCTTGTAAAGGGTATTGTATTTGATTCAGTAACTAAGTTATATTTTTATCTTTAGGTGGACTTCGGTTTCCCGCCCCGTTAACGCCGCCACAACCTCACACGCCACATTCAGCGCCAGTCACGCCACATCCGGCGTCTCCTGCGCAGCACCAGGTAAATAAAGTGGCGACCAAGCGGGTGAGACTCGTGCACTAAGGGACAGAACCCTTGGTGCACGAGTCTCACCCGTATGCGTATAGTAGTATAGTAGGTATCTACCTATATTTATGTTAATTAGGTAGTGCCATCTAATATGTAAAGCAGAAACCAAGTAAACGTTTAAGGCAGATTTTAAAAATCGTGCAATCGGATTTCTATTAGGACACCGCCTGATGTCGATTTGGTGTCCTAACCTAACTGACAGGCGAGCTATAGTCGCGCGAACTCTGACATCGCGCCGCATACTAAACGCGTACTATAAGGACACCCGAATCTTGTCATCGAACGTGCAATGACAATCGCTTATTCGCGCGAATAAGCGATGCGATCATCAGTCACACCAGTTCATCATCAGTATGTTTGATCGTGTGTTCGAATGACTTAAGTTCGTGCGATTAGTAAAACAAACATTCGCACGAACTTCTCTACTTCACTAATTTCTATGGTCTCTGCTATAACTTGTTATTTGAATTTGTTTCAGATGGGTGGCGGGTCGTTCAACCTGACCTCCCCCCCGGGCTCGACAGGCGGCGGCGGGGCGTCGGGCGGCGGGGCCGGCGTGTCCGCGTCGCCCGCCTCCCCCATGGCTCCCTCCCCGCACGCCGCGCCTGCCGCCTCGCCGCACCCGCCGCCGACGTCGCCGTTCACTACGTGGCCGGCGTCGCCCTCGCTGCCGAGACCCTCGCCCGGACACCATCCCTCGCCGAGACATCACGTTGATCACAAAGGTACTTACCGCCCTGCCGTACGCGTATTGACGCGCTCTAATGACTGGTTGCGTGCATTGACCGGAATGAGCCATAGACTGGACGAGGTCATTGAACTAGCGGGGTTGTTGAAAGGTTCGTAGTAACATTTTGGTAATCTGTGGCATCGTACAAAAAGCTGGTTCTCTAACATTTCGTCGATTTTCTTGAGATTTTGATAATAAAACAAGAACATTTTATAGTAACATTTATTTTTTGTGTAGAAACCGTTCCTGCAATTATTATAGATAATTAGTTTCAATTGCAACATCTTGTATATGCAAAGATTACAGGAAAATTATATAAGAATATTTTTTTAGATATCTGTCTTAAAAGTTTTCTTGGTTTACCGGTCACATAACTAGATGGCGCTGCTTAATTAACATAAATAATCCTATGTAGATTCGGAACCCTCGGTGCGCGAGTTCTACTCGTACTTGACTGGTTTTGTTTTTTTATAGGTCCGCAACCTACATCAACAAGTGGTTCCCGCGTGCTAGTGGGCGGGCGCGCGTGGGCCGGCGCCACCGCCACGCCCATCCCCGTGTGTAAGCTGGAGACGCTGTGCACGGCGTGCGACCCGCCGCTGGGCGCGCCGCCCGGGCCCGCGCTCGCGCCGCTGCAGCGCTTCCTCGCGTGCGTCTACATGAAGCGGACTCTGCAGCGGTTCGTGCAGTCTGAAGACTATGTGAGCATTTTATAACTAACTGGTTACTCAATAAAAACAGCCTCCTGCGCTATTGGGTAAAAAGGCGAATGCGCGTCTTTCGTTAATGTTCGTAACAATTAAGTGACCGACTTGATGAAAAAAATAATGATAAATTATGACATTTTTCCAAAAAAGATCATTTGATAATATTTTTGTTTTATTTTTCATGGCATTGATTCTATTGATGGTTTTCGATTGGACCGCATGAAACCCGACACCTCGTATATCTATGTTATTTCATACGCGTCGAAACCACGCGTCAAGGATCACGCCAATACATTTTTGTATAGTTGTGGTGCCTGACCCATAAATAGCATGTAAAATATTATTTATTCAACTAGCAAGCAAGTGATTATAGAGAGGGAATGTAGATAGCAGGCTATCTCGATGATGATACCGATGACTGTTGTTTGTTGTTGCAATTTTTTTACAAGCTCCTTCGTCATCTTCAAAATCTAGAAAAAACATCATTGTTTCAGCTAACAATGGTGTCTGTGGAAGCTACCTCTCTTACGTTCCGTTGCGACAGCGCGGGGCTCGCCGCTCGCGTCGCATTACACCCGCAGCACATGCAGTCGCTGCATTTACACCTTTCGCCGCTGCCCGACCACAAGGACACATGGTCCACTGACGATCTGCAGGTACACTCATTCAGGGCAGTGCATCGTGTTGCACTTTTCTAAGCTGTAAGACCTTTGAGGCAATACTTTGTTTTAGCCGTTATAGGCGATGTTTACCACCTAACATCAGGTGGGACATAAGTTTTCTTCGCCTGAGACACAGGTTTTCCTAGTTCAGGCATAGTTTAAAGAGTTACCGATGATAAGATTGTAGGAATCGCGGCTAGCTCTTCCCGGGATGCTGATAGAAAAGTCGAGTTTACTGTACAAATTTTCTGTTTTTGTTATGTTGATCGTAGATTAAGACAATAAACAAAGTTTCTTTTTCTGTAATTTCAAAAAAAATATTATAGGTAATGGAAAAATTCTTCGAGCAACGTGTCGCAATACCACCATACCGCGCCACGGCACTGCAAGGATGGGGCCGCGCGTGGGGTGCCGGCGGGGCCGCCCTGCCCGCGCTCGTGGCGCTCATGCGCGCGGACCTGGCGCCGCCCGCGCCCGCGCTGTGGCAGCTGCAGTGGGCGCTGCGCATCCCGCCCGCAGCGCCGCCCATCGTGCCCGCCGGACAGCCGGCTGTGCTGCTCGCTAAGCACAAGATACTCTTCTTTGTGAGTACATATGCCCCTTATAGCAGTGCTGGTTAAGGTGGTTCGATTCCTATACAAACGTTCAGTGGCGAATCACGATATAAATGAACATCAGAAATGTCTAAACATCGTATCGAATTACTTACAACTGCACACTTTTATTACCCACCATAGTGTCATCATAGTGTGAGGTCAGGACAATGTATGTTGCTGTTGAGTGCTTTTTATTAATATTATTATGTCTGTGAGCTGTTTTTTCTAGACAAACACATATATATATATTTTTTTTTGTATAAATACATGCATCAAAAATTCACACTTGCACACAATCTCTAGAGAACTGACACTATGCACTTTTATGTCTTATCTTGATCATCAATATGTTGGCTGGTTAGTATGCAGTAGGTAATTTACGACAGTAGATTTAACTCGCACACTCGAAATAACTTCGCCATCTCGATTCTTGCATCTATAAAAACAGTAAAATCTCAAGATTTTGAACTGTATTCGAACAAATTAACATTTATTTACAGATCTGCCTCACTCGAGGCGATACACAACTGGTGCTGCCCTTAGTATACGACATGCAACTCAACGTCACGCAACTCGCCGACAAACAGAACGCACAGCCTCATCTCATCGCAGTCAGTTTACATCTCAAACGGTAAACCTTAATTTATACATGTTATTTTACACACATCAGGTAACTCAGAATTCGTATGTACATTTTATAATTTGCAATTTAATACTACACTTTCTCAAAACTGGATGCTTTTAGATCACGTTCTTGGTCATAAAAGCAACTTGATTTTATGATAGTGCCAGTTTTATACATTTCTCAGACCATGTGTTGAACAACTACCAAGTCGACGTAGTCTATACCGACTACAGCAAAGCTTTTGACAGGATCGATCACAAGCTGCTTATTTCCAAACTTTGCTTTATTGGCATTCGAGGTGACTTGCTGAGATGGTTCTCATCTTACATCAATAACCGATCTCAAGCTATCGTCGTCAGCAATTACATTTCTAGCTGGGTATCAATCCCTAGCGGTGTTCCGCAGGGCTCCTTGCTTGGACCACTGCTCTTGATTTTTATTAACGATATTTATACCTGTTTTCGCTAGTCACTTATTATGCTTTGCGGACGACATGAAGATTTTCAAAATGATTGATTGTCTAGATGATGCCTCTAAATTGCAAGATGACCTATCACGGTTGGACACTTACTGCCTTAACAACAAACTGGATCTCAATCCAACCAAATGCTCGGTTGTCACCTTTACCCGTAAAAAGATAATAACGTCATCCTTCTACCAACTGAAAAACCAGATCTTGCATAAACGGAGCACAATCAAGGATCTCGGAGTGTTGCATGACTCGAAGCTTCGATTCGAAGGTCACGTTGATTCCATAGTTTCTAAAGCCTCCAAAGCCTTGGGCTTTATCATGAGGAGTGCAGCTGGTTTCCATCGTGCTAAAACGTATAAGATCCTCTATTGCACCTTTGTCAGAAGTATCCTCGAATACGCTTCGCAAATTTGGAACCCGCGTTATGATAAATATATTGACAGAATTGAACGCATCCAAATTAAATTCGTCAAATACCTCTGCTTTCGTCTGCGCATTCCCTATAGATCTTCTAATTACATAAATTTATGCAAAAAATCCATTTTCTTCCCCTTGTTAAACGGCGTGAAGTCGCCGATCTGTCATTGCTACTAAAAATAGCTTCAAACAATATAAATTGCGCCGATTTATTATCAAAAATTAAAATTAGTGTACCATTTAAGCCTAAGAGATTTAATCCTCCTATCCATATACCTGTAGTTGGTACCAACTACAGGCAAAATTCATTTCTGTGGCGAGCAAGCGACTACTTTAATAAGCTGAGTAAGCGATTAGATCTAGATCTATTCTGTACGAGTGTCACTTCAGCCAAACTGCGGCTGAACAGAGAATTTTTTGGCGATACAAGTATACTTTAAGTACTATTTAAGTAGCTTTTACGTTAACTTCCTTATTTATCTATTTATAACCACTTTGTTTAGACTTTTTATTGTTCACTTCACATTTTGTTTTTATTATGTTGTTTAGTCGTGAAAACCTATTATTGGCTTTCTTTTATTTATTTTGTTTCATATTGTGTATAATTAGCTGTTGGTTATCCAAATAAATAAATAAATAAACTAGCTTGAGATTTCGAACACTGACTCACACACATACCCTAAGTATAATAGTTTGCTTTAAAATTAAACCGGGTATCAATCACACTAATATCATAAATGTGAAAGTTTGGATGCTTGTTTGTACTTGTTGAACCGATTTTGATGAAATTTAGTATATTCTTAGATTATAACCTGGATTACCACATAGGCTACCTTTTATCCCATAAATCAGGTCCCATGGGATAAAAATGGGGTGTCAAGTCAAGTTGCAACAGCGAGTTTAGCTGTATTTCTAGGTTACCTACACATTTAGTAGTGTAACACGTATGAAGTCGCCGGCAGCAGCTAGTACTCAATATTTTTATTACTTTCACGTAGTTATACAAAGTTGTTATTGGTAGTAAGTAGATAGTTCTACGTTATAACCCCTGACAGGGTATTGCATCGTCAGCATCGACCTCAGGGACTCGGGAAAACTGGTGGCATCAAGCTGGGGTCAGGTTAGAAGGGGGGGTAGTCAGTGCAGATCTTATTCTCCCGCCCCCCTTCTATGATTATAATTTGGTTATAAATGTCAATGTTGTGTTCGCCTATAATAGGCAAAAGTATTAGAACAAAACCTAACCAATAATGTAGTATATAAACTGTTGGCGTCCCGATTATAAATCACACTAATTGATCGAGCGAAGCGAGATCAAGTCAACTTGAGCAAATCGGCGTTGTAAGTATGTATGTATGTTTATTTGTCGGAGGATAACTTTCGAAGCGTTTATCCGATCATCGTGAAATTTGGTATATAGGGCTAAAAATGTTATGGGGATATTGGGGTTCAAGAGGGATAAAAAAATTAAAATGAGACTATTATGTCAACTGGGAACTCAAATAAAAGGTCTTCATTAGTACATTTCAACCCTGTTTAGATTTTTAGTTAAATTTTTGTAGTTTTTGAGTTATTAGCCATAATAAAAAAAAAACTTTAACCAAATTCACAGGGTACACCAGTGACCCCACAGTGCTGTCATTTGATATGTGTGTAGCTTAAGTGACACAAATATAGGCAAAAGTCTGAAATTCAGAATAACTTCAATTTGTACCCCAAAAAAGGGTAACCAGA
The DNA here is from genome assembly GCA_963924445.1 of Philereme transversata. Classification (NCBI taxonomy): domain Eukaryota; kingdom Metazoa; phylum Arthropoda; class Insecta; order Lepidoptera; family Geometridae; genus Philereme; species Philereme transversata. The sequence continues at coordinate 10,849,445 of OZ004350.1, read as the reverse complement.
TAACATGAACTTCCGTTACCTGTAATTTGAATGAAACTGTAGGTCAAGTAATTTGGTTATTTATTTCGTGACATTATTTTGATAGTCAAAGATTACAAATAATATTTTTTTATTTTAATCGAAGACTCGCGAGATTTCAGTTCGGGGCGAACCACTAGTACATATTATAAATGCGAATGTTTGGAGGTTTGTTTATTTGTTACTCAATCACGTCGTAACGGCTGATCCGGGTTCGATGAAATTTGGTATGTACGTAGATTATGACCTGGATTAACACATCTAGGCTACTTTTTATCCCATAAATCAGTTCCCATGGGATGAATCATCAAAAATTGTAGCAACTGCAGTGACCAAATCACAACAAGTTAGATAAGGTTGAGTTAACTAGTCAAAAAAATTGTAGCAAGCGCAGCATCCCCCAGCCCTGTCTCTTCAAGTTATATAGGGTCGCAATGATGAGTAATAATAAAATTTCAGCTGCCGCAAAGTTCTTCAGCCTGCTCTTTCTAGGTAGTTTCACTAAGAGTCTCTTAAAATTTGCTGTATGTATTTTTACACATTTTAATCAGCGTTGGATGCACAACATCCAACATTATGCTGAGCTGAACGCCATTTTGGTACGCAGACACATGAGTCGAACTGTCTTAATGGATTCAACTGTTATTATTGTTTCATGTGTCATTTTGTGTGTGCCAAATAAATGATTATTCTATTTTATTCTATTCTATTCTATTACACCCCAGAACAACGCGGGCGAAGCTGCTGGTAACAGCTAGTAAAGAATAAACAATAGGGTATAGCAACAGCAAGCAGACCATATTTTCACCAGTAACTTGTTTTCCAGCTTCAACGAGTTTAACCAATCTCACTCGGAGTGCACACTGTGGCCGGCGGTGCGCGACTTGCTCACCAACTTCACGTTGCCGCAGGACGCGCCGCAAGCCGCCGCGCCGCCGCCCCCATAACACATGCGGTCATCTCGGACGACGTTCCCATACATTGAATCATAATGTGATCTAACAACTCTATACTGTTACTGCGGATTCAATCGCAATAACGTCATGTTTTTGTGATGTGCCTGCAGTTCATTTGCCAGCAACATTTCAATAAACATACCACATAACGATAAATTTAATATCACTTTTTATTAGTGTAATATTATACAATCATCGTTGCCCTGAAACCCGTAAATAAATAAATAATAATAAATATGACTGGACATTTCACACAGCGCTATCTAGCCCCACACTAAGCAGAGCTTGTATTATGGGAACCAGATAACTGATAATACTTATATACTTTTTTTTCTAAATAAATACTTATAATATATAGAAAAACATCCAGACCCAGAACAAGATCATGTGTAGATCTGTAGATCATACAAACATTTGTTCCGCGGCGGGATTCGAACCCGCTACCTCCTGCGTCTCAGCCGGCTATTCGCCCACTGCACCACGGAGGTCGTCAAACCTCAAAAAACGTAAGATCATGTGCGCCACTATTGAATATATATTTACGTCATATTTACAAGCTGTTAACATGGTAGCCACATTGCTGTACACATTATGTCCCATTTAGACGCACTTTTACTGTTAACCCTGCAACATAATCACAATGCACTGAAATTTGACGTAATTCTTGTGACTGCATTACCCTGTGATGTGTGTTCATAACAGATAAGAAGTCATCATTTTGTTAATCTGTGACCTTGTAGGACCAAAGCGAAATCATTTCGCTAATATAGGCTCGACTTATATTCTATTCAAAATTCGGTTTGTTTTATTTTTGAACATATTTTGACATCGTCAAATCCTTCACTCAGACTTCAATTTTAAATTTTGAAATCAGTTTCATCATCCTGTGGTTTTTTTATGTCCTTTTAGTTTTTTTTAGTAGTCTCATAAATCATAAATATGTAATTATTGTATACTCATAAATACTTGTTAATACTTAACTACGTATTGACTTATTTGATTGTAAATATCTATGTTTTATCAAACACGGTCCAGAATAAAATTTATAGTTAGATCAATCGTAGGATACTTAAGTTATTTAATTGTATTTCTGTTCGATTTTGAATCTTATTTGTATCTTCAGATTTAGGTAGCATAATTTATTAATAAACCTTTTTTAATAAACATTATGAGGTTTATGATTTAAATATTCTGATTAGATTTATACCTTGTTACCACAAAAAAATTTAAACAACTGTTTAACGTGTGATTAAAAAGTTCCTTAGTAATTTTTGTATAGAATTTTTTTAACATGCGCTAAACAGTGTTTAATTTTTTTTGTGGTAAGACCCTCATAATTTTATCACGAAATAGTGATTCATGATTTAACTTTTGCGCAGTCATCGATATCCACCTCAACCATAGAGAATAATTTTGTTAACTTTAAGAATTATCAGAACTTTTAATACATTTATTAGCAGAAAGAATAAACAATTATCTGCAAGACTAAAATACAGAAAAAACACCTAAAGACCTTTGCAAACGATCTATAGATAGCTCAACTGCTCCAGAAATTTTTAGCAGGTGCTATAGTATTCAGAATACAGAGAACTCTAGCAGTGGTATTGAACAGAAAAGTCACAATATCCGATAAAAACTCTGCCCGATTTGTAGTTTTATATTCTCTTTGATTTGATGTCGCACATTGTCTTGTCAGAAATAATAATACATTGGGTCACAATCATAGAGTAAAGTTATCTGTGGTCACAATAGTCAATCGACATCAAATCCATGTATACTTTACTTTTTGTTAAAATCTTTCCCGTCTATTAGTATTTCTCTATGATCAAATTACCGTGAAATCAATTGAAAATATTTTAGTTTTTCGTGTAAACATTTCTAAATTACAAATGTCAATATGCTGGCCGCAAATGTAAATCGGAACAATTCCCTGGAGACCATACTCACATATGAAAATAGAGATGTCGTAAGTATCTACTTTACACGCACTGCGTCGTGATATACGTATACCAGTTTATCGGTGACCTACCAAATATTCTAGTCATACAAACAGTACAGTATAATAATAATGTAATTTGTTATTTTTGGGTTGTATTATATTTGAATGGATACAATGTCCCAAACTATCTGTAAGGTGTAGGCCAGACAGAAGAGTCTTTAGTCGAAGGCGTAACGCCCCTGCCCGTCCAGTCTTCTCTGAGTGTTTTGCGTTGCGACGCGGCGACGGATGCTTTCTTTAAAGGTACATTTTGTATGAAAATCCAATTAAGGGCGCCACTTCGCCTCGTCCTCGCCTTACGTTTAAGAGTTGTAGAGTGTTCCTTGTGAAAGGGCTCGCCCGGGTATCACCATACATATTTCTGCCGCCAAGCAGCATTGTTGTGTTTCAGTTTGAAGGTTGCCGGTGAACTTACAGGCACATGAGACTTTACACCTGTATGCCTCAAGTTGATAGACGCAGGGCAGTGCATCGTAGGGCACATTTCTAACATGCGTGACCCACGAGGCAATTCTCTGTTATAGGCGCTGGTTACCACTTAACATCAGGTGGCAAAGTACTACTCTAAAATAGTTTAGCTTACTATTCACACGAAAGAAGGTGGCCATAAGCTTGTTCCATCTCCATGTAGTATAAAAAACACGGCTTTCAATTTTTACAGTTTCGAACTTACGCCACTCTTGCTAAAGGAGCCAAGCTACAAAAAACATTGCAATTTCTTTTTATGTTTTGCACATAACAGAGTCAGTGGTCAGTAATATGGTCAACTACGCATATTCCGGGAATGGACAACGCAATCGGCGCCGGCAGCAATCCGCGAAGACGGCTAGTCGGACGCAGGCGCCTTCGGATCAGCGCTCTCGTCTTAGGAGGGATGCTGACGATGCACTGCAGGCTTGCTGCTTCTGCGCTTACTGGAGGACTCTGTGAATAACTACACCTTATATTCGCTCATAGACTTATCTTGCTTCGTGGCAAACCACACTGGAACTCCGTCGTATGTTGTACAGAACTCCGGAATTTATCAACCGATTTGGAAAATTCTTTCAGATTGGTCCCATAGAAATTTCATCAAAAGAGGTTCTGTCGTGTTTTTTCTGTTATCTGAAGTCGGTTATATTTTTGTTGTTAAAAAATTACTTGTTAGAGAGGTATCGCGTGTATGCAACGTGTTCGCCGCGTATGCGTAACGTGTTTGTTGCAACTATTTTCATTAATCTCATCGCTGGAAACGCTTGAAAATCCCCAGTGTGATAAGGCCCTTAGTACTCAACAAATCAGCTAGGCTCCATGCAGACACAACTTGGGTGGGTGAACGCTAGCAGTATGTATTTACAGTTACAAAATAACGTTGCCATGTTTTAGAGGACACGTTAAAAGATTTTCATTAGGAGTAAAGCTAATTACCTACTACGTTAAATTTACACTACACGTAGGTGTAAATGACAACTTTTCCTAAAATAAAACTCAAACATCCTATCCCTCCTTTTCAACATCCTTCGTAATCCGTCTATGCCTTGTTATCTGAAGAAACGCTTCGAGTTCCTTCATTGCACAAATTCCCGAACACTCCGATCCTCTGAAAACCTCTTTCTCAAAACACCGATGCATAGATCCAGTTTCTATGCAAACTCCTTTTCCGTCCAAGCTGTCCGATTATGGAATGCCTTGCCGGTCTCCATTAGGAAATCCCCCTCACCTTCCGTATTTAAAGCTAGACTCAAAACTTTTAGGTATCTCCATGAAGAGTCGTGATTATTCATCTGATCTATAATATTATTAATATATTTATGTATGTAAGTACACATTTATTTATTTAAAATTATTTATGTATTTAAGGTTAAGTAATTTTACTTTTTCAATTATTAAGTTTGTTCTTTTTACACCTCCGCCAATCTTCCAATCTTGCAATGATCCTCTCCATCCAAAGGTAGCTGGAAGAGATCGCTTTGTTAAGCGATAAGACCGCCCATTATGCTTATATTTATTTGTTTTATTTTTATATCTGTTGTGTTTAGCTTGGAAGGTATAATAAAGAATTTTCATTCATTCATTCAAAATAATCTTCAGAATAAAAATAGCTTAAATACTTTATGTCTTGATTAGAACTTATCTTCAGCATGCAAGATGTTGTTCCCCTATTAAAGCTCTTAAAACAGTGAATTATCTGATTTCTCACCGCAGGCAGCTGATTCTAAAACACTGAAATGCGAATAATTTAATTCTTGTAAGGGATATAAAAGGAAGCTCTCTGTATTGTTAAATGTGCGCTGCTTATAGTTTTGCTGCTGTCAGGAATAACGTTTTAACGGTCTTAATTTCAGTTCTATTCGTAATGTTCCTAATACTGGGTGTTGTGTTACTGGCAAATCCTCTGCGTCACTTTGAGGTGTACCTAGGCCAATGGAGTATCTCCGGTCCCGGACGTGCTTTCAGAATCATACCTGTGCTAGACGGTAAACTAATCCTTACAAACATTTTATTTTACTTGATTTTAATGCTGGTTTGTTTGCAAGTGGTTCTTTGGAAACAAATTTTTTGGTTCCCGTTATACGATGGAGTTAAAATTTTGAATTCTATAGAGTTCTGTTATCATAATGACTTTTGTCTGATATATGGAGTGGGAAGCTGATCTGATGGTGCAGATGGAAACTAACGGAACTCCTCGGTGGATAAATGAAAGACCCACCGTGTTGGGTCCATATTGATCAGCCCAGGATTCCGCTTACAACTTATCATCATCAGCAAGTTTTGAAAATGTATTTAGTACTTAATGTTTTCTCTAAGGTAAATCGTAAGATATACTCCTCGTAAGATATATATCGACGCTTGAAAGGCAATAATTACTAAGCGACATGTTGACAACTTTATACTAGAGCATTTTAAAGTTTATTGTTTTCATTTTTAATTTTCATATTCTTTAAATGCCAGTTTACGAAGCCTTTAATCTGCATTTAAAATTCGTTGGAATCGAGCAGATATGACTAATAGGCAATTTTTGACGATTTGAAAATGAAAACAATAAACTTTAAAATGCTCTAGTGTAAAGTTGCCAACATGTCGCTTAGTAACTATTGCCTTTCAAGCGTTGATATGTAAGACGACCTCCGTGGTGCAGTGGGCGAATAGCCGGCTGAGACGCAGGAGGTAGCGGGTTCGATTCCCACCGCGGAACAAAATGTTTGCATGATTTACAGATATTTGTTGCGGGTCTGGTTGTTTCTCTATATATTATAAGTATGTATTTACAAAAAAAAAGTATGTAAGTATTATATCAGTTATCTGGTTCCCATAGTACAAGCTCTGCTTAATTTGAGGCTAGATAGCGCTGTGTGAAATGTCCAGCAATATTTATTATTATTATACTCGATATGATCATGATACTTGAGTATGGTTGCCAATTCGTAGTATAGCAGGTATTATACTCTGTTCTCTGGGAATGTCTAATATAGGGCGCTCTCTCTTGCACAGTTGTATGAAAGTGAAAAGGACGACACTAGCACCATGAGTGACCGTGATTGGTCAGTGGGTGTGGATCATTATTTAAAAATGTTAGGCTGCGTTTATATTGCTCACTACAAACTATTAATTACCTATTTCATTCGATATCTTCTAGATAAAAATAATGTTTAATTAGGGTAGGGTTTTAAATAAAACACTGAAAATATTCTTATAAATTCATTCACTTTCTGATTCACATGAGTCTGAAACATCCTCCAAGTTAACAATAAATTCAAATTAGTTCTGCCATATTTACTACATTTAATTTTATAAATATTTATATATTTGGATCCATAATGTCCATACCGGGCTCTACCCCCTCAACTATATGCTTTATAAATGTTTGCCATTTCTTTCTATCTGCAGCGTGCATATGTTCGTTATCTGTGACCAATGACATGCAGTCCCTGATTTTCCTATTAGACATTCTTAGCGAACAGAGTACCTATAGATATTTATTGTACTATCCAATTTGACAAAATCAAGTAAAAATGTAAATTGTTTACGTTTTTACTTCTTTGTTAGGTATCGGTATAGCAATTTGTATAAATGCTATAGTTCGTGCCATCAGCTACTGCGCCGTGGCTGCTATAGCAGCTGTATACGTGGTGCACTCGGTGGCCGACGCCAAACTACCCTTCACATATTGCCGGTATACCATTCATATAAGTTTATTCGGGCAAAAAAAATATTTATCGCCTTTTTGTTCCCTATGACATAATAAAATCGTTACAGTGACTTCGATTTGCAAAAATACACACCAATAATGAAGGATTTGAGAACAGTAATGTTGCAAGAGGTACAATTTTTTTCAATAATTTTTATTTGATAATACAGTTTAGACACATTAACAATTTAATTAATTTATCTATAGATAAATTTTTTTATGGAAAGTGGTCAAATTGATGAGAGCGACGATGAAACTACTACTGTTGGTTTAAATCCTCTTGCATGGAGAAATGCCTCCAATTTTGGGTAAATATTCAAGTTGTACTTAGATAACTTAGGTTAACCTACCTAGTCAGGCAGAGAGCGCACTTGCCAGCTAGGCTCCTATGGCTGAAACGATGATGATAACTAGTGATCGGATATTCGGATGCATATTTACCTAAAGTTGATTTTTGGCTAACAAATTATGGAAGCGGCTTCTTAGAATATTTTTATTAAAAATACAATCCCTGGATTGCATGCATATTAATTTAACGTTAAATATTAAGCACGTAGAATTTGCCATCTCACTCACACACTTACAAAATTCCCTGAGGTCTAATATGCCCGATCTGACACTTGCTACAAGGTTGTTTCCGCTTCATCAAAAATTACTGACAGTAAAAGTAGGGAAAGCAACCATATTACGTTGTAACAAGCATTGTGTATACCTATGTGCCAAAGTGTGGTTTTTTCATAGAATGTAAATTTCTTTAGATTATATGAGGGATGAATGACATACCATAAAAACCTATGCAGCTTTAAGGGATGTTTAGGTTTAGTAGATTAATAAATAAAAAAAAAATAACACGTGATAAATTTTTTAACCCCGGAATCACGGAATTTTTTCGATAAAAAAGTGCTATCCATGCAGCCAACTTTGAAGTTTAGGTAAATAATGATAACATATTCCGAAGCACCCTGTATTCTTGGCTGCCTAGTGCGCGGCAGACCTTTAAACTTCATCACATAAAAAGTTTTAATCATTAATTTTAATGGTTGGTTTTCCTAGAGAAGAATTTCAGAGTAATGCCGAGACGCGTAAAATTGCAATGTGCCTGGAGACTTACGACGGAGTTTATCCTCCATTGTACAGCACTCCACCCTATAACTTTTTCTAGTAAGTCCTATAAAATCTTTTTTTTTTGTTATGTAGGTTGTAGTTGGCTACTTTTTCACCTCGGACATACGGGCGCAGCCAGGTTTTAGCTTCGATTTTTAGAAAATAAAACCATAAAAGTGTCCATGATATTCGGCAGCCATAAAAATATTTGCATAAAACTAGAGGTTCGCCCCGAACTGAGATCTCGCGAGTCTACCATAAAAATATCATTCGTAATCTTTGACTATCAAAATAGTGCCACAAAATAATTAACCAACTAACTTGACCTACAGTTTCATTAAAATAACAGGTTACGGGAGTTCATGTTAATTGGTTCCTTTTTTAGGGGTACAAATAGCAGTTATTCTAGATTTCAGACTTTTGCCTATATTTGTGATACTTAAGCTACACGCATACCAAATTACAGCACTGTGGGGTCACTGGTGTACCCTGTGAATTTGGTCAAAGTTTAGTTTTTATTATGGCTAATAACTCAAAAACTACAAAATTTTTACTAAAAATAAAAACGGGCTCAAAATGTACTAATGAAGACCTTTCATTTGACGTTTCACTTGACCTAATAGTCTCATTTTAAATTTTTTTACCCTCTTGAACCCCAATATCTCAACAACTCCCCAAAATTTTTAGTTCATTGTGTCACACCGAAATTGTGCCATCATTACCTACCTATATACCAAATTCCACGGTGATCTGATAAACGCTTCGAAAGTTATTCTCGGACGAACAAACATACATACAAAGCAGATTTGCCCAAGTTGATTTGGAGAACTCACTTTTTTTTTTTTTTTATAAATTATAGGCTAGCGTTTGACCACTTCGCTCGATCAATAATGTAATAATAAATACTCCTCGCCTCTCCTTATTTCAATATAATACTTTTAAATTAGAACATTTAGGGGAGGGTTTGAACCTCCAACCCCCCCCCCCCCCATACCCCTGGCTACGTCCGTGGTTGGACATTACAAATAGAAAAGCTTGTAGCTTGCTTAGCCGTTGTTCGTAACAGATCAACTAAATTAGGTATGTAAGGTTCCTCGTTGTCACTAGATGGATGGCTGAAATTACCTCTAGTAAGGTATTCTTAGCTAAGCGAAGCTGAGCTCTCGTGCTTCGGAGAGCACAGCTTTCAGAAAGTCAGTCATGTCGAAGACACGGAAAACTGCCCACTAGCTCATATGAACGTAGGTTCTTTATTTATGTATAGTCCACAAATAAATAGGATTTGTACAATTACATGAACTTGTTTATTTTTTAGCGTGGAAGTCGTGCAGTTGCGCTCAGACTACAGTTTTGGACAATTCAATTTAACTTTGGTATTTGCTATGCTTTGTGTTTGGGGCGTGATATGGATCATGTTGATAGTGGAACGTCTTCATTACGGACGGGTATGTTAATATCATCTAAATTTACAAGAACAAAAATATATTTTGGTTAAGAAGATGTGGGGTTTTTTTCTATATATATGTATGTATATATATATATGTACCTACTGAAATTCTTTATTTTTTTAGCTCATTTGGAATAATGTACAGAGTTGGTTTGTGATAATTCCGTGGGTTTGGGTAGTATGCCTGACTATAGTTGGTGCCACTAACCTCTTTTCTATACAAAAATCTCTAAAAAAAGTATTTCGTGTTGGAGGCAAAGAAATATTAGCCGTAAGTACTTATTTTTTTTTGTTTCGCACGCAAGAAAATTTTACAGAAAAATAATTTAATTACAACATTATATTTTTACCCTGCGAGGGATGTATGTTTTAGGGAGTATTTATGTACCTACCTATGTGAGTAGGCTAAATGGCTTGACGGATTCTTGTTATATGAGGTGTTATTGGAATCGTCTGAATAACAAGAGTGACATAGGCTATATGAAAATAGATATCAATACGTGCTAATAAACACGTCTGCGATTATAAAAATTACCAAGCTTGTTTACTTCGTTTCAGTTCTATTAGCAGTCAGGGGTTATTTGTTTTTCAAATATATTTTTTTAGAATGCCTTTAAATCTGTTTTTTAGACTGCGACTTCCCTAGAACTTAAGTATTCGGTTAAAACATCTGATACCTACTTAAAATATTTTTATACCGAAACCAACTAATTTGTGGCAAGTGCGGAAGCTTTGAATTTCGAAGTCGTAGAAAAATAACAAACATAGTTCTCCCAAGGTTAATCAGTTAATGTTCTCTTACATATTTGGAAGCATCATATAAAAAAATATGAGATGCTGCTATTGGAAAGAAGGCAAAAGTTTTCTTATGTTTTAGGCCTTAGCTGATGCATTGGAAGTAGCCCTCTACATACATGCAGCAAGCATGGGTACAGAAATCATCCACGGCAAAGGATTAAATCACTACGGTTACTATAAACCAGTTAAAAGACCTTTCATAGATAGATAGATAATGTTTTATTGTACCTACATTATAAGACACGTGGAAATACAAGTGGCGGTTTTATCGCTAAAATCTCTTCAAGACAACCTTTGCTTTCTGTGGTCCCTTGAGAAGTCTCAGTATTTAAGTACATCCTTACATATTTATACCATAGAAAAGAGGTCGTTTTATGGTACTATAAGTCGAGTCCCATTTACTGGTGTAGCACACAGTATCTACCAGGTTCTCCCTTGTGTTTTTGTTTATTTTACGTTTATAAGTACTATTTAATTCTTTCTTTTTTGTATTTTCTCTGTTTTAAAATGTAACTGTATTATACGAGTATATTGTGTGCTAACGTAGTGAATAAATGATTGTCTATGTCTATGTCTACTACTTAACTAAATGTTGACATAGGAACCAGCTTCTAGCTCATGGGTCCAGACATCATGATACCTATCAATGAACAAACGAACATTTATAACAAAAGCATGAATTTCGATTACTTCGACTAAACAACCTGCATGTCCGTTATTTATCGAATAAAATATATGTTTCTAGCTTCGGGCCACATAGATCCACTGCTGAATGGTGAAAACGTGTGGCATTCCGCTCTGTTGCTCGTACTGTCAGCTTTACATTCCGGAGCGGCGGGTCTATGCGCGCTGGTCGATCACTTTCAGCCTAATGCAAATGGCGCCTTGATCCGCGAAAGTAAGTACATTTCATGTTTGTTATGGAGATTCACATTCACACTTGCTATTCGTCTAGACATTACACAGTAGGTAGGTATCACAGTGCGCAGGCGACGACGACGCGAGTAATCAGCGCAAATGTATACCTAAGCGTCGCCGTTGTCCCTGTTGTCGGATTTTGGCCCGCACTATTTATGTTACCGTTCACTGGTTATGTGTATTCCTGTTCACTCAATTGTTACCATATTTCAGGTACATTGTGGATAATTCCTATGTACTCAAAATGCACATCAATTGCTGGATATTCGCATCTTATGTAAGTGATCATTAGAATTAACCTTTATCGTACTTGTATTTTAATTGATATCGCGGCAGGACGTCTGGCATTAACAGACGACCCAGTTTAGCCGGACCCAATCGTGTGACGTCACGTACAACCATATTGCATAGTGTGTTGGCTGGTCGGGCGCTGTCGGGCCAACCATAATGGTTATTTACTGGTTGGGTGCGTCGGTCGGGTCAAAACGTCACACCGGGTGGCCAAATTGAATATAGCTGGCTGTTCGCATCGAAACAGATACCGTGAACAAAGCCCAGTAGGGGTCTCGTTCTTCGGTCTCGATCTGGACGCGAACTGCTCATTCAGCTAGATGTATATGTGACAATTATGAATGTGTTCTGTTGCAGGTCAACGTTAATATTTGGCGGCCTCGTGTTCTCTTACGTGGGAGCCGCCTTTATTCTGCTGAAGACTGCTTTGCACACAATATTTGAATATAGAGTGAAATTGGTGTGAGTCATGTTTTTACCGCGTTTTACGCGCAATATTTCGACCCATTCATTGGATAGGCAATAAATACATATTACCTAGTAAGTATATATTTATTGCAATTTATACTAAGGCGGTGACGGAATGGTGGCCAAGGGAGCGCATCGACCAAGAGGCAGACCACCAGCCAGATGGTCGGACGACATTGTTAGCGTGGCAGGTCAACAGTGGATAAGGATAGCGAAGGACCGGAGAGAGTGGCGTAATAGAGAGGAGGCTAATAGCCAGCAGTGTATAGGCCAACGGGCTGAATAGATAGATATGCCTATCCAGAAGTACCTAGATCTAAAATAGAATCTAACGTTGCGCGCGTCGTCGCCGCTTCTACTTAAAGTTTGCAGATAGTAAGAATATTCAAACTGATCCTTATGATCCAAATATTGATTAAGATTGTTTGGCTAGGTGAAGCGCGTAATTTAACTCTAGAAGAACTCTAGTTCTTTATTAGGTCTGCTTTTTTTTGCAGATTTGTGGAACAAATTGTAGTCAGTTGTCTGGTTTTGACGTGCATTGCGTTCAGTTTGTTGTTTGCCACTAATGTAAGTTCTTGTACCTAATACTAATTATTTTCACCATCATAATATCATTCATTATCATACTAGCAGACCCGCCCGCGGCTTCGTACGAGTGGTTTTTCAATAAAACATTACCCTCATTTTGCGCAGTTGGCTAAAAAGTAGCCTTTGTCCTTTCCCAGGATATATATAATTTATCGCAAAATTTCATTACGATCCGTTCAGCCGTTTAGTCGTGTAAAGGTAACAAACAAACAGAGTTATGTATGTATTATACATATAAACCTTCCTCTTGAATCACTCTTATCTATTGCTGAAAACAGCATTAAAATCCGTTGAGTAGTTTAAAAGATCTAAGCGAACAGACAGCGGAAGTGACTTCATTTTATACTATGTACAGATAGCTACTTACAAGGTGTTACAAAATATGAATGTTAATCCGAAAGGCGGTAATTTTGTCTATAAACAACTTTTCATAAAAAAAATTATGAACCAATTACCTTCAAATCAGCTGTTTTCTGGCTTTCACGACTTGCCTCATATAAGTAACTACATTAGCTGTTTAAACTGTTTTTTCACCGAAATCAGCTGCTTTTAACAAGGGATTGATCAATAAAAATAAACGGATTTCGAAATCATAGAACAAACATTGTTCTCGTAAGTGAGGTCAATCATCGGTCGACCCCTTTCGGTTTCCGAAGCATCCTGTATTTACTTGCTAGCTAGAGGATGCCCAATGTAAAGTTGATAGTCTTCCTGTGATACTTCAACAAGACGCTGGATGCGTTTCAAAGTTATGATTGCAATAAATAAATATTGCGTTGAGGGGCGCTCTCTAAAGCTGACCATATACGAGAACGCGACTTCACAAGATTCCACGCCAACACTTCAAAGGTATATGCGTTCTCGTATATGGCCAGCTTAACAGCCTCGCACCACCAACGCATCTGGCGTGTGGAGCTATGAACAGGCTTGCAAAACACGTAGGTATACTGAAGCTACTTATGATAGTGCGCGCGGGTCAATCGTCAATTCGCCTCTCTAAAACTCGCCCAATCAGGCGAGATAGCGATTTAAAAAATATATAGATTTTTGATCGTCAATTCGCCCGGTGTCGTAGTCAGGGTATGATTCAGTACAATAAAAGACAAAATTGTTAACTAAAAATGAGAAATACATGAAAGACTAGGATTTGATATAAAATGTATAAACTTATTGTTGTAAACTTAATATAGTTGGCAGTTGGTCGTTAGATTTTGTTTTAAATTATACATGCTTAACCGATTCCGTGCGGATGGCACCGCAGTGGCGCCATGGATATCTTTTGTGTATGGCGGATGGCACCCGAGAGGAGCCAAAATTTGAACCCCTATAACTCGAATAATTTGATGTTTATCAAAGGTGTTCCGTGAACTAAAGTATCCTTATTTGTCACACAGATCCTTCCTAGAGTGTCAGTTTCAGGATATCGCGTGATTTCGCACACTTAAGAGATTGTAAACCTTTTCAATAAAAAGATATTATGCTATTTTGCAAATTTATTTTAATAGCTAGTTTGTTCAATCTAAATAAAAATAAATGAGTACAGTAAAACGATTCTAAGCAAAGCAAATTACTGTTGGCCGTGCGGTGCGTGGTGTTGGCGGTGAGATGACCACACAAAAAATAGTTGTTTACTAAGAAATTAAACAATTAAACCATAAATAAATGTCTCGCGCTGATTGACGTGCCGCGTTCGAAACCAAAACAAAAGACTTCAACAGAAGCCGACACCGGCTAATCTATGAGAAGCACGGCATTATTTTGTATGAACAAACTATTGTTAATATTATCGGCAAAGGACATGAATAAAACTTAAGTATGTAGGTACGTAAGGTTAAAAAGAGATAGGTTGTAACGAAAACGGTGTAGAGTATGTTACAGTAAAAATAAAAAAAGAACCATGGTTACGTATGGTTGTTCTGATTGTCCAGAATTTCCAGGGCTATGCCTCACCCCATGCTTCAGAGAATATCATAAATATTAAAAATAGTAATGAAGGATTGCTTTTTAATATTTATGATACATATTTCTTATGTTTTCAATGAATACACAAAATGTATGTTAATATGTAATCTGTTTAATCAAAATTTGTCTCATGCTTGTAACAATGAATCAGTATCCTAAATAATTACACAATCAGTCTTTTCAATAATTTTAAAAATCTACCTTATACATATAAGTGTTCATTATGTTGTAATGTTATACGAGGCATGCCTTTTAAGTTCTGTCGTTTCCATATTTTCCGGCAATTTTGAATTTGGAACTGTTCTATATTCGAATGTGTTTACATTTTGAATCTCAAAACAGTTGAAAGTATTAGGATTAATGCTATTGTTTAGTCACAGTTTCGATTTGAATCTGTCAGGTCACGTACGAAAATGAATCTTTCTAAGGAAAATGTTCGTGCAATAATTTTCTACAACTTTAGAAGAGGCCTGACACGGCTTCAGTGTTTAGAAGAGCTAACATCTGTGTTCAGTGATGTAGCCCCATGTCTGCGGACTGTCGAACGCTGGTATTTAGAATTCCAGCGTGGACATACTAGTGTTAGTGACAGATTTCGCGAAGGACGCCCAAAATCCGCCTTCACTGAAGATAACATCATTGCTGTGAGACAACTAATTCTCGAAGATCGTCATGTGACGTATCGAGAGATAGAGTCTCTATTAGGCATCTCAGGGACAACCATTCAGAAGATCTTGCATGAAGCGCTTGGTGTGAGAAAGCTAGTTTGCCGTTGGATACCGCATCTGCTTTCCGACGATCACAAGGCGGCCCGCGTCAGATGGTGTAAGAAAACTCTGCAAAGGTTCAACCGAGGGGAGTCAAATCACGTCTACGACATCATAAGTGGTGACGAATCTTGGATCTATGCCTACGATCCTGATACCAAACAACAATCTACAATCTGGGTCTTTCAAGACGAGCCAAAGCCGACTAAAGTTGTTCGTTCTCGAAGCACTTCAAAGAAGATGGTGGCCACGTTCGTTGGAAAAACCGGCCATGTTGCGACTATTGCACTTGAAGATCGTAGAACGGTTAACGCAGAGTGGTATACTACAGTTTGTTTACCACAAGTCATCGCCGAACTTCGAAAATCTAACTCAAAGCGACGCATCATCCTGCACCACGACAACGCAAGCTCACACAGCGCTCGTCAAACGATTGAGTATTTGAAGCAGGAAAAAGTAGAAATTCTTGACCATCCTCCATACAGTCCTGACCTAAGCCCTAACGATTTCTTTACATTTCCTAAAATTAAGAAAAGTCTTCGTGGTCAAAGGTTCCAGTCCGGTGAAGAAGCAGTCGACGCTTTCAAGACAGCCATTTTGAACACCCCACTTTAGAGTGGAATAAATGTTATAATAACTGGTTTGAGCGAATGGAAAAGTGTTTTAAGCTACGTTGTGAATACTTTGAAAAACAATAAAAAGTACTATAAGGTTCTAGATGTGTTTTTTTCTTCAAACGACAAAACTTAAAAGGCATGCCTCGTAGTACAATATTAATTAGTATACATATATCCTATATTATAAGTTACATTATTATTTTAGCGTTTCTATAATATTTTGCATAATAATATATCTCTCATTAATACTAAACCGTAGTAATTCGTTGGATACGAACTGTCCAAAATATTTACAGCTATGAATATCTCTGACTGTAAGTTGTTCTTCATCTACTATTCTACTTGCCTCTTTAGTGAACGTTGAAACATCTTTTGTTGTTATTTCTGTGCACGTTGCACAATCCTTCGTTGTTTTTTTTGTACCATCTTAGATGATTTTATTTCATCTTTAATTTCTTGACTAGGTTTCCAGCCATCATAAGTCTGGGAATTTTGTTCGAAATAAGTCTCTTCGCCAAATTCGTCGTCGTCGTCGCATTGCGTTTCAAGTTGTGATTCTGGAATATATTTTCTTTTTCTAGGTAATTCTAGAACAAAACATTATATAAATTTAAATAACTGTCATAAACAAAATCGGTACCTAATAAAACTAACATTCAAAAAGAGTCGCGATACTTTATATGTCCAAATACCTAATTACTAGGTATAGTTGCATTACTTTATAGTATAGGTAGGTAGTATTTTTCGTTAATAGTAAACCAACTATAGTGTAGTAGCTATAAGTAGGTACTTTGGTGTTTATCTTCATTTGAATAAATCGCGTGATCAGGGGTATTTTGATATTATATTACAGCCTGTCTTGAATTTGAATTTTGATTCCAAACAAAACAATTGAAAATAAGTATCATAGCGCTCTGCATATTTCGAATGTTCATAATTAATTCAATAGTAACACTAAATCAATGAATCTATCAAAAAACTACAAAAATGTTTACAACACCTGATAGAAATAATTCACTTACCTTCCATTTCCGTTAATACACGTAGATAGTCACTTTTATATGCACTAATCGAAAAGTTAAGCCGTTTACGTTCGATTTCGGGTGGCGACTAAACTTACAGTACGTTTAAACAGGAAAAAAAGCTATAAGTTACAATTCATGGCGGAGGGCACCTTAATGGTGCCATCAAAGTACCTGGCGTAAGGCGCCACAGTGGAGCCACGAAATATTTGTATGCCGCCAGGCGCAAAAGTTTGTCCAAAAGACCGCCGCATTGAAACGACAGGAGACTTTTTTGAGTAGGTAATAGGTCATAGCCGAAACTTTTATATGGAGCATTTCATTAGAAAAAAATACAGCAACAATTTCGTAGGTAGGTAACGTAGTTTTAAATTTCAATGTGCTTGAAGTCATAAATTACATGCGAAAAAATAATGAGGCGAGTTGAAGATCAAAAATAACATTTTTCTAGAAATGGCTTACTTGCCTGAACGGACAACTTAATGATTGACTCGCGCGCGCCTGTACGTTTCTTTATAATCTGCACAGGGTGGTATAGCTCTCCTGGAAAGCGTGGACTCCCTTATGACAGGCGTGGCGGTCTCCTTCATCTGTTGCCTCCAGCTCGGGGGATTGCTGTACGTGTATCGCAGCCCTGACTTCATCTCAGACATGAATGTCGCTACAGAGGAGAATGCATGCTCAACGCGAATCGGCGTGCAGTGGCAGATTATACCGCTTATTTCATTTGTAATTTCTTATTCTTATAAGCTGCGGAGTTTTTAAAGACGAGACGAGATGCCAAAATCGATGATGGATTTTTTCAGTTTCACACAAAAATCTTACAAAAAGTGCATGCACAAAGACAAGTAAATTCATACGAAATGCCCCAAGAGCTTTCAACCAGAAAGCTGATGACACATTTGAAGAAAGTGCTCTCGGGCTATTATGAGAAAATCAATCTTCGATTTTTGACATGGTCGGATTTGTGTGACAATAATATCAAAAGTGCAGTAGGCATAAACCTCCGTGACGCGGTGGGCGAGTGGCCGAAAGGGTCGCGGGTTCGATTCTCGCTGCGAGATATATATTTGCATGACTTTCAATATTTTTTTCCGAATTAAGGTGTTGTGGCGTGTATGATACCCACGATTCGGAGGATCCTAATGTAGGAAAGTATAAGGAAAGGACTATCATGATTGATATTACAGCTGACTTAAAACGTGTACCTTTGTATTGCGTATAAGTTTGTAAGTATTGCGTGCAGCGGTGGGCGTAAAGCCTGCTGAGACGCAGGAGATTGCGGGTTCGATTCCCGCCGCGGAACAAATGTTTGCATAATCTACAGATATTTGTTCCGGGTCTGGTTGTTTTTCTATATATTACAAGCTTTTTATTAACTTGCGATGTATGTATGTTTGTACGGGTGGAATCTTGCAACTGAATTTTAAACCCGATTGAGCTGAAATTTGAAATACATATGTAACTTCGGTGACAATGCAATAATATGGTACCATGGAGGTGGTCTCATGATGGAGGCGGATTCTAGTGTTTGGGCTCATTTGAATCTGCTTGTGGTTCCGATTATGAATTTTATAAAAGCTTGTTTTGAAAAAGTAATTTTTTAACAAAAAACTTATTGTAAGTATGTATTTACAAAAAAAAGTACCTACATAAGTATTCTATTAGCTAATCTGGTTCCTATGGGAATGTTCCTAAAGCAAAGCTGGTACATTTTTGTTCAGTTTCAGTTTGGGGCTAGATAGCGCTGTGTGAAATGTCCAGCATTATTTATTTTAATCTTCTTTCTGTTGTCTCTCATTGGTGTAGAAAATGAGATAAATTGTGTGGAAAACTTTTTATGAATTTTTTGCATAATGTTACGATTTGATTTGATAAGTTCCTGGTGGGAAATAGAGTCGACTGAGACCAATTTGTTTTTTTAATGCCATTTTCTAGGCGGACTGTAAATTTTTTCATAAATCCAAAAGGGAGGTTGTTTTTTTTAAATAAACCTATAGTTTCTTAAGAACAAAACCTTGTCACAACAAAAGAAAAGGTAGCTGCCCTCAATGAGGTAAAATTCTGCCCCACCCTGTATGTATAGTGAAAATATAGCGAAAATTCTCGATAATAATACAATTAAATTGTTTCAGGCAACTCTAGCGATGAAAATATTTTTGTTGCTTGATGCAGAGTTTCCACAGATGGCATTGTACCTGGCTATAGCGCCTCTAGCCGGCGTGGCGGCCGCCGTGCCCTTGCGCGCCTGCCACAACGCCTACGTGTTCCTGCGACCCGCCCCGAGACATGGAACGTAACCACTAGTGTTTGTTAAGTGTAGGATATATACAGACCAATAAGTCCACTGATTGAAAATAAATGTTTATTTTATCAATCATTTAAAATAATCATAAATATAGATCTTTGTACAATGCAATAACATGCGCACACATGATTAGACGCCGTGTTGAGACTCTCATAAACTTATAGGTACGCAACTTAAAGATACGCATTGAATCCGATGAGCGCAGATGATGCTATTTACACTAGACTTAACCGGTTCGTAATATGATAAGGCATTCGAGTGATATGTACGCCAAAAAGCGATGATACAAAATAGGAACGCTTTATAAACTGCCGTACGGGAAACGTTGATACAACTACTTTACCCTATTTCACAATTAAATTAAAATATCACAATATGTACACATTATTCTCAAATCTAAATCAATAATATCAAATTCTTGCGTGACGCGTAGCCCGGGGTAATATAATAACATAGTCCCAACAATATCGTACACCCCCTTTGCAACTGGCAATATATTTACCTAGATAAACAATGAGACGAAATTCATTTCTTAAAATCACAAGATTAGTTAATGGCCGTTCATTTAGATTACTGGTTCTAAGACTAGCTATATATTAACACCGATATCGATCAATACAAATATTGTACACTCATTAATTTACGCTGCCGAATAACATCTAATTCCACGCTCTTAGCATCGACAATCATAGTGATCTCAAATAGGCCGTAACAAATAATAATACTATCCAATAATTTACTAAACCTGCGCAATCAATTCCATCTCGTTCACAGAACAATACTATCAAAGGCACTCCCTAGCACTCCATATCGATACACCTGAGCCTGGCCCAACGTTAAAGTTTGTATACTTGAATTGCCACATCCCTGTCTTTAGCACTGGATAAGCCGAACAAAACTACACTTTATAAACAACTGCCCACATCCGAACCGCACCGTCACCGGCTACATTGAAGGAACGTTCGTCGCGGCGGCGCGGCGGCGGCGGGAGGAGGATGACTAGTGGTTTCGCGGTCAGGCGCGGTGCGAGGTGCGGCGTCACAAGCGACGCAGCGCCGCGGCCGCGCTCGCCGCCGCCTTGCGCGTCGGCTGCACGGACAGCGGCGCCACCAGCACCGACCCGCCCTCGCCGGCGCCGCTCGCGCCCATCTCCTGCAACATGCCGGTCATGTTACACCTATGTACCAAATTATTACATGTCATCAAAATGAATTAAACTAATGAGTTATTTCAAGCAACGAATTCGTCTGTGGGTATAAGATGAAGAATATTCATATTTCCCCGAGGAAATTATGTGACATTATAAAAATGTATGTGGAGTTATTGCATGACCACCGTAAAAAAGTTTCTGTCTATGGCAGAATAGAGTAACATGACATTTTAGCGTAGAGTAGAAACACGACCATACAAATGGTTTCTGTTTGGGTCATCAATTTCCTTGTGGATCTGCGAGTAAGGGCCTCAGGGTTTAAGCTCATTGCCCTGGAAACAACTCCGGAAGTAACTACATCCAGGTCGCTGGGTTTCGCCTTATGGGCTTTCATGTTGGCCAAGTCTTGGCATCTCCATCTTCAGTCTTATTCGGAATTAGGTGCTCCAAGGATTTCTCGAGGCAGTGGCCACCAACAAATGTTTCTACTGTTTACGCTAAAATATATCAATTCTTCCATAGAGTTTATAATTACTTTTTTAAAGCGGTCATGTAAGCTCGGCAGGTTGTTACAAAATATTGGTTAGCTGTTATCCTAGTACATCTTAATATACTCTGTCCACCGAAACAATTTTTTTAGTTTCTTCGTGCGACTCGGACCGTTCAGCCGCTCACTGTGCTAGTGCAATCTGTTAATTTATTTTTTGGCTTGTTATTTGGATTCTTGACATTTTTGTAACGTGTGACCCAGCTGGTATTTTGGACTTTGTGATTGTTTCTATTCCTGAAGACTTGGCACTTATTTAACGGACTTTTCGATTGTTTAACGACTATTGATTTGCATCTTTAAAATGGGCGACAGTAATTCTGTGTAAAAAAGGCGCAACGAGCCTTTTCCTCAACTGAAAAGATTATGGTATGGATGTGATGATTTTATAAATGTAATTTGTTTTTATAAATGTAAATGATGTTAAATGTAAAATAAATGTAAATGTTGCATTTACAGTTTTGTTGAGACCGTTTTGTGTCCTTGTCCTTTGTATGGGATTGTGTGACAGAGACAACGCTCCATTAGTTTTTCCAACGGACAGAGTATAGTTTACGATTGCTACTTGTCGAAAGCTGAGTGATTATGAAAACGAGATCAAGTGAATACTTACGTTGATATTATTACAACTGGCGAGTCGCATTTGTGCGAGCTGCGAGGCGGGCGTGAGGTTAGACTGCGAGCCGAAAGGAGAGATCATCGACGACATCGCGCGCTTCAGTTTCGACGGCGTCTTGTTGAACGATAGCGCGCGCCCCACCTGAACACCACACTTATCATAAAACATTTGACTTCAATTAAAACTTGAAATAATTTGTGCAAAGATTGGAATTCTTCAAAAGGTTTTACTGAGGGGGTTATTCGTGATTCTAAAATGAAGATAGGTAAACCGGTAAATTTAATGCAACTCATGCTATGTTCGTTGGTGCAAGGAAAACGATATACATATAGAATCAGTCATCAATTAATTTTAATTACAGGAGAATGATAAAATCATGTTGTTTGTAACAGGTGTAAGTTAGTAGCTTATAATATAAACATAATTACAATAAAAGACAAACGAGAACCCATATCCCAAACACAAAGATACCGATGAATGAAAAGACTGATAATGATGGTTTACTATGGCATCACGACCTCAGGTATGGCACGCTCACGAAACACTGTTAATCACAAATGAATACAAAGCGAAGCGTTATTTTACAGTCACTCCGTCCCGGTTCTCGGTTCAAGACAATTTCCATCTCATCCATTTCTCGCCACATTGACGCTTAGAGTTAATTATATAAGCTATAGTGGAATTCTTACAAATAAGTTATGATAGGTTTGTTACGACCGATTCCTGTGTTCTGGAAAGAGCGATAGGTAAAGAATTTCATATTCAAATTTAAGGGATCTTCCCTTGGCAACTGCTGTTTGTCTAACGTTATGAAAACATAAAATATGCGATTAAGTTCTGATAAATTTCAATATAAAATGTATTACAATCGCGAGATGTTAGATGAAGGACAGCTGAAACCTTGTAAACACAGGAAGCAGTGCAGTTCGTGGTAAGTGGTGGTCCATTGGCGAATATGATGATAAACAACATACCTCAAACTAGAGGCACCTTTTATTTGTATGAATTGGTATTTTATAAACATAACTACAATCCAACTTCCCTAAATAAGTATCAATTAATTTGTGTATTTTTATAAAACTTGTTATTCCAATAGGATTGACATGACTTGACCTTGAGTGCTGTTTATCAGCGCGAGTGAAGGGGAGGCTCCTAAAACCTTGCTGAGTCAAGCACAAGCCCCATCAATGTAAAGAGTAATTTTTATCTATTATAGGATTATAAACAATCTATCAAACTATATTTTCTTGTTGCGAGGGTTTTTGACAATACTCGAACAGTTTCAGAGAAAACTACAAAAAACTGTCTTGCAAGCGTCATTTACAAAACGAAAATGATAGTACAAAAGTATTTTATTTGGAAAACTGTCTTAGCAGTCGAAAGAAAAAACTCTGAAAAATAACATACTGAAGTTTTACATTGATAATACATGTACTCAGTAAGTTCCGACAAAAGTCATACAATTTTAGGAGCCTTCCCTTAAGTAGCAGTTATATTCGCCAAGGGATTAGTTAGAGCTGATAGTTAGAGAATGGGGACGGGGGTCGGAGTGTGCGAAGTGCGTCAGAGCCGCGTCAGACCTGTGCGACTGCGAGTAAGTGAGCGCGCAATACCCATGTGTCTAGCAGCCCGGCGCCCGGCTCGGCGCGCAGCCAGCCGCCCAGTCCGGCGATCGCCTCCAGCTACAAAACAACCACCGCTCACAGAAACCTTTGCCTATCTACACTATGCCACTAACAACGCAAATAAACTGTTTTTCAGCATCCAGATTATGTAACTGAGCCCAATCGTATATCAAACTTTATAGCCCAAAAGTTAGGGACGAAACCCTATCATGAGGACACAAAAAATTATGAAACACTATCAATCCAGTATTTTTTTTATTGCTTGATATTGCACACAGCGCTATCTAGCCCCAAACTAAACAGAGATTACTATGGGAACCAGATAACTGATACGAATAATTAAAAACTTCTTTTGAAAATACATACTTATAATTATATAGAAAAACATCCAGACCCGGAAAAATTTATTCCACGGCGAGAATCAAACCCGCAACCTCCTATGTGCATTCAGTACCTTTTAAGACGCTTATGTTCAAGTCTCGGGTCCATAAGATGTTATCGCCCTAGTATATAAATCTCTATATTAACAAAAAAGGAATAAATAGCATTATGTGCATTCTCTTCTTTAAACCCCAGCTAACGACCATTAAAATACATTGTTTGAATACAGGTTTTGAAAGGTTAAACAAATACTTGTACATAAGACCGTCAATATCATCGAAGGATATAATATGATGCAAGCAGACACGCTCTGCTTAGGCCTTGAACGTCAAACTGTAACAACTGCAATGCTACTTTTAGTTAACGGTCGGTAATATGAAAGGTCGGCGCGTGATAGTTCCGCTTAGCGCTTGGTATTCAGTTACATAATGTGGTTCCGTTGTTCACGCCTCTATAGCAACCTAGTATGCGTGCATAATTACTATTTCGTAAAGTAATACTAATTATGACAATAATTACATTAAATTATTTATATTCTTTAATCTACGATCAATTATTGCTGGAATAGATTATGTGCAGTTTTGCTCCCCCGCTAAGAGTTGCTACTTGAGTGCGTGTGTGCGATATGTTTCCAGCAAGAATCGCATAAAAACGAATCCTACTCCGTATGATTGTTATAAATGTCTGATCGATAGTTTTATTAACACCAAAATATTGGAATGCGAAACAGTACACATATTTTCATGCCTTAGTACACAGATCGTGCTAGAATATAAAGAACCTTCTTTACATACCAATAAAGTTTGGTTATGCATTTGTTACTTCAAATTAAAGCTACATCTACATAATTATCTATATTTATGTCATGCTCTTTGTTTTCCAAGTTTATTTTTGTACACCATCAGTTTTAATTAGCAGACGTTTTTTATGAGAAAAGTGAAGTTTAGTTACTCTGCTCAGAAAACACGTCTAATATGTACAATGAGTAGTTAGTGCAAGTTACGAGCATACCTTGATTCTCGTTCGAGCTGCGAATTTGGATACTTTTGAGAGCGTGCTGAGCGCCAGATCGCTTGTGTCGATATCGAGCTGGTGAGACTCCAAACACGCCAGGAATTTGTCCTAGAATTATACTATTTTTTTAAAAGGTTGTATACTGATATTTTGTTTTCGCAGTTTGTAAGAGATTATTAGTCATTTATAGGCACACGCGTTGATGGTCCTCGTAATGTTAAGTGTTTACGCCTGTAGCATTTGTAGTCTTGCAGACGCGTTAGCTATCACTAAAAACCTTTATATCTATCTTGAAACACAGGGAATATTCATCTTCTTTACATAGAATAAAATGAAGTCGCTTCCGCTGTCTGTTCGCTTAGATCTTTTAAACTACTCGACGGATTTTATTGCAGTTTTCAGCAATAGATAGATTCAAGAGGAAGGTTTATATGTATAATACATGCATAACTCTGTTTGTTTGTTACCTTTACATAGACGGCTGAACTGATCGTAATGCAATTTTACAAGGAGATAGATTATATCCTGGGAAAGGATTTAGGCTAATTTTTAGCCAACTGCGCAAAATGAGGGTAGTTTATGGACAAACCACCCGTGCGAAGCCGCGGGCTAGTATTATATAAATATCAAATAGTACCCCATAACTAAAAGCTATTGTTCTTTGTATTAGGGAGGTGCTGAATTAGGAAGCTTTTTCTAAATTTTTATAGTTGTTATTTTTGTGATCAGCAACAATTTTATTTTAGGTATTGGAGCTAAATTTGGTGTTGAATTGTTGGAGCTAAGTCAATTGGTCTAAGTTGAAGTCGGGGGGAAGAGCTAATCTATACCGCGTTACTAATAAATTTTCTATTTATTTTTGGCATAATCACACTGTATTTTGTGACTTTCGACCGGATTTGAAACCTTCAATACAAAAGACGAAACAATGTGTTACAATTCCAAGAATGATAATGTTTTGACTTACCGCATCAGCCTTGCAGACAGTATTGGCCATTTGCCTGCATAACTGTCGTAGGAAATGTGATTTGTCGACCGTCTCTTCTGTGATCATGAAGGAGTAGAGTTTCTCTTTGAGCTCCTGATTACTCCGGCACATCAGTGCGAACACATTGTGACAATCTGAAATTATTATGTATCTAGGTTTAGCGGCAGACCACACTTTTGTCAGCATAGATCTTGTGTATGCACGCGCATTGCTGGCATTATCATAACAAAACATGCTAGAGCGAGTTAAAGATAAATTTACAAAGAAAAACATAGAAAGTATAAGCAAATAATATAAAAAATAAAAATATCCTATTTATATTGTCTCTCAGTGCCACCACTAATTACTGATCGTTGCTAACAAGTGGCGTCTCACCATTAAGGATTTTATATTATAGCTTTGTGAGTTTTAACAACACAATGAAAGTGTGCAATTTTATTGATTTGCCGACAATAATAAGGCGTAACTAATTCGATACGCATATGTACTGTTCAATTATCTAGTGCACATTGCACAGATTGTTTGTATAGGAATCAACCCACCTTAGTATTCATATACATTTTTTAGCTTAGATCGTAGTTAGCTTAGGATTAAAGTTTGAAGAACTAGATATTTTTCCATATTAGTTTTTAAATAGCGTCTTACCTTCAGCCTCTCTGATATCGACGACGCGCTTGACAGTGCTCAGCGGCATCAGTGATATATGCCGGTATGGCTTGCTCGACCCTATTCGCATTGTCCCAGTTCCATTCGTAGGGCTTTTACTATTGAAAGCCTGGAACAAAACATACCATATTTTGAGATTCTGGTACCTATTTATTTGCTTTTTTAATATTTTTTATTTGAACACCAACATAGTATACATTAACACAATATAATAAATCAATGAATATTTCAAATAAAAAAAAAACAACACGCACGGAGCAAAAACGAAAACCAAAACTAATAAGCAAATGACACATAAAATAATAAAAATATCTTAAATCAATAAAATAGACACTAAAAAGAAAAATCCTTAATAATAAACATAATAATTAGAATTGATAAAATTAATTAAATTATAAAATAAGTCAATATTTTAATGATTAGGGCATAATTCACAGAGCATTTTTTTTTACTCTAAGCGACCGGGGTCGTCAATATAATTTCTCGAGGCTGTCTGATGTAGCCAGGCGAGAAAGAGACGGCAATGTGTCTAAACCTAAAAACAAAAGTATGTTTACCTTAGATCTTTTCTTGCATACTTCCATGGTGTCAGAGAACAGAAACAATACCAGGTGGTCCCCTCTGCCCGACAGTTCCTTCGAGAGCTCCACCACTTCGCAGCGGGAGATGAACGATCGATGCGAGGAGACGAGATGCGCCTGGAAACAAAGAAATACTCATAACTCTCCGGCATTAATACTAAAGGTGGGTGATTTTATGTTAAACTAGCTGACCAATCCGCAGCTTCGCACGCGTAGTTTTTCAATAAAAAAATTACCCTCCTTCTGCGCAGTTGGGTAAAAGGTAGCCTATGCCACCCGGGGATAGCGTAGCGTCCCAAAAGTGAAAGAATCTTTTAAATCGGTCCAGTAGTTTCGGAACCTATTCAATGCACACAAACAAACAATCAAATCTTTCCTCTTTATAATATTAGTAACCCTCGTTTTGGTGTATAAAAATCTTAATATTCTTAGAAATGTTTTTAGTTCAGTGTTTGTTGTGGACAATTATGTAAACTTAAGTATTTATGAATGATTGTATATAGTGTAGTTTAATTTTACTGCTCACTGCTTCAGAGTAATATGAATACTTAGAATAATAATATTTCTCGGGAAGTGATTTCTTTTGTTAATCATGTGAGAAATACAGACTCGTAAACCTGAATTGAAAAATTTTGAATTTTTAAATTTTATTATTATAGTTATTATATTATAGTCATATTATTATTATAATTTTATTATTATTATTTTGTTTATTTTTAGTTTGACATTCAAAAAAGGAGGAGGTTCTCAATTCAATCGTATGTTGTTTTTTTTATATGTTTGTTACCTCAGAACTTTCGACTGGGTAAACCGATTTTGATGATTCTTTTTTTATTTAAAAGCTGGTGCTTCCCGTGTGGTCCCATTTCAATTTGGTCCAGTTCTGACAATGGCATCCATGAGAAAACCATTTATGTCTTAAATTTTCATTAAGTATGTGCGCGACAAATGGACGCATAACTCAAATATCACGCCAACCGATTTCGATGATTCTTTATTTATTGGAAAGGATGTACTTCACGGATTCAAGGGTTAGATGACAGTTTGGTTAGGTTAACCGACTTCAAAAACGGAGGAGGTTCTCAGTTCGACTGTATTTTAAGTGTGAATATTCCAGGTAACTTTGAAGTCGATTGTTAGATTTTAGTAAAAATTATATTATCTTCGAAATAGTTTATTAAGTAGTAGGCACAGTTCTAACTGTGCTCGTATATAATATGTTATATTATATACGGCGCAGGGCACGGCTAGTTTCCTCCGCGTGAAGTCACCCGCTAGTGGCGTCAACAGACATAGGCTACTTTTTACCCAACGGCGTAGAAGGAGGGTAATGTTTTTATTGAAAAACTACGCTTGCGAAGCTGCGGATTGGTCAGCTAGTAAAAAATATAATCGACGTCAGATGAAAAGTCACAGTCAGAAAACAAAACACGCATTTTCGTTTACTTGGATGCCATATTTTTTCCAGTTATTTCGATTTAAAAGCTAACTACTGAACTGGTTTTAATGAAATTTCTATTGGACCAATACGAAAGTATATGCTTTCAAATAAAAGAATTTTACAAATCGGTGGATAAATGACGGAGTTCTGGGATAACATGAAAAAAAATACAACCGAATTGAGAACCACCTCCTTTTTGTGATGTCAGTTAAATATATAGCTTATCTGCTACAGGGATAGTGTAGCTTTCTATCAGTGAAATAATTCTCAGAATCAATACAGTATTTTCAGAGATTACACCCTACCAACAAACTTACAAACACCTCTATAATATTAGTTTATGTAGCAGAGCTTGTTCGCCCTGCCTCTTTATAGACCACGCCTACGTGGTAGGTTCGCACCAATGAGTGCCTATGTAGTAAAGGCCCAGGTTTTTGCCTTTGTAGTACAGGAGTGGTTGGATATAATCGTTACTTTGACTAAACGTCAAATTAATTGTGTAGATACTGGTATGCGTTAAAATCAAATAATACAGATTGCCCCAACTAATACGAAAAATGTTTGTTCGTTCCTAAACTTGGGGCATATTTTATCAGTTAAGTAGTATTTTAGGTACTATAACCGAAGATAGGCATCTCTTATATATTTACTCCTAGCTATGTCTTAATCCAGATCATAATCTATCTTTATACCTAATTTCATCGATATCGGCTCAGCCGTTACGACGTGTAAGCGAAACAAATAAACAAACTCATAGCATTATAATATTAGAATGATATAATAGTCGTTACAATATCCTTGTTTGCCAACTCTGTATCTGTGCGATCAGCAAGATACCGCATGGAAGTGATCAACAGCACTTAATTACTACACATACGTTTTTTATTGAAAAAATATGTTTTCAAAACAAGCTTTTATAAAAATCACAATCGGAACCGCAAGTAGATTTAAATGAGCCCAAACACTAGTAGCCTGCTATAATCCGTTTCGAAGTTCCGTTGTCTACCATCCGTCTCCATCATGAGACCACCTCCATGGTACCATATTATTACATTGTCACCGAAGTTTGGAAGAAATTTGTAATACATTTGTAATGTATTCCAAATTTCAGCTCAATCGGTTGAGGGGAACGCGTTTAAAATTCAGTTGCAAGATTCCACTCGGACAAACATACATACATTGCATGTTAATAAAAAGCTTGTAAGAAGAGTGTAAGTAGTTACCGGGCACTGGTCGATATCATTGTAGATGTCAAACATTTGTAGCTGTCCCTCCGTTTTACGTTTGTCTTCGTTTATATGCGACATCACCTCGCGCAGTCCTGCTAGCGCCTGCACCAGCGCTGAATGGTCCGGGTTGTTCGTTTTCGTGTGTTTTAATATGTCTTTAAACAAATTAAACCATTAATTAATATTATTTATATTAATTTTTTTTTAATAATGCTGGACATTTTTCTCAGCGCTATCTAGCCCTAAACTAAGCAAGGCTTGTACTATGGGAGCCAGATAACTGATAGAATACTTTTTTTTTAAGTACATACTCATAATATATAGAGAAACAACCAGACCCGAAACAAATATCTGTAGATACTGAAAACATTTGTTCCACGGCGGGAATCGAACCCGCTACCTCCTGCGTTTCAGCCGACTATTCGCCCACTGCGCCACGGAGGTCGTCATTGATTTCAAAATATACACTGCTAGCTGACTCGCCCGCGGCTTAACACAAGTGGTTAGTCGATAAAACATTACGTTCCTGTACATGCCCCACTCCTGGTCATTATCTATTTATATACCAATTTCATCGAAATCGGTGCGGTTTTCGTAAGTATTCGTAAGCAAAATGGCGAACGCTAAATTTGTCAATCTTTAAAGTTGGCAACACTGCATCTGTTCCGTACGTCATATTGTCAAGTACCTAACACCTGACTGTATTTTAAATAAAAATAGTTAAAATACTGTATTTTATATTTAAAATACACGACTTAAAAAGATTTTGTATTTCGTATTTTAAATACGTGCGAGATAATATTTTGTAATTTGTATTTTAATTAACGCAAAGCATGTATTTTGCCAAGCCTTGCATACGTGCATAAGTTCGTATGAGATGATCTTTTAGACCACAAGTTCTCCGCAATAGCGTAACAATTTATTGCCGGACCAATATCTTAACATGTCTTTCGCAGCAAGGAAGTGCTCAGCTGAAATACCGCGCGTATCATTATTTATCTTAGCCGATCTGTTGTGGAGGATTACTAAGCAATCAAACACATGAGTGCTTCATAACAAGTAATTTATAAGTAGTGCATAAGGTTAGCAATGAACAGATAAACACTGTGAATTGTACAATTTAACGGCTCCATTTAAATGCATCAAATCTGCGAGCACTAATCGAAATGCTATTTGAGATAAGACGTCTATGTTTTGATTGTGACGTACGGTTTTATTAGCATTTGATCTGTAAATCGGTAGTCTGTTTGAAGTTAATATTGCAATACGCCCTAAATTAGAACTATAGAGAAGTGATTTCGAGAAATTCAATCAAACTCACACTTTTGTTTATTTTAAACTCGCTGTTGCAACTTGACTTGACACCCCATTTTTATCCCATGGGAACTGATTTATGGGATAAAAGGTAGCTTATGCGGTAATCCAGGTTATAATCTACGTATATACCAAATTTTATCGAAATCGGTTCAGCCGTTACTACGTGATTGAGTAACAAACAAACAATCAAACAAATAAATAAACAAACATCCAAACTTTCACATTTATAATATTAGTGTTTAGTGCGATGGTAATGTCACACTTTGACGTTGAATATGTTCCAATTCAATTATAATTATCAAATTGCCTATGCTCACACTACAAAAAGCAACTTGATCGCGTTTTAACAAGTCTTGAAGTAAAACTTGTCTAATTAAGGACAGGTTTGAAATGTGATCTTTTTGGTTGACTGTACGGTTAGTGACTACGTCGATTGATGATTAAAAACACAAATTATCTAAGATAATAGCAATAAATTTGAGTTTGTGACGTGATAAACATACAGAGCCAATGTATATCTTTAAATATGTCTTGGTGATAGAACTAGCAAACCTGATGTGGTAACCATCCACATATAACAGTATTGCATTATTGCCTCGTGTACTTACCATCAAGTAATAAACTTATACTAGGTAATCGCTGCACTGGTCTTATTAAAAGTTCCTGTAAACTCTGTCTGCCACACTCTGGCTTTGTTTGGCAGATTTTCAGGAATGCATGAAATCTGAAAACAAAAATACAAACTTACATTGAAGTCATTAAATAAAGTATTATAATAAAGTACATGTTACCGCGTTTTTGTTTTATTATAAATATAGGGTGTTTGATAATATACGCACAAAAATGAAAGGGGTTATGTTGAGCATAATAAATAAATTTGTGAAATGTTTACCATAGAAATGTGAAATTGATTTTGGCATGTAAAAACAAACACTTTGTTAAACTTACGTTGTGCTATTGCATAATGCTTGCCATCTAACCACAGATACTGTGTTGGGGATGTCTCGAGATATCTCTTGTTGTCCCTTTCTAACTCAAAACCCGCAGCCATTTCCGAAAGAGATATCAAATCGGCCTTTATTTTTAGATGTCGATTGTAGTAAGTTTTATATCGAATTAATCACCTAAACTTAGTTGATTTTCTTTATAATATGATAATGTAACTGGTAGTTTTTTTTTTTTCGAGAAGTCCTTTTTTATGTTTTGGGAAACCGTCACTTGAATATCGTCAGTATATTACAAAACACCCTGTATACCAAGAGGTCATTTAAAAGCACCTTTTTCGGTGAGTGAGTTTGTTTATTTATTTGCTTGTTACGCTTTCACGTCATAACTGCTGAACAGATTTAAAGGAAATTTGGTACATAATAGATTATTAGACATAGGCTGCTTTTTACCACGCATGCGAAGCCGCGGGCGGAAGGTAGTATATAAAAATTGGTTTTATATGAAACATATATATTAATTAACGACGTATGTTTTCCTATTAACGTAACATCTTATTTGTCATAAAACGAGAGGTAAGACTATTTAGTGTTATAATACTTTGCGGTAAAACCTGAGACCGTCGGCTAGTAACAAATAAAGAGGAATATCTAATTAGAATGTGAGCATTAAGTTACCTTGGGTTATCACGGTCACACTGTTGCAGCATCTCCTTCGTGTTCTCGAAGAAGTTGACGAATGGGGGGTACGCCTTCACCATATCGGGGGTGTACCGCAGCACCAACCGCCCTATGCACATTTCCTCGCTCCAGTGCGCTTGTGTGTAGCGCAAGTCTTCTAACATTCGTCTACAACAAACATGTTTTACGTGCTTCGATTACAAAATCATTACTGTGTTATGGTATGAAGTGTTAAATTACAGGCACATACATGAAAAGTATTTCCTCTGTATGTCCTAGCAAGGCGTAGCCAGGTTTTAATATCGGGGGTTTTAGTTCAAGGAAATAAAATAACATATGAAAAATGAGAATAAATACAGAAGGTTGATTGTCAGTCATAAACCTAATCGGCAAGCGATAAAGATATTTTTAAACAAAAATAATTGTTAATTTTTAGATAATTTTAACAATACAATTCAATTCTTTATTTATAACGTCAAGTTACAGGTCAAAAACAAAAAAGATATAAAGGTAAGCAATAAATATTGAAATATTAATATTGACCATTAATAAAAATATCTAATATAAAAATAATTAATTAATTGTATAATAAATTCATTTATAACAAAATTACACAATAGGCAATGTGTAGAACTCGTCTGCAGAGTAAAAAGAACTGTCTAACTTCTGATAGAAGAAAATGACTGCCAACTTCTCTAAACATAGATGAGAACCATTACTAGCATTCAAAATAAAACTCATTGAAATCGGTCAATACGTAATTAAAATGCCACATACATATCATTATAACACCTCTTTTACGTCTGTGGTTAAAAAGTACTTAATTACATACTCACTGGTGTAATTCATAAATAGGCGGTAAATTTCCAAAAATAATTTTGAGTTCTGTATTATTGAGCAAAGCTTGGTTTTTGCCATTACTGTTGTCCTCTTCAGTATCAGCCATTTCTTCTAACGGTTGTTTAAACATCTGAAAACAATATCCTTTTGAGATATCAATCACCATTTCAAAACAATCAAACGAAACGAAACGTAGTGACTGCTTACCATAACAATAGTATGTAAAATCCCGACGTAATTTGACTCTGTCTGTAGTAGTTCCATGAACACTTGTTGCCGAGGAGACATAAGTTTTCGGACCACATTGTCGGGCACCTCTGATTCTACACACAAAACAAACCGTAACTTATTATTGAATACAGAAAAAAATCATCACGAAAACTGTACTAAAGTTTGCCAGTACTATGTATATACTTATAGTTTTGTTCTATCTAGAGCCAAATATGTGGTTTACACTCGAAAGTCGTGTACCAATAATACGGCAGACAAGAGCTATTTTTATCGACTACCATAGCTTTTATTGAACAAATCATTGTCTCTAGTAATAACCCCTTATCGGGCAATCATATTGGCGCCAAAACCAATGGCTATGATGTAACAAGTTTTTCGTGATGGATATACTACTAATCATTCTTGGTATATCATACCTTCAAGTAGATTTTTCCCGTCAGGCGAAGGCGTGCAATCCAGCAGGTTTCCTGATAAACTTAACAGTACAGCATCTCCGACAGACGAGCGTCGCTTATGAAGCGCTGATTCGCCTCCACGCAGCTTACGTTTTCGTAGCCGTTGGAGCTGCGCCGGCGTGCCCCCCGGCGCCCCGGAACTGGGCCCGCTGACCGCGTCCTCGGTATTACAAGTAGCACCCGCCCCTGCGACCGATCCACCCACTGACGACCGTCGGGATAGCTCATCTAAGTACTATGAGAAAAGACACGTTATATTCAGCACTGTAAGTGTAAAGAACTGTGATGATAAAGAGTAAATACTCACGTCTTTGAAAAGATAATCCCTCTCGTCCTGAGCTTCCTCGTTCTGCACAGACGCCCAGAACCACTCGGCTTTGACGACGTGCACCCGCGTGGAACACTCCGGAGCCACCACGGTATTGTGCTCGTCGACAACCTGTTTTATAAATCAAACATTTGCAACTATTCAAGAAAATGTATACCCTCCACCTGTCGGGCGATCCTAAGCACTTTCCATACGTGCGACAGAGTAGCATCACATTCTCGTGTGCGCGCCCTAGTAAGCACCTACCAATTTCGTGTGTAATTATCGTGGCATGCATACAAAACCGATTCGGAGGAACTAAACAGCGTTTACGATCTATCATATTTAGTGAAGTATAGAAGATGA
Source organism: Philereme transversata (assembly GCA_963924445.1). NCBI lineage: Eukaryota > Metazoa > Arthropoda > Insecta > Lepidoptera > Geometridae > Philereme > Philereme transversata. The sequence goes on along the minus strand of OZ004350.1, from coordinate 10,814,629 downwards.
CAGTCTAGAGTTCGCGATAAACTAGTTTAGTATTACTGAATAAAATGGTGTTAGTACCGGCAGCGATATTCCATGGCATTGCGATATGGCGCGGACGTCACGGATGGGGGGCGTCGAGGCGGGCGGCAGCGGGTCGCGCGCGCGCCGAGGGTGTGCAGGGAGCGGCAGGGAGGGAGGCAGCGGGAGCGGGAGCGGCAGGGAGGGGGGGACGCGCACGTGCCGCGGCGACGGCGCGCTACTGCCGCGCGTCTCTGCGCCGCCGCAGATCGAGTGCCGGTGCGCTCGCAGCCACACGCTCTGCGGCGTCTTAAACACGGTGGAATCGTCCAACTCGTCCACATCGGGATCTCTAACTGGTGTCGCTAGATTCGTACTGTCCACCGTGTCCACTTGTACGGGCGATACGTCGAAGTTCATCTCGTCGAGATCTCTCTTTGGCGTCGATGCGTTTTTGAGCTCTGACGGTAGGTGGCACGCGTCCAACTCTACTGTGTTGCGTTCGGCTCTCTTTTCGTATTTCTTCTTCCTTTCGCTTCTAAACGATGCCGTAAAAGATTTAACGCTCCGTCGGAGTTTGGATGCTGATTTAACGGTTTTCGAGGCGAATGAGATGTCGAAAAAGCCCGATTGTTTACTTGTATTCATTGAGCAAATGGAGGCATTATCATCTTCTCTGATCGGTGAAGATGTAGACGCTACGAATTCTCCGGAAGGGTCGGTCGGTTTGCTCGCTTCGGGACTGACAGGCTCCACGACGATGTCGCCGGCGGTTTTTGAAGCGGTCTCCTTTTTGGTCTTCTTAAATATTGTCGGTCTATTTTTGAATTTGAACGAATCCTTTATTTTCAGTCTTTTGATCGATTTCCAGTTGCTTTCCTCGCTTTTATCAGGAGACAGATTGACATCAATAGTACTGACTTGGAAATTGGAGTCTGTCGAATTGCGACTTCGTTTCTTTCCAGAAGAAATGGTGGTCGTAGACTGTTGCAATTCCTTATTTTTGGGGGTGTCCGGAAGCAGGAAGTCCGGCGCATCCTTAGCGTCCAGGTCGCATAAGCTTTTCGTTAGGGATGAATGCAGAGATCCCGCCTCTGTTAGGCAATCGACTAAATTAAATACATTCATAGACTTATTTCTAAAAACTTCTCTCTTGTCTTTACTGTTAACTCTAACAGATCCAAGTAGCATTTGAGCCATTTCTTTGTTTTCTTTGTCACGCATTTTACATTTTCGTAACTCTACTTGTTCAGCATGCGAAGGACTTTTGCTATTGTTAACATCATCAGTCATAGATTTTCCTACATAGCTAATACTGAAGTCATCGAGTTGATCTTTGGACAGGGTGTGTTTATCTCTGAGGCTATTTCTCGCTAACTGCAACAGGTTTTCTCTTTCGTCTCGAGCCTGCTGGGCACTAGCGTCATCGATTTGTTTGGACGGACTCGAGCGGCAGCCCGAGAGGCGCGCCGACAGCCTACGGTACAGAGAGCTTTTGGGTGTAGATTGGGATCGGTTGGGGGTGGAAAGGGAAGGCTTCGCAGAGTTGGGTGTACTCGGATGAGGCGATAGGATAAGCGAACGACCGAAAGTCTCCCCATTGGCCATTACCTGAAACATGTGTGAACACACCACGCAATGATGTAATGAAGCCATTCCAATACAGACATGCACAACGATAATTTATTATTATCGAGCCAGTTAGACACAGAGAAGCAGATTGCCTATCGAAGATGTAGTTCCTAAAGGTATGTAGATGCTAGTTGTTCAGGAAAGAGTCAGCGTTTACAGTGAGTTATTATGGATCTCGAAACGGTAATTATAAGTATGTAATCAATTGAGTTTATAACCTACATAAAAGATAAGTGGTGCTTAGGAGAGTGCACTAGACACTAGAGCAGATATGTTACAAAGCAAACTGATACTTTACACAACATGTGACACGATGAAATGTAAACAATACTGGAATGATGTTAAGTGGTGCGAGTATGTTCCGCACAGACCGAATGGATTCCGTGCTTTAATGAAACAGTGGATTGATTGAAAAGCGCTATAATAACACATACTACATGAAACATAAACAATGAACAAACAATGGGTCGACTTTGTGTCGTATGTATGGAATGGGACGTGCCGGGAAGCGGTTTCAGCGCATAGAACATTGTGGCCATTCAGGTCCGCCAGTACACGAGTACTGAGCATACTAAGAATAATGACTACTGCCTATAACTAAACCATTCAATTGCAAATAAAAGTGTGAAATACACGTGAGAGCGAATACGTAACATCCTTTTGTTTGGTTATGAAACGTAAAAATGCTACTGACATTGAGTCGCCACTCGCCACTCGACCGGCAATCATTGTTTGCTTTCGTAAATTGCTAAACAAGCAACATCTGACATTGGAGGATGTATTGCTAAATTTAATGCAGGCAACGGAAGAAATAAAGGTAGAGCATACGCGAATGTTCAATAACCACCTAATATACCACCAGCTAATCATTGTGTCTACAAAGTAACTAAACTAAGAGTGATTTGTGTTCCCAAGGGTACAACTACGTGCATGCTGACTTCATACTGCTATAATTAGTAACTAAATATGCATAATGTGGCAAGAAGTGTATAAATAAACAAAATATGCGAGATATTCAAAGGTAAACGTTCCATAAAGTACAGTTGGACATTGAGCTACTTTCTTTGTGTGATTGACTATTTCTGTGTGCGCTGTGTTTTAGGCACGTGTTGCTAGTTGGCAGTATACATACGTAACACATCTGATTTAAAAGTCGATGTTTACATGTTTGTTACGCTCGTTACGTAACTGCCAAGGTCTATAGGTCTTTCTGTTTTTCTGTTATCGGTACGTTTAATTGTGATTTGCCGTGTAAAGTGATATTGTTACTTACGACATGCGTGCAGTCGGGGTCGTCGAGAGGACAGGTGCCGCCGCCATTGCTGGCGAGCACTTCAGCCATGTGCAGAGTCTCATCTTCAGGGAATCCCACGAAGCAAACTCGAGCGCCAGCAAACACCTTGAGTTTGTGTTCCTTCTGCAAACAAACAATCGCAATGTATCCTCGTTCACTTTTTTTATGTTATAAATTTAGACACACAAGTTGACGGGCCTACTGATGTTAAGTGGTCCACCGTCGCCTATAAACTCCTGCAGGACTCGAGGTACCTAAAGGGTAAAGGAGGTCGCGTTGCCTAAAGCTTAATGCCTTATTTACACCTCTCTTGAAAGCGTTCATTTTGAAGCCCACCGGGAAAACCCCCAGAGGAAGGTCATTCTACATCTTACAGGTGCGTGGAAGAAGCGAGCGGGTGAAACGCACCGTGTGAGACTTCCACGCATCTACAATATGTGGGTGAGCTCGTTACCGGTTGCGGGAGGTTCGATGGTAAAAGTGGAAAGCAGAGATTAGATTGAACAACTCTTCAGACTTTCACTTGCTTTTTGCACATACTAATTGACTTTGAAAGTGCACTGTATCATAAAACGTTTATAAAATATCAGATACCTATAAATTAATATAACAGACCCTCGTCAGTTCATGTCTATCTTATTTGGCAACTTCCTTCGGTACCCGCTATGTAAGGATACAGGAAATACGAATTAGCGCTATGACTTGACACTACCGTTTATTGAAAGTGCACGAATACATTCATTTATTGTACGGTGCAAATTGTTTACGTTCGATGGTAATGTTACGCCGAGGCTGTTAAACAATGAGTAATAATCGAACCTTCTCGAACGCTTTTGTTTTGCTGTGTTATTGTTGCTATTGTTTGTGGTTTCGCAGAATGGGGAGTGGCCATTGTGTCGAGGGACCGACCCTTTCCTGGAAGGATCGACATCGTTCTCGAACAATCGAAATGTGTGCGATATAAATAGGCCGGAGAGATGGCCGGACAGTCAGTCTCGAGTCTGAGTCAGTTTGAGTGAGTGAGTTAGTTTCAGCGAGGCCCTGGAGGACTGACGTGGGAAGGGTCTCGCGTGAACAGTAGTTGCTCCCGAGTCAGTCTGGATTCAGCTATACGTGTGAATATTTCGGTGACTTTAAGTGGTGTGAATTAGTGTGTTGTGATTACGTGTGACCAAGTTCGTGTATTCATCGTTTAGTGCTGAATAAAAGTGCTATTTTGGTTGGATCGATTCCCATTATTTTATCCCGAACCCTCAGCTCGTAACAGTAACACTAGTTAGAATATTCATGTAACAAGAAAATCTCAATTGAAGAAAGAATTTGGTCTGATTGACAAGCACATTGTTTAGCATTTTAGTATTTATAAATATTTGTATACCTCAAGTAGGTGAAACATACATAGTGAAACCTTTCTGATAACTCCACCTGTCTTGTACAATTTACCTGTTTTTCGTGCAAATAAATATTAAATGGAAACTGTATGTATGACATTGAAGGAAGTTTCAATAGTAGTCAATGGACAATAGACTAATAATACTATATGGTTCGATTTCGGGGTCCTTTAGCACATTAGTCGATCACTACTTTACAGATATACGATATAAATAGTTACAATGAAGGTATCTTCAGTAGCGATGCAGGCGGGGTCGTCGCGACGGTCCCAGCACGCGTCGACCCACGAGCGCGCCAGCACCGGGAGGCCGAAGCCGGACGCATAGCGGTACTTGTCACCCGTCGCCGCCGCCGCTATCAGGTGCGTCACTTTACTCGACATGTCTTTGCGGATCGACCCGCCCATGTAGTGTATCAAGGTTATCAGGTACGTCTGTTGAAGGAACACTGTAGTTTGAAATCAATCACTGGAAATTGTGAAAACACTTGCACTGCCGTTGTTGAATCTACAATCATAGATTCGTGCATTGTAATTGTATCGTAGAAAAAGAATTAGTAATGTAATGCATTTGATTTAAAAATGTATGATAACGAAATAGTATTATTGCAATGCAATTAATTTGAGATTGGACGAAACACATTCGGGGCATTGATAAGTATTAGAATTTTTCATGAATGAACGCATGTGCCGTTGTTGATAGTCGATTTCTTGGACGCTGTCCAACTAACGATAGTCGCACATCCTCTAGATAGGTAAGTGGGCAGTTGGTACGCAAGCACTGTGGTCAATATCACTGTGGTCTTTGAACGGTCTCCGAACTGATTTGATCATTGAAGACGCGACCTTTTCGTATATTCAATACAAAATTAATGTGTTTCGGTATCTACACAAACAAACAAAATTGTCCCATTTGCTGTGGATGAACAAACATGAATAAATGCGGTATAGTGACTAACAGTTTATTTCTCGTAGTACGAACAGACGAAGACCAAGACCAAACAACTGGCTTCTACACCATAAACACTTTGGAGCGACATCATCTCCTCAAGACATGCGTCTGTTCCCTAGATAACGCAGTTCCTAGACCAAAAAATGACATAATAGAAACTAAATGTTATCATATCACTCTTGGAAGTACTCCGCTCAAATGGATTTGTAAAATTATCAATACCAAATCTGTCAACGACACTGCTCTCATTGTAAGTGTCGTTTTTCTACCAAAAATGTGGTAAAACAGTTTCTATTTATTTAATACTTTCATAAAACAAAATAATGCTAGAAAAACTCAATAATCGTTTTTTTATACATTACAGACTCGCGATTGACCACGATCTGGCCTGAAGGTAAGCGATGATGCAGACTATATCACGCTGTTCACTCGTGACTTGAAGACACCCAGGTAGTAATTATCAAGAAATTATAAAGGAGTTACTGTGCATTGGTACGAGGCATGCCTTTTAAGTTCTGTCGTTTCCATATTTTCCGGCAATTTTGAATTTGGAACTGTTCTATATTCGAATGTGTTTACATTTTGAATCTCAAAACAGTTGAAAGTATTAGGATTAATGCTATTGTTTAGTCACAGTTTCGATTTGAATCTGTCAGGTCACGTACGAAAATGAATCTTTCTAAGGAAAATGTTCGTGCAATAATTTTCTACAACTTTAGAAGAGGCCTGACACGGCTTCAGTGTTTAGAAGAGCTAACATCTGTGTTCAGTGATGTAGCCCCATGTCTGCGGACTGTCGAACGCTGGTATTTAGAATTCCAGCGTGGACATACTAGTGTTAGTGACAGATTTCGCGAAGGACGCCCAAAATCCGCCTTCACTGAAGATAACATCATTGCTGTGAGACAACTAATTCTCGAAGATCGTCATGTGACGTATCGAGAGATAGAGGCTCTATTAGGCATCTCAGGGACAACCATTCAGAAGACCTTGCATGAAGCGCTTGGTGTGAGAAAGCTAGTTTGCCGTTGGATACCGCATCTGCTTTCCGACGATCACAAGGCGGCCCGCGTCAGATGGTGTAAGAAAACTCTGCAAAGGTTCAACCGAGGGGAGTCAAATCACGTCTACGACATCATAAGTGGTGACGAATCTTGGATCTATGCCTACGATCCTGATACCAAACAACAATCTACAATCTGGGTCTTTCAAGACGAGCCAAAGCCGACTAAAGTTGTTCGTTCTCGAAGCACTTCAAAGAAGATGGTGGCCACGTTCGTTTGAAAAACCGGCCATGTTGCGACTATTGCACTTGAAGATCGTAGAACGGTTAACGCAGAGTGGTATACTACAGTTTGTTTACCACAAGTCATCGCCGAACTTCGAAAATCTAACTCAAAGCGACGCATCATGCTGCACCACGACAACGCAAGCTCACACAGCGCTCGTCAAACGATTGAGTATTTGAAGCAGGAAAAAGTAGAAATTCTTGACCATCCTCCATACAGTCCTGACCTAAGCCCTAACGATTTCTTTACATTTCCTAAAATTAAGAAAAGTCTTCGTGGTCAAAGGTTCCAGTCCGGTGAAGAAGCAGTCGACGCTTTCAAGACAGCCATTTTGAACACCCCACTTTAGAGTGGAATAAATGTTATAATAACTGGTTTGAGCGAATGGAAAAGTGTTTTAAGCTACGTTGTGAATACTTTGAAAAACAATAAAAAGTACTATAAGGTTCTAGATGTGTTTTTTTCTTCAAACGACAAAACTTAAAAGGCATGCCTCGTACAAGTTGCCATCACTATAACCCAAAATAAAAACAATTATACAGCAAGGCTATAAGAAATTGTTATTATGGAGGGTGAATAATTCTTATGGGTTTTTTTTTGCTGGACATTTCACACAGTTTGGGCCTATCTAGCCCCAAACTAAGCCGAGCTTGTTGATCGAGCGAAGCGAGAAAACAAATCAACTTGGCCAAATCGGCGTTGTATGTATGTATGTTTGTTTGTCTGAGGATAACTTTCGAAGCTTTGATCCGATCATCGTGAAATTTGATACATAGGTAGGTAGTGATAGATACATAGGTAGATAGCTAAAAATGTGTGGGGAGTTGTTGTTGAGATATCAGGGTTCAAGAGGAGTAAAAAACAATGAAAATGAGACTATTAGGTCAAGTGGGACGTCAAATGAAAGGTCTTCCATTAGTACATTTCAACCCTGTTTTTATTTTTAGTTATATTTTGTAGTTTTTGAGTTATTAGCCATAATAAAAACAAAACTTTGACTAAATTCACAGGGTACACCAGTGACCCCACAATGCTGAAATTTGGTATTCATGTAGCTTTAGTGACACAAACATAGGCAAAAGTCTGAAATCTAGAATAACTGTACTTCTACCCTAAAAAAGACTAACCACTTTATATGAACTCCCGTTACCTATAATTTTCATGAAACTTTAGGTCAAGTTAGTTGGTTATTTATTTCGTGGCACTATTTTGATAGTCAAAGACTACTAATATTTTTTTTTGTTTTTATGGGAAACTCGCGAGATCTCAGTTCGGGGCGAACCACTAGTACTATGGAAACCAGATAACTGATAGAATACTTAAATACTTGGTTGAAACAGCTTTTATTGTTGCACTCACAAGTTCATCCTTTTTGCGGAATCCGGAGAAACATATGACGGCACCGCGCATCGCCAGCGAGTAGAGCGGCCGCGAGTTCGCGGGCGGCGGCTCCTCGCGCTCCGCTAGCTGCAGCACCGCCGTCGGACCCAGGACCCTGAAACAACACTCATCATGAAACGACTGAGCTGATACGTACTCTTATCCATTGCTTGGCGCAGGACGGCACTAAACTACCAAGTTTATCCTTCTTTGTCGATTTGTTTATGTCTTAATATCATATGCTGTCTCTATCACTAAACGCGCAGTGCGAGAAGGACTAAGAAGAGCGAAAACTAAGTAAAATTATTTAATATAATGTATAACAGCAAAGCTTTTCGTTATTTTTAACCGACTTCAAAAAAAGGAGGAGGTTCTCAATTCGTCGGAATCTTCCCCGATTACTCGAAGACGCCTGGACCGATTCGAGAATTTTTTTTTTAAAAAGGGTATATTTCCCCGATGGTCGAATTGGCACAAGGCAGGATCTGATGATGGGATCCCAAAAAAATCAAGGGCAACCCTAAAATGTTATAGGGACGCAATTCGGTTTTATGTTTGTTATTGCCTCAGAACTTTCTTTTTTTATTTGCTAGGATATATACTTTGATATTGGTCTCATAGAAATTTCACCAAAATCAGTTCAGTGGTTTGATTAAGTCGGTTATATTTTTGTTACAAAGTTACTTGTATATTATTGGAATCACATAGGACCTGCATCATATAAATATCAACAACTATGCAAAGTTTCATTATATCATTTATAGTATTTATTGAATACTTCGGGTTAATTTTAAATTTAGAACAGTTTACTATCGAGAAACTTTAAGGAAACGTGTTTTTGCTGCACATAGTACTTTGCTTACACCCTTAACTTTGACATATATTTTTTGAGAGTGATTGTTCCTGTATTACTATTATAATGAAAAACATAGGATCACATGAAGCACAACACGTCATCTCCTGCGAAGTCTACCGCAGTGTAGTCTGAGTTCCACGTTGAGCTAGTTTTGGCGTACAATTCCTAGAAAGGGTGAGTTAGGCGAGCAAACTCAGTCTAGTCGAATCGATTTATATCATGTTTAGATTTAATAAAAACCCAAGGTAAATATAATTCTAAAGGATCTTCTATTGACTCTAGACATGCCACGTTGCTATTTATTTTATGTCTGCAAACATCTTCAGTTTTTATGTTTACGTTCAATAGCCAAAAAATGTATTACGAATAGTAATAAAACAATCACATTCAAATGCAGATAAAGTACATATTGGCCGATTGGATTGCGGATATTTTGACGCAACTGCCATTCAAGATGTTCATAAATCATATACAGTAAAACAGTGCGAGATACATAAAAGCCGGCGCTACACGGTTTTAAAATGGATTCTAACCAGGTTTTTACGTTTAGTAGACATGATTATTGTACATTCCTGCCGTGCTGTCATTCTTTTTTATCTCTTCATTGCTGGCTACGAGACAAGTCACACTATTTTATATGATAATAAAATCAAAGTGATTTAGGTATTCCATTATCATCTAAACGAGCACGGCGGCATTACGTATTTATATTTACTAGTTACCAGTGCGCAGTGCTCGAAAATTCACTAATTATATTTTTTTAGTTTAATATTAGTATTTGCCCCTCCAATTTTCACCTATGCTAAATCTCACACTCTTATGTGCGCGCAAGTTTTGCCTTCACGTATTAATCGAGCGAAGCGAGATCTCTCAATCAACTTGGGCAAATCGGCGTTATATGTATTTGTTATATGCGTTATATGTTTATTTGCCCGAGGATAACTTTCTAAGTTTACCCGATCATCGTGAAATTTAGTATATAGGTAGGTAGTAACAGCACAATTTTGGTGTGAATAAATGAGCTAAAAATGTGGGGGGGTTGTTAAAATATTGGGGTTCAAGAGGGGTAAAAAAAAGGGGACTATCCGGTCAAATGGCACGTCTTAAAGTTATTAGCCATAATAAAAACTGAACTTTGACAAAATTCACAGGGTACACCAGTGACCCCACAGTACTGAAATTTGGTATGCGTGTAGCTTTAATTACACAAATATAGGGAAAAGTCTGAAATCCAGAATAACTGCAGAAATAATTATAGAATAACTGTAGAATAATTTCTACCCCAAAAAAAAACAATTAACATAAACTGCCGTTACCTGTAATTTGAACGAAACTGTAGGCCAAGTTATCTGGTTATGCATTTAGTGGCACTATTTTAATAATCGAAGATTACAAATAATATTTTTTTGTTTTAATCGGAGACTCGCGAGATCTCAGTTCGGGGCGAACCACTAGTATATATAGATTTAACCTCTTGAACACGGCTCTGGCTCTTAAGGTTTTGGTAAAAACATAAGAGATATTCGGAAATAAAAAACAACCTAATAGCTACAGTCCACAACTCTGTAAAATGTTTGTAAACCATTCATACGTTTTACCATTTCCGGTCAAAGCTCGGTCATCCGATCATATCGATTAATATAAGTAGAAATTAAAACGTGTAACTATAGTTTTACGTACCAAACTTAAAATGCATGTACACCTGTGAAAACATAAAATGAGTCAGGGTGCACGCAATCTTACGCAAAACAAGGCAAAAGACATTGGTAGAGCACACCTTGAATTGTACTTGGTTCAAGTATGTACTATTATTCTGCGGTTCAAGACCGTAACAATGCTATCACGACCGTCATCTACAAAATAGATAAGGTACCTATACCTACACTTGAGAGCAATAAAATCGCACATCCGCACATTTTTACTTAAAAGTTAAATTTTTTTTTATTTGGAGCTTACAGCAAATTAAAATCAAATTAAATTAAAGTGCATAATCTAGGCATTCGCAGAACTGATAAAGGGTTGACATTTACCTTTAAAAACAACTCATTAGCAACAAAACAATAGACCCCTTTATGTCGCTCGATCCAGGTAAGGCCGGCGGCGGGATTTATCGCAGGTATAAAAGAGTGCATATTGAGGGAATGGTCATCATTTGCATACCAACGTACAGTGTGAAAGGTTCTCTATTGATATTGGCTTCAAACGGAACACGAAAATGGATACTACACCAGAAGTAGCCGCTCAAGTGGTTGCCCTTGTTGAATCGGGGCTTAAGCAAAGTCAAGTGGCTCGACAATTGAGTTTGAGCCGATTTACCGTTCGGCGTGTATACCAGAGGTATCAAGAGACTGGTGGCTACCAACGGCGACAAGGATCGGGCCGTCCCCGTGCTACAACAGAGCGTGATAACCGCTTTCTTATAACGACATCTTTAAGAAATCGTCGTTTGAACGCAGTTCAACTGGGCCAACGACTTCAAGAAGTTCGTGAAGTAGAAGTTAGCCGGTGGACAGTCAGAAGACGATTGAGAGAAGGTGGCCTGACTGCACACAGGCCAGCAAACGGGCCGAAATTGACCCCAGCCCACCGAGAAGCCCGCCTTCAGTTCGCTCGAGACCATTTGAATTGGACCGAAGAGCAGTGGAGTGCAGTCCTGTTCTCTGATGAGTGCAGGATGTGCTTGCATGGCAACGACGGACGGGGGAAGGTGTATAGAAGATCGGGAGAGCGATTTGCCCAATGCTGCATAACAGAACGTGTCGCCTATGGCGGTGGATCAATCATGTTTTGGGGAGGCATGTCTATGGAAGCAAAAACCGAGCTTGCCTTCATCACCGGACCGAATACTGGTCGCCAATCAAGAGGATTGACTTCCATACGATACATTGAGGAAGTACTCGAGAGCCACGTCGTACCTTTTGCTGGGTTTATCGGCGAAAACTTTCTGTTTATGCAAGATAATGCAAGACCGCATACTGCTGGCATAGTGATCGAGTACCTTCAAGAGGTGGATGTGACCGTTATGGAGTGGCCAGCTCGAAGCCCAGACCTCAATCCCATCGAACATCTATGGGACGAGCTGAAAAGAAGAGTTCGAGGCCGAGATGCTCCTCCATCGACTCTACAGGAGCTGCAACAGGCGATCGCAGAGGAATGGGAGGCTATTCCTCAAGACTTTATCAAAAGTCTAGTAACATCAATGAAAACACGGATGGAGTCAGTGATTCAGGCTAGGGGAGGGAACACTCGGTATTAATAACAAACTTTTAATTAATTTTATCTTTTAATTTCATAACTTTGACACCAATACTTGAATAAAGAATTTTTTACTAAACATGCATTTTTGTTATTGATCCACAAAAGCATTTTTATGTAATGATTGAAAGACAAATCAGATACCACTGGATAGGTATTAAAATAGACTATGAATCTGCATTACAGAAACATAATATTTTTTGTTTTTTTTTTAGTTATGTCAAAAAATCATGAATGTGCGATTTTTTTGCTCTCAAGTTTAGTAAGCGAGTTAAGTGTTATGGTCCCACCTAATGCACATTATATTTTGATTAATGTTGTTTACTAGGTATCATAAAAGTCTTCTGTTAGTACCTGCCTAGTACATAACAAGGATCATATAAATATAGTAAATAAATAAATAATGCTGGATATTTCACACAACGCCATCTAGCCTCAAACTAAGCAAAGCTTGTACTATGGGAACCAGATAACTTATAGAATACTTATATACGTTTTTTTTTTGTAAATACATATTTAAAATATATAAAGAAACAACCAGACCCGGAACAAATATCTGTAGATCATGCTAACATTTGTTCCGCGGCGGGAATGGAACCCGCAACCTCTTGCGTCTCAGCCGGCTATTCACCCACTGCGCCACGGAGGTCGGCGGTAGTGTTACGGTTATGTGCCTTGCGACTGGACTACGTCACATATCGCTATGTTGATTAAAGCCTAGTAAAATTGATAAGGCATTATAACTTTCCATACGTATGTATATATACGTATTACACAAATCTGTGTACGTACATGTGGTATAAAAATATATTTATAACTAGCTGTTGCCAGCGACTACGCCCGCGTTGTTCTGGGGTGCAAACATAACATAGAATCTTTGACATCCCATTTTTATCCCATGCGAACTGATTTATGTGATAAAAAGTCGCTTATGTGTTAATCCAGGTTATAATCTACGTACATACCATATTTCATCGAAATCAGTTCAGTCGTTACGACGTGATTGAGTAACAAACAAATAAACAAACATCCAAACTTTTACATTTATAATATTAGTGTGATATTAATTTAATTTATGCAGTTTTATTTTAGTTTCTTGTGCTGGTACATTAATCGCTCAGGCCTTACAAACATACAAAAATGTATTGGCGTGCGTGATGCTTGACGGATCAAGAAGATTACGTAACTTATTTTTATTGTTAACTTATCAAACCTACTGTTAGCCCTGCTTTCTAGAACTAAATCTTTTATAAAAACTGAATCGAGGCTCAAGTATTGATTTTTGACGATAATTTCATTGAAGCTTTAAAAAAAACTATGTTTGAGTCTTGATTCACGCTTGAGCACAGTTTTAGAATACGGGACTAAGAATCAAAAACAAAAAAATAAATTTTAACAGTTAATATACATATTTATCAGAAGTATTTTGCCCAACACTGGGATCCAGTTCTCATCTTTAGATAAGATAGATAGAAATATATTTATTATTTACCTACTAGAGATATAATAATAGCACAGTATTTTTCATCGTAGCAATCACACGGAACTAATCACAGGGACAATTCAGAAATATTCTTATATCTAAAAGGCTGTGGGTACATTAAATAGCAATTGAGGCGCTAATTAAACTTTGAATATCTGTATCGCGGAAGGTACCATATACTGTTATGTAAAGTTATATGTTTTTGTTTTTATATAACAAAACTAGAGGTTGCGTTGTGCGCGAGCTGCTCGCAGCTCGCGTGTTTTTCTTTTAGTCGAAGAAGTAATTAAAGAGGATATCGAGCTGTTAAAAGCCATCAAAGAGGATATCCATGTGTAAGAAGCAGTCAAAGACAATATCGAAATGTAAGAAGCAATCAAATCAAAGAGGATTTCCAAGTGGAAGCAGCAATTAAAGAGGATATTGAAGTGAAAGAAGCAATCGAATAGGATATCGAAGCAGCAGAAACAATCAAAGAGGAAATTAAAGTTGAGTAAGCAATCAAAGAGGATACCGAGGTGGTAGAAGCGTTCAAAGAGGATGACGAAGTGAAAAAAGCAATCAAAGACGATATCGAAGTGGAAGAAACAGTCAAAAACGATATCGAAGTGGAAGAAGCAATCAAAGAGTATATTGAAGTGAAAGAAGCAATCAAATAGGATATCGAAGCAGCAGAAACAATCAAAGAGGAAATTGAAGTTGAGTAAGCAATCAAAGAGGATACCGAGGTGGTAGAAGCATTCTAAGAGGATGCCGAAGTGAAAAAAGCAATCAAAGATGATATCGAGCTGTTAAAAGCTATCAAAGAGGATATCCATGTGTAAGAAGCAGTCAAAACAATATCGAAATGGAAGAAGCAATCGAATCAATGAGGATATCGAAGTGGAAGAAGCCATCACAGAGGATATGGAAGTAAAATTGCAATCGAAGACGATATCGAAGATGAAGACGCAATGAAAGAGAATATTGCAGTGCAACAATCAATCAAAAGGAAATCGAAGATGATATCGAAGTGGAAGAAGCAATCAAAGAAGATATTGAAGTGGAAGGAGCAATCAAATAGGATATCGAAGTGACAGAAACAATCAAAGAGGAAATTGAAGTTGAGTAAGCAATCAAAGGGGATACCGAGGTGGTAGAAGCATTCAAAGAAGATGACGAAGTGAAAAAAGCAATTAAAGACGATATCAAAATGGAAGAAGCAGTCAAAGACGATATCGAAGTGGGAGAAGCAATCAAAGAGGATATCGAAGTTAAAGAAGCAGTCAAAGATGATGTCGAAGTGGAAGAAACATTCAAAGAGGAAGACGAAGTGAGAGAAGCATTCAAGGACGATAATAAAAAAAACGATTCCAACAAAAATTGATACCAATATTTTGTACAAGTTTGCTAAGGCTATCACTTCCCGCTTAGAAGATACGAGCGATTGAAGTTTTGTATCAAACACCATAATTTTGTAGAGAGGGCAATGAAGTAAATGAAGCAATTAAAGAGGATATGAAATAGAAGAAGCAATTTAAAAGGATATCGAAGTGGAACATGCAAAAATAGAAGATGTTGAGGTGGAAGAAACAATCAAAGAGGATGACGAAGTGGAACAAACAATCAAAAAGGATATCGAAGTGGAAGATGCAATCAAAGAGGATATCGAAGTGGAAGAAGCAATCAAAGAGAATACCAGAATAGTGAATGTTGCATAATAAAACAAAAGTGGAGTAAGCAATCAAAGAGGATACCGAGGTGGTAGTAATATTTAAAGAGGATGACGAAATGAATGAAGCAAACAAAGATGATATCGAAGTGAAAGAAGCACTCTAAAAGGATATTGAAGTGAAAGAAGCAATCATAAAAGATATCGAAGATGAAGAAGCAATCAAAGAAGAAAGACAATTCCAAAGTGAAAAAAGGAATCAAACAGGGTTCAATATACTGTGGAACAGCATTAAAAGAGGATATCAAGGTGTTTGAAGTCTAAGAGGATGTCGAAGTGAGAGAAGTATTTAAAAAGAATATCAAGGTTGTTGATGACAATAAAAAAACGATTCCGACAAACATTTGTACTATCATTTTGTAAAAGTTTACTATGCCTATGTGTTTCAGTATCGAAGTTGAAGACGCGCCCTAAGAGCATAGTGAGGTCGTAGAAGAATTAAAACAGGATGACGAAGTTACAGAAGCAATCAAATAGGATATCGAAGTTAAATAAGCCATCAAAGAGGATATCCCAGTAAAAGAAGCAATCAAAGACGATATCGAAGTAAAAGTAGCAATCAAATTGGATATCGAAGTTAAAGAAGCAATCAAAGACGATATCAAAGTGGAAGAAGCAATCAAAGAAGATATCGAGATGGAAGAAGCAAAAGTAGAGGATATCGAGGTGGAAGAAACAGTCAAAGAGGATGACGAAGGGAAAGAAGCATTCAAAGAGGAAGACGAAGTGAGAGAAGCATTCAAAAAGGACGTCGAGGACAATGATAAAAATAAAAAAACGGTTTAACCAAAAACTTATACCAACATTTTGTAAAAGTTTCCTATAGCTATCTCTTCCCGTTTAGAAGATACGAGCGATTTAAGATTTGTATTAAAACCCATAATTTTGTAGAGTCGATATTGAAGTAAGAGAAGTAATTGAAGAAAATAGAAAAATAGAAAAAACAATTCAAAAGTATATTGAAGTAAAAATGCCATCAAAGAGGATTTCGAAGTTATAGAAACAATTAAAGAGGATATCAATGTGGAAGAAACATTCGAAAACGAAAAGGAAGTGAGAGAAGAATTCAAAATGATGGCAAGGGCGATGATGACCGTAAAATAAAGATTCCACCAAAAATTTGTGCTACAAAAAAAAATTGATTTTTCAAAATGATCACAGTGGATGTTGCATAATAAAAAAAATTGACGTTCCAAAATGATCATGTGGATGAGGCATAATTTAAAAAAAAATATGTACCAAAATGATCACAGTGGATGTTGCATAATAAAAAAAATCATTGACGTTCCAAAGTGATCATTGTGGATGAGGCATAATAAAAAAAAATGATGTTCCAAAATGATCACAGTGGATAATGCATAATAAAAAAATAATAATAATTGACGTTCCAAAGTGATCATTGTGGATGAGGCATAATTAAAAAAAATGATGTTCCAAAATGATCACAGTGGATGATGCATAATAAAAAAATAATAATAATTGACGTTCCAAAGTGATCATTGTGGATGAGGCATAATTAAAAAAAATTATGTGTTGCATAATACAAAAAAAATAATAATAATTGACGTTCCAAAGTGATCATTGTGGATGAGGCATATTTAAAAAAAATGATGTTCCAAAATGATCACAGTGGATGATGCATAATAAAAAAAAAAATTGACGTTCCAAAGTGATCATTGTGGATGAGGCATAATTAAAAAAAATATGTACCAAAATGATCACAGTGGATGTTGCATAATACAAAAAAATAATAATAATTGACGTTCCAAAGTGATCATTGTGGATGAAGCATAATTAAAAAAAATGATGTTCTAAAATGATCACAGTGGATGATGCATAATAAAAAAAAAAATTGACGTTCCAAAGTGATCATTGTGGATGAGGCGTAATTAAAAAAATGATGTACCAAAATGATCACAGTGGATGTTGCATAATAAAAAAAAATTGACGTTCCAAAGTGATCATTGTGGATGAGGCATAATTAAAAAAAATGATGTACCAAAATGATCACAGTGGATGTTGCATAATAAAAAAAAAATTGACGTTCAAAAGTGATCATAGTGGATGAGGCATAATTGAAAAAAAAAATGATGTTCAAAAATGATCACAGTGGATGATGCATAATAAAAAAAAAAATTGACGTTCCAAAGTGATCATTGTGGATGAGGCGTAATTAAAAAAATGATGTACCAAAATGATCACAGTGGATGTTGCACAATAAAAAAAAAAATTGACGTTCCAAAGTGATCATTGTGGATGAGGCGTAATTAAAAAAATGATGTACCGAAATGATCACAGTGGATGTTGCATAATAAAAAAAAAAATTGACGTTCCAAAGTGATCATTGTGGATGAGGCATAAATAAAAAAAATGATGTACCAAAATATCACAGTGGATGTTGCATAATAAAAAAAAAAATTGACGTTCCAAAGTGATCATAGTGGATGAGGCATAATTAAAAAAAATATGTACCAAAATGATCACAGTGGATGTTGCATAATACAAAAAAATAATAATAATTGACGTTCCAAAGTGATCATTGTGGATGAGGCATAATTAAAAAAAATGATGTTCTAAAATGATCACAGTGGATGATGCATAATAAAAAAAAAAATTGACGTTCCAAAGTGATCATTGTGGATGAGGCGTAATTAAAAAAATGATGTACCAACATGATCACAGTGGATGTTGCATAATAAAAAAAAAAATTGACGTTCCAAAGTGATCATTGTGGATGAGGCATAATTAAAAAAAATGATGTACCAAAATGATCACAGTGGATGTTGCATAATAAAAAAAAAAATTGACGTTCCAAAGTGATCATAGTGGATGAGGCATAATTGAAAAAAAAATGATGTTCAAAAATGATCACAGTGGATGATGCATAATAAAAAAAAAATTGACGTTCCAAAGTGATCATTGTGGATGAGGCGTAATTAAAAAAATGATGTACCAAAATGATCACAGTGGATGTTGCATAATAAAAAAAAAAATTGACGTTCCAAAGTGATCATTGTGGATGAGGCGTAATTAAAAAAATGATGTACCAAAATGATCACAGTGGATGTTGCATAATAAAAAAAAAAATTGACGTTCCAAAGTGATCATTGTGGATGAGGCATAAATAAAAAAAATGATGTACCAAAATATCACAGTAGATGTTGCATAATAAAAAAAAAAAATGACTTTCCAAAGTGATCATAGTGGATGAGGCATAATTGAAAAAAAAATGATGTTTAAAAATGATCACAGTGGATGATGCATAATAAAAAAAAAATTGACGTTCCAAAGTGATCATTGTGGATGAGGCATAATTAAAAAAAATGATGTACCAAAATGATCACAGTGGATGTTGCATAATAAAAAAAAATTGACGTTCCAAAGTGATCATTGTGGATGAGGCATAATTAAAAAAATGTGGATGTTCCAAAATAAACATGATGCACGTTGCATACTAAAAAAAAAAAAAAATTGGATGTTCCAAAATGATGATGATGACCTTTGCAAAAACTATGAAAGTTATCTCATGTCCCTCCACCACCATTAAATAGAATCAAGCAAATTTACAGTAATTTTATAGTACACACAAGCCGTGGGCTCCCTACAAAAACAGTATGAAAATTACGGCAAACGAAATATACGGTTTACGGTATTCATACAGAAATATTTTGTATGGGACAATTTTTTTTTTGTATGAAAAACAATTTTTTTTTCATGGATCCGGATATAAAAAAATGTCCTAAGCAACATTAGTTTTTGCACCAACGCTGTAAGACCTATACTTTCCGAGATACGAGGTGGATGGGAGCGAATGGGGGACAAAAGGGGTACTTTGGGATTTATTCCCAACTCATTGGAACTCCCTCTATACGATCCCACCAAACATTTTCACCCTACGAGGTGGCATCTGGGAGAACAAACATGTCAATGAGTCAGTCAGTCAGTCAGTGGTAATCGAGCTTTATATAATATAACTAGAGGTTGCGTTGTGCGCGAGCTGCTCGCAGCTCGCGTGTTTTTCTTTTAGTCGAAGAAGTAATTAAAGAGGATATCGAGCTGTTAAAAGCCATCAAAGAGGATATCCATGTGTAAGAAGCAGTCAAAGACGATATCGAAATGGAAGAAGCAATCAAATCAAAGAGGATTTCCAAGTGGAAGCAGCAATTAAAGAGGTTATCGAAGCAGCAGAAACAATCAAAGAGGAAATTAAAGTTGAGTAAGCAATCAAAGAGGATACCGAGGTGGTAAGAGCATTCTAAGAGGATGACGTAGTAAAAAAAGCAATCAAAGACGATATCGAAGTAGAAGAAACAGTCAAAAACGATATCGAAGTGGAAGAAGCAATCAAAGAGGATATTGAAGTGAAAGAAGCAATCAAATAGGATATCGAAGTAGCAGAAACAATCAAAGAGGAAATTAAAGTTCAGTAAGCAATCAAAGAGGATACCGAGGTGGTAGAAGCGTTCTAAGAGGATGACGAAGTGAAAAAAGCAATCAAAGACGATATCGAAGTGGAAGAAACAGTCAAAAACGATATCGAAGTGGAAGAAGCAATCAAAGAGGATATTGAAGTGAAAGAAGCAATCAAATAGGATATCGAAGTAGCAGAAACAATCAAAGAGGAAATTAAAGTTGAGTAAGCAATCAAAGAGGATACCGAGGTGGTAGAAGCGTTCTAAGAGGATGACGAAGTGAAAAAAGCAATCAAAGACGATATCAAAGTGGAAGAAACAGTCAATGACGATATCGAAGTGGAAGAAGCAATCAAAGAGGATATCGAAGTGGAAGAAGCAATCAAAGAGGATATCGAAGTGGAAGAAGCAATCAAAGAGGGTATCGAAGTGGAAGAAGCCATCACAGAGGATATCAAAGTGAAAATGCGATCAAAAACGATATCGAAGATGAAGACGCAATCAAAGAGAATATTGCAGTGCAAGAAGCAATCAAAAGGAAATCGAAGATGATATCGAATTGGTAGAAGCAATAAAAGAGGATATCAAAGTGGAAGAAGCAATCAAAGAGGATATCGAGCTGTTTAAAGTTATCGAAGAGGATATCCATGTGTAAAAAGAAGTCAAAGACGATCGAAATGGAAGAAGCAATCAAATCAAAGCGCATATCCAAGTGGAAACAGCAATCAAAGATGATATCGAAGTGGAAGAAGCAATCAAAGAGGATATTGAAGTGAAAGAAGCAATCAAATAGGATATTGAAGTAGCAGAAACAATTAAAGAGGAAATTTAAATTGAGTAAAAGACGTCGAGGACAAGGATAAAAATAAAAAACGGTTTCACCAAAAACTTATACTAATATTTTGTAAAAGTTTCCTCGAGCTATCTCTTCCCGTTTAAAAGATACGAGCGATTTAAGTTTTGTATGAAAACCCATAATTCTGTGGAGTGGAAATTGAAGTAAAAGAAGTAATTGAAGAAGACATATAATTAGAAAAAGACATTAAAAAGGATATCAAAGTGGAAGAAGCAAAAATAGAGGATATCGAGGTGAAAGAAGCATTCAAGGAGGAAGACCAAGTGAGAGAAGCATTCAAAAAGGATGTCAAGAGCAATGATGGTAATAAAAAAACTATTCGACTCAAAATTTGTACCAATATTTTGTAAAAGTTTGCTAGGCGTAACTGTTCCAGTTTAGAAGATACGAGCGATTTAAGATTTGTATTAAAACCCATAATTTCGTAGAGTGGAAATTGTAGTAAAAGAAGCAATTGAAGAAAATATGTAAGTAGAAAAAGCAATTAAAAAGGATATCAAAGTGGAAGAAGCAAAAATAGAGGATATCGAGGTGAAAGAAGCATTCAAAGCGGAAGACGAAGTAAGAGAAGCATTCAAAAAGGATCTCAAGGGCAATGCTGGTATTAAAAAAACTATTCCACCAAAAATTTGTACCAATATTTTGTAAAAGTTTGCTGGGGGTAACTCTTCCCGTTTAGAAGATACGAGCGATTTAAGATTTGTATTAAAACCCATAATTTTGTAGAGTCGATATTGAAGTAAGAGAAGTAATTGAAGAAAATAGATAAATAGAAAAAACAATTCAAAAGTATATTGAAGTAAAAATGCCATCAAAGAGGATTTCGAAGTTATAGAAACAATTAAAGAGGATATCAATGTGGTAGAAACATTCGAAAACGAAAAGGAAGTGAGAGAAGAATTCAAAATGATGGCAAGGGCGATGATGACCGTAAAATAACGATTCCACCAAAAATTTGTGCTACAAAAAAAAAATTGATTTTCCAAAATGATCACAGTGGATGTTGCATAATAAAAAAAATTGACGTTCCAAAATGATCATGTGGATGAGGCATAATTTAAAAAAATGATGTTCCAAAATGATCACAGTGGATGATGCATAGTAATAAAAAAAATATTTGACGTTCCATAGTGATCATTGTGGATGAGGCGTAATTAAAAAAATGATGTACCAAAATGATCACAGTGGATGTTGCATAATACAAAAAAAAAAAAAATTGACGTTCCAAAGTGATCATTGTGGATGAGGCATAATTAAAACAAATGATGTTCCAAAATGATCACAGTGGATGATGCATAATAAAAAAAAATAATTGACGTTCCAAAGTGATCATTGTGGATGAGGCATAATTAAAAAAAATTATGTACCAAAATGATCACAGTGGATGTTGCATAATACAAAAAAAATAATTGACGTTCCAAAGTGATCATTGTGGATGAGGCATAATTAAAAAAAATGATGTAACAAAATGATCACAGTGGATGTTGCATAATAAAAAAATAATTGACGTTCCAAAGTGATCATTGTGGATGAGGCATAATTAAAAAAAATGATGTACCAAAATGATCACAGTGGATGATGCATAATAAAAAAAATAATTGACGTTCCAAAGTGATCATTGTGGATGAGGCATAATTAAAAAAAATTATGTACCAAAATGATCACAGTGGATGTTGCATAATAAAAAAAAATTGACGTTCCAAAGTGATCATTGTGGATGAGATGTACCAAAATGATCACAGTGGATGCTGCATAATAAAAAAAAATTGACGTTCCAAAGTGATCATAGTGGATGAGGCATAATTGAAAAAAAATGATGTTCCAAAATGATCACAGAGGATGATGCATAATTAAAAAAAAAATTGATGTTCCCAAATGAACATGATAAACGTTGCATAATAAAAAAACTGGGAAAAAAAATTGACGTTCCAAAATGATCATTGTGGATGAGGCATAATTAAAAAAAATTGATGTTCCAAAATGATCACAGTGGATGATGCATACTAAAAAAATAAAAAATAGTTGACGTTCCAAAGTGATCATTGTGGATGAGGCGTAATTAAAAAAAATGATGTTCCAAAATGATCACAGTGGATGATGCATAATAAAAAAAAATAATTGACGTTCCAAAGTGATCATTGTGGATGAGGCATAATTAAAAAAAATTATGTACCAAAATGATCACAGTGGATGTTGCATAATACAAAAAAAATAATTGACGTTCCAAAGTGATCATTGTGGATGAGGCATAATTAAAAAAAATGATGTAACAAAATGATCACAGTGGATGTTGCATAATAAAAAAATAATTGACGTTCCAAAGTGATCATTGTGGATGAGGCATAATTAAAAAAAATGATGTACCAAAATGATCACAGTGGATGATGCATAATAAAAAAAATAATTGACGTTCCAAAGTGATCATTGTGGATGAGGCATAATTAAAAAAAATTATGTACCAAAATGATCACAGTGGATGTTGCATAATAAAAAAAAATTGACGTTCCAAAGTGATCATTGTGGATGAGATGTACCAAAATGATCACAGTGGATGCTGCATAATAAAAAAAAATTGACGTTCCAAAGTGATCATAGTGGATGAGGCATAATTGAAAAAAAATGATGTTCCAAAATGATCACAGAGGATGATGCATAATTTAAAAAAAAATTGATGTTCCCAAATGAACATGATAAACGTTGCATAATAAAAAAACTGGGAAAAAAAATTGACGTTCCAAAATGATCATTGTGGATGAGGCATAATTAAAAAAAATTGATGTTCCAAAATGATCACAGTGGATGATGCATACTAAAAAAATAAAAAATAGTTGACGTTCCAAAGTGATCATTGTGGATGAGGCGTAATTAAAAAAATGATGTACCAAAATGATCACAGTGGATGTTGCATAATAAAAAAAAAATAATTGACGTTCCAAAGTGATCATTGTGGATGAGGCATAATTAAAAAAAATTATGTACCAAAATATCACAGTGGATGTTGCATAATAAAAAAAAAATTGACGTTCCAAAGTGATCATAGTGGATGAGGCATAATTGAAAAAAAAAATGATGTTCCAAAATGATCACAGTAGATGATGCATAATAAAAAAAAATAATTGACGTTCCAAAGTGATCATTGTGGATGAGGCATAATTAAAAAAAATTATGTGTTGCATAATAAAAAAAAATAATTGACGTTCCAAAGTGATCATTGTGGATGAGGCGTAATTAAAAAAATTATGTACAAAAATGACCACAGTGGATGTTGCATAATAAAAAAAAAATTGACGTTCCAAAGTGATCATTGTGGATGAGGCATAATTAAAAAAAATGATGTACCAAAATGATCACAGTGGATGTTGCATAATAAAAAAAATAATAATAATTGACGTTCCAAAGTGATCATTGTGGATGAGGCATAATTAAAAAAAATTATGTTCTAAAATGATCACAGTGGATGATGCATAATAAAAAAAAATAATTGACGTTCCAATGTGATCATTGTGAATGAGGCGTAAATAAAAAAATGATGTACCAAAATGATCACAGTGGATGTTGCATAATAAAAAAAAAATTGACGTTCCAAAGTGATCATTGTGGATGAGGCATAAATAAAAAAAATGATGTACCAAAATGATCACAGTGGATGTTGCATAATAAAAAAAAAATTGACGTTCCAAAGTGATCATTGTGGATGAGGCATAATTAAAAAAAATGATGTACCAAAATATTACAGTGGATGTTGCATAATAAAAAAAAATTGACGTTCCAAAGTGATCATAGTGGATGAGGCATAATTGAAAAAAAAATGATGTTCCAAAATGATCACAGTGGATGATACATAATAAAAAAAATAAAATAATTGACGTTCCAAAGTGATCATTGTGGATGAGGCATAATTAAAAAAAATTATGTACCAAAATGATCACAGTGGATGTAGCAAAATAAAAAAATAAAAAAAATTGACGTTCCAAAGTGATCATTGTGGATGAGGCATAATTAAAAATAAATGTGGATGTTCCAAAATAAACATGATGAACGTTGCATACTAAAAAAAAAAAAAAAAATTGGATGTTCCAAAATGATGATGATGACCTTTGCTAAAACTATGAAAGTTGTCTCATGCCCCTCCACAACCATTAAATAGAATCAAGCAAATTTTACAGTAATTTTATAGTACACACAAGCAGTGGGCTCCCTACAAAAACAGTATGAAAATTACGGCAAACGAAATATACGGTTTACGGTATTCATACAGAAATATTTTGTATGGGACAATTTTTTTTTGTATGAAAGACATTTTTTTTTTCATGGATCCGGATATAAAAAAATGTCCTCTGCAACATTAGTTTTTGCACCAACGCTCTAAGACCTATACTTTCCGAGATACGAGGTGGATGGGAGCGAATGGGGGACAAAAGGGGTACTTTAGGATTTATTCCCAACTCACCGGAACTCCCTCTATACGATCCCACCAAACATTTTCACCCTACGAGGTGGCATCTGGGAGAACAAACATGTCAATGAGTCAGTCAGTCAGTCAGTGGTAATCGAGCTTTATATAATATAATAACTAGAGGTTGCGTTGTGCGCGAGCTGCTCGCAGCTCGCGTGTTTTTCTTTTAGTCGAAGAAGTAATTAAAGAGGATATCGAGCTGTTAAAAGCCATCAAAGAGGATATCCATGTGTAAGAAGCAGTCAAAGACGATATCGAAATGGAAGAAGCAATCAAATCAAAGAGGATTTCCAAGTGGAAGCAGCAATTAAAGAGGATATTGAAGTGAAAGAATCAATCAAATAGGATATCGAAGCAGCAGAAACAATCAAAGAGGAAATTAAAGTTGAGTAAGCAATCAAAGAGGATACCGAGGTGGTAAGAGCATTCTAAGAGGATGACGTAGTAAAAAAAGCAATCAAAGACGATATCAAAGTGGAAGAAACAGTCAAAAACGATATCGAAGTGGAAGAAGCAATCAAAGAGGATATTGAAGTGAAAGAAGCAATCAAATAAGATATCGAAGCAGCAGAAACAATCAATGAGGAAATTAAAGTTGAGTAAACAATCAAAGAGGATACCGAGGTGGTAAGAGCATTCTAAGAGGATGATGAAGTAAAAAAAGCAATCAAAGACGATATCGAAGTGGAAGAAACAGTCAAAAACGATATCGAAGTGGAAGAAGCAATCAAAGAGGATATTGACGTGAAAGAAGCAATCAAATAGGATATCGAAGTAGCAGAAACAATCAAAGAGGAAATTAAAGTTGAGTAAGCAATCAAAGAGGATACCGAGGTGGTAGAAGCGTTCTAAGAGGATGACGAAGTGAAAAAAGCAATCAAAGACGATATCGAAGTGGAAGAAACAGTCAATGACGATATCGAAGTGGAAGAAGCAATCAAAGAGGATATCGAAGTGGAAGAAGCAATCAAAGAGGATATCGAAGTGGAAGAAGCAATCAAAGAGGGTTTCGAAGTGGAAGAAGCCATCACAGAGGATATCAAAGTGAAAATGCCATCAAAAACGATATCGAAGATGAAGACGCAATCAAAGAGAATATTGCAGTGCAAGAAGCAATCAAAAGGAAATCGAAGATGATATCGAATTGGTAGAAGCAATAAAAGAGGATATCAAAGTGGAAGAAGCAATCAAAGAGGATATCGAGCTGTTTAAAGTTATCGAAGAGGATATCCATGTGTAAGAAGCAGTCAAAGACGATCGAAATGGAAGAAGCCATCAAATCAAAGCGCATATCCAAGTGGAAGCAGCAATCAAAGATGATATCGAAGTGGAAGAAGCAATCAAAGAGGATATTGAAGTGAAAGAAGCAATCAAATAGGATATCGAAGTAGCAGAAACAATTAAAGAGGAAATTGAAATTGAGTAAAAGACGTCGAGGACAATGATAAAAATAAAAAACGGTTTCACCAAAACCTTATACTAATATTTTGTAAAAGTTTCCTCGAGCTATCTCTTCCCGTTTAAAAGATACGAGCGATTTAAGTTTTGTATGAAAACCCATAATTCTGTGGAGTGGAAATTGAAGTAAAAGAAGCAATTGAAGAAGACATATAAGTAGAAAAAGACATTAAAAAGGATATCAAAGTGGAAGAAGCTAAAATAGAGGATATCGAGGTGAAAGAAGCATTCAAGGAGGAAGACCAAGTGAGAGAAGCATTCAAAAAGGATGTAAAGAGCAATGATGGTAATAAAAAAACTATTCGACCAAAAATTTGAACCAATATTTTGTAAAAGTTTGCTAGGCGTAACTGTTCCCGTTTAGAAGATACGAGCGATTTAAGATTTGTATTTGTACCCATAATTTTGTAGAGTGGAAATTGTAGTAAAAGAAGCAATTAAGAAAATATATAAGTAGAAAAAGCAATTAAAAAGGATATCAAAGTGGAAGAAGCAAAAATAGAGGATATCGAGGTGAAAGAAGCATTCAAAAAGGATGTCAAGATCAATGATGGTAATAAAAAAAAAATTCGACCAAAAATTTGTACCAACATTTTGTAAAAGTTTGCTAGGCGTAACTGTTCCCGTTTAGAAGATACGAGCGATTTAAGATTTGTATTAAAACCCATAATTTTGTAGAGTGGAAATTGTAGTAAAAGAAGCAATTAAGAAAATATATAAGTAGAAAAAGCAATTAAAAAGGATATCAAAGTGGAAGAAGCAAAAATAGAGGATATCGAGGTGAAAGAAGCATTCAAAGCGGAAGACGAAGTAAGAGAAGCATTCAAAAAGGATCTCAAGGGCAATGATGGTATTAAAAAAACTATTCCACCAAAAATTAGTACCAATATTTTGTAAAAGTTTGCTGGGGGTAACTTTTCCCGTTTAGAAGATACGAGCGATTTAAGATTTGTATTTAAACCCATAATTTTGTAGAGTCGATATTGAAGTAATAGAAGTAATTGAAGAAAATATATAAGTAGAAAAAAAAAAAAAATAATAATAAAATTGTCGTTCCAAAATGATCATTGTGGATGAGGCATAATTAAAAAAAAATGATGTTCCAAAATGATCACAGTGGATGATGCATAATAAAAAAAAATCATAATAATTGACGTTCCAAAGTGATCATTGTGGATGAGGCATAATTTAAAAAAATGATGTACCAAAATGATCACAGTGGATGTTGCATAATAAAAAAAATCATAATAATTGACGTTCCAAAGTGATCATTGTGGATGAGCCATAATTAAAAAAAATGATGTACCAAAATATCACAGTGGATGTTGCATAATAAAAAAAAAAATTGACGTTCCAAAGTGATCATAGTGGATGAGGCATAATTGAAAAAAAATGATGTTCCAAAATGATCACAGTGGATGATGCATAATAAAAAAAAAAATTACGTTCCAAAGTGATCATTGTGGATGAGGCATAATTAAAAAAAATGATGTACCAAAATGATCACAGTGGATGTTGATGATAAAAAAAAAATAATTGACGTTCCAAAGTGATCATTGTGGATGAGGCGTAATTAAAAAAATGTGGATGTTCCAAAATAAACATGATGAACGTTGCATACAAAAAAAAAAAAAATTGGATGTTCCAAAATGATGATGATGACCTTTGCAAAAACTATGAAAGTTGTCTCATGCCCTTCCACCACCATTATATAGAATCAAGCAAATTTACAGTAATTTTATAGTACACACAAGCCGTGGGCTCCCTACAAAAACAGTATGAAAATTACGGTAAACGAAATATACGGCTTACGGTATTCATACAGAAATATTTTGTATGGGACAATTTTTTTTTTGTATGAAAGACAATTTTTTTTTCATGGAACCGGATATAAAAAAATGTCCTCTGCAACATTAGTTTTTGCACCAACTCTCTAAGACCTATACTTTCCGAGATACGATGTTAATGAGAGCGAATGGGGGACAAAAGGGGTACTTTAGGATTTATTCCCAACTCACCGGAACTCCCTCTATACGATCCCACCAAACATTTCCCCCCTACGAGGTGGCATCTGGGAGAACAATGATGTCAATCAGTCAGTGAGTCAGTGGTAATCGAGCTTTATATAATATAATGTAGGAGGCGCTTGTTAGCAGGTGGAAGTGGAAGCTGAGCGAGCGCAGTGACGTCCGCTCGACGACGCGTTTGTTTGGTGTGACAAAAGTAAATCGATGTCGCGATTCAAGCCGCTCTACGTCACAGGATACCGCATAACTGCCACTGAACCTACGTGTCATTATAGAAATAGTTCATGAGTTACATTCAGATTCCACGCAAATATCGCAGACGGCCGCGATTCAATTAGCAATCACCTTATTTATAATTTTTTCGGATATTTTAGAACTTGCATTATATTGGAATAGCTCATGTGCATTTATTTAGCAAGGTCACATGGTCGATCTGCCCACATGGTACTTACAAGATGACTAAACTTAAAATACATAGGACTTGAAAATGAGAACACTTTTATGCAATATTGATTAATTTATTGAGTTTTGTTTAAATTAAAATCTTTATACTGCATATTAAGTATTGCTGTTCTGATATAACCCAGCATAAAATAGCAGTTTAAACGAATAGATCGTTAAATTATGATCGAATTGTATAAACAATGCAATGTCAGAGAATACAAGAGAACAATGTTTTTATCATCATCGGTCGGTAGCAGAGTATGTAACAGATTATTCATTGACACCTATTATTTCATTGAACAAAAAAGTTATCACAGTGTTAAATAACATGATGTTTTATTACAAAAACATAAACAAAACAAGTTAATTAAACTAAGCACACGTACACATGTACTTTGACTCTTATCTTAAGGTTAGCTAACTAATAAACTATCATGGAGATAGATCTACTTCGTGTTTAGAATAAGTGTCCAAAACACATAACAATATCCACTACACCTTGCACTTTTGGCCATGTGTACTAAAACGATCACGGTTTTCCATTACTATGCTAGCTATGTCTACACACTAGCAACACTAGGTCTATTTACAATATGGTAATAATGATCTTACAAGTCACATTTTAACTGGAGTGCATCCTGTGTTTTTGGGTCCGTTCGAGGAGCGAGATCCGAAGGAAGTTCCTCTTCCTCAGGCGTAGGAGGTAACCGCGTGGGCCCCATCGAGATCACATTCACTGCCAGTCAGGCACTAGTCCGGCGCGCAATCGACACATTCACGACACTAGAGATCCACGCACTAACGCCAAACATTGTAATGAATGAACGCCGGCTTCACAGCGCACACCTCGCTTTCATAGCGTCGTTAATATTTCACGGTATATTGTTTGTAAGAGTACAAGATCGATTCATTTCGAGAGTAAATGTTTATTAGTCGATCGTAGCAACGGAGAAAACAAAAGCACAAGCGGCACGCGCGATATGCGTTTCACGTTAGATTGAAAAACAGTCGGGAGGAATGCGAGGCCGAAAATAGCGAGGAGCGTCGCGCGGCCACAAGGGCGACCCTCGCGCTACGCCGCCGCCGCCCGCCGCCCGCCAGCGTCGTGCACTTTCCGCGCCCTGCGCACACACACCTTTATTTACATCCATACTTCCATGAAATACAGTCACCAAACATACCAACGATTTATGAGTGGAAGGTCCCGTAAGTATAAACAACCCCGCCAACTTGATGTTCAGGGCGAGGTGAAGCGCGCGTATTACGATGTGGCCATTTCAGGTGTATTACAGGGTTTTTCAAAATTATTAATAATTCCAAGCAGTTTCCCGAAATAAAACGCCCTCACTCTAAAATGGGACAGGAAGGAAATCTCTTCCTCAACAAATACATAAGTTTTAAACAGGCAATGGTAATATGGGTGTATCATTGTGACCTCCACCAAACTATGGTGTTGGTATATTTTAAGATTAAAACTACCTGAATGTTCTGTTAAGCATTGGAGGGCACTTGCCTAATTTGTTTGAAGATGCACCGCGGTTTAATAAAGTGTTTTATCTCTTCCACCTTCTCTAAATGAAACAATGAGTCAGCGATACCCAGAAGAGTGATAAGTAACTTGCACGAAATTAAATTTTCGTGGAGTAAACAAACTCGCGCATGGGACGTGTAAAACAATAAACAATTAAAACTCATCAGTGCATCTTAAACAATATGATGCACCGACTGCACCACTTCAAACGCAATGGAAAGGAACGCACGTCGGATTCCGCTGAATCGCTGCTACGAGAAATATTCCAGCGGCCGTTTTCAGACGCACATTAATACTGAACATACATTCTCATATTTAACGAACGCAAATGAACACGGTCAACGATAAGGGGCGGCCAAATTGCCGCTCATAAATCATACGCGGTATGATCGTAGTTTCAGTTGCAAATCATGCTTCTGACAAAGAAAAATCAGAAATGGGCGGGTTGATGAACTGGATATAGTATCATAATTACGTTGTGAAATCTAGCTTGTATAAATGGCAAGGCAGAAAAGTAAAGCGAAGTAGGAAGGAGCGATAAAAGTGTTGTTTAAATAGAAGTCGTAAATCGACAATAAGCCCGGCATCCAGTGGCACGGTGCGCCACCGCACTTTTGTTGGCATTCCACGACACGCTCACTACGAATTCTTGAAGCTGCTACCTACTGTTCGCCTACAGGCAGTCACTCCGACACGGCTGAGTCACAAACATTTCTAGTATTCCCTCTAAATGTTCCCGAATTGTTTTCACAGAAATTAAAATACATTATCATATAGGTGAAATCATCCACCATATTTTCTTTGGTTTACAGGAAATTCAGAAGTAGCGGAAACATTTGCTTTAATAGACTGCTTTTGCCAATATCAGAACTCAATCTGTTCATAAATAATATAATTATGCATTTCATAAATTATTATTATTTGCATAAGTAAATGGCTGTAACAGACGCAGACCATTGTTCTGGATCGCTGATTAAATAATTTCCGCTCTAGTTTTCGAACTATTAAAACGCATTATTTGCAATAAGACTTCTCGTATAGCACGGAGTTGAATAGTTCATAGCAGTGATACTTTGTTTTTTTTCGCCTATTATAACATTCATTCTAAAAATAATTTGCATAGAAGAACCGTATTTTCTTTCTCCAAAAACCCCGTCAATGCATACAAACTGATTCATTACCAAGTCTAAAGCGTTATATATCGGAGCGGTTCATCTTAATGAGCACTATTTTAGAATGACTGAACGTCACCAGAGACGTGCGGCTGTTTCTACTTGGACACAGCAGCGTAGGTGAGGGCAAAACAGAATGGCGTTAATGTAAACGCGGCACAAAGCATCCGTCGCGCTCGTTAGTACACCTAGCCAGCAGCCATTGACTTGCCAAAATAAATGTCAATAACGTCTAATTAGCAAACTTGTATACGGCTAGTCTGTAGGATACATAGGAGGTACACTTTTTTTATTCATTGTATACGATATAGCCGCACGCGTCCTTCAAGTTTTAACTGACAAAGATCGGTTCATGTACGAGTTTCAAGATTGGGCACGCATGCCAAATGAGCTGTGGAAGCAAACGACGTCATTGCGAATATAGGTACGGGAAATAGGCAGTGAACTCGGCGAATGAGACAAATAAAGTATTATTTCAAAGATAAATTGCAAAAGTGGTCCATAGTTATTTAGGGACCATTCAGGTCACGACGGAGTTCAGGTAAAACATCCGATGATTCGTATAGGAGTTTGGGTCTGAGTTAAATTATGAAATCGCAACTAGATACCTACTTGGTACCCTTGATGGTTATCGAGCAAACAATCAAATGATCTTCAGGGTCGTAAAGGTAACATAAAATGTCCATAGTGAACTTGGCATAGGTGAATCTTTTCCAAATAGTACGCGTTTTATGTTATTATAAAGTATGATAAACTTCTGTGTTATTTTCATGAGCTCAAAAGTCCGTAATGCTTTGTTTAAGTGTTTGTTATACACATTTTAGAGTTTTAGGAAAAACCGTTACAGTGTAGACTGGGCATCAACCGACCTTGCGGCAAATTTCATCCCACGGAGCCCATTTCATCTGGCTCCTACTTTCCGTAATGTACCCGTGCCGATTTCTGACCACCTCGAGCTTCTTGGTATCTCATTAACACCCACTCTCAATTTTGGCTCATACATTGAGTCGAAAGCTCAGCTGGCCGCTAAGAAGCTTGGAATACTTGCAAAGGTGAGGCAATACTTCACACCGGGACAGTTGCTCAACTTATACCAAGCACAAGTCCGCTCATGTCTGGAGTACTGTTCTCACCTCTGGGACGGATCAGCGAAGTACCAACTAGAGGCTCTAGTTTCAATTGAGAGAAGAGCCAAGAAGCTCATTTGCAATGACGAGTTAGCAAAAGCAAGGCTCCACAGCGTCGAGCATCGTTGAAAGGTTGCAAGCCTCTCGGTTTTTTATCGGATACATTTCGGAGAGTGTGCTGCGGAGCTTTTCAACCTAATCCCACCATCCCCATTCTATGATCGGACAACCAGGTGCTCCGCGTTGCGCCACCGCTACATGGTAGACATACCTCCCATACGCACAAAGCGGTACTCTTCCACCTTTATTATGCGCACCGCCAAGGAGTGGAACGCCTTGCCTGAGTCTGTGTTTCCTGATAACTACAACCTAGGGATCTTCAAGTCACGAGTGAATAGGTTTCTTCTAGGCAATCGTGTACGTGTAGACTGCATCATCGCTTACCATCAGGCGAGATAGTGGTCAAACGCTAGCCTATAATTTATAAAAAAAAAAAAAAAGCGGAAATAGAAAGAAATTAATTTGACCACTTTATCACCGCATCTTCTGTTGATGTTAAGACCTTTCCAGTACATACTGAAAAGAATGGAAAGAGGATTGTGTCTAGCAGTAACATCTTTAACATAACAACCTGTTGCAGTTTTTTTAGACATCGTCTTTTGCAAGATAGCCTGTCAAACTTTCATCACATCACTGTTGTTCAAATCACTTTAAACTCATCACTCCCTTTCGTAGACGTCTTCTACCATAATTAATGAATAGATATAGAACAGATTTTGGAAACAAAGTTCTAATTACCTGTATTTAGCCCTGTGTGCGGTGTCAAATAGATCCCCTTCAAAAGGCGATGTGATGAGGTAGGCGGGCGGTGATGGTGGCTGCTGGGCGGAGGGCAATGCTTCCGGGCTCGGCGCGGATGCCACCGCGCCAAGACGGTCGCATGCCGCCCGAACCCGCTCGCACTCCAAACACGATTCATTTACGTATACTACTGGGTTCGATGAGCCTGCTGGAAAAAGCCAAATTAGCAGAGTTGGACAAGGTAGAATAACATTCAAAATTACTATTGATCAGTAAAATAAACTGTACACTAATTATGGCAGAATATTAATATGTTCTTGTGATGTTTTTGTCATGATTAGGAAACTCGAAAATGGAAGAATTATTTGAACGGACAATAGGATGGATACAAGACTCCTTCAGATGGTAACAGCAGAGGAAATACGAGTGATTAGTCACAAAAAAGGAAAACTCGTTTCCGGTGGTAGCGGGCTATCTATTTAAGGCTCTACGTCTAACATAAAGTCAGTGAAAACACTCTTAAAACATCACGTTATCTGAAGTCACCCAAAAGCCTGATTATTTACAAGATTGAAAAATTATACCTACTTTGAATGAATTTGATCGAGGAGTTAATGTAGGCAGAGTTTAGTTTACCAGGTAATAAAGTCATAGGATTAGTTCATAATTCATAAGAATCGTTAAAATAATTAGGTTGCCGTTGGTAAATAAACAGCACATAGGAGTAGTTTAAATGGTAATTTGATCTTCAGAATGGCCATTGTAATGAGGCATTAGTTGTGCCCGGTCAATTTAATGTCCGGTAAAAGGTGTAAAGATACCGCTAGTCCAGTCTTGCACACAATTAATTCCAGAGGCGTAACATTCAAAACACGATCCACATCGGTGCGAATAAATTTAATTTGAGAATGTCTGCTCGACGGCAGGCAATAGGTTTCATCAATTTAGTTCGATAGGTCAATTTAGCAAGCGGCTTTGAATTATTTAATGGGCTGCTTGAAGATCTAGTTATTTCTGAATATTCTACCTTGTAATAAATGTATAGCAGTACTATTGATGACCTTAGTTCTATGTGTGCATACACTGCAATATGTAGAAGCAAGCAGGATCTTAAGTTTGCTATCTGCATTGAGAATCTACACGGCTGCTCTAAGAACACTTCCTGTATGATTGTGCGACGTGTTTGTTTACCGATGCTGGTGATAACAGCAGCGTGAAAAATTACGCAGAATTATCTTCACAATTAAATTAAACCATTAAAGAAACGTCTGATCCCAAAGAAGGGTATTTTTTAATGCAATTCTCGTAAGGAAATCCGCGGAAGTCGTGCGCCTGTCCAGTAAACACGATTTATCTGATTACGACAAATCCCCTTGAAAAGAAACAGACGCTGGCATCCAGCACCTCCTTTGATCCTTCAAGAAATTGCTAACAGGCAGTGGTATGCAGTCAGACTTCAAACTCTTGTAAACATCGGTCATCGGCACACATTATTGTTATTTCGGTCGCAATTTACCAGCCAACCTCAGGTAATTTATGGCTTTCGTTTATTAAACAATTAAATTGAGAAATTCTCCAAATACCAATTATATTTCTTGTGCGTATATTATCAGAACATAACACCCGAATTATAACGGTGATAAAAAACAAAATTAGAAATACGATACGATAGGTCACACCATACATAATAATTATGTCCTCCCTCGGTTGATCGAATATATAAGGTAGGTAGGCCTGAATAATGAATTTATATAAAAGGCTTTTGAGAGACATCTAATTCAAATGGACTCTACGGATACAGCCTTCTTTACGAGTTTGACACCTTGTTCACGATATAAGATTAGGTTTACGTAGAATTATCATCGATTTCTTGGAAGAATTGATACTTGACTAATATACCTTCAGTGACTCTAAAGCTATTATTTAAATTAATCCACCACAATCTATAACTGTTGGCCTATATCATATCTACTTGGTAGAATTACACGTTTGAATAAAGTATCGTGTACTGTGACCTTTTGGGACGCGTTCTCCCACGTTAATGGTTCAGGGTCGCTGACTCACGCTTGCGACACAGGGAACACCCGGCTCCCTTGGCATAACACTCCACGAAAACATTAACAAGGTGCTGATGCCAACAGGTAGGTTGGGTGTAGCTTTATTTCAAAACAGCACATAAGGTGTTCTTATGATTGACATCTTTGATTTGTTTATCATATCAATCTGCGATAGGATCTCGAGTGTGATAGGTATATCATCATGATACATTACACCACTACATTTTGTTTTACAACAATGCTTGTTTATTCCTAATTATATCGTACCTGCACGAGACGTCTTCGAGTACGTATTTCCAAGGCAAACCAGTTTCATCAATCCTCGCCCGCATTGTCACTTTCCATCATGCATGAGATGGGACGCACATGCTTAGCCTATCAAGAAACTAGAGATCACAAACTATCGTGGAAGGACATAGCGAAACTACCTCATAGAAATAAAACTAATAAAATTATAATAGGAAAAGGTCTGCATATAAATAAGTCAGCTCACCTGACATTATCAGACTCTCTATTACTTTGGGCACATAATACTTAATAGTACAAGTACTGGGTGTGATACCAAAGTCCTACAGGAAAGTGGTACACGAAAAACCTAATGGAAAATGGTAGAAAATGGCAATTAGTACCTGAAACTGGAAATGAGATAAATCTTTGCAAATTCTGATATTCATTCTCCTTGATCAATGAATCTTGATTGATAAAGAAGAATGGATCTCTCGAGGGAGCATGCCATGCTTCAAACGCATGCGCACTCACATCCTCCACCGAGGTATGACCGCAGTTGTTCTACCAACGCTAGCATGGCTGGCGTGCGTGAGGGTAACCACGCTTTACGCCATCTGCAAGGCAGCAACTCATCAACACTCATGTACCTTTTTACAACTGCGCTGTCTGGCTCAATTTCGTTGTAATAGAGTCACACCTCACACATAAGATTAGAAAAACCATGCACGATTTTAGTGGCTGGCATTGACTCCAAAAGCGTATTCGTTGCAAATTCACATTACCGCGTAACTTACATTTTGCCGGCTTTGACTTAAATGCCATTTATTCGTTTTTTGTTGTTATTATCGTTATACATTTATATACACCGTATAACAAACCGTTATAGTTAAAAAAATATTAGAACATTCAGAACTGAAACTTTATATCAATGCGTCACATCATCAAAAGCGCGTCTCAAATTTTACATACTGAGACTGTTTAAAGAACACTGAAAATTATGGATGATAAATAAAAACTCTATCTCGTATTGAAAAATTACAAATATCTATGGGGATGTGCTGAGAGATGTTAATCTCTTTATAATACGTATTGCCAATACCCAGGTATTAAATAAGGTAAATTGTACTCATCCCTACAAGGTTCTTTTACTTAATTATGATTTTTTGTGTTATTAATTCGCACTTTTTCCATCGAATAAAAATCGAAGTCCTGACTGATTGACATGACATACAACGCACAGCCTAAACTACTGCTCCTGCAGACATAACATTTGGTGATTATGTTCTTTTTGAAATTTGGCGAGGTGGAGTGTAGACGCGTACTAAGAACGGATTTTCAAAATTCATCCCCTAAATAGGTAAAAATGGGTGTTTAGTGTTGTACAAAAACCATAGTCCTTGGGTTCATACACCTCAAACTTAGTATAGTGTTTTTTACGGTAAATAAGAAAAATGTTTATTAAACAGCGTGAACTTTGCATAAATACTTGTCAAGGTACATATGAAACATGTAAATAGTCATTCTGTCACTCGCAGGTTTGAAAAGAGATGATGTACCTAATTCGTTTTAAACATTATTTAATGGGTTTAATTAGCGTATATCATTTTCAAGATATACATATAATGAAACATATTATTATGCTATGACCACCAGGGTCTGATATTGGAGCCAGGGACGAATCAACAGAACTCCTTAACAGATAAAAATAGAAGGCTCTTGTTTGAGTTCTTTGATAACACACTATGATAACGTCCATTTTAAATATTTAAAATGTAGAGAGCTACACAGCACAGTGCACCACTTTCCCCAGATAGTCAAATCTTCAGCTACTGTACACATTTAGTAGTTCTACGCGTACGAAGTCACGGCGTACACCTAGTCAATTATATTTATTATCACTTCAATCTATTTACGATGATGATGCTAGCGGCAGATGACCCAGGTTTTCAAGATTACCAATCTGCAACTACACAAAGGTCAACTAAGCCTGTAAAATTGTTTAGATAAATATTCAATAACATTTTAATACAGCTACTAGGTTCTCGTCGCAGCAAGAACTCGCGAAGTCGCGGAGCGATTTCTACCCGTACCCTCCATGGGCGCGGTACAGATGTTTTATTTCAATACTCACGAGACCTCAGTTAAGAGCGGGAATGCCAGCAAGCTTGGCGGGAGATAGATGATAGCAAATTAGGCGGTTATTACCGATCGATCAATAAAAAATGTCTCTCATAAATGATGTGGCGAAATCGCTCTCGCTGCGGTTGCAGGACCGCATCACGCGTTTAATGTGGAAACGTATGTAAATACCTCTTGTACACACACCGTGAAAACTACGGTCGATTCGCCTGCATCGGCGGGCAACTAGTAGAACCGCGCAGGTCGCGGTCACCCGGGCGGTGTGCGGTTGGATCGCGGGGACTGGGAAACCCCCGCGGAAACCGCACAAAACTGTGGTCTTAATTAAAATAAAACATCTGTACCGTGCCGGACGTAAGTAGATATCGCTACTAACAGCTAACTAACAATCCCTATTACTAAGCCTTTACTGTACGTCTGTCACAGGGATAGCCCGTTAAAATTTTCAGTTAATATTTTGTAGTAGCTTGAATATCAAGTTGCGACAATCCACATTTTACGGGATAAAATATAAATATACAATTTTGTTCCACTTGTGCCTCATAAATAATGACTTCCAAATCCCGCTTGATTAGATGGTTTTCCAAGAGGATAGTCCCAGTGATAAGTAGGTTTAATAGGCTATCTATTTTTGAATAGTATATAGTTCAAAAGCAGTTCATTTTACTGTCCCAATAGCTTGATTTTAGAGCTGTAACAAATTGCTAGCACTTTCAAACTGCACAAAAATTATCAAATGACATTGATTTGATGTAAGGTTTGCCTGACCTTGTATTAAATGTTATTTTACATGCATACTTGCGCAACTTTGTTATTAAAGATTTTAGTAATGTTATAGTTTCATTTTTCAAACAATTAGCACAAAGGTTAATTACAAGAATATAAGGATTGCCCAAGTTTAATATTCTAATTATTCATTGTTGAACCTGGATCTTAGGTTTGAACTTGTGTAGTGAACAAAAAAAAAGAGATCTTTAAATCTATCCATTTAAGATCATTAATGGATTATTAAGAACATTAATGTGTTACATTTTGCAGCATTAACTCGGTAAAGGATGCTACCGCTTCTACTTGGGACAGGATTTTAGTTGGAGTGGGCATGTCATCCGCTCAGGTTAATAAAAAATCAATTTTTTAATGGACTGAATGGGGTCCTGCAAGGTATACCAGTCTAGCCAAGCTGGTTTAAATTGGCTACCATTCAGATGTATCACAAGTACGGTGATAACACGGTACACGATGAATGGACTGAATCTAAAGAAGAATTTTGATGTAAATTATACAAAGGTACATGGATTTACTGCTGCACTAGGATGAGCCATTTAATTGGGGATTATTTTCACTAAAAACATGCATTTGTTTGTTTTTGAGTGTCCTGATAGTTTGGAATAATACTTTTCACACCACCTGCTCAAAAATGTCAAAATATATGTCATGTAAACCTCACCGAAAGCAGGTGATTCAATCCATACAGCTGAGCCTGGAGTAAAGTTGTACATACATGAATTTAAAGTGATTTGAATTTGGAACCTCATCTATATTAAAATTTGAACCAAAGGGACCCACACAATAAGAACTTATTCCCAAATCGAACTAACCTCTGCACAGAATGCATCAACCTAGATTTGGTTTTTATTGTCTCACAGAAGTGTGAAAAGTAGAGTATTCACGTTGTGGATAAAGCTGTCTGCATCTTGGGTGTGCTATATCCCTCTCTACACTCAGGATTCTAGTAACTATAGAATCCTTTGTTACGCTCGGGATTAAATATAGCGCCTGTGACACAAGACACTGCTTTATCCCTTCATTGAATAATCTACTATTAATTGGCTGTTAAGAAAAACTGTTTGAGGCATTCTGAGATAATGACTTTTAGGTATAACAAGGCCTGAAATCTGCACGACTACAGATCATTTAGAAAAAAGGTACGGTAAGGTAAGATAATCAAATGCAATAACTAAAAAATTACTGTTATTGACATTGAAACAAATTACAGATAGGTAGAAATTCTATGTGATACAAGATATTCATTCTATGCTTTATGAAATTATTAAATAGAATTTTAGATGCAGGTTTTGTCCTGTTATTTTAATATCATACCAGCTACAGGGTGACATTGTAACATAGTGTTTATCAGAGAGGTGAACCAAACTTCTTGATCTTAGTAGATATTAGAATAATCTGAACTTGTTTAGACTCTTGGTAATTGATAAGAATTCTGAGATCATTGTAAGATGAATACAGTATAGTAAAATATAGAGTACATAAAAACAGACACCGATTTTGATCTTTTTTGAGATTGTTTCTTAATGTTTACCTATCAAAGCCTCTTTAAATTCATGCCCTAGACTCACGACGCATAAAACATTGTAAGGGAGCCAAATTTTGGGAAAAGCTCTAAACAAATTCAAATATTTACCATCACTTTCTTGAATTTTGTCAGTTGTAGCGGTGCTTCCTGTTTGTGTCATGCCCTTAGACAATTCGTCCATCTTGCCGTACACTGGTTCGTTACATCAATCATCAAAATCACAACACTGATTACAGTAACCTCAATACGAACATGATATAACATTAAAGCACTATGTAGAATACTCAGTCTTTTTCAAAAATAATAATTTTCAACCATTTCAGATACATTTCGACAAAATAACAGCACAGTGAATCAAATTGAAGTTCGTCAACTTCATCAAGCCATCTATCCATAGACAATTTTTTTTTAACCAGAAAATATACCATAGAGATAGTTGGGCTGCCTGCGTTAATTTTGAATGAATTACAGTCCGTCTAAAAAGAGTAGAAATTAATGTTTAAGGAACTAACTATATTCTGTGGCTGGCAACACTTAATTAAAAGTCAATCTTGTCACTTGCTTGTCATTGTAATGTAAAACATTGTTTGCTTTCATTTGAATTCTAGCTTCAATTCTAGTTTTTAACCAAAAACTTATTATAAACATTTGAAAAATGAATAAAACAATCCGCAGCGGCTCTCGTGAAGTGATATACAAAGTGTTTATGCGATGTTTAGCCGAATTCCAAGCCGGCAGATTGCTCACGCAGATAGAATACGTTTATAAACGAACAGCGGATCTGACTGGTAAGTTATGAATTAATGTAGTACTTTTAGTCACTTTACACTCCTTTAAATAGTAATGTCTTATCGAAGAGTGGTCTTATCATGAAATATTTATTTTTATATATACAGTTGAGGTTATGAAAATAAAACACATGTTTATAGTGCGTATGACTGGTTTTGATACTTAACAATATAATTTATTATTTTCAGGTAAATCCGAGAGTACAGTGCGACGAATAGTTTAGGAAGGATCTAAAACTAAATGAAAATTTATTACTCCTGCTAAACATAGCAAGGGGCGACCAAGAAAAGAATTAGACGATTTTGACCAGTGTGCAATCCGACAAAAAGTGCATTATTTATATAGTGTAAAAAAAGAAGTCCCTACACTTAATAAAATACCAACCATGGTAAGGGAAGACCTTGGTTTCAATGGGAGTCGAGCCCATTTACACAAAATTTTGAAATCTATTGGTTTTAAATACAAAAAATGTAAAGAAAACAGAAAAGCTTTGATGGAAAATACTAATACATATTTGTATTAAAAGGGAAAAATATTTAAAAGTTATTATGGACATCCGTAACTTACCTGAAGAGTTGCAAAAAGATATTATATATCTAGATGAAAGTTATATTCACTCATCATACAAATTAAAAAAATGTTGGCAATCTATTGAAACCGAAGGAGTTATTGAAGATATCTCAAAAGGGAAAAGATTTTTTTTTTTTTTTTTTTTAGTCTCCTTATTTCTTGCAATCTGCCCATCAGGGCATTGAGCCAGAGTTTGGGGAATAGTTCGCGTTGGGCATGTATGGAATAAGCCCAGTGGCACTTCCATTTTTCCATTCCATTCCATTAGGTGCTATATGAGGTCTTGAGGGGCTGTCCCCTTTAATCTACTAAAGATTGTGGTTTTTTTCATTAGCTCATTAGCAAGCTCATTTGGGTGATTCTCCAGTCGTTTAGCGTAAGATTTCAGTTTTTTAGCTACTTCTTGTTTCACCGTTGTCACTTCTAGGTCGCGATGCAATTGGATGTTAGTGATGTACCATGGTGCGTTCGTTATCATGCGTAGCATTTTGGATTGGAAACGTTGGAAGATTTCCAAGTTTGAGTTCGCTGCTGTACCCCACAGCTCGGCTCCGTAAGACCATACGGGTTTTTGGATGCATTTGTAAAGGAGGAGTTTGTTATCCAGGGTCAGTTTTGATTTACGTTGCATAAGCCAATACAGTTTCCTTAATTGAAGGCCAAGTGACTTTCGTTTGGTAAAGATATGCTTCTTCCATGTAAGGCGTCTATCTAAATGTATGCCCAGGTAGCGTACGTCTTCGCTCTGAGGTATTTGGACATCGTTTAGTTTGACTGCGGGGCACGAGCT
The DNA here is from genome assembly GCA_963924445.1 of Philereme transversata. NCBI lineage: Eukaryota > Metazoa > Arthropoda > Insecta > Lepidoptera > Geometridae > Philereme > Philereme transversata. The sequence goes on along the minus strand of OZ004350.1, from coordinate 10,772,222 downwards.
ATGTCTGAGAGCAAAGGTAACATGCACTGACTTTAATTCGTTTGCCCTAATGCGCCAGTCTTTGAGCCAAGTTGAGACTTCGTCTAGGCTTCTTTGGAGCATCTTCGAAGCAATAATTGGGCTATCATGGGTTGCAACCAGCACTGTGTCGTCTGCGAATGTTCCCACAAGTACGCCATCTGTTGTCGTTGGCAAGTCAAACGTGTATATGAGGTACAAGACTGGGCCCATGACGCTGCCCTGGGGGACACCAGCTTGTATATCATAGAGTGCAGTTCTGTACTCTCCAAGTTTTACATAGAAGTGCCGCTGATGAAGGTATGATTTTATCCATAAGTAATGGTTTATGGGAAGAGTTTTCATTAACTTATACAACAAGCCGTCGTGCCATACACGATCGAACGCCTGAGAAATATCTAAGAAGACAGCAGAGCTGTATTTATTGTGCTCGAACGCATCGTTTATCTCGGCAACTAAGCGATGAACTTGCTCAATTGTACCATGGGCTGCACGGAAGCCAAACTGATGTGAGGGAATAAGTTGAGTTAATGTTATTTCTGGCATTAGTCTTTTCATGAACAAAATTTCCATGACTTTGGAGGCTATTGGGAGCAAGCTTATTGGACGATAAGAGGCAACATTTTCAGGGTCCTTGCCTGGTTTGTGTACTAAGATAATTTCTGCTACCTTCCATTGTGAGGGTATAAATTCACGTCGCAGAATAGCGTTGAAGATTTGGGTTAAAAATGTGATGCCTGTGTCCGGTAGTTCTTTCATAACTTTTGCAGTAATCAGGTCATAACCGGGGGCTTTATTGAGCTTAAGTTTTTTGATAGCAGAGTGTACTTCGCTTTTAGTGAACTTCTTAATAGGAGGCGCCAATTGGTGAGCTGCAGACAAGTTTGCCTTTATTTCATCTAGTTTTGATGATCCTGTGTCTGGGTGTGGGGTAAAGACTTTCGACAGGTGTTCCGCAAACAATACCGCCTTGTCAGCGTTTGATTTGGCCCATGTTCTTTCATTTCTGCGCAAAGGCGACTGAAATGAGACAGATCTTTTGAGTTCTTTTGTGGTTTTCCATAGGGAGTAGTCTGTGGCAGCCGTAGCATCTAAGCGGGCCAGGCGTTTCTCCGTATTTTGATTTGCGATATTTTCAAGCAGTTTTTTAGTTTTTTTTACTAGCTTGTTTAAGGCGTTCTTATCACTGTTATATCTAGTTGTTTGCCATTTTTTCCTTGCTTGTCTTTTTTTCTGGATTAAGTCCATTACAACTTGGGGATATGTGGGGATATAATCAGTATAGTCAGATGTTTTAGGAGTAGCCTGCCAAGCTGCTGTTTGGACGTAACCGTTAAATTTTTCAACCGCATCTGTTATATCTTCATCTGATTTTAGTGGGATTTGGGTATCTACCGAGTCTTCAAGCAGTTCGCGAAAGTATTCCCAATCCGTTTTTATAGTATGAAGTTTACATGGTCTCTCTACCATTATGGCTTCATTGTACAATTCCGCTAGGACCGCGGTATGGTCTGATGATAAATCATAGCTGGAACGACAGTACAAAGAGGATGTAGGTAGTCCTTTAGTTACGAAGAAATCTACTAAGTCAGGTTTCTTATTGGTCGCGACTTACCTGAAGAGTTGCAAAAAGATATTATATATCTAGATGAAAGTTATATTCACTCATCATACAAATTAAAAAAATGTTGGCAATCTATTGAAACCGAAGGAGTTATTGAAGATATCTCAAAAGGGAAAAGATGGATTCTCATCAATGTAGGAAGTGAAAAAGGATTTGTACCGAACTCTCTTCTTATTTTTAGTGGAAATAACAAACAGGAAGACTGTCATTCTGAAATGAATAGAACAAACTTTAATAAGTGGGTAACCGAAAAGCTCATCCCAAACCTTGAATATCCTTCCATTATTGTAATGGACAACGCCCCATATCACTCGATTGTGAAAAATAAGGCTCCCACAACATCCAGCACGATTGCTGAAATCAAATTATGGCTTGAAGAGAATAATATTAATTTTGATCCGACCCTACGAAAACCTATGCTTTATGATTTGGTGAAAAAAAAATAAACCAGCACCAGTTTATGAAATTGACGAGTTACTGAGCGAGCATGGGCATACAGTCGTAAGGCTGCCACCCTATCACTGCGACCTGAACCCGATTGAACTTATATGGTCTTTGGCAAAAAGAAAAGTGGCAGCACAAAATGTTGGATCCAGAGATATAAAACAATTAACCGAAGAGACTTGCTTCTATAACTCCAGTAGATTGGAAATCGTGTTGTGACCATGTCAAAAAAATTGAAATGGAGTACATTGAAAGAGGCCCCAGTCTGTATCAAAATATAGAAGAATTAATTATAAGAGTTGGTGAGGATAGCAGCAGCAGCAGTGAGTCTGAAGCAGAATCAGAAGATTCCTGTCTGCCTAGTACTTCTCGGCAAGATTCTCCTGGGGCTATAGATGACAACATGTCTGGTGTCGAATATTTAGATTTTGATATGTTGGACGACTAATTTTATGAATAAATATTTTATTAATAACACTCAACTCTTTTTTTATTATTTTACTAGCTGCGCCCTCTAGTTATTCCAAGTAATAATCTATTCCTGTGCCAAGTTCCATCCATCCTCCCAATCTTCCGTATGTATAATGATATGTATTAGTCGAATTTAACCACAACTTGTGATGTAAAGTGGTTATGTGAAGTACTAAGTTAGCTTAGAATCATAAAATATTAATGCCAATAATACAATAAATAATTAGCAAGTATCAAAACCAGTTATTGTATAGTATGGGGTATACCAGTTAAACGACAGTGGCGCCCTCATTTTTTGTCTACTCTTTTTAGACGGACTGTAAGTTCTATATAGAGTCCACCACGAGTAAAGTCTTACGGCAAAAGCGGGAACTAAATCTCTAATAACTTCTCGAGTTCTGTGACAGCAGCGCCGCGTCTATCGGTCTTCATTGGTGGCGCGGAATCTAGTGCTCATTTATGCCATGCCATACCAATACAAGCAGTGCAAGCTCGGCGCTTGTGGCCCGCCGGTCGGAAAGGATCGCTGGCAAGCGCTCAAGCCACTACAAATACACGTTTACACGTTCACATATAAAGAGGCTTATCAAACCGAAACATGTGTATGAACTAAAAAATTCACACTGTAGAAACATACTAAGTGACAAACGGCTTGTATGCGCCCATCATACATTTCATAGTCTATGTCTAGTTACAGATGTATAATTTGTCATAGTTTATGTCACTGTCAGTTGATGTCATGTCATTTGCGGACAGAGTTGGATTTTGTACTTTAGCTAGGTATTTGTATTGTACCATTAATTCATGTTGTGTCGTAGGTACCTATGTAGTCTCGTAATGCCAGTATACTACGCGAAAATACCATATTTTTATCTTCAGGTCGACTGACTTGTATTATTATTATATTAATATAGATCTTTATTTCAGGCAACAATAGAAAAGTACATGATGTTAAAACTTAATTCTACAGCCCTTATAAATAATACCTTTGCAAAAATTAAATCTACTAAGCAAATTACTTCCACAATTCGTAGGATGCGAATTGGACATTGCTCCTCATCGGTTCACCTCCGAACAATAAGAGTGAGAGACTCATCACTTTGTGAATGTGGTCTTGATGAAGGGTCTATTAACCATATACTGTACAACTGCCCCAGATACTCCTCACCTTTCCTATATGATATTTTAGTTTATTGTAAAGCTCCTCGTCCATCTAACTTAACTTCCCTTTTATCACTACAAAGTAAAAACGCTATATGTGCCCTTACTAAATTTATAGCTCATTATGATATTAAATTATAGATTACTAACATATATACAGTGTGTCCCTGGATAAAGTGCAACCCCGAAAGGGGGTGAAACTAGATCAAAAATTATCGTCAAAAAAATAGAAAAAAAAATTAAAAAAAAATTCGTATATACTTTATTGATGTATTAAAATTTTTATTACTCACTAATTACTCTATTTAATAAAAAAATTATTTCTTCCAAAGTAGTAGGTCTATTTTGTTAAAATAAAAACCATAATCATGTCAGATATGTGACGATGACGATAAAATAACAAATAACTCACAAACGAGTGGCTATCGTGACTTAAAGTTTAATTTTTGTATTAAAATTACATTTTTTAGGCTGTTTTTTCCAATAAACTCCAAAAATCTTAAAATTAAGCCTATAATACTAGAAATTTTTATGACTTTTTATTATTGTCTATCACAATAGCTTTTAAATAAAAAAAAACCTACGTTCTAACATAAAAAATGTGCTGGCGTGTCAACTTTAAATGCTCCTAGCCAGCACATTTTTTATGTTAGAACGTAGGTTTTTATTTTATTTAAAAGCTATTATGATAGACAATAATAAAAAGTCATAAAAATTTCTAGTATTATAGGCTTAATTTTAAGATTTTTGGAGTTTATTGGAAAAAAACAGCCTAAAAAATGTAATTTTAATACAAAAATTAAACTTTAAGTCACGATAGCCACTTGTTTGTGAGTTATTTGTTATTTTATCGTCATCGTCACATATCTGACATGATTATGGTTTTTATTTTAACAAAATAGACCTACTACTTTGGAAGAAATAATTTTTTTATTAAATAGAGTCATTAGTGAGCAATAAAAATTTTAATTCATCAATAAAGTATATACTAAATTTTTTTAATTTTTTTTTACTATTTTTTTGTCGATAATTTTTGATCTAGTTTCACCCCCTTTCGGGGTTGCACTTTATCCAGGGACACACTGTATATATATTATTATATTGTATTTATTTGCTTGATAGTAGTAATAACATTTAACATGGTTGCAGGTATCAGATAAACTCGTGTCGCGTATAACTTTAAACCCATTTTAACTTGATTTTCCATATAACCATATCGTGAACCTACTACGTGAAGTTGGCAGGAATGTTCCTCACGCCCTATTAGAAGAATCAGTTGCCATTTAAAATAAAAAAATAATATTAATACCTTAGTGACCAACATACATCAAACTATTTGCTGACAAGTCAAGTATGCGACGTGTGACGCACCGCACTTGCGCTCGCTTCGTAGTCGCCCGTGAAAACGACGAACAACACACTTTTCGGCCAAAACTCTTAGGTCGAACGATCTGCAGTTGGAACACGCAACATAAAGGATTTTAAATCATTATTGGTTGTTGTGTAACCTCGTAACAGTTGCGTGCGAGATTTTGACATAGCTACAAGGCATTTTTTTTACATTAACTCATACATATGCGTAGCGTTATAGAAATCGTGATGGAAAACTATGAAATAAATTCTATGAACGACCTTTTTTGTTTAGCTCATTAGTCAAAATAAGTCCTCTTGGCAGTAAAAAACGACGAAAAACGGAACGTAGTATAATTTTAGACAAGGTAGTATAATTTTAACTTCATGCATTTTCGGAGGGGCTGAATCCAACCCTGTTTGTGGAGAAGAATTCTTAAGAATCAATCTGTCTGTCTGTCTGACTGTCGTCGGAGCGAGAAAATTATTCTGATTATATGTAGTGAAAACTGTAAAGATATCACTATATTTATAGACAATTGCGTAGCTAAGCTAGGAAAAAATATTTGCTCAGTGATAATACAACAATACAATGGGCTAAAGGCGATAGTGTGTTAGTATCATTCTTGCTAGCCTTCCTAATACTGTTTTATAAACAAAATCCACAGAATGGAACATTTTGGTTTGTCGCACATATTGCACGAGCCAGATAAGTATAATCCAGATACACTGGACCTTTTAGCAGACGAAGAAGCGAGAGAATATTGGCTGAATACTTGTGAAAAACTAGTCGAAAAATATGTTAATTTTGCCCTTGCCAATAGTAGTGATGACCCTACAGTTGAAATACGAGCTCTTAAATTCAAAACTTGCTACGTTGAAGCTCTCAAAGAGCTGAGAACAAACCCTCTGTAAGTATATTCGCAAGATCTCTCTCTCACTCTTAGCTATGTTATTTTTAGGCTTTGCACAATGCCAAGTTTTTAATATCATTGCAGCTATTTGATCATAAAAATAATTTACAATGGACTAATGTAATTAACAAAAGTAATATTTACAATTCTAGTGCTCATGGGCAGTTAACCATACGGTTGCTTCTAGACATCAACGAAACATGCCTTCGTTCTCAGGGGTTCTTTGATTTGTGGAAACAACGCAAGAAGTTTGAAAATGAAGGAGCACTTGCATTGCTCAGGTCGAGGCTGGCTGAGATAGATGCTATGCCTGATGACCGACAACGATGGATACAACTGTGCAGAGGAGTATTAGCAGGTACTTTATCTTATTACTTCTTATATTCATATTGTATCAATGGAAAATGTTGGTAAAGTGTAAGACTGTCATCAAATATTGATACATATTATTTACATTTAAAAACACATTGTAATATTCTAGGTAACATGTTCGACTGGGGAGCTCAAGCTGTCACTGCTATTCTTGATTGCGGATTATATGAAGCCTTAGAAAAAATTCAACAAAGGCCATGGCTGTATGATGGTTTAGAAAAATGGCTTGAAAAACTGCAGGTAAAAAAACATTTAAGCCCATATTGTAGAACTAAACTCAAGCAGTTCTTTCATTTAAAAACTTAATCTATGCTTGAGTTTAGAATATTAGTTTTGCACAGATTCTAGTTTCTGCCTAAACATGAAATCAAAACAATTTTAGTAATCAATATTTTATCTATTTCTTTATGGATTTGACACATAGGAAAGTGACTTACCATTTGACTACTTTTTTTAAGGATTAGACTCCTTTTAACTCTTGTTTCTACAAATACCATGAATGCTTGTTTCAGAATACAGTTCACCATTGTGCAGCTATATTTGTTGACAATAGTGGAGTGGACATTATTCTTGGAATATTACCTTTTGTAAGAGCACTGCTGTTGAGGGGTACATCTGTGATACTCTGTGCTAATGAGTGGCCAGCTCTGAATGACATTACCAATGTGGAGTTGGAAGATGTACTGCAGCGTACTTCCCATATTTGCCCTGTCATAGCAGCAGCTCTATCAACTGGAGATTTAGTAGTAAGATCAAGTGGACAGAGAGGCCCATGTCTTGATCTCAGGACTCTTAGCGTAGGTAAGAAAAGGTCCAAGTAATTATATAAATGGCTACTTTTAAGTTGAATAATGGACTGGAACCCATATTTTCGAGAACCTGGTGTCTGGACAAACCTAGTTTAGGTTTTTAGACATATACTTTATAACCAGTATAATGTATTAGATAAACAAATCCATTTTGGCTTATTACTAAAAACAAAGCAACTACTGTATTGCTGCATATCAAATCATAATTTTATGAATAATTTTTCAGGTCTTTGCACAGAAATGAAAGTAAGAGGAGTTGATTTAATTGTATTAGAAGGAATGGGAAGATCTCTGCATACAAACCTTAATGCCCGACTTGCAGTAGATTCTCTGAAGCTGGCAGTGGTCAAGAATGCCTGGTTAGCACAGAGGCTCGGAGGCCCTCTATTCTCTGTCATATTTATTTATGAAGATAAACCCACCCCAAAATAACATAACTAATTCAATTTATTTTTATCACTTACAATGTACTTGCAACTATGTCTGACTGTCCCAGTATTCTATTAGGATTTTTAAGCCATAAATCTTTTGATAACTCATCTAGAACCTTTAACTATGTGCATTCATATTTTTAGAATGCTCCAACAAACCTGTGTTAATTGTTCATAATACATATAGCAATTTACGAAATATATTGAGTGTTAACTGCATAAAAAGTTATTTTGCTTCTATTTCTAACCCTAATAATAAAGAGTTAGGTTTAATAAAAGGAAAAATAAGGTGACTATAGTTTATTTGAATAAAAATGACCCTTGCAATCTTAACTATACACTAACGGAAGGGTCACACCACTTTTCAACAATTCATAAAAGGATGAAACACATGAAAAGTTCAAATCAAATTTCCTGAATCACTGTACAAGATGTTGCAAAAAATTACATAGGGTATAAAAAAATTTGCCTAAATGCTAAGAAATCATTTTTCACGAAATTTAATAACGCTTCTTCACTACAACCAGGACGTGACATTTCTACTTACATACCGTTTCGAAAACGGTTAATTCATGAAGTCAACATTGCCTAATATAATAACTTCATCTTACTTTTAGATTACACTTTTACTACTATTTGGTTAGTTTCTGTTGAGCCATGAAATTACTTTGAAAAGCAGATAAGCTATACCAATAGCATACGCGATTTTCTCTTTCTGTTGTCTCTGCAACTGGTCAGCTTCAATGGACATCACGCGGCGATTCAGTTTAACTATCTGGCGCCGTAAATGCACTAACTCTTCAGCAGCAGAAAGGCCCTCACCATTTCCCATTGGGGGGGTTGGATCTCTGTGATAACAAAACATATATTAATATCTAATAAAATAAGATAATTTTAGACCACAATAAATAGATTAATGCTTTTTTATGAATCAGGATTAATTTTAAAACTAGATTGAGCTAAACATAGTGCGGCCTTATCGCTAAAATGATTTCATTCAGGCTACCTTTGGATGGAAGGAAAGTAATGAGAGCTTGATGCTTTTCTCTCTTGGACAGTAGAGTAAAAATGAACAAATAAAATAAAAACTACAAATTAAATATATGAATAATTATAGATCGAATAGAGGCTTCTAATTCTAGAGAGTGGGGAAATAAAATCTGCAATTATGCATAGAGCTATGTATTTATTAAGGGACATGGCTGAGAAGTCGCGGTAAGCGCGCGGAAGGTCGAGATATCGCCCGAGGATCACAGCTACCTATTCAATGCCATAACACGACTGCCATTTTGCAAATGTTGCAGAACTAAGTGCGACACTAACAAAATGCTGTCAGGTGAATGTCAAGAGGTCGCGCCAAGTCAACGGGGATGTTGGGTGATATATGCCGCAACAGTCATCCGACACGTAGATTCCGTGTCGGGCATCCAGCATTATTATTATTATTATAGAATAACAGAAGAAAACAATTAAATACAATGCTATCAAGAAATGTAATACCTCAATACCAAACGTGATTCAGTCATGGTAGATTCGTTGAAGTTGTCAGGACGAGGGGTAGTTGAACGAGCTCCATCACCCTGTGATCGATAACTGCGCAAAGCCCTCGGAGGGGAGTTGGGCACTCCTCTTGGGAAGTCATCAGCAGAGGGAAAGTAATGTTGGTCCAAGGTGATCACACGAGGTGGTGTGCTGACACGAATCATACCAGGGTCAGTTGGCAGCACTGCATTGTCAAGCTGGATTTCTCTTGGTGTTGCTTTTGTACCTGTAATTTACAAAACTGACTTCTGAGTAAGAATGAAGAAGCATACCAAGTAAAATTGTGTAGTTCTGAAAACCATTAAGTAAGGTTCTCAGAACTACACAACTTTACTTTCCCTAAATAGGTCCAGCATAGGAAAAAGAAGTGTGCCAGTACTTATGTAATCTGTTGTTTTTGAAATCTGCAACATTTTATCATCATCAGCCCATATTAGCCCACCGTTGGGCATAGGCCTCTCCCAATAAGTGCCACTGGGCCCAGTCTTTGAATCTTCACATCCACTTTTTAGAAAGTAAAAAAAAGTAAAGTAATTTGCTCTATATAGCCAGGGGAACATTCACTACCTATAAATAGAATTGTTATTGTTTCAATGGCTTCAATTTATACTCACCCATATGCTGGTCTTGACCCACAACAAGTATTCTTTCAGGAACTTTCATATCAAATTTTTCATTAGCATAGTCCCAGCCCATTCCATTTGGTGCAGCATCATCATCCATAACATCCCCTGTTGCCTATAATGTATGAAATAGTTAGATAAGAGAGGAACTGTGGTTAAACAATGGTAGAATGCACTCAATAAATCTACTGGAGGCAACCATTATATCAAATGCCTCACCTTGATCCTTTGTGGGACTGTCATGTTGTGGCTGATGAGCCGAGTGTATGTTTCTTCTGGAGGATAATTCATTGTGAATCTTGCTATTGTACCTGTAAAGGGGCAATGGTCGCTATCAAAATTTGACCATTGTGAGTGATTTTTTGATTAGGGTATGTCTACAAATTACTTCACAAAACGGATCAACATAACACGTACGAAGCTTTATACATACGCGGTAAAACAGGTAAATAACGGGTAAGCTAATCCATTTGGTAAGATATATATTTTATTTTACATTAAATTGTACTAGCACAGTGCAACCGTGTTTGATTTGACAAATGGCTGGATGTATGGCAGACGGCAGTGCTACCAATGTAAGTTTCTTGATTCCCCGCAAAAGTGTGCTAGATTCCCTGAAAATCCCCGCTATGATAATATTAAATTATTAAACACTGTTGTTAGTAGGGAGTGAAATAATCGATGGTACGACATGCGTTGGATGCCAAGTGCTGTTTAAAACAAGTTCTTTTTGTTCTTTTTCAAACATATTATTAAAGAAGAATTTGGCGCCCCCTGAAATTTTCACCCGGGACAGGTGCCCCGGTTTGCCCCCCCACCCCTAGATCCCGAGCTGTCCGGGATTTATTGAAGTTGACTAGCCTAACACAGTAACTCAAGACAGTTTAGAGGCCCCCGTAGAATGTTAACAAGTGATCAAGTAAGCGTCGTGTTTCCAGATAATTAATACCTTAAGTACCCTGATGCTTGTTTGGTATACTTAAAAGCTACAATGGATGGTAACATTATTGAGGCTTCTATAATGCACAAAGCAGTCGGCCTCGATTCTCTGAAATTCCTTGATTTTTGCCATTCTCCGTGCTATCCCCGTGCTAGTTACCGATTCCCCGTAAATCGGGGAAATTCCCCGCATTTGGCAGCACTGATGGATGGTTACCCCATTACAGCACAGATTATAAAAATATCGGTTTGTGTCAAATTGTCCAAAGATTTATTGTAGGCTCATGCGCGTACTGCCGGCACTCCACCCACAGACCAGTACTACGTACGGCACTCCTAGGAAAACGTTAGACCAAAGAAGACGGCTGAACTGATAAAATCTAAGGACTGACCTACACTTCTTCTAACCAAGCTCAACTTTTATTGGTCAGATTTTTTGTAATTGAATTATAAACCAATCAGATTATGATTTAAATATCAAACGTCAAATCCACCGTGTTCCCCTGTCATTGGCGGTTTATAATTTTGTTGCTTTTTTGGCAGGATGAGTTATAATTACTGAATCCTTTGTAATTTCCTTCTAATTGTATTGGAATTAACTCAAAAATATTATGTTAAAATACGTGTTGAGCCAATGTATAGATAAAACGTGATTTTCGTGTAAAACATAAATAGCTAGTCAATACAGCTGACGTGCAAAATGAAAACCACCGGCATCAAGGATATCTTAGTTGTTTTGGCTTGTGTAGTGAGTTTAACTGCAAGCAGCGAACCTTCAAGTCAATATGAGAGAAAGTCCAAGTCTGTTACATCTTTTGTGAGCGCGAAATGGGAGACGACGCCTATAGTTCTGGAGCTAGCCGAATACCTAGCTGGCGAGAGCACCGACTTGTTCTGGTCCTTTGTAGATGGAATAAACTCTTTGAAAAGTAGCTTAGATAGTCTAAGTAAGTATTATCTAACTCATATATATTTCTGTTTTACATTAGATTTTTAACAGCTAATATTTTTTCAGAGACTGATAAAGAAGTCTATGATGCTTGTATCGGAGTGGCAAGTACTCTCCTGGCTCCGGCACAACTTCGCATGGCCAAGCTTTCATTGTCCATGCACACTACATCACCTGCAGTCCGTATGTTTGATCAGGTCGCTACTCAAAACAATGCTAAAGATGTACAGTGCGACACTTTTGTAGCAATTTCATCTCGTGAAGTGTGTGACAATGATGCACTGATGAATCTACTCAAAAATTATAATGATTTTAATGTGGTATGTTTCTGCTTTTTAATATTATTTTAGTATGTCCAATACTTGTGTAGATATATTATTTTGATGAATTATATACTATAAAAATGACTATTATTATACCTAACAAGATTAATAATGTCCTCCTTTCTCCTCCAATTATTGTAACAAACAGTATGTAGACATGTTTGTACCTTTTAGTTCAATTTTATTGAAATTAGACCATTTTACACAATATGTTAATTAGTGTTAAATAATACACAATACCTACTGTTAATTTAGTATTTACCACAAAGAAATTTCTCTAAAATAAAATATATTTCAGGATGAGGATCAATTAGCAACCTACCTGTTGGACCATTCATACCCAAGCAGTGACAATAAAAGCCTGACTGCTATCCTGTATGGAGAGCTGGGTACAAAGGATTTTGCCACTAAACACAAGATCTTAGCAGGATATGCAGACAAGGGTGCCATCAACTATGTTGTGAGGTGGAATGTTAAGGTTAGTACCTAAGATTTGTTAGTTTTTAGCATAAAACTATATGCTATTAATATTATTTCAGAATCAAAAGTACCTAATAAATATCATTGTAGTTCCAATAATGTCTGAACATGGGTAATGTATATTTTATGTTACGTTGATGGACTCCCTTTTCCACATACGTGGATGATGTATAAGGCTGTACTAGAGTGACACTGACTCAATATGTGGTGTATGACACAAACAGTAGTATTTAGTGTTTATTTAATTAGAACGGATTAGCCAATTACGCTAATTAATTTAAAGTATTTAAAACATAGTGTAATATAGTGGGTGAAGTTAGGCAAGAGCATAATAAATAGATGATAATTTTCTTGGGGTGATCTTTTTAGCCTCGTGGTAAGCCAAAACTGCGTTTATCAGGATATGGAGTAGAATTGCAACTAAAGAGCACAGAATACAAGAGTCAGGATGACTCCATGCCCAAAGAGTCTGAGGATGGAGAGGCACCCACTGCTTCTGAAGAGGAAGATGAAAATGATCCTCAAAACCAAGTTGATGGATTCAATTTCGGCAGGCTTAAGTAAGAATTTTGATTACATGTGAACATCATCTTTAGTATCTAGTTATGTTTTCTAGGATCCAACATATCATTTATCATCACTGGGTATGGATATCTTGGTAGTTTCTACCATAAGAACTCAGGAATTTATGTTTCTATTTTTGCTTCGTTCCAATGCACATAAATTTTGTTTAAACTGTTTTAAATGGATACTTAACAACTAATCCTTTATTTGCATTTATTTTTATCTTATAAGTGTGTAAAATGTAACTAAAATAATACATTTTGTTCAGAAACCTATTCCCCGCCTTGCGTACTCCCCTCGAGCGCTTCCGACGTCACTTATCCGAGACTAATGAAGAGCTAGCCCCTCTCAAAGTATGGCAGATGCAAGCGCTTAGTATGCAGGCCGCGGCCGCCGTGTTCGACGCGCACGATGCGGGCGGCGACGAAGCCCTGAAAGTACTTACATCTATCGCCCAGAACTTTCCTATGCAGGTAATTTGGTTGATCAATTGATAAAGTTCCATTCATTAAAATATTCGTTATTATTACGCTATAAATTCATTGGTTGCTGATAATTTCTTGTTCACTAAGGATAATATTTCACATTAGTATGAATTTAAGCTACGTTATGTCTATGCTTCACTAGTTTTATGAATTAAATTTTAACAGAATTTGTGCTGAGTTGATTATCTATACGTGTTTTGTTATGTACGTCATTAAATGAAAACACGGGTAGGGCTTGTGACTAGTATTGTTGTAAAATAGGTTTTTTCAAATTAATTACCATAAAAAATTTGAAATTTTCAAACAACCTTATTATTAAGTCCTAAGATATCAATGTAACAGCCTGTATAAAACAGGTGAACAAATCATATTCATTCATCATGTAAGTAGGTACTTGTTAAACTGACTAAGCGGCATCGTCGCGTAATTTTTGTTTATTGGAACATTTCCAAATCGATTACTGGATAAATATTCAAGCTACCAGTTCAGATTAAACCCATCTCTAAAATAAGTTAATACGATTACAGATTTGTGTTTTAAATGAATGTCGTATATAACAAAACAGGTTATGTATAAATACGTGAAGAGAAAACTTTGTACCTCTTTTTAAGCTAATTGCGCCTACGGAGAAAAGTGTGAGGTTTGGCATAATTGAAGTTTAGATATATGGAAAAGGAGGTGCGAATGCTAAATTAAGCTAAAAAAAACATTTATTTAATTACGGTCGAATTTCGACCACTGCACTGGCAACTAGTTATGTTAAATCCCTTTCAGACCAAATCTCTAATCCACGTGAACGTACCGCGCGCCTTCCGAGACGAAGTACTCTACAATCAAGACATCTGGTCTTCCGCTCTCGGCCTTAGAGCAGCCGAACCTCTACTGCTGGTATCCGGAGCGCAGTATGACGCGGAGGAAGTAGACATCAACGCTTTGCTAGCATCATTGAGAGAGGATATTGGGCCCATGAATACTTTACATGCACTTGGTGAGTTTAATCTGTTAAATTCCAGTATTAAATTAAAACATAATAGGGTTCGAATCGTTATGGCTCGATATCGAGTCAGCTAGTGACCTTAGGATAATGTAGTAGCTTGTTTACCATATTTTATTAGGGTGTCCTGTCAGGAGAAGGAAGGAGCATGGCATTGTGAGGGCGATCAGAAAAAATTGACAAACTGATAATTGAAATCCAAGTTTTTTTGTATTTGTGTGCCACTTTTCTTTAATACTACATTAATTTAGCATGCACATTAGGACACCAGGTATTCATGATTCAAGCAATACAATCATTATTCTGCAGCGGGATTTGATTTAGCAACCTCTTGCTTCAATAGGCTACTTACTTACCTATCATGTCATAGGCTTCGTATAAAAATCTAGAATTTAGTTATTTTAATATACTAGTGGTTCGCCCCGAACTCCGCTCTCGCGAGTCTCCCATAAAAATAAAAAAATAAAAATTTGTAATCTTTGACTATCAAAATAGTTCCACGAAATGCATAACCAGATGGATAACTTGGCCTACAGTTTCATTCAAATTACAGGTAATGGGGTTTCATGTTAATTGGTTTACATTTTTGGGGTAGAAATTGCAGTTATTATTGGTTTCAGACTTTTCCCTATATTTGTGTCACTAAAGCTACATGCATACCAAATTTCTGCACTGAGGGGTCACTGGTGTACCCTGTGAATTTTGACAATATTTAGTTTTAAGTATGGCAAATTACTCAAAAACTACAAGGATTAAACTAAAAATAAAAACGGGGTTGAAATTTACTAATGGAAATCTTTTATTAGACGTCCCACTTGACCTAACAGTCTCATTTTGATTTATTTTATCCCTCTTGAACCTCAATATCTCAACAACCCACACCAGCGTGTGTGCGTAGTGAGGATGCCAACACTATCTACCTATATATGAAGTTTCACGATGATTGGATCAACGATTCGAAAGTTATCCTCGGACAAACAAACATACATTCATACAACGCCGATTTGCCCTAGTTGATTTGGAGATGTCGCTGCGCTCGGTCAATAAAGAACAAGCTTCCGCCCGCGGCTAAGCACGCGTGGTTTTTCAATAAAAACTCTCTTGACTTCTTCCGCGCAATTGGATAAAAAGTAGCCTGTCTCAATCACGGTCAAACGGTCATAATCCTTTTATATATAAAATTTCATCGTAATCGGTCCTGCCATTTAGTTATGAATACATAACAAACGAACACAGTTTCGAATTTATAATATTAGTATGGATTATTAATATGTTTGTTATACTCGTAGATATTATATTATATATAGTCTGTTATATATAGCTCGTCTACAGTCTACTCTAACACTTGACTATAGTTTATCGAACTTCTACAACAGATATAGAAATAGCCAGACTTCAACAGCACATTTAGTAAAGCAAATATTTTCAGGTCTCTCTAAGAAACTGATAAACACGCTAATGTCTCTGGAACTGGGCGAGTCGTTCACATGGGAGGAGTACGGACTCGACATTCGCGATACATCCATCACGTGGTTCAACGACCTCGAGTCCGACGAGAGGTACCGACGGTGGCCCTCGTCTTACATGGAACTACTGAGGCCTACCTACCCTGGCATGTTAAGGAATTTAAGAAGGAATATTTACAATTATGTGAGTTCTATTTTATGCCTTTATATCTGGTATTGTGGTATTCATTATACCTATTTGCTTGCTGTCATCAAATTCGTACAGAGGCTCAGGCACAATTCACACCGTTATGGCAGCGGTCACAAGCGCCTACGCGCGGCCCTGTCAAGCGATACTGTACATTAAAATAATGAAGACGACCTCCGTGGCGCAGTGGGCGAATAGCCGGCTGAGGCGCAGGAGGTTGCGGGTTCGATTCCCACCGCGGAGCAAATGTTTGCATGATCTACAGATATTTGTTCCGGGTCTGGTTGTTTCTCTATTATTATAAGATCTTATCTATTTAAAAAAAAGTATATAAGTATTCTATCAGTTATCTGGTTTCCATAGTACAAGCTTTGCTTAGTTTGGGGCTAGATGGATAATTTTTTTAAGGAGCTTTTAGTCGTTTAACGCGATGCCAGCTCCATAGTACTCTAATAAAAACAATACAATTACAATCACTCGAACACTTTCATTTACCAGCTCGTATGTGAACTGGTAGAGCATGTTAGCTGTTTCTGGTGATTGTTCAGCTAATATGCTCTGAAATAGGCCCACATCGAGCCGGTTGGCTTTGCACACTCCAAATAGTTCCTTTCTCATAGATGTACTCCGGGCACATTCTACCAAAAGGTGGTATAGGTCATCTGTCACTCCACACGTATCACAATCAGGGCTATCCATTCTTCTTCATTAAGTATTTGAAGCTATTTAGTAGAATGTGTCCGGAGCGCAGTCTATGATCGATCACGCGACAAGTTACTAGAATTTGGACAAGGCGTTTTCATCCTAAAACTTTTTGAATTCAGGTAATCATAGCAGACCCAACCTCATTAGCCTCTGGGCCTCCACTCCGTCTCGGCGAGACGTTACTGAAGCACGCGACGCCCGTACGCGTCGGATTAGTCCTCGCGCCGTCTAGCGAGAACCCAGTCCTCGAAGCTGCCGTCAGGTCGGCGTTCAACTACGTAGCGCAAGAAAAGAATTCTAATAAAGAGGCATATTACTTCTTGACACAGGTAAAAACTTGATAACATATTTTGTCATATTTTGTGTTTTAAAAGATAAATTAAGAGTAATTTATATAAATTTAAGATATTTAGTTCCAATGTTCCAACTACATAGTGCTACACAAAAATCATAATAATCATTATCGACGGTCTTACCTCACTCAGTGAAAAAAGAGACAAAATAACGCTTATATTGTTTTGATTTTGACTGAAGTATTGTATGGCACAAACATAGGGAGGCAATGTTAGACAAATCAGTTGAAGAAACTAGGATTGTGATTAATTCGTTTTCTTGACGACCTCTGGTGTTTTAACATCCAAGGTTATCAAGAAATAGTTTCTTAGCGATAACACCGCCCGTTGTACTGTATGCTATGTTTTTTTGTTAGTTTAATGTATTTTATGTGTGCAATACATTTTTTTTATTTACATTCTGTGGTGCTGGGAACGAGTGTATCTCTCTCTCTTCGAGTCGTTATCCTCAATGCTGAGGGTCGTGACCTCCTCCATGGGTGATTTTTTCTTTGACTATGTTGCGCCATCGGTGTCTGTTGGCGGCAACATGTATGGCATCATGAAGCATAGAGTCGAGAGTCAGCAGGGAACGAGTAGTTAGCTAAAATTAATGAGGGAGTCGATTCACATTCGGTGCAAATGTTTGTTTAATCTTTTTGTGGCACTCGTTTTCCGATACCCATCACACAGGGAATACTAGTAAACAGTTAGGACTATGTATGTGGCCATGTAATGAAGAGATTCGTCGACAATAAACCAGGTCACAGCCAAGAGGATTTGCAAGCTGGAGTGGCAGTGGGCGGGGCACATAGCTCGAAGAATTGGCGGCCGTTGGGGCGGAAAGGTTCTCGAATGGAAATCACGCACTGGACTGCTCCCACTAGATGGAAAGATGACCTGATAAAAGTTGCTGTGTGCCATTGGGTGCGGACCGCACAAGATTGGTCGCTCTGGAAATCTATGGGGGAGGCCTATGTTCAGCAGTAGACGTCCTATGGTTGATATGATAATGATGTGACTATCCTTTTGTTATTAGCTGCTCAACCCACCTCAAGAGGAGGAGTTGTCCATAGAATATATAAAGAAACAACTCAAGAAATATGCGGGCGCTAACTCGAACCTGGACTGGATCGTCGCAGAGGACTCTGAGTACAACTTTGGCAGACAACTGGCTGAAGAATTTATTGCCAAAATTGGCAATAATAAGTACCCACAGGTAAATAATAAGAACCGGTATGTACATAGTCCAGTTATATTCTTAGTATTTTATTATGTTAACAAATCTCGGTCCTCGCATTTCAGTTTTTCATGTTGTTGCATCTAGCTTGTAAGGTATGATAAAGAATTTTCATTCATACATTCATTGATTTTAAGATACATCGTGTTTTTTGATGTATGACATTAAATGAAAACACGGGTATGGCTAATGCCAAGTACTGTTGTAAAATAGGATTTTTTCTAATTCGCGTCTATAGAAAATTTTCGAAGAATCTTAATAGCAAGTCCTAAAAATATAAATGAAACAGCCTCTATAAAATAGTAAACAAATGTAAAAAAAACATATTCATTCATCATGTAAGTGTGTACCTGTTAAACTAACCGGCATCGTCGCATAGGCGCCTCGATTTGGTGTTTAAAATTGTTTGTATCGATTACTGGATAAATATTCAAGCTACCGGTATTTAACCTACCTCTAAAATCTGTAAATACTATTCCAAATGTGCGTTTTAAATTATTGTCGTACATAACATAACATGTTGTATTATGTTAACTGTGACTTGTCTGATATAAGTATAATACACAGGTTCTTATAAACGGAGTGCCTCTCACCGACGACGGGACTATTGCCGTGACGTCATCGGTCGAGCTTTTAGAAGAATCGTTGGTATCTGCCTTGTCTCGGCACACGGGACGTCTGCAACGCGCGGTGTTCCGAGGTGAACTGGCCGATACCGACGATGCTACTGACTTTTTGATGAGGCAACCTCATATCGTACAGAGGTAACTTGACTAAAATATGCAACCCGCGCGACTTAACTGTGCACCTCGCACTGTGACGTCATCGTCACAGTGATGCTATGCTACTGACCGCGTGAGGCAAACGCGGGGCGCCGCGCGGGGAAGCGGACGCATTCCAGGGAAGTGCACAGTTAAGTCGGTTCAGCGATTTATAATATTGGTATTGATTTCAATCAATAGTGATTTCAATGGACTGTGACTTGACCAAATTGTATTAAACTATTTTTTATTTGTTTCTATTTACTGTCCATTGTACTATTTGCTTTGTGTTTCCTATTTTGTTTGTTATTTTTTTTTGTATGGTGTTCAATAAAGTGTTTTTATTAATTCATTCATTCGATTGTTATAAATAGGTTGAATCGCCGCGTCCTCGGCTCAGAAGCGTCCCAATATCTGGACTTGACTGGAGTTCCTGCATCTACCGACTTATTCACTGAAGATAAAGTACACCGACTTATGCATCTAACAGGTAAAATACGCGCAAACTAACATACAGTATCTTTTTACTTTCTAAATAAATAACTATTAATTGCAACGGTAGGACACAGGGCTTATAGTATGACTTCACTAATATAATATACTTAGGAATATGTACTTTAACCCAAAAAGAGATAATTCTACCCATGTAAATTTACAACTTCTCATTCATTATGTCTTATTAAAATATTGTAAATGGGTGAATTGTATACCGATAATCAGGAACGTCAAACTCAGTTAGTTGTATGTACGGGCACTGGAAACTGCAACACAGTATTTACTAATGCATTTTCCAGTGTTCATATTGTTTTAGTTTCATGTAAAATGTTCACAGAAATACATAAATTACAAATTAATTATTTATTTTGTATTTTAGGCCGTGACGCACTAGCAACAGCCCTACCAGTTTTAAAATACTTCACAAAAGGCGGCAAACCTGAGAAGATAACACAAACTATCTGGGTAGCTGGCGATCTCAACAAGAAAGAATCGAGAGAATTACTGAGGGATGCTCTAACTTTTATGGTACATATTTTGTTCGGTATCCTACATTTGTATCTTCATAATGTAATGAGTACCATCGGTTAAAAAGAAAAAAATTGCTTAGTACAATGTATGTTTTTACACTACCTTCGGCTAACTACTTCTCTACTCAAAGAGGTAGAGACTATCCACCCACAACATGGTATCCTAGTGTGGGGCCTAGTATTGTTTTATGTATCCTACCTACTTAAATGCTGAAACCTTGTACTTATATTTTCGTTATAATGCACGCTAGTTAATTACTGTATTACTACTAAGTACTGGTCTGCCCGCGACCACGGCTGTTGCAAAATCGAAACGTCGGGATATCAAAAAAAAAGGCGCATACGCGATAAATACCCGTTTAATTCAGTAATTATGTACTGTATTTCTAAATATTGTGCACGATGCTATTTGGTTGCAAAATAAATATTGTATATTTTGTATTTTAAATTTCGAATTAATCGATTTTTTAAGGGCCTACAATATCAAATTCAAATTCAGTTATTGTTGGACAAAATATACTGAAAAATGTAGTAGTATAAAACTGTATAATTTCCCAGTGGCCGACCTTAGGGCTGCCTTTAGATCAGAGATGTGCTTCGTTGCTAAGCTACTATGTGTGTTAAACGCACCAATAGGATTGCTGCATTAACTCGCACAGCGCAGCTATTCATATTATGGTTTATTATGGCATATATTGATGGATTTTTTCTTGCTTACCACTTAGTTTCCTCGCACTGCTCTAGTGGAAAGCCACCCTAAGACCAAGGAGATCTTGCCTTCCAAAAACAGTGTAATGTACCTTATCAATGCAAAACAGACAATCATTGGAAAGGTGTGGGTCGGAATCGTCTAATTTTAATTCTTGATCAATATCTTCTTTTGTTGTTTTTCTTCTTCGTGTGATCAATGGTTTAACTCAAAAATCAACAACTAACTTCAGCTTTGTGTGCAGTCTACTGTATTGTACAGTACATATTAATAAAAAAAATCATCACTCATGCTCTGAGAGTTAGTCGGATACCAGCTCCGTAAAATTAGAAAATAGAATGAAACTCATTGCTTTCTAAATAATAAGCTAGAATGAAATACAATCTCCATGAAAAATCCTTATTTCTATTTAAAAATGGAATTAGCCATATTCATAATGTGCTATAATGAAATACAATCTCCATGACAAATCCTTATTTCTATTTAAAAATGAAAGAGGCCACAGTCCGGTTGAGCAAAAATAATATTAATATGAACCTGTTGATGAAACATAGGAAAATCATCACGTAAGGTGGCCACTTAAAACCCTCTATACATTTATGTGTATTTTCAATTCAGCGAGAATCAGGGGGGACGCGCGTGGCCTTCATACCGAACGTAAACGGAGCCTCGACCGAAGATCAGTCGTTGAACAAAGTAGTGGTCGCCGCTGTGACCACTTTGGAACCTCCGCAAGCGACCAAATACGTCGTTCAACTGCTCGAGAACGAAGGATGCCACGAGAGAGAGGACTGTGATGTTTTGGTGAGGAATACTATAATATTTTTTTGAGTAGCCTATGCTTTCCCACTCCAAAGGCCTCCCCCTCATCCACTCCACTTATCTCGATCCTGAGCCAAATATTGCCAGTCTCTATGAAAAGCATCCAAGTCTCCGTGTCAATGCTTCTTAGGCCTTTCACGGGTATGCTCTTCAACCACAGAGATCCATGCAGTTACGACCTTGACCTACTTATCAGTTTGTATACGGGAGATCTGCCCTATTTCATTTTAATTTAGCAGTCTTAGAGCGCAGCCGTGTTCCGATTCCTATCTGAATCTCTGGAATAACCTTTGTTTAACAGTACTAACACACGGAGCGGTTAAATCACCTATGGGTTCTTAAATTGCTCTCAGAATACTTTTCAAATAAGCACAAGCTATTTTTTTTATGTATTTTTGCATGATTGTTTTGTTGTCGTGTGAATTAATAGCTTTAAGTTTCGTAAGCTCACGAACGAATATATAAAAATGGATGATGTGTTGTATTACTAACATAACCTAAAGTGTGCCTAAAAGCTAGCCCGCACCCTTGGGGTGCTTCACTTTAACCTTTTTTATTATGTGTTTTTTTCGTAGTTAGTGGTATAAATGCAATTGTTTTACTATGACATTGCTTTATCCATAGCCGGAACTAATCCCAGCCTTGAACAAATTCGAATGGGTGTTGAAAGCGTCCCGAGTGCTGTGCGCGCGCAGCCTAAAGTTGCAAGCGAGTGCGCGCGCAGTCGTACATAACGCAAGACTAGTCGGACCACTCAATGATGACGAGAAGTTCACTTTGGAAGACTTTATGCTTCTTGAAAGGTAATTTACAACAGAACCCGACGCGGACGACCGATTAAAATCGGTGACCGATTTGTATCCGACTATAGTCGTTGAAATGCTCACACGTCCGACCGCTGTCGACAGTAATAGGGTCGGATCGCCGAGAGTCAGAATCGGCTTCAGTCAGATTTTTGTAGGACGTTTTTTATTTCATTTGTTTGGGAAATAAACAGTCATACATTATGAAGTTATTAAACATAGTAATTACTAACATAAATGCATGATCATCATCCACGGATTAATTGAAAAAGTGAATATTATTAATTATTTAACAATCTATAATAAGAATAAAGTACATCAAAGAATAAGTGGGTATCTACATTATACCCACTACCAGCTGCTCGAACGCCAATCGGCTAATAATACCTACAATATATTATGTAGTTGGACAAGGAGTTTCGACTTGAGAAATCTTAAAAATGGAAAAAATAGAGAGTAGATATGTTCTAATTTATAAAAGAATTTGAGAAGGAACTAGCAGATTGACGTTCGAGAAACTGTCTGTCAGTTTAGCTAAGGTAGATTATAGAGAATGTGTTAAAACAGTGATTCACTAATTACTTATTTAGTCATCAAAGTAGCCACTGCATTACTACTCTAGTTACTACGGTGGTTCTACTTTCCGTTGAGGTACTGTAGTTAAAGTGTTCTATATAGACAGACTATTGCCTTACCGATTATTGTAAGTTGTCTACGGTCGGTCTTCAAAAAACAACTAATGAATATTTATATATAGACAGATTCCATTTTGTTGGTTTTATCGACGACTACATGTTACTTTTGCTGTTGTAGGTACAGCAGTCAAGTGTACGGCGACAAAATATCCGAAGTGTTGGATAAAAAGAAAGCATCAACTAATGAAGTTACTGAAAGCGATGAAGGTAAATACAGCCGATAACGAATTAAAATTTAAATTGCATTTTTATAATGAAAAATAATTTTCCTCACATATCCACCCATACATATACCCCTCACACACGCACATCCCCCCCATCACACACGTACATAGACCTCTACACACGCATACATTTCCACACACACACAAACCTGATACCCTGTATTGTTTGTTTTTAGTGGCGCAAATAAATGAACATCTATGTACTTATTGTAAGCGCAGCGTAGATCGACCCCCAACTAAATGAAAAGGCGACCTGATAAAGATTACTGTAAGCCAGGGGTTCCCAAACTTTTTCAGTGGGCGGCGCACTTACAGGTTTAGTATTTTGTCTCGGCGCCCTAGCTAGTTGAAATAGGGAACAATGATACATATACACAAAAATTATAACATCCACAATATGAAGCTGAGTTGTTATATACAAGAAAACATTTATTATTTAAGAAAAATAGAAAATAATATACAATGGCTAATACAGGTTATTGCAACTTAACAGAGGAGATCCCAACCCATGTAACCCACAGTTATTGTAATACAATAAAGAAAGGCTTATGTTCAGCAGTGGATGTCCTATGGTTGATATGTTGATAATTATGTATAATTCTGTTTCGCTTATCACTTAATGATTTTAGATGATGACTACTCACCGGAGCTATCCGCTGAGAACCGTTTGAAGGTGGTATCAGTGCTCGCATCTCGAAGCCCTAAAGTGCGCACAGCGCTGCCGGCCGGCCTTCGCACTGAGCATTCACTCGTCGAACTCAAACCGCTCTATGACAATGAAGCTGCTATTGAGGTGACTATTCTATAGACTAGGTTCTTGATAAAAGATGAATTAAATGAACCCAAAAATATTTTTTGTTTGTCTTATAAAAGACGAGAGAACCTGGTTACACAAAATCTAGTCCGGCTAGTTCCGTACTTTCACTACTAATTTAATTTATTTTCGTTATTGGGTTTTTTATTTCGATGATTTATGTAAAATCGTTGTATCATCTAGCTAGAGTAAAGCAGTTTATTGTTTTCGTCTACAGACAACTGAGTGATTACAGAATTAGTAAGATTTTTGACTGCAAGAGATCCAGCAGAAACAACAGGCGTTTTTTTTAAAGCTGGTGTCTTCCTAACCGTAACGCTCTTGACAGAGTGGTCGTGGTCAACATGTATCATTATTTTTGGGGGCAGATGTTAGACGCCTCACGATATCTCGCTATTTGTCTCTGTTGACAGACATTCTCGTGCATTGATGCAGTTGGCCGCCCTCTGCAGCTTTCCGCGTATGATGTCCTCCACTCGTCCTTGTACGACAAGTCGCTCAATAGAGTCAGTGTCCCGCCTCGAGACGTGGCCGAATAACTTCACAATACGAGTTTGTACTGAAGCCGACAGACGCTGTTTTATGCCGAGCTCATGGAGTATAGAGACATTAGTACGAAATTCGGTCTATGATATTCCAAGAAGCCTTCTCCAGCACCACATTTCCAGAGCGACAGAAGCTGATATACGACGTGGTTTATAGCTGAGTTCGGTGGAAGTAGTATAGTTATATGTGTATTTCCGAGATGTTGCTAATAAAAATCTGTTTCTGGCATAGGTCGTGGCTGTGTTGGATCCAGCCTCGAACGCTGCGCAACGACTCGCTCCTCTATTACTAGTGCTTCGCCGCGTCATCAACTGTCGCATCAAGTTATTCGTCAACCCGCAAGACAAAAACTCTGATATGCCGCTAAAAAGGTACTGATCTTCGTCTTCCTGTCCTTATCTGATACTTATAGGGTATGTACGAAAGTAAGGTAAGCTGATGATGACGATGATGTAGTGACGAAACCGACCGGCGACTATTTGAGTTTATCAAAAAAGTACTGACAATACTGTTGTTTTTTTGGCCGTCTAAAAAGTGTAAAGTACCAATAAAATAATTCTCTGACAAAAGTCATATGAAGTTATTTCCTCTCTGGTGTGTATATTCTAACATTATATTTTTAGAAATATTATGGTTTACATAATTTTTTTTAGTTTCAATTTATCGATTTTAAATTTGGTCCACGTGATTTGTCTCTCACACGTTGTTGATAACCAGTTTGGGTACGTACCCCAACGAGGCAGCTTTCATGCAAGAAAACTGAAACCACTTTTAAGTGCGTATCTTGGAGCATCACCCATTACGCCGGACTCAAAATCTTCATCCGAGAATGGCGCCTAAACGTTGCAATTACTGATTAAACTAGTAATATCTTATTCTTTCTTACAGTTTCTACCGATACGTCCTTGAACCAGAGCTACAGTTCACCTCGGAAGGTGCACTAACAGGTGGCGCTATTGCCCGATTCGCTCGGTTACCGCACGCCCCCCTACTGTCCATGGAACTACGTACCCCCCCCAATTGGCTCGTCGAATGTGTCAAGTCTGTCTACGATCTCGATAATATACGGCTGGCTGATGTAGACACTGTTGTTCATAGGTAAGTTTCTCGGACAAAACAGTGTATTTGTGCTTCAATGTATTTCAAGCACTATTTTGAAAACTATAGTGTAGTTACATTCTACTAATATTGTAAAAAAGTTTCTATGGATGGTTAGGTTTGTTCGTGGGCTAGTTTCTGTAGCAATTGTAAGAACCTAGTAGCAGATTAACATTTAATTTATTTTTTTCCCATCAAAGTGTTTAACGGTTAGAAGTTTGATATCACAAAAATGTAGATAAATGTCACTTTATGCCCTATATTTTTAACCATAAGGTTAATATTTCAGTGAATTCGAGCTCGAATACCTTCTCCTAGAAGGGCACGCATGGGACACGACTCTCGGCACGCCGCCTCGCGGCCTGCAACTCGTACTAGGAACTAAAGAGAAGCCAGAACTCATGGACACTATCGTGATGGCTAACCTTGGATACTTCCAGCTGAAGGCTAACCCTGGGGCCTGGATATTGAGGCTGAGGCCAGGACGTTCTGATGATATTTATGAAATCGTTGGGTAAGTTGTTTTCAAATCATTATTCATCACGTTTTATTTTACAATTATTTTTGTTGTTTTGCCTGTGTGATTAAAATTTAGACTATTCAATATTTTTTTAATACTTACAATTCTTGGAAAATTGCGTCGGTTTTCATAATAAATATATAAAAAAGAATGTATGTACTTTATGTACGCTCGTAAGAAGTTATACTTGTTTGTCGTGAATAAATAGTATTGTATAATTTGCACTGAGCAAAGAGGCCCCACATTTTTAAAATTATTTATTCATTTTGTTATACAGTCTGTCACCGCATTCACGACATTAATTTAAAACACATATGCAGAATCGTATTAACTGATTTTAGAGATTGATTTAATACCTGTAGCTTGAATATTTATCCAGTAATCGATAAATAAATAAATATGGCTGGACATTTCACACTGCGCTATCTAGTCCCAAACTAAGCAGAGCTTGTACTACGGGAACCAGATAACTGACAGAATACTTATATACTTTTTTTTGTAAATATGTACATACCTATAATATATACAAAAACATCTAGACCCTGCGGTGCAATGCGGTGACACGGAGTATTATTGTTAGGCATACGTTCAGATCAAACAGGATTGTAAAAATGTTATTAAATGAATTGAATTGTATATTGACAGTCATGAGAACACGGACACGCCCGCAGGCAGCGAAGATATCCAAGTGCTGATGAGCTCATTCCGTAGTCACGTGATCAAACTGCGCGTCACCAAGAAGACTGATATGCAACATCTCGACTTGCTTGTCGAGAACGACGACAAGAACTCCGGCGGCATTTGGAACTCTATTGCAAGGTAAGAAGACTCAATGTAAATAAGTTCGTATTTAGCTTTTAACCGCTCATAGTGATTCAAAATGATCTAAAATATTTTATTGGATAAAGAACTTTTTTGAGAGAAACATAGGTAAGTAAGGATACCTGAAATCGAATGAGCCAGAAACTTCGATTTTAAAAATACAAAATTTTCACTATGTCACCAATTCAATATAAGCTTTATTCAAACAAATTTGGTGCATTTGAATCACTGCAAATTATAAAATTTTCTTCATTTCGCAGTTCCTTTGGCGGTGGCGAAGAACCAGAGGCGCAAGACGAGACTATAAACGTGTTTTCTGTGGCGTCAGGACATCTCTACGAGAGGTTCCTCCGGATTATGATGATGTCGGTGCTCAAAAACACCAAATCACCAGTCAAGTTTTGGTTCTTAAAGAACTATTTGAGCCCTTCTCTCAAGGTGAGTTATAAAATCTTTTCGTCAAGTTTTGGTAGTTATAAATCTACAAGTACAAAGATTCTGTGTTAATTTGTTTTGTTAAAATTTTTTCCCCATTAAATGCTCCAAGCATTGGTAGAAGGGATGTCGTCAGAATGATTTTTATCACAGATAAATTACGGAATATGTGACGTCACAACAATCCAATATGTCGGACAAATGAGGCTTTAGTGTAATCGAATATTATTATTCAGTGTTTTGTGGATTTCCCATTAGTAAATAAAGTCTATCAAGATGGAGTTATCAAATTACCGTGACTTAAATTAGCCATGTTCATATTACAAATCTTTAATATTATAAAATGTTCTCCCCAAACAGGAAATTCTTCCGTATATGGCCCAAGAATATGGGTTCGAGTATGAGTTAGTTCAATACCAGTGGCCGCGCTGGCTGCAGAAACAGCGCGACCGACAACGCACCATCTGGGGATACAAGATACTGTTCCTTGATGTACTGTTCCCGCTGCACGTCAAGAAGATCATATTCGTTGATGCTGATCAGGTATTTTTCAACCTTACATGTATAATAAATTATGCTGAATTTGACTTAGCACGAGTTAGGCCATAACGATTGCTCATATATATGAAAATAGCAGGTTGTACATCAACTGTATTGCAGTAGGAAGTTTAGTTTTGCAATTTACGATTTCTACAAACGTAAGAAAGATGAGTGGAACACTGAATAGCAGGTTAAATATAAACTGTTTTGCTGAAGTATTAGGATTGGTTTTGCAATGGTAATTTTTTTTTTACATTTTAAACAGCGCTATCTAGCCCTAAACTAAACAAAACGTGTACTATGGGAATCAGATACCTGATAGAATACTTATATACTGTTTTTTTTTTGTAAATACATACTTATAATTTATAGAAAAACATCCAGACCCGGAACCGCGGCGGGAATCGAACCCGCTACCTCCTGCGCCTCAGCCGGCTATTCGTCCACTGCGCCACGGGGGTCGTCAAATTACATTTTTACAAATTATTATTTGTCTGCAGATCGTCAGAGCTGATTTGAAAGAGTTAGTGGAGTTGGATTTGGGAGGCGCTCCTTACGGATACACACCGTTCTGTGATAGCAGGCGGGAGATGGAAGGATTCAGGTAAGTCAGCTATGGCAGTTACTTTATGATGATGATGTGTCACGATAAGTATGACACACGCATTTTTCAACTATAAAATATTTGGCAGGTTCTGGAAGCAAGGGTACTGGCGCAACCACCTCCAAGGGCGCAGCTACCACATCAGCGCTCTGTATGTGGTGGATCTGAAGCGGTTCCGCCGCATCGCGGCCGGGGACCGCCTCCGAGGACAGTACCAAGCGCTCAGCCAGGACCCCAACAGCTTGTCTAATTTAGGTAACATTTCCAATACGCCTCCGTGCAACCCCCTTATACCGGGGCGTTTGCCGGTCACTGATAGTCCCTCGTGTCTGCGTACGTGTATGTATCTATGTATATGTCCTGTGTGTGTTGTAATTAAGTGATTTTTTTCAAATAATTTTAATTTCTATTTTTCTTATTTGTAATCTTTATGAGTTGAAATAAACATTAATTTTTATTTTATGCATTTAAGTCCTAACCAAAATTCTGCGGTTTAAGTGTAAAATGAAAGAGTAGTGATGATTGCAGATTAATCAAACATTAGAATGTGCATCAGGTATCATGGGGTTGAAATATGAACGAAGTATCCATGTTGCCTAAGGCAACTTCTTCTAAACTGAATAAAAACAAATGAATTAATTTAATTTATTCGTAACCTTAGCTAACCGCATGCACATTAGAAAAAAATCATAAATACATCATGTTTAGCTAAAACCATTGCAAGCTAGGTATTAAGAACTAGATATTAAATTATAATATCTCTATAAATTAATTACTTAAGATATTTTGTTTTAGATCAAGATTTGCCCAACAATATGATACATCAAGTAGCGATAAAATCGCTGCCCCAAGAGTGGCTGTGGTGTGAGACCTGGTGCGACGAACCCTCCAAGAAAATCGCCAAAACTATTGATTTGGTAAGAAATTAAATTTTAGTTAAACTTTATTTGTATTGGTATTTCAAGTGATATAAAATGTTGGCGACAACTTTAAGGTTGAATACAAATTCAATATATTAATATGTCCCCAAAAATTAGAAAACCGCCATGTTAGGTCATTAGGCTGAGTCCAAGGTAGTACAGTTAGAGACAGAAAATATGGCGATCGAGCTTGAGAAAAAGACAATCGGTTAGTTTCGACTTTGTAGAGCGTCATCTCTGTCAATCATTTGAATTTTTGACGCTAATTATGTTGTCTTTATTTATGTTCCATGGAGTATAGTCTCGTTCACTTTAAAATATATATACAGAGTCGTTAATCCTCCAACAGAAAATCATCATTTTAATATTAGAAAATCATTAACGTTCTCTAACTGAGATTAGAAACGTCGGCCGTCCAGTAACGAGATGGGCAGACGATGTAGACAGACGACATCGCGGCCTTAACCTGACTGAGAGGTTAATATCTAGCAGTTAGTGAAGTCAGGCTATGGATGATGATGATTCATTTTATTCTAAAGTCAACTGTAAATAATAAAATAGGTTAATTACAGGTTTAATAATGTTATTACCTTTGTATAATTTGTCTTTGTAAAATTAGATTTTCTATTCAATTACAAACAAGCAAGTGTTGTAACAGCTCTTCAAATATATCGTACTATTAGTGTTTCCATCATCGTTTTTTTAGTGACAGCAGAATTGCCCTGTTCTTTGGATGTCGATAGATTCAAAATAACTAAATCGCGTCTATAACGTGCAATGTATTCACAGTGCAACAACCCGCAAACGAAAGAAGCGAAGCTGTCGGCGGCAATGCGGATAGTCCCGGAGTGGAAGGACTACGACGGAGAGATCAAGGCGTTGCAGGCGCGAGTGCGGCGCGGGCTCTACCAGGCCCATGATCATGAACAGGTAACATTTGTATTATTGCACACCACTGCAGGAAGCCTTCCCTTCCCTCTTCTCTTTTTTTCCCCGTGTGAAATGTCCAGCAGTATTTATTTATTTATTATGTTTTTCACTTATTTTTTCATACTACTTGGAGATGGAACAAGCTTATGGCCCACCTGATGTTAAGTGGTAACCATCTCCTATAACAAAGGATTG
Organism: Philereme transversata; assembly: GCA_963924445.1. Taxonomy (NCBI): domain Eukaryota; kingdom Metazoa; phylum Arthropoda; class Insecta; order Lepidoptera; family Geometridae; genus Philereme; species Philereme transversata. The sequence goes on along the minus strand of OZ004350.1, from coordinate 10,741,336 downwards.
GCTTGTAGGTCACGCACGTTAGAGACGCTTCCCTGTCAGTGGCTAAATGGGACTTAATAGTACGCATACTGAAAGGCGATGGTAGATATATCAGTAAAACTCTTAGGAGCTAGTATATATAAAACCAATAACAAACTCAAAACAACTAAAACGCATAATAAATAAATAAATATTGCTGGAAATTTCACACAGCGCTATCTAGCCCCAAACTAAGCAGAGCTTGTACAATGGGAACCAGATAACTGATAGAATACTTATATACTATTTTTTTGTAAATACATACTTATAATATATAGAAAAACATCCAGACCCGGAACAAATATCTGCAGATCATGCAAACATTTGTTCCGCGGCGGGAATCGAACTCGCTACCTCCTGAGTCTCAGCCGGCTATTCGCCCACTGCGCCACGGAGGTCGTCAAATCGAGAATGGGCGGTCTTATCGGTTAAAGCGTAATCAATTTGATAATTAGTTTTCTCATTCGAAATCTTAGTACGTTCCTTTTTTCAAATCCCATTAAGTATTAGAATTAACTGATGAGCTTTGTGTGTATTTCATTTATACGTAAGGTTTGTATGAAAGGAATCGGGAAGCGTATCAAATTCCCCTCGCGAAGCGTTAGGTTAGGTTAGGTTAGGGGTTTATCAATTGACGAGTTATATTTTTATATAAATTATTTAAGTAATATTGCACTACAATATAAAACATATAATTGAATATATTTGCAAAAATAGATGATAGGAAGTCGACAAGCCAACACTGAAAAATGAATTATATGCATGAATTTATATTTATAAACAGTCGATACCTTTTGAGGAACGGCTCTACCGAAACCCAGAATAAATATGTGTTTATTTTTAGTCCAATATTAAAGTTAAAAATCCACCGTACCATACAAATCGCACTGTCCAAAGACGCCGCAAAATTCATTCATCATTATTGGAAAGAAATAAATACAGATTAATGTTTTGGATTACGGGTCATTGCTCAAAATTGACAAACTTACACTTTGTCAACTGTCGGTTGTCGACTGCCACCAAGGGGGAATTACTAATTAGACCTAGTGGTAGAAGTATGCCAAAGAAGAGATGAATGGATTGTGTGGAAGCTTATATAGGTAAAGGAGTGAGTGCTGAGATGACGCCTGATATACGGATATGGAAGAAGCAAAGATGTATTGGATCATCATATGTTTGGGGGAAGATAATGTCTTATTTTTGTACGAAAATAACATAGGCGCGCTTAAAGGTTGCTCCAAGCTCCCAAACGTTACATACGAGTATTAAAACGTATAAAATAATGATGAAAACTACCACCATACGTATTCCTGCCGCCAAGCAGCATTGCTGTGTTTCGGTTTAAAGGGTATGGTTGCCGATGAAATTACAGGCGCATGAGGCTTTACACCGTATGCGTTAAGATGATGGACGCCGGGCAGTGTATCGTAGGGCACGTATCTAAGGAGTGTGACCTTCGCGGCAATACTTTGTTATACGCGATGGTTACCACTTAACATATTGTTACAAGCTGAGGGTTCGGGATAAAATAATGGGAATCAGTCCAACCAAAATAACACTTTTATTCAGCACTAAACGATGAATACACGAACTTGGTCACACGTAATCACAACACACCAATTCACACCACTGGTGCACCACTTAAAGTCACCGAAATGTTCGCACGTATAGCTAAATCCAGACTGACTCGCGAGCCACTACTGTCCACGCGAGACCCTTCTCCACGTCAGTCCTCCAGGGCCTCGCTGAGACTCACTCAGACTGACTCGAGACTGACTGTCCGGCCATCTCTCCGGCCTATTTATATCGCACACATTTCGATTGTTCGAGAACGATGTCGATCCTTCCAGGAAAGGGTCGGTCCCTCGACACAATGGCCACTCCCCATTCTGCGAAACTACAAACAATAGCAGCAATAACACAGCAAGACAAAAGCGTTCGAGAAGGTTCTATTATTACTCATTGTTTAACAGCCTCGGCGTAACACTGCCCCCTCCTAAAACATGCTCGTCCCGAGCATTCTTAGCCCCATATCGCGGCAGCCGATCAACATGAACAATTTTAGGCGCACCTCACGCTGAAGATGTAGCAACTAGAGGAGCCACATTGCCGTCTCCAGTATTTCAGGACACCCAGAGTCTCTTTCTCATCAGCGATCCCAATTCCAGCCTCCAAAACACGGCTCTCATGATTTCTATCTGTTCTTTCACTTCCTGGAATTACTTTCCAGATGAACCGAACAATTCCCTCATCAGTCGAGCCCAATTCCAGCCTCCAAAACACGGCTCTCTTGATTTCTATCTGTTCTTTCACTTCCTGGAATTCCTTTCCAGATGAACCGAACGATTCCCTCATCAGTCGAGCACGCTCTTATGGCCAACGTCGCTGATCTTCCTGTTGACGACGCTGCTCTTCTTTATCCTGACGTCGCTGTTCCTCTTGCAACCGAGTCTGCTGCACCTGTTCATGTCGCTGTTCCTTCTGCAACCGAGCCTGCTCTTCCTACTGACGACGCTTCTCTTCTTAATGCTGACGGCGTTGTTCCTCTTGCAACTGAGCCTGCTCTTCTTGCTGATGACGCTGCTCTTCCTTATCCTGACGTCGCTGTTCTTCCTGCCAACGTTGCTGCTTTTCTTGTTGACGACAAAGCGTGGCCATAATAGCAGCAAGATCGCCTGTCACAGGAGCTTGGCCCACGGATGATGATGATGATGATGATGGTGCTCCAAATGATTCGGTGGCGGCTGATTCCATCTCCATCGGCTGACGACTCTGCCGAGCTTCTTGAACCGGAGACTCTCCAAACCGCCTTTCATCCATTTCCTGTTGTCGTTGACCTCTCGTCCTGACACCGTCCACGTTATCCTTTGGCAGAACCGGCATTATTTTATCCCACTTCTGACACCAAATTGTTACGAGCTGAGGGTTCGGGATAAAATAATGGGAATCAGTCCAACCAAAATAACACTTTTATTCAGCACTAAACGATGAATACACGAACTTGGTCACACGTAATCACAACACACCAATTCACACCACTGGTGCACCACTTAAAGTCACCGAAATGTTCGCACGTATAGCTAAATCCAGACTGACTCGCGAGCCACTACTGTCCACGCGAGACCCTTCTCCACGTCAGTCCTCCAGGGCCTCGCTGAGACTCACTCAGACTGACTCGAGACTGACTGTCCGGCCATCTCTCCGGCCTATTTATATCGCACACATTTCGATTGTTCGAGAACGATGTCGATCCTTCCAGGAAAGGGTCGGTCCCTCGACACAATGGCCACTCCCCATTCTGCGAAACTACAAACAATAGCAGCAATAACACAGCAAGACAAAAGCGTTCGAGAAGGTTCTATTATTACTCATTGTTTAACAGCCTCGGCGTAACAATATGCTTGTTCCATCTCCAGATAGAACAAAAGAAAAAGATGAATGATGACACCAATTTATTTTGATCAAGTCCATTTACCTTTGTAGGAAATCGAGAGCAACGTCGAGGAGGCAACAACCGCTGCACCCAAGACTGAGTCTACAACACGTAAGTAAAATTTATGATGATTTATGATTAAAATGACATGTTGCGCCGATCCCACGTTATGTGGGAAACGGCCAGGACAAATAAATATTATAAAAATATCATAAATAATGGTAAATCCCCACGCGCATGCTCGACGCTTTTGCGTCCAATCGACCGATAAAAATTAAGAGTTAATGTTCGAAATCGAACCGAAATGCTAGAATTGTGAACAATGTTCGATTATAGCTGCTCATCGAGCATGAACCTATGTGTAGAGACACCTTTATTGTATGTTCTGATTTCCATACTTCTGTTAGAAATATTTCAATCTTAAATCGCGCCACTTATTGTCAACCATAAGCATAGTCTAATTGACCTTTCTTTAAAAAATATTCTTACCATTGACTTCAGTCGCGCGAGCAATTTAAGACTTGAAGATCACTAGGTCATTGTTATCCTCATTTTCAGTAAGATTTTATCTATTTCAGAAAAAGAAAAAAATTCACGCATTGAATTATGATTGGTGCGCGCTGTTCTCATCATTCTCTCGATATATTATTTTACACATTAGTTAATTTACCAATCTTTACATAAGGCGATATCAGACGTTTCACTCGAGAGAATGCTCATTTTTGCATGGTAATTACGGAATGTCAAAGAACGTCATTCGATATTTATATAAAGAGTTTAATTTATAAATTAATTTGGGACTTGTGTTTCATTTTGTGTTCAGACGGTTCTTTTTCAAATGAGCTGAAATGAAAGACGCGAATGAACAAAATATGAACTGTCTGATACCGCCTTTACGGGCACTTGTTAGTGAGGGAACACTTGTGTGATTGGCTTTAAACATTTAATTTCAGATGAGGACCATAGAACTGAACGCGTAGAGTTATGATTTCTGGGACGGGCGATCTTAGCAATAGTACTTTTCAAAATAAATATAATACCAAACTTTTGAAGTAACATGTAAAAGATGAAGTGATTGTTGAATACATTTTGCTCACTATTAAGACTTTCATGTTATTCTTATTATGTATTTCTTTAGAAACAGAATGCGAACTGTGTGATTGTTAATTTTACGTGCAAACCAAAACTCACTACACTTAAATAATTCCCAAGAAAGAACGAGCTGACTCTACCACGACATTTTTATTGCAATGCAGTTCAAAAATTATTTTGAGATGTTTTTTACAGAGACCTTTATAAGTAGGTATTTACAAAAAAAAAGTATTTAAGTATTCTATCACTTACCTGGTACCCATAGTACAAACTCTGCTTAGTTTGGGGCTAGATAGCGCTGTGCGAAATGTCCAGCAATAGTTATTTATTCATCATCATCATCGTCGTCAGCCCTTCTCATCCCACTGCTGGGCATAGGCCTCTCTTCGTTGTCGCTATTCGCCTCTGTCCTGCGCTGTTCTAACCCACATACGATCTGCGATTTTTATAATGTTGTCGACCCATCTTGCCGGTGGACGACCTGCGTTCCTGGTTCCATCTCGGGGCCACCACTCAGTCAGCACACTGCTCCAAATGTCATCACCGCGCCTGGCCACATGTCCTGCCCAACTCCATTTGAGTCCCAATATACGCTTGCTAACGTCTTGAACTTTAGTCCGCTTACGAATTTCGGTATTGGGGACTCGGTCTAGCAGTGTGATGCCGAGCATGGCGCGCTCCATGGCTCTCTGTGCGACTCTAATCCTGTGCACAGTCTCCTTCGTGAGCGTCCATGTCTCAGCACCGTAGGTTAATGTTGACAGGACACATTGGTTGTAGAGGCGGGTCTTCAGACATTGTGGAACGGTGGTAGATTTCAAATATGGTCCAGCTTGCTGAACGCCGCCCATGCCAACTGAATTCTCCTAGATATCTCCTTGGCCTGTAATTCTTTTCCGAAAAATAAAACATGACCAAGGTACACATAAGATTCGACCATCTCTAGGTACTCGTACTCCTATTTATTTATTATTATTATTTATTATAAGTCAATTGCAACATGCTTTGTCTTCTCATATTATTTAAGTCGTTGCAACTTATGCAATTTCTTTTCTGAGACAATATGACAGCGATCTTCTCCTATATCTGGCGCATGTATTCACACTTTTCCTTTTTCTCGTTTTCCTTCTATTTTTCCTTCGATGATTCTTTTGTGAAGTCTTACTTTTCGTATAAGATGATGAACAGTTCTCATTCGTGTTATTTTAATGCATTATTTATTTAATAAATAATACTCAGCTGGGCAAAGATTTACCAGCTCTACCTATCCTGTGCGATACTCCATCATTCCTGTTCGAATGCAACATGATTGACTCGCCAATGCTATATTGCAGTGGGATAATATAGAAAAAAATATATACTCTAACCAGTACACTGGATAGAGGACTAACTAGATAGTATTTGAGTTATATTGCAATAAGTAGATCGTTGTAGCCCAGTTGTATAAATATATTTTTTCTTGAGAAGCAATTTCATTAAAAATGTATGTTAAATACCTAGCTAAGAATTAATAAGTGTGATTCACTGGTGTGATTTCTTTGAAAATTTGTTTATGCATTGGTGAAAAATTTCGACTGTATTGTAAATATGCATTGCGCATGTATATGTACTAAGTAGTCAAATATTGTTATATACCTATGCCATACTATTTAAGCCATATTTTTCCTAAAACAAAATTATTATCTACACTTTACTTCACTGAGAATTTGAAGCATAATCTGAGTCAAATAGATGTTGGCGTTCAAGGTGATCAAAATGGTGTTGTATGTCTGCATTTCTATAATAAACGTGATCAATAAAGCTGCATATGTTATATCATTGAAAGGCCTTGACATCTTACATTGAATTTCAAACGGTGTTGCTAAGACATTGCCTACTTTGGACGCGACAACAATTTGCGTATTTTTGAATGCAGATACTATACATACATACAGTCTGTCACCGCATTCACGACATTAATTTAAAACACATATGTAGAATCGTATTAACTGATTTGAGAGATTGGTTTAATACCAGTAGCTTGAATATTTATCCAGTAATCCAATAAACAAATTTTAACGTAAATCGGCGGCGCCTTTGCGCCGATGCCGCTTAATCAGTTTAATCAATTTTATACAGGCTGTTTCATTTATATTTTAGGACTTAAAATTAAGGTAGATAGAAAATAAAAAAAAAATACATGGTAATGAATTTGAAAAAAAAACTATTTTACAGCAATACTAGTCACCCCTACCCGTGATTTAAATTAATGTCGTAAATGCAGTGGCACGTGGTGTATGAATTTAAATTCATCAGATTCTGAACACTTTGAACGGTTACATCATCTTAAGTAATGTACTCTACATACCAGTTGTAGATCAAGTAGCAAGTTCTTCAGATTCTAATGGTTTATCGGAGCCTAAAGAAAGCTATTTTGTGCAATATGTTGTATTTTCAGTTTCGTGTGATTTTATTGTTATTATGTTGTGATTTAAGAAAAAGTGATTTTTAGTTATAAGTAACTCATTTTTTTTCCACTCAAGATGTTTGTAACGATTATTTTCCACGGAATATGTAGATTGATGTATTTTTTTGTACTTATGATATAGCAAGTATTGAAATTGTTTTGAGATTTGGAGAATTTATGAGCAAAATAGGATCTCACGTTACCCCAGTCTATAGCATAAAATATACTTATACATATGAATTGAAGTAATATCTCAGGTCACGACAAACAAACATTTTCATGTTCCATAAACATTATTGTAAATAAATTAAATTACATCAAATATAAACGGGGTTTTAATTCTTTACCTACTTATAAATAAGGCCAGAATATAAAAAAAGGATCAGGAATGCAGGTAAATTGAAAGAATAATACTAAGTACAACTTTTATTTACATCTATATGTAATTCTAATATTATATAATAAATTATTTGTAAAATATGTACTTTTAAGGATGCAAGGATATACCCAGTTTTAGAAGTAAATAATTTAAACTTTCTAGGTATAACAAAGATTCTATTATACTGTAGTTATTACAAAGAAAATAGAGGAAGAATATAAAAAAAAAATTGTGTTCAATTCACACGTGGTAGAAGAGAATCCTTCAAAAATGTTGGTTTCAAGATAATGAGACGAATGAAAAATTTCGGGAAGATGATAATTGTAGGTTTTAGTAATGATCATAGTGATGCAAAGTTAGATAATTATTAACACGAGTGGAGGGAGTACGAAGCTAAGCACTAAGAGAACCACGAACATAAGAAACACTGTATAATGCTTCCTATCTCATTTTCTCCCACCTTAAATCTTATGAATTTATGCGTCTGTCTCTTTTTACTGTCGCTTTACGTTTCATCGACTTTCAAATCACAACGATGCTAAAGAAGTTTTCACTTTAGAAAAAAATATGTTGTACTAAAGATCTAGTTATAAAAGTATTACGATGATGAGCCAAGCAATATACAGCAAACAGCACTATACTTATTAAATGTTATTGTCTTAAAAACACGGACTTAAAATCTTACCTATTGTTAATAACTATCGAATCATAATGCTGTCTCTATCATGTTAGATAATTATGACAGGGACACACTACTATTTAACGATAAATAACTTATCTGCCAATATAATACGGCTGGTTTTGTTGAGATGGAATTTATTTGATTTATCCACAAAAAAATAATTAAAACTCTTGTTGCATTCTTAGGCCCTATTTTACGACATCCGAGTAATTTTAATCAACGGATAATAGTACATTATGATATAAGTGCGGTAAGTTGAAAATTACAGCCGAGGCGATATTGTTAGCCCGAGCCGTAGGCGAGGGCTACAAGAAAGCAGAGGCTGTAATTATTAAAGCGCACGTATGTCATACGACGTTTTATAACATATTTGCGAGGAAATAAATAAAACTCTGACTTTCTCGGAAAGAAAAAGCGCGCGGAATAATTTTTACTTGTACACAAATTAGCGATGCGCGCGCATCAGCGCTTTTTTTTTAAGGCAAAGGCCAGTATTACTAATAAAGTACAATAATATTTTTTTGTTTTTGTTACAGATAAATGGTTGTAATTTATGGTCAAAATTAATTAAATGAAATGTTAATTTTTTATATTTTATCTCCCAAAGTTAATTTTATTTATAAAATGTTGACCACTTTTCTGACATAAAAACTCTTTCTAAGATTTAAAAAAGTACCGTTCGTTTTAGACGGAGCATCTTGATTAACCGTACGTTTTACCTTATTAAAAAGAAACTCGTGCGTTTTACATTCCAATAACGCACAAGTACGTAATGACATACATTACGATATTGAAATTGGTGAAATAAGAGACCCTTTACGAGCAAATGTGTTATAAAAATAATTATCTTTATCTGTTTTCATGTCAAAACTAAAGTCATTACAGTATTATGTTTATGACACACAAAAAGTTGAACACCCACTAAACATTGTTTAAAAAATATCTTATACAAAAATTGGTAAGATTTTTTTGAAATCGGTATTTAACTTTGTTTGTGTTAACAAGCTATATTTTTTATCCGTTGGATAGAGTTACTCAGAGATGGTGAAATAGGCACATAATCTATTAAAATAAATTACATATTATTTCGATATGTCTTAGCTAAAATAATAATCATTATTATTCTAAGTACAATACTGCGATGTATTTATCATATTCATTAAATGTTTCTACACTACTCGCTAGATAGGTACTTTAATATGAGAAAATTTTATACACCACTAATACCATATTAATATGCCTATTAACGGTATGACTAGGACACAAATACAACGTTTAAAATGCTATCCTTAAAATGTAAACTATCTGAATTATTATTCTTTGGTAAAGAGAAAATTGTCGTACGGACTTACCTACTTAAAAAGTTTAGGATTGTATAAGTTTTTAGTGGAATGTGAATTTGAGCCCTAAGATGCCGCTTCTATTAAAGGTAAGCGGGCCGAGCTAATTTTAACAATCTTTATTAAAAGGTTAATTAGATAAAATATTTTAAGGGACCGGAAGGCGTATTATGTAAAAAGCCTCCTTAATATCGTACAGTGGATGCCGACGGAACTAAAATGATGATTTTCATTACAATGAGATCGTTTACTTATCGAAAAGTGGCAAGAATGTTCGGCGATTTATTGCTAAGAAGAATTCCATACACGTCCGTGGATTCATAAAGGTAATTATGTTCAAGATTTGTAAAACCTTCAATATTTCAAAAATGATAATACTTTAGACGGATTGTGAAGATTAAAAATGTTTGTTCAGTTGCAGTAATGTTCCTCCGTGGTGAGACGGCAGAGTTGGCAGTCGACGCGGCAGCACCAGTGGTAGCGGCAATTGCAGCGCTCGAGTTTGCTGGAGCGGACTGCCTTGCGACCGCGCCCGCAGCACAGCCGGCCGCACCCGCCTGGACCACTGCCCATACTGGCGTTGCACTTCCTGACAATCACATTTGGTAAGTTTCATTGAGCAATTTCCCCACCACATAAGTTGTAATGTTCTTCTGAATTCGTTCTTAGTACACAATATCTGAATCTATTCTCGAGTACCATTAGCTTACAGAATAAGATATTCTTTATTTTCTAATTTATTTTTTAAATCTAAACAAAGTGATAATTATCTATCGAATAAAAATATCTAGATATTGTGAAACAGGCCTCACCCTGATTCCCATCCCCGATAATAAACCAAGTCAACACTTTTTTCATTAACCTATATTGTCCCACTGCTGGGCAAAGATCTCCCCCATTTCCTTCCATTCCTTGCGTTCTAGAGAAATCTCCTGCCAGTCAGAGTGGAACCCATCCAGATCGTCGCGCCAACGTTTTCGCGGTCTGCCTCGTTGCCGTCGTCCTGTAGGTTGCCAGTCGGTGGAGATCTTAGTCCACCTTGCAGGGTGCATTCGAGTGACATGACCCGCCCAGTCCCATTTGAGTCTTGAAGCCTTGTACCCCACATCGATGATTCCGGTCATAGAGCTTAGAGTAGTATTGCGGATTCTATCGGTTCGCTTAACACCTAAAATGCTACGCTCCATCGCTCGTTGGCATACCCCGAGTTTGAACTTTTGTGAGTCCGTCAATGACCAAGTCTGAGCACTTACGAAATACAAATTGAAAAGTTTCTATAAAAAACCTTCTAGAAGTCTGTTGGTTTTAGTCGACTGTTGAATTACATAGGTAGGGCGTTACTACATCCGATATGGACTACAAAAACTCCTTTTAAGTTCGCGTTGTCCGTCACCCCAAGAATTGATGGTCCGATTTGGATCATACAAACATTTTGATGCTAGTAACAAGCTAACGTAGTAAATTGCAACGCATAAGCAAGAGGTTGATAGTGCGTAATAAATAATATAAATGATCCCAATATAAATTAGTGTCAATTAACATACCTGCCATGAGTACCGAGCGAGCCAGCTGCAGTATCAGGTTCACAGTAATCCGGACTGGGCGTGACGTATCTAAGTCTCGGCTTAGCACGTCTCGCGCGGCGTCTAGGGCGCAAGGCCGCCGCTCGAGATGTCTCCGCGGCAAGGGCGGACGCTATCCTTGCGAGCGGGGGCAGGGAACGCCAACAAGTTCGCACTGAGCATGAGCCTGATACGCCGTGGCAGGTGCATTTGGTACGCATACCGCTGGACACTGCCTGTGAGGATAAAGATGACCTTAATTTCTAAAACATGCCAAGGCAAACTTGCGATTGATGAATGTTCTTAAAACTGGTGGAAGGATTAGTTTTCGGGGTGATGAAGGTTGCTATCAGTAAATAATAACCAACAACTCGTAAAAAAATTTTACAGACTAATAATAAACCTTTACGGATGCTATCAGCTTTATCGTCTAATTTGTTTCAAGGACTTGTTCTGTCTTAAGTTCGTATGCATTCCTCATTAAAAAAAAACTGTTTTGTTTTTGCCGCAGGTTTTTTATGAGCTTGGTTTATTACCTAGAGATGAATTTAAATTTGCATTTGTACCTTTCGTCCAAAGCGTCCATTGATCAAATTAGCAGAAGCGATGAGCGGTCGAAGTTTTTCAAGCCTAGTCCGTAAGTCCACTTGCGGGTCGAAGCGCGGGTCGTCAGCTGCCATCCGATACTCGATGTTACGGTATCTCGAACCTCTATCTTCATATTCGTACCTAATAAGTAAAAGGGTTTGTAAGTCTAGTACTCGTTTATTCGTTCTGGCTCACCGCCAATTTCCCTGTGCCAACAAGTCCGTCTTACCTCGATCTTGATCTAAATCGTTTCCTTGTCGGCCTGCCCCGTCGTGGCGACCGGGGCAAGCGTTTTCGTCCACGTCGTCCCTTCCTGCCTTTTTTGGGTGGTAAAGTAACGTTAGCTGGCGGGGCCGGCTGGTCGTCGACGAGTATCACGATAGGCGGTACTGTCGTAGGCTCCATTGTCACTGTTGTGGGTTCTTCAGTTGTAGTTGTTTCTATATCGAGTAAATCTTCTATCTTGCCATCTCGTACATCTATCTCGTGTGCATCCAGGAACTGTTTTGCAAACCTAAAGAAAATGTCAGTTTATAGTGTTTGTAAGACTAGATTCGAGGCTGTGTTTCCCGACAAACTTCGGCTAGCTTGGGTAGGCTAGCAGTTAGAGTAGCAAGTAGCAGTAAGAGCATACTACATGTATTCTGCTAAGCAATGCTTCTGGATAGTTTTTCACCTTTCTGCCCACTGATAGTTATCTCCGCAGCCACCCCATTTGAACCTGGCGTGTGGTTCAGCCGGGGTAACCTGGGCTTGTCGCGGCGGCCTTGGCGGAGCCCGGGGCGGTGCGGCGCAGGAACAGGCCGCGAGCGAGCCGGCAGCACAGGCCCGAGCCACGGACCAGGCTAGAGCAGCCGCTGACATTGCGTACACGTAGGCTTGCTCCCGAGTACCTGGACAAACAATAATACCGAATGACTGATGGTTTACTGATGGTGACTTTTACGCTGTATAAGGGATTTATTAACGGGATGTCTACGAAACTTGTCGATTTGTGGTCCAAATATTTTCTTGAGAGACCAGTGTTGAAGTCAAGAAAGTCTCATACAGACTGCCTAATATTTTTGCTAAAATTAGAACTGCCCTTGGAATATAGTGAACAAAAGCGACGAGTCATATTCATACGTGAAAAATTGTAATTTCTGAAGATTATAATGTTCCAAAATACCTTTTCATGGCTGAACTCACTCGGGCTGTGCGTTCGAGGTACGCAGACGCCGGAAGAGCTTTACATTCCTTTGCAGTGCGTTTAATATGTGGTATATGTGCCGTAAAGGAATCAAGCTCTGTGCATTTTGGTCGCTCGGAGATTGGATTGTAGTGGAATGAATTCGTTTAAAATTCCTCTACCTACACATCCGAAATGTTTCGGCTAAATTGCCGAAACGCCGTTTTATGCACGGAATTATTGCAGTTTGTTAATATTACCTTGTCTCCTGAATTGAAGTTAAACTTTTAGTTTGCAACACATTTATGTTCTTGCTAGGAACATACGATGTTCAAATGTTTACCAAATAATTTTAAAACGTTTTGTACTAGTGGTTCGCCCCGAACTGAGATCTCGCGAGTCTCCGATTAAAACAAAAAAATATTATTTGTAATCTTTGACTATCAAAATAGTGCCAAGAAATAAATAATCAACTAACTTGACCTACAGTTTCATTCAAATTACATGTAACGGGAGTTCATGTTAAATGGTTACATTTTTTTGTGGTATAAATTGCAGTTATTCTGGATTTCAGACTTTTGCCTATATTTGTGTCACTTAAGCTACACGCATACCAAATTACAGCACTGTGGGATCACTGGTGTACCCTGTGAATTTTGTCAAAGTTCAGTTTTTATTATGGTTAATAACTATTAAACTATAAAGACTTTACTAAAAATAAAAACTGAGTCTAAATGTATTAATAAAGACCTTTCGTTTGACGTCTCACTTGACCTAATAGTCTCATTTTCATCTTTAGTACTCCTCTTGAACCCCAATATTTCAACACCCCAACATTTTTAGCTCATTTAGTCACACCAAAATTGTGCCATCACTACCTATGTATAAAATTTCACGGTGATCGGATAAACGCTTCGAAAGTTATCCTCGGACAAACAAACATACATACAACGCCGATTTGCCCAAGATGATTTAGAGATCACGCTTCGTTTGATCAAATACCCTAGGTAGATGTACACTTGCAACTTGAATACCCATTAGAAGGTGCGTCGCCCGTTAAGTTCCTCCCGCCCTTAAGTTATTGCCTACTGGTGCGCAATAGTGCATGCAATGCAGCTCTACCGGATTAGCCGATACACAAGAAGCCTCCTAGAGACAGTCCACGTTTAGGAACACGCACAGTTCTGTGTCACAATTTTTAACTAAGGCACGTATACCTGTGCCAATAAATTATGTTACCAATAAATTGTATTCCTGATTATTCCTGTTTCATACATAACGCTATAATTTGAATACAGATGGATTGGCTGGACTGTTGACCGAACGATCGAAGGAATTTTAAGCTATTTAAGCTCATTTTAAGTGAACTGTAATTTGTTCTTATGAGAATAAACTCTTTAAACCGAAGGAACAAGGGTTCTTATATTATATCTATCTAAAAAGAGCTTTATTTATTTTACTAGCTGTTGCCCGCGACTTCGTACGCGTTACACTACTAAACGTAAATCCCATGGGAACTGATTTATGGGATAAAAGGTAGCCTACGTAGTATTCCAGGTTATAATCTGCGTATATACCAAATTTCATCGAAACGACGTGATTGCGTAACAAACAAATAAACAAACATCCAAACTTTCACATTTATAATAATAGTGTGATTACTTTTCACATATTTATCTACTATAACAACTATAGTTTTATCGCAGTACAAGTAAATCCGTCCTTGGAATATTCACACTGCTTTATTCATTGCATTTCAAATCCGCAGTCAGGACAGTAACTGTCCTGACTTTCCAATCCGATGAAAAATATAAAGCACAATATATAACTATTCAAAGGATGATGTTAGGTTATAATTATTGATCAAAACGGGTATTTATCGCTAGCTGTGCACAGCCGAAACGTTGGGATAACAAATAAAAAAGGTACATACGCGATAAATACCCGTTTTAATCAATAATTATGTACAGTGGTCGCGAAAGTTTAAAAAATACTGATATTAGTATATGTACTAGTGTTAAGTTAACCCTTGCAAAACATCCTCCATGCATTTCATTCACAGATACGTAATCTTTTTAATTACAATCTCATCGCGATAAAGCCCGCACGCGTCCCGTGCCGGCTAGACAATGGCATCCGTCGAGCTTATCGCTCGTCATATCGTCAGCGCGTCACTGCATCGCTTAGGACGCATTCACGTAGCAAACCGAATGTCGCTGGCTGGTCACCGGTACGAGGTATCTGCGTAGAGCGTGTCTTATACTTAAGTGATACCTCGACCACTGGAGGGTCATAGGTAATCCGGACGGAAAAATATAAGTTGATTACTTTACTCTCATATTGTGAAAGAAAACATCTCGAGGAAACGGCACGTCAATATTAAAAATGTTACGACTAATAACATGTGCAGTCCAAAGATCTTGCAAAGCGCGCTTTAACAACACTGTATTCTCTCTAACGAGTGAACTTTTTGAATTATTTGACGGAGAGTGACGAAGGAAGCGAGGCAGGAATATAGTGCCATATACACCTGACTCGCTGTGTCTCTGTGTCGACAAAAAACTATTTACCTGTCTAAATAAATACAAAATCTCTAGTGGCAGCTGGTAAGCGCTGGTCTGAGCTCGCCGGAGCTCGCCGGTTGATCAATCGGTTAATCTAAATGGGTGCTTCATTCACCGCACAGTTATCTGAATGAAGCTCCACGAGCCTCCAGGTCGGCTTTCCTACTTGATTCATGCGTGTAATTAAATCTTTTGTCCATAGTCTCGACCCTCAGAACATTGCTGATCGAATTGTAAAACTTTCAATCTTACAGATAAACTTTATCGGAGAGTAGCGCTCATCAATAAAGATTTGTGAATTGATTTATGGGGTGGTTTTAGTTTAATTGAAAGTTGATGATGTTTCTGAATGAGGGAATTAGAAAAAACTCCAAATTATCTAGGATAATATAAAACATAAAACCTCCTTCGGTAGTTAGGCAAATATGATCTTTTAAGATGCTGAAATAGGGTACAGCCACAAAGTAATAAGTACTGCGTAGGCCAAAAGCTACGTGAAGCCCGTTACATTTACTAGTTTTAACGAATCCATTAAACTAGGTAAAATAGAACCATTTGGGACAAAATGCCCTATTATGAGGTAACATAAAATTAGACAAGCACTTATTTAACCAGGCTCCTTGGGTTTTAATGAAAAGTTATTTCACGTACATCACGTACACGAAGATCCGCAGACGTTACTAGCTTCGTAAAACTTTTAATTAAAATGTATCAAGTCGAGAGCTCTCACAGATGCCTAACGGTTTTCTTGTATCCGGCTATTCTTCGTGTCAATTAATTTCCTAAAGTAGACGTTCTTCGAGACGTTAACCAAAAACAATGGTTCCTTCCTATTTCGCAGTCGGCTGTCGGCATCCGGCCGGCACTCGTTGCCAACTACACAATGTCGCCGACCATGCTAAAGCTAGAAAAACTTCCCATTGTTTGTCTTCTTTTCTACTCCGACCTAACTTTTAGTTGTTTTTCAACGTCTCCCGTAGAACGCTGATTGTAAGCGAGTGGCGCGGAAAAGAAAGGCTTTGTCCGTGTCCTTATCGGTACTAAAAGTTGTTAACAAGAAAGAAATAAGTACCTACGTATAAGGACTATTAGGTAAGACGGCATAGAAACTAGATTTCTCCGTGGTTATTTTCGATAGCGGAAGCTATTTTTTCTAAATGATCAATAGCAAAGAGCATTCACGTCATGATAGTCACGGCTGTGTAATTTAAGACGGGACCTACTGAACGGTTTCGTGCCGGCGGCATCGCGTGTGCCTCTTCGTTATTTAATAAGGTTCCTGCCATCGGCATCAATACTGACATTTTACGCTGTTTACTCGTTATAGCGCACTAAATGATTGAACAATGGGATTTATGAAGCAATTTGGAGGGATTGAAACAATAGAATAATTTAAAAATTAACAGCCCGAGAAGCGATAAATAAGTACCTATAATGTGGATGTGTCATGTAAATAAAAAGAGTGGTCGAAGCGGAACGAGCCCGCAGCGAGTGTTGTTGGAAGAAAGCGTTCTCTCGTTCCGCCGGCCGAGCCCGCACAATGCATCGCTTCTGATTTAAAAAAAAGCCGGCGAACTTGGCTTCCCTTATCTCCCATTACTGTCGGAAGTTTCTGTCGCTCTACCAGACGGGACGGAGGTCGTGTAATTATTTCTAAACTTTTAAAATACCACTCCGCTTTCTGGTTAAGCTAACAGTAATTTATCAACTGATGTCAGACTGTGCATACGATTCGACGATATCACGCAAGCCGCGGGCAGCACTGAAAAAAATGGCAAATACAAATGCATACCCCCAGCGGTGATCATAGTTTATACATACTGTGGATGATGTCTGTATTTTAATAATTTATGATTTAGCTTGATGGTAGAACTGGGTGCAGGTTTGTACTTTGGAGGTAACTCAAGAACACTCATCGTTCATCAACCGCTTTTCTGTTGAGTCACCATACATTCCTCTCCTTCCTGAGTCGCCGTTTTCAGCCTGGCTATAGGTAATCTTAGAGACTGTTGTATGATAGCGTACCTGTAAGCAAATCCGGCGTGAACCTCGGAGCCAGTTCAATAGAAGAGCAGTTCCAGCGGTGGCCGTCGTGCGCGGCGCGGCAGGCAGCGCGCGCGAGACGTGCGGCCGCGGCGACGTGCGGCATGGCGGCGGGCTGGCGGCGGCACGCGCGCGTCTGCCCGCTCCATAACGCGCCCGACCGCCGTGCCTCCACGCAATCACTCTCCGTCCAGTTCCCCTCACTCTCCGACAAAGCTCTATAACAAACAATCCGACTCTACAATGCACACCAATTACGTTAATTAACGCGGTCTATCGTTTTCAGTTAATGAAACCACTGAAACACGAGCCGTTGGCTTTGTTACTTGAATGGTTATCACGTTTATGAGGGTCGCTTTGTGGGAATACCTGTGATTCTATATATGAGAATGACCATTGCCGGTACAAGGTAGTGTTAAGAATCAATTAGTAAATTGCAATACCTCACGATGTATGTTATTTTACCTAAACCTACCAGAAAGCATCAATACCATCCACACAATATTCATATTTTAAATTTGAAAGTAACACTGTCTCTCTGTCTGTTTAATACGTTTGCACGACTAAACGGCTGAAACAATTTCGATACATGGAGTATGACTTGCATTGAGGCATTTTTTTATTGATAAACTACGCGTGCGAAGTCGCGGGGAGAAGCTAGTACTTTATACAACCTATACCTACCTACGTATTGTTTTGTTGCTTACTCGATGGTGAGTGAATTGTGGTGGATTTTTAATGAAACACCATAAGCGTGTTGTCACGTAGGACATTTAATTTTAAATAGTGTACTTACATACATACATTTTAACTGAATTCCTACACTAATAGTTTTATATAAACCGATAATTTTAAATGAGCAACAATCACGTGTATAAAAGTCTACACAATAACAAATGAACACGTATTGTTTCACTTATGGTGCCTGAAGAAGGAAGAAAACTGGTTTTATTATTTAGTCCCTCTAAAAGGAGGATGGTCCGAGGTACTGGTCGATTGCGTCTTTGAACCATGATGGCGTCTCGCGGACTCTGGTCTCTGTCCTCGTTGGAAAGCCTCGCACATTTCGTACAAATAGTTTGGTAAGAAATCCGTAGTTTCACCGTCTCTACGGCGTAGCGCGCGGTAGGCGTCGCGTAGCGTAGGCTTTGGCGTCAGGCGCAGCTCGAGCTCGACCGCTGTAGGGAAGTGGGCGGCCAGCGAGTACACGATCTCCAAGTCCGAAGGAGGCGGGTTAAGGTGGCGGTAGTTCGACACTTTGTGCAGAAAGTACTCCGACATACTCATCCGGGAACTGACATCGTCGTATTTTCCCAGCTTCAGATCGTAAAGAACCGACTTCTGCCGGTCCGGTCCCCAGAACTCTTGCTCGAAAGCGATGTAAAATCCCTCGACGTTTTTAAACTCGTTCCGGAAACACCGAGCCCACATTAACGGTACTCCTTCCAAGCAGGATATTATAAAGGGAAGCTGCTTGTCTTCGACCATATTTAACTCCGATATGTAATATTTTATACTCTCTATAAAATCCATGGGATGCGTGTCACCATTGTCGTCGTAATGAGGTCGCTTGTTAATCGAAGCGATTATCCACTCGCTCAGGTTTTCTGTGGATAATTGTATGGACGGTTTGCGCGAGCGTAGGCTTCTTTCGTCATCGATTTCCATAATTTTTGGCGTATCGTCATAACGTGACACGGAAGGCTTATCGAGTCCCCCATCGCTTTTACCCAAATTAGGGAGAGACATGTGACTGCGTAGTCTCGACGATGGCATGTCGCGGTAGATATCCTCCTGGCTAGAAGAAAATCGAACGCCGAACCCCAGCGAAGACGGCCTGTACTTTGAGCCGTAAATACTCGATTCGGGCATCCTCGGACTTTCTTTCATCTTCTCGGTTTTGGTCATTGATATCTTATCGACCATCTCCGAAAGGTTTGTAACGGACGACTTGATTTGACGCAAGTCGACGAACAAACTCATCGTTTTAAGTAACGGATTGTGTTTAGTTATGTTGCTACAGCAGGGACATCTTTTCATCGATATGTCTTCCTGCTGGAGTAACTGCAAAGAAATATTTTTATAATAACATATTGGTGTTCAAAAATCCTACTGAATCGTGTTAAAAGCCAAAGCTCAGTGTGCATTAAGTTATCGTTCAAAAGTGCCCACGTAACGACTCTATATTCCATGGTTATTTGATTTGCAATAATGCTTCCTCAAAACTGACCATAAACTTATGTAAATCAAAACATAAAAATAAGTGTGTAATTAAAGCATTAGATAAAGCCAAACAGGTCAGTGCATTGTGTAAGCTATGTGCCTTTTAAAGTAAAATATTTACTAAAGTTAGTGCTTTCGTAGTGGTTGGCGTAGCAGTGCGTGCGTAGCAAGTTCGTAGCGAGGAACTTACGTGCGGCAGCCACGGGCGGGCACTCCGTACTACCCAGCACTACCCCGCCGCGCTGCCGCGTACTTACGGCTTTTTATATTCTACCAGTTTGCGTTCCGACAACTGGGTTATCAAACAAGAAATATTAAATTTCATTGGCGTTCGCTGTGCCTGCCAAGGACACGCGTTGCCGATGGCAGCGTTACCGATATTGCAAGCGAGGGGCGCGCGCTTTGTGCGAATATAATTTCCCTGAATGTTTGTGATTGCGTAACTAAACAATTTGTCACGTTTTTTATTGATCTTTGGAAGTTTCGAAATCTATGAAAACTTTTAAAAAGTTCACATAGCGTGTCTATAAAAATGCAGTGGTTGTAAATATAAAGAAGGCACGAAGATGTTGTACTAAAACATTTTACTGAGTACTTCCCCGTATTGTTTGACTTGGATGTACAATACAAATAAAGCTCTATATTTCAAATTAGTCCCAATTAAATTGCTCAAGATTTATTGGCAGTAAGCTACAAAGCCATAACTCATTATTGATGCATTAGTTCCGCGACAGCGCTCGCTCGCGCATATTTTTGCAACCGACCGACGATAAATAACTAGCCATCCTTCCTTCGCGACAAGGCATTGTAAAAGCTATTTTAAGCTGCAGTAATGTCAACTTCGTTTTAAGATACGAGTATATAGAGGTACATATTTAGTATTTTACTAGTAGTAAGTTGCTTTCAGCATGGATAGGATTTCTACGTTAGGGCACTGCTACAGATTACTTAATAGTTTGTGATGTTTATTTTTTTCAGCTTTTTGGCCATAGATAAATAATAGGTAAATGGTCATCTAAGTAATCTAGGTTTTGAAAGTTTGATACATCCAACTCTGTTTGTAGTATTTATCGACTCTAACGTATGTGATGATCCTCTTAATTTTTTTTATACTATGGAGATGGAACTAGCCTATGGCCCACCTGATGTTAAGTGGTAACCATCGCCTATAACAAAGTTTGCCTCGTAGGTCACACTACTTAGAAATGTGCCCTACGATGCACTTCTCTGCGTCCATTAACTTGAGGCATACAGGTGTAAAGCCTCATGTGCCTGTAATTTCACCGGCAACCATTCCCTTCAAACCAAAACACAGCAATGCTGCTTGGCGGTAGAAATAGGTATGGTGGTAGCACTTCCCCGGGCGAGCCCTTTCACAAGAAACTCTACTACTTTTAAAAAGTTTTATAGTAAAGTGTTAAGTGTTATAAAAGTTTTGATAGCATATACCTAAACAAATGAACTAAGCTATTTACGGCGTATATTTAACATAGACACCTGTAATTACTCCTGTGGAATCAGGCGCACGCGACGTCACTCATGCCACGTGGCTAGCGAAGAGCTGCGGAAATTACACGGGCTCTACCATACAATAATATTATTGTAGAGGTCCTACCCAGGCTTCAATGATAGACTCGGTACTGTGCAAAAGTGGACTGTATTTACTTTTCTTCTTAGTTGCTAGTTTACAAGGTATAAATCGCGTTCTTGATGATCACAAATTTCTGGTTAAAAACGATTTACCTTTATACAAAAATACTCCTCGCCCTAGCCATAGTGCGGGGATCGTAATTCACGCTTTCACAAATCATGTTATACAATTCCTAATACATCGAAGTTTCCAGCAAAGTTATACGGGGACTTATCTATAGCTATCTCACTCTTTTGACCGTTACAAGTTTAAACCGTTACAAGTTTAGCTACCTATTAACATTTGAATCTGATTCGATCTTATAACTACCTAATACATTTTAAATCTAGATTCGATCCTGCCCCGTCTTTGATCGTCCGTTACAATTATTTACATTTAAATTGACTTATAAGAACAAAAACATGATTTCTTTTACTTTCATATCTGACCAGAGTTCTAATAAATTGACTAAGTTCTAAAAACTACAAAGGTTGGAAAAAATATAGTAGTTTTGTACTTATACGGCTAGAATACTGAGACGTTTAAAATAAATATTGCTGGACATTTCACGCAAGGCTATCTAGCCCAAACGATGCAGAGATGGTACTATGGGAACCAGATAACTGATAGAATACATTTATACAGTTTTTTTTAATACTTATAATATATAGAAAAAACCTCCATCAAATAATAATGTTATTTTATATTAAAATCAAAACATAATTTTAGATTTTAAAATAGTGTCATTTTTACGCAATTAGACATGTAGATACTTTACGTCTTCAGCCTGAATAATAGTGTCGCTACGTTTATTAAAGAATTTAAATCTTTCAAAGTGTGGGACAGAATCGAATAAACTGTTTTTGTTTTGTTTTTTAAATTACGTAATCAGTAGTTGCAGCCACGCCTTCGAAAGCAATTAATTATAGGGATTAGTTTAGACTGATTAGGTTGGAGCCAGTAATAGGAAAATTAAATTCGTTACAAGAGTTTTGACTTGTGTTTTCGAAGCTTTTATGACGAAAGTGTCCGAATCTCAGGATGCGATCAAACCAGGCGTGCTCACTGCTTGCACAATACCGACGCTGCGTAGATCCGCAAAGCGTACAGCAATTGAGCCCGGACATCGAGTCACGGTGCTGCGGGCACAAAGCTTCCGTAGCAAGCTCCATTATGGTTAATTCATGTGGAATGTAATTGTTCCGTAGTCGACCCGGTGCTAGGGACATTATCGCATTCGTCACGCCGCGCACGTGTACGTTTGATCTAATAAAATAATTCCCGTATCAAATTTTACGCGCCTATCGCGATCTACTAGACAAAGAGCCGAGCGGAGGGGCAAAGGGATCCGCTTTGTCATAACTGGTCCTCCACACAAAGGACCACCCAACTTTTGTACGTTTCTTTGTGCGGTGCATGTAGATAAAATGGGCCGTCAAGTTTCAATGTATTTTTGAGTCCTATTTTAGAATTAAGTCCGTGAATAGAAGATCTAATTGTAATAATGTTACATGTTTATAAAAAACAGAATCAAACCCATTGAAGCGAATCACGAAATTTAGTGAGTTTTTAAAGAATCGACCAACGAAAAGCATGAAGTCCCTTCATTTTTTTCTTGACTTGCAAACACTTTGTTTACGCAGTCAAAAAAGCAACAACGAAAAAGGTTAACGCTGAATTGATCGCATCGTTATAACTTTAAAAATTCGTCTAAAAGGCAGTTGGTAGCAAAAAATGGGAGGTTTACAGCAGGCGCGGTGCACCGGCGCTGATTCCGCTTTAATGAAGATTAAATGGTATATGATTGTCGTGGCTTGCGTGTCCGCCCCAGCCCCCAACCGGCGGCCTGCATCGAAACCAGGGGGAACTACGGGAACTGTAAAAACTTTGGCGTAGGTATGTAACTGTCAAGGTTTGCATTTTGCATTTTATTGCCAGATAGGGTTGCGTTGCGCCGTGAAGGAACCTCCTTTCTTGTTGGACTAGAACAAAAGTTCATTTATTTTTGTTCGAATAGCTTTGTAGTTATCGACACTACAAAGTACACGTCGAGGAGTTTAATAAGTCCGTTTCTATACAGATTTTCGTAAAAATATGAATACTACTATTTTTAGATCTTCCCACAAACCAACGTGCCATTTCGTTTCCTATATTTGATCGAGTGAAGCGAGATCTCCAAATCAACTTGGGCAAATTGGCGTTGTATGTATGTATGTTTGTTTGTCCGAGGATAACTTTCAAAGCATTGATCCGATCATCGTGAAATTTGATACATAGGTAGGTAGTGGTGGCACAATTTTGGTGTGACTAAATGAGCTAAAAATGTTGGGGGGTTGTTGAGATATTGGGGTTCAAGAAGGGTAAAAAAAAAATTAATATGAGACTATTAGGTCAAGTGGGACGTCAAATGAAAGGTCTTTTTTAGAACATTTCAACCCTGTTTTTATTTTTAAGTTAATTCTTGTAGTTTTCGAGTTATTAGCCATATATTTTTTATAATTGTAACCACATAACATGAACTCCCGTTACCTGTAATTTAAATGAAACTGTAGGTCAAGTTAGTTGGATATTTATTTTGTGGCACTATTTTGATAGTCAAAGATTACAAATATTTTTTTTGTTTAATCTGATACTGGCGAGATCTCAGTTCGGGACGAACCACTAGTTATCAATTAGTAGGTAGACTCATATATGTGTAGGTATGTTACAGCAGTCTGGCCTTGATGACCAATGAAAGCTGTAGAAATAAGCTGACACATCATTCCCGAACCCACATCTTACTTCATTTCACAAAGCTAGCAAGTCCAACCAGCAATTGGCTATATTACCGAAAGAAATCTCAATTTGTTACAATCATCAGCAGGGGGCGCTGCGTCGGTCGGTCGCTTTAAGCCATCACGCTCCATTACACACGGGACAATGATACTCTAATTATGAACCATTTGACACACTCATTTAACTGTGAGCTCTAATCACCACCATTAATCAAAATACACGACGATTAACTACACAGGTTTGACTTCCAATAGGCTATTAGAGTGTCTCATCAATAGTAATCTCACGTTCAAGCATAACAATAGAATATTAAATTAATTTGAAATATGCCTCGTACGCTCAACCTTTTTGCCTTAAAATGGCCACGCGTAGATATTGGCACAATTACTTATCTTCGTAATCGCTGTTTGGATGCTGAACACGCGCCGACAAATCCCATTACAGATTTAAATGTGGGTAATGTGCATCAAGGAAACTGGTATAATTGAAACTAATGTAAGGATTACTCGACGAATTGTCCAATACAAGAGCGATTTGTCTAAGTCGCCGCTGAAAGGAGCAGTTGTTACATTTTATTGTTATTAATTCGATTTAAGTAAGGAAAGAGAAAAGGGAAGGAGTTGTGTCAGTTTTTATAAAGACTCAGTGGAGGGTTGTAGCGATTCGCTTTTAATACACATGACGTGCCTGGGAATGTACGAGGCATGCCTTTTAAGTTCTGTCGTTTCCATATTTTCCGGCAATTTTGAATTTGGAACTGTTCTATATTCGAATGTGTTTACATTTTGAATCTCAAAACAGTTGAAAGTATTAGGATTAATGCTATTGTTTAGTCACAGTTTCGATTTGAATCTGTCAGGTCACGTACGAAAATGAATCTTTCTAAGGAAAATGTTCGTGCAATAATTTTCTACAACTTTAGAAGAGGCCTGACACGGCTTCAGTGTTTAGAAGAGCTAACATCTGTGTTCAGTGATGTAGCCCCATGTCTGCGGACTGTCGAACGCTGGTATTTAGAATTCCAGCGTGGACATACTAGTGTTAGTGACAGATTTCGCGAAGGACGCCCAAAATCCGCCTTCACTGAAGATAACATCATTGCTGTGAGACAACTAATTCTCGAAGATCTTCATGTGACGTATCGAGAGATAGAGGCTCTATTAGGCATATCAGGGACAACCATTCAGAAGATCTTGCATGAAGCGCTTGGTGTGAGAAAGCTAGTTTGCCGTTGGATACCGCATCTGCTTTCCGACGATCACAAGGCGGCCCGTGTCAGATGGTGTAAGAAAACTCTGCAAAGGTTCAACCGAGGGGAGTCAAATCACGTCTACGACATCATAAGTGGTGACGAATCTTGGATCTATGTCTACGATCCTGATTCCAAACAACAATCTACAATCTGGGTCTTTCAAGACGAGCCAAAGCCGACTAAAGTTGTTCGTTCTCGAAGCACTTCAAAGAAGATGGTGGCCACGTTCGTTGGAAAAACCGGCCATGTTGCGACTATTGCACTTGAAGATCGTAGAACGGTTAACGCAGAGTGGTATACTACAGTTTGTTTACCACAAGTCATCGCCGAACTTCGATAATCTAACTCAAAGCGACGCATCATCCTGCACCACGACAACGCAAGCTCACACAGCGCTCGTCAAACGATTGAGTATTTGAAGCAGGAAAAAGTAGAAATTCTTGACCATCCTCCATACAGTCCTGACCTAAGCCCTAACGATTTCTTTACATTTCCTAAAATTAAGAAAAGTCTTCGTGGTCAAAGGTTCCAGTCCGGTGAAGAAGCAGTCGACGCTTTCAAGTCAGCCATTTTGAACACCCCCACTTTAGAGTGGAATAAATGTTATAATAACTGGTTTGAGCGAATGGAAAAGTGTATTAAGCTACGCGGTGAATACTTTGAAAAACAATAAAAAGTACTATAAGGTTCTAGTTGTGTTTTTTTCTTCAAACGACAAAACTTAAAAGGCATGCCTCGTAAAACCGACGCCATCTATCAAGTAACTGAGCTGACTCAAAAGATATGCCAGATGCAATAAGCCGCTTCAGTTTGATGTTAAAACGGGAATATGGTTTTATCTGAAGAAAGCTCTATAAATCTTGTTAATTTAATCCAACAAGCGAAGCAAAATTTACATAGGACTGTGGCAAATTTTTTGTAATCTTTACAAGTCGGCGCGAAGGAGAGCCGATGTCGAGTGCGGTAACGTGACTTATCTATAAAAGTATGAAAAATTGCTTGTAGATGAATGTGACTAGACGTTGCGAGGAAAATAAAAATATGAAGCGCCTGGCGAGCACTCAGCAGTCGGTACATTCACGAGAATAGGGTTAATTGCGACTGGTTGTGACTCTACCTACGCTCATCCACTTCACCTGCTTAAAATGTTAAAATATGTGCAATAATGAGCAACTTTGTGGTAATGTTTGGGTTTAAGGTCCCGATTCTTATGGTGTAATTTTGTCTGTTCGTCTGTCACAGCTGATAATCTCAGCAACTACTGAAGTTATAGCCTCGAAATACCATTCCCATCCCTTTCCCCCCCCCCCCCCCCCCAATTAACTAAATATAATTATGGTTGATAGAAATGAAATAGTTATATCCAAACATTACAGGCAAAATAATACGAAGTCTCTCGAACGGTTTTGCAAAGTTTTCAGAGTTTTAAATACCTGCCTACCGCTACATAACATACATACATGGGGCTGCTAAATTATCATATATCTAGGTAGTTAAATAAATAAATATTGCTGGACATGTCACACAACGCTATGAAGCCCCAAACTAAGCGGAGCTTGTACTATGCAAACTAGATAACTGATAAAATACTTGTATACTTTTTTTTGTAAATACATACTTATAATATATAGAAAAACATCCAAACTCGGAACAAATATCTGTAAATCATGCAAACATTTGTTCCATGGCGGGAATCGAACCCGCTACCTCCTGCGTCTCAGCCGGCTATTCGCCCACTGCACCACGGAGGTCGTCGGTAGAAGGAAGGTAGAAAGACGGAGGTAAGAAACCGTCAGCGCGCGAGTGTCACTCGCACTTGACCGGTCTAATTTATTTTGCTTTTATATTCTTGAAATACGCAGGTTTCGAAAATATGCATCTAATAATTTACCTACTTTAAAATTACAAAACGAATAATAAGTAGGTACCTACCTAACCCGTAAATAGCGTTCTAAGGACGGACGGGAAGTCCGTGAATGAGTCAACACAACACTCACTCACCAGACAGCGTGCCGCTTCTCCATATACATATTTCTTACTGATTTACTTATTAAAAGGGACAGACATTACAAACGCAACGTCCAAAAAAACCAAACGATACACATTTCAGGAGGATTTATTTAGTGCATTAACATATGTACAGTGAATATATAAATAAATAAATATTGCTGGACATTTCACACACCGCTATCTAGACCCAAACTAAGCAGAGCTTGTATTATAGGAACCAGATAACTGATAGAATACGTATATACTTTTTTTTTGTAAATACATACTTATAATATATAGAAAAACATCCAGATTCGGAATAAATATCTGTAGATCATGCAAACATTTGTTCCGCGGCGGGAATCGAACCCACTACCTCCTGCGTCTCAGCCGGCTTTTCGCCCAATGCGCCACGGAGGTCGTCAATTTATGTTAACGCGAAAAAGGGTAATTACACTAGCGTTATGAGAACGATGTAAATTAAAAATAGAATCATCAAAATTAGTGCACCTAGCGAATACTCCGTGCCTCCGTGGCGCAGTAGCCGGCTGACACGCAGGAGGTAGCGGGTTCGATTCCCGCCGCGAAACAAATGTTTGCATGATCTACAGATATTTATTGTGTCTGGGTGTTTTTCTATATACTATAAGTATGTATTTACAAAAAAAAGTATATAAGTATTCTATCAGTTATCTGGTTCTCATAGTACAAGCTCTGCTTAGTTTGGGACTAGATATAGCTTTGTGTGACATGTCCAGCAATATTTATTTATTTATTTAATAATTATGCGTGAAAATAATTAAAAAGAAACCATCGAATTGAGAACTTCCTCAAACTTTTCCTTTCCAAAAAAGGATTTTTCCGATGTTTTGAAGTCGGTTTAAATTTTTATAAATATCAACAATAATGAAATATCTTATTAAATGGGAAAAATAGGTAGAAAGTAAATAAGTAAATGCTGATTATTAATTGCATGCTTATCTTTTGATCGAATATTCAAATAGCCTCTTAATTAAATGCAAAACAAAAAACATAAACACTATCTAACGTCTACAAGAAAACAGACTACACCAACAGTAAGTAACTCGTAACTTTCAAGTAATTTGAATCAATTACGAAGCAATCATTTTTTACCTCGCATTTCTCTAAGTTTAATTACAATACTTTTATTCTTTAGGTACATATTTAATTGTAAAAAGCCACTAAATAAGTAGGTACCTACATTACCTAGGTAAAACGATATTGTATTGCTGTAATAAAGCATTATTGTTAATTAATGTACCGTTACATCAAAGTGCACAGTCGATACGGTCGAGCAAGGCTGACAAAAATAAAAGTCGCAGACCGGCGCGGGCGCGGGCGCGAGGATGTCAGTAATTTATGAATTTGTCAAGACGAGCTGAACATCGTCGTCGGCGTAAATAAAGAGCGCCGCGGCACGGATAAATTTGTGTCAGATCAAATGAATCGTGGCCGGAACGATTTGTTGCACTTATTGGCGCTCCGCCCTACGAGCGAATAAGAACAATCCTCGCGACGATGTTGAAGAATGAGCTCGTTTGTACGTTTGCAAGATAAATTGCTGAAACTTCGATGAGCACGAGGCTATAATGAGAACGCGATTGATAATACTCAATAAACATCACATAATTTACCTAAACTGGACTCACACTCTGATAGATACAACAATTGTATGAATGTATACGTTCGTGAAGTAGATTCATTCAGAATTAATAGTAAATAACTACTGGAAGTTATGAAGCACATGAAATACAATCCCTCATTGCAAGTTACAAAATTGGGGAACCACAAAGTTTGGCCCCTAGGAAACCCTGCATATTAAACTTAACCACCACCTATAACCGGTAACAAGGAATCTAACTTTACCTTTCGGTTTTTGTAGGCTTTCAATTTGAGGGGTGATTTTAAAATTACATAAGTAAACTAGTGGTTCGCCCCGAACTGAGATCTCGCGAGTCTCCGATTAAAACAGAAAATATATTTTTGAAATCTTTGACTCTCAAAATAGTGCCACGAAATAAATTACCAACAAACTTGACCTACAGTTTTATTCAAAATACAGACAACGGGAGTTCATGTTATGTGGTTCCTCATTTTTGGAGTACAAATTGCAGTTATTCTAGATTTCAGACTTTTGCCTATATTTGTGTCACTAAAGCTACACGCATACTAAATTACAGCACTGTAGGGTCACTGGTGTACCCTGTGAATTTTGTCAAAGTTCAGTTTTAATTTTGGCTAATAACTCAAAAACTATAAAATTTTACTAAAAATAAAAATGGAGCCTAAATGTACTAATAAATACCTTTTATTTAACGTCTCACTTGACAATTTTCATTTTTTTTTACCCCTCTGAACCCTAATATCTTAACAACCCCACAACATTTTTAGCTCATTTAGTCACGCCGAAATTTTGCCATCACTACCTAACTATGTATCAAATTTCTCGATGATCGAATCAACGCTTCGAAAGTTATTCTCGGACAAACAAACATACATACCTACATACATACATACGACGCCGATTTGCTCAAATTGATTTAGGGCAATTACCCGTCAGGATCACGCCAATACCTACATTATTGTAATGCATGGTTGTGTGTGATGACAAAAATACTTTGTAACCTAATAGATACTCATAGCGAATAGTGTAGATAGATCATGTCTCTATACCACCTTACTGTTTTTTTATTGTTAGGTATGAGAATTTTGAGTTGACTTTATAATATTCTACTTCGTTTTAAAACAGGTGCAAGCAAATAATGATTGGACTAGTCGTTCATCAACGTAACTAGAAAATAAAACTAGGAAGAAATATGTGTCCAACATACTGCAATAAAATAAATCTCGTTGAAAGTGGCTCGTATTTCACCTTCGCTCGCAGGCATATCGCGGGCACCTACGTAGCGCTGAAGGGGATTCAATAAAAATCACAATCGTAAAAACTAAGACGGCTGCCATATAAAAATACCTAAGAAAGCATTAAGAGCCGTCCCCTAATAATAGGTCCCGCCAGATGCACGGGACGGCCGCCTGGAAAAGTCACAGTGGCAACTCGAGCGGAGGAAATTATTTTTTTCGGTCTGCCACACACGGCCCTTGCTAACTCAGCGAAAACTGGCTCCTCTCACGGGAATGACTTACACAAGAACATTTTTTTACTCTTTAGCTGGGTCGTGAATCTTATGAGACCGTATTAGTGCACGAAGGTAGAATACGTAATTAGGAACTTACCTGGAAAAAGGGAATTTCGTAAATATGTTTAATATGGCTCGTTACTCCTTTGTTAGATGTAAGTATTGAGGTCCGCTGGGATGGGAATATGGGAGTTATGGTTGACTCATATTACTTTTGATCGCGAAGGCAATGAATGTTTTAATAGTACTAGTCTCTTTCCAGGCGAGACAGGATAAAGAGATTACTCGCCGGATAGAAAACGCCTTTAAAAGCTATTGGTCAATAAAAGACCTCATGAAAGGAAATCTGCCATTATCTCTAAAAAGAGAAACTAATGGACTTGTGCATTCTCGACGTTTGTGATTGTCAACGAGCTATGGAGCGCAGCATCCAAGGAGTCAGGCTCACAGACCGTATAAGAAACTCAACACTGCGCTCCAAAACACAGGTAGCTGACGTGCCTCTGACATCCTCAAAATTGAAGTGGAACTGGGCAGGACACGTTTGTCGAATGCCAGAGGAACTATGGGCGAAAACCACTACAGAATGGGTTCCAAACGGGCGGCGGCCGCGTGGTAGGCGGAGATGGAGGAATGAACTGGATGCTTACCATAAAGAGTGGCCCCAATTAGCCAATAACCGGGATTCATGGAAAGAGCGTAGGGAGACCTTTAAATCAGAAACAATAGCAGATACATTTTTATGGAAAACTCACGCTTAAACAAGAATTTATCTATATGTCCACAAAAAAGACCTAATGGTACTCAAGACAGTTTCTCTGTACCTGCTATGGTTTCGGATCTGTCCCAGTTTAAAAATAAACCGGACAAGTGCGAGTCTGACCTGCGCACCGAGAGTTGCGTATTTTTTTACGGCATATTGGTCTTATTTTTTGATTACGTTGACTTGAGCTTTTTGAGAGTTCGTTGTTTACAGTTCCAAAGCATTGTAGTTTGATATTAATTTCAATTGATACTTCTACGTGTTCCTGAGAAAAAGGGTCTTAACAGACAGACGGACAACGAAGTGATTCTATAGGGATTTCTTTTTCTTTTGAGGTACGGAATCCTAAAATCCACCATAGAGTAAAAAAGTTTAAGATCATCAATTCCATACACAAAAAGCAGGTAGAGTAGTCACTGACGATATTTATTTCAAAATATGGAGGTAACTCGCGCATGGTTCCTAACAGTTGGATCAATCAATCGCACGTTATCAATTAATTTATTCCACGCTATTGGTTTTCAGGCTTTTCAGTTTTTCGTATATGTACCAGACATAAGTATTATTTTATTTATATTTACCCATTAGAACGGATTAAAGTAATCCCAATTAGTCAAACATGCAAATCCATACTAATATTATAAATTAGAAAGTAACTCTGTCTGTCTGATTGTTACGTTTTAACGATTAAACGGCTGGATCGTTTTCAATAAAATTTGGTATAAAGATAGATTATGACAGAGATTGAGACATATGCTACTTTTTACCCAACTGCGCAAAAGCAGGGTAATGTTTTTATTGTAAAACCACGCGTGCGAAGCCGCGGGCGGGGCAGTTAGTATTTCATGAAACATTGCAATGAAACGCCGAATTAATTAGGCGCTTACATTGACTGTCGAAAATCCTGTTTCGAAACCATCTCGCTCGCATTATCCGGAATATTAGAGTTATATCTGGAGATAGTGGCGATAGTTTCACATCATTGTAATATTTATTATTTTTGGGTTGGTTAGTATGACGACACGTAGTACACTTGCATAGTCAGTACACTTACATATCCATTTTACATTTTTAACCAACGCAGAAGTACAACGTATGTAAGTATAACTTTTTTTTTATTGATAACTAGCTGACCCGCCCGCGGCTTCGCACGGGTAGATGTTCAATAAAACATTACTCTCATTTTGTGCAGTTGGCTAAAAAGTAGCCTATGTCCATTCCCAGTATCCTTCAAAATTCTCTCCTTGCAAAATTTTATTACGCCCGTTCTGCCGTTTAGTCGTGTAAAGGTAACAAACAAACAGAATTATGTATGTATTATACATATAAACCTTTCTCTTGAATCACTCTATCTATTGCTGAAAACTGCATTAAAATCCGTTGGGTAGTTTAAAAGATCTAAGCGAACAGACAGCGGAAGCGACTTCATTTTAGACTATGTAAAGATAGCCAAGCGCTTGACCACTACCTCATCTGATTGTAAGTGATGGTGTGATCAAAGATGGAGCACGCTTGCCTAGAAAGAACCTATTCACACTGGACTTGAAGATTCCAAGATTATACTGGTTCGGAAACCTATACTAATTATTGATCGAGCGAAGCGAGATCTCCAAATCAACTTGGGCAAATCGGTGTTGTATGTATGTATGTTTGTTTGTCCGAGGATAACTTTCGAAACGTTTATCCAATCATCGTAAAATTTGGTATATAGGTAGGTAGTGATGGCACAATTTTGGTGTGACTCAATAAGCTAAAAATATGGGGGGGTTGTTGAGATATTGGGGTTCAAGAGGGGTAAAAAAAATTAAAATGAGACTATAAGATCAAGTGAGAAGTCAAATGAAAGGTCTTTATTAGTATATTTCAATTCTGTTTTTATTTTTAGTTTCTTTATCTTTGTAGTTTTTTAGTTATTAGACATAATATAAACAAAACTTTTACAAAATTCACAGGGTACACCAGTGACCCCACAATGCTGAAATTTAGTATTCATGTAGCTTTAGTGACACAAATATAGGCAAAAGTCTGAAATCCAGAATAACTGCATTTTGTGCCCCGAAAAACCATTACCTACCATATGAACTCCCGTTACCTGTAATTTCAATGAAGCTGTTGGTCAAGTTAGTTAGTTATTTATTTCGTGGCACTATTTTGATGGTCGAAGATTACAATTTTTTTTTGTTTTTACGTATGGGAGACTCGCGAGATCTCAGTTCGGGGCGAACTACTAGTTTATATTAATAACGTATAACTTAATTGTAATTATGTATATTATTAATGTATAACTATTTGTTTTATTATTTCATAATGTAATGCTCAGTCATTGTATATAGTTCTCGATCTCCATTAACTAGATTCTAGAGTTTTATGTCCTAGCTAGAGAGTTCTGCAATAATACTTATGGTAGCTCTTTCTTAGTAAGCACCTAACGATATTCTACGCTCTCTATTGACCAATGAAAACAATGTTTAGCAACGATTTTTCGAAATAGTAGTTTTACTGTGAAACACTTCTTAAAACTTCGGTAATTGTTAAAAAAATATTATTCTGTTTTACTGAACCCGAAGTCAAACGTCTTGTACGGTTAAAATAAGTCATAAATGAGGCACAAAATCTAGGAAATATCTGAAATAACAACTACATCAGATGATTATTATAAATACGGGATTTATCACGTATCTACTGTCTTATCGGTGTTTCGTAGACGGTACGTGATAAATCCCGTATTTATAATAATAATAAATAATAAATATTGGTGGACATTTCACACAGCGCTATCTAGCCCCAAACTAAGCAGAGCTTGTTGAACCAGATAACTGATAGAATACACATTGTTACGCCGAGGCTGTTAAACAATGAGTAATAATCGAACCTTCTCGAACGCTTTTGTCTTGCTGTGTTATTGTTGCTATTGTTTGTGGTTTCGCAGAATGGGGAGTAGCCATTGTGTCGAGGGACCGACCCTTTCCTGGAAGGATTGACATCGTTCTCGAACAATCGAAATGTGTGCGATATAAATAGGCCGGAGAGATGGCCGGAGAGTCAGTCTGAGTCAGTCTCAGCGAGGCCCTGGAGGACTGACGTGGAGAAGGGTCTCGCGTGAGCAGTAGTTGCTCGCGAGTCAGTCTGGATTAAGCTATACGTGCGATCATTTCGGTGACTTTAAGTGGTGCAACAGTGGTGTGAATTTGTGTGTTGTGATTGCGTGTGACCAAGTTCGTGTATTCATCGTTTAGTACTAAATAAAAGTGTTATTTAGGTTGGACTGACTCACATTATTTTATCCCGAACCCTCAGCTCGTAACAATTTAGTGTCAGAAGTGGGATAAAATAATGCCGGTTCTACCAAAGGATAACATGGACGGTGTCAGGACGAGAGGTCAACGACAACAGGAAATGGATGAAAGGCGGTTTGGAGATTCTCCGGTTCAAGAAGCTCGGCAGAGTCGTCAGCCGATGGAGATGGAATCAGCTGCCGCCGAGTCATTTGGAGCACCATCATCATCATCCGTGGGCCAAGCTCCTGTGACAGGCGATCTTGCTGCTATTATGGCCATGCTTTGTCGTCAACAAGAAGAGCAGCAACGTTGGCAGGAAGAACAGCGACGTCAGGAAGAAGAGCAGGCGCGGTTGCAGGAAGAACAGCGACGTCAGGATAAGGAAGAGTAGCGTCGTCAGCAAGAAAAGCAGGCTCGGTTGCAGGCAGAACTGTGACGTCAGGATAAGGAAGAGCAGCGTCGTCAGCAAGAAGAGTAGGCTTGGTTGCAGGAGGAAGAACGCCGTCAGCATTAAGAAAAGCGTCGTCAACAGGAAGAGCAGGCTCGGTTGCAGAAGGAACAGCGACGTGAACAGGTGGAGCAGACTCGGTTGCAAGAGGAACAGCGACGTCAGAATAAAGAAGAGCAGCGTCGTCAACAGGAAGATCAGCGACGTTGGCCATAAGAGCGTGCTCGACTGATGAGGGAATCGTTCGGTTCATCTGGAAATGAATTCCAGGAAGTGAAAGAACAGATAGAAATCATGAGAGCCGTGTTTTGGAGGCTGGAATTGGGATCGCTGATGAGAAAGGGACTCTGGGTGTCCTGAAGTACTGGAGACGGCAATGTGGCTCCTCTAGTTGCTACATCTTCAGCGCGAGGTGCGCCTAAAATTGTTCGTGTTGATCGGCTGCCGTGAAATGGGGCTAAGAATGCTCGGGACGAGCATTCTCGTCGGGGGGAGTGTTTTAGGAGGAGGCAGTGTTACGCCGAGGCTGTTAAACAATGAGTAATAATCGAACCTTCTCGAACGCTTTTGTCTTGCTGTGTTATTATTGCTATTGTTTGTGGTTTCGCAGAATGGGGAGTGGCCATTGTGTCGAGGGACCGACCCTTTCCTGGAAGGATTGACATCGTTCTCGAACAATCGAAATGTGTGCGATATAAATAGGCCGGAGAGATGGCCGGACAGTCAGTCTGAGTCAGTCTCAGCGAGTCTCAGTGAGTGAGTCTCAGCGAGGCCCTGGAGGACTGACGTGGAGAAGGGTCTCGCGTGAGCAGTAGTTGCTCGCGAGTCAGTCTTGATTAAGCTATACCTGCGATCATTTCGGTGACTTTAAGTGGTGCAACAGTGGTGTGAATTTGTGTGTTGTGATTGCGTGTGACCAAGTTAGTGTATAAGTTCGTGTGTTGTGTCGTTTACGAGTAAATAAAAGTGTTATTTTGGTTGGACTGATTCCCATTATTTTATCCCGAACCCTCAGCTCGTAACAATATATACCACTTTTATTTTTCTTTGTAAATACATAGGTACTTATAATATATAAAAAAACATCCAGACCCGGAACAAATATTTGTAAATCATGCAAACATTTGTCCAGCGGCGGGAATCGAACCCAATACCTTTTGCGTCACAGCCGTCGTCATATAATGATAATGATTGAAATAAATCACGAAAGTTTTCTACATCAAATGATTAACCGATTTCGTGCGAGGCTTTCGGCTAAATGTAGAGCCGGCATAAAAAGCACTGGCTTCTAGGCTATAATCTCCGGGGCGAATAATAGCGGGTTGCAACCGAACAACGTCGCTCATTAGTGCAATGTTCAATTAGGGAGCGATGGACGCGGGAGCGGACGGGGGTTTACAGCTTTGTAGCTTTGTAAACCTACACGAATGAGAGAATTAACTGGAACATTGTGATTTTACGCTTTCGAACTATGTAGGTGTGCTTACCTATAGACTTTTAGCCTATGTTGGGATCCAATTAAAAATTATCAGACCAAACTTTCATTCGTGTTTATTCGTTAGCCACCTCATCTATAACTTGTGTAGTCTTGAGTCCTGCCAATTTGATTTGTTCAACAATAATTTAATTAAAAAGAAGCAAAAGCATTGCACTTCAGCGGGACAATGCAGCCAGTGTCTTGAGGACACTTCCGCCTGGTGGTGATCTGGAGCAGTTGAGCTATCTATAGATCGTTTGCAACGATGATTCAATTGTTTGTATTTTAGTCATGTAAATATTTATTGTATATTCTTTCTATTAATAAAGGCATCATTACTAAAAACATACATTTGACATGTAATAGACAAAAATAAATAAATAAATATTGCTGGACATTTCACACAGCGCTATCTAGCCCCAAACTAAGCAGAGCTTGTACTATGAGAACCAGATAACTGATAGAATACTTATATACTTTTTTTTTGTAAATACATACTTATAATATATAGAAAAATAACCAGACCCGGAACAAATATCTGTAGATCATGCAAACATTTGCTCCGCGGCGGGAATCGAACCCACTACCTCCTGCGTCTGAGCCGGCTGTTCGCCCACTGCGCTACGGAGGTAAAATCACATGTATTTACATTTATGTGCAAATCCACATCCACACAAAATATTTGCATATCTCTTTATGAATACATTTTAGTTTCAATTTTACATTAACCTACTTATATTTAAAACCCCCCATTTACTGTAGGTCCGCAATTCCAGGACACAACCTTAACTATCTCTAAGAGCATTGGGATCCTGGGTCTCGACATATCCAGTGACGTGCAGTTCCGGAGTCACTTAGAAGACGAGGCAAAGTTGGCATCTAAAAAGTTCGGTGTGCTCAACAGGGCAAAGACTGCTTCTATATAAGGCGTAAATCCAGCCCCACTTGGAGTACTGCTGTCATTTATGGGCAGGAGCACCTGGATATCAACTAGGGCCACGTGACTCTGTCCAAAGACGAGCTGTGAGAATTGTTGACGATCCCATTCTCACAAGCGGTATTTAGCCCCTTAAGTCTCAGGAAAGATTTTGCTTCTCTGTGTGTGTTCTTCCGCTTGTATAATGGGTTGTGTTCTGAGGAGTTGTTTGATATGGTGCCTGCAGGTTCGTTTTATTATCGCACCGCTCGCCATCGGCAGGGAATCCATCCACACACCTTGGAGACGATCTGGTCGTGTACCGTGAGGTTCCAGAGGAATTTCCTCCCGCGAACACTTCGCTTGTGGAATGGTCTTCCTGCCGAGGTTTTCCCTAGGGACTACAGTATGGGGTTCTTCAAAAAGGGCGTCATTTTGAAATTTGTATAGGGTTGGCAATCCGCGAGTAATAGATACCTTTGGTGTTACAAACGTCCATAGACTACGGTAACCGCTTACCATCAGGTGGGCCGTATGTTTGTTTGCTACCTAGTGGTATAAAAAAAAATTAAGTAACTTTGGTTAACTGTGTGAATTTTCAATTATTCATTTAGTTTCTCGTGATAATCAATGTTTTTCCAAAATCGGTGAATGTATGTAGCCATGCACGGTGTGTAGAAAGCCGCTCGTAATTAATATTTTATTACGGTTCTTTTAAGTGGTTATGAAACATGTCTAATATTTAATCAGTTTTCTTAAAACATAATATCGCATTATATGGCTCTACATAAAGAGCCGAGTAAGCAAGGATAAAAATCCATAAAAGAGCTCTTCTTAGTAATCCAAGTCCTTTCAATATTTATGAAGGCTCACTCAGATCTGTAAACGCTACCATCTTTTTTATGGATGGCTATCTGAAAGTTTAACTGCCACGTTCTATGGCGCCACGAGGTCTGTGCTTTTAAGCTTCCGCATCGAAAAGGGTAAACGGAAGCCTTATTTTACTGTCCAGTTAGTAACATACTTAGAAATAGGAGCTTAGAAAAAAATTAAAAAGATTATTATTTTCCGTACTCTTTGTAATAAATAAATAAATAAAATAAATATTGCTAGACATTTCACACAGCGCTATCTAGCCCCAAACTAAGCAGAGCTTGTACTATGGGAACCAGATAACTGATAGAATACTTATATAATTTTTTTTTGTAAATACATACTTATAATATATAGAGAAATAACCAGACCCGGAATAAATATCTGTAGATCATGCAAACATTTGTTCCGCTGCGGGGATCGAACCCACTACCTCCTGCGTCTCAGCCGGCTATTCGCCTACTGCACCACGGAGGTTGTCAATAATAAAATATGTTATAAATGCAATGGAGATATTACGGAAGAACATACTTAGACCTTGGGGTTTAAAGTGGCTGCTTTAACCGATTCATCATTATATGTTTTATTAGCGGCTTTGTAAGCCGATCATATTGTTTTCCTCTGTTATTCGTAAAGTAAAAATACATTTAAAATTAATTTGAAATAAACAATTGTCTTAATTCCTTAATTCAAAAGTTACCTTAGTCTCGAGAGCCTGATATCGTCGTGAGGTCTCAAATATAGGATCCGTAAAATAGGATCTAAGAGAATCAGTCAAATGCTTAACAGTTTGTTTATTAATTTCGAGCATTGTTTTATTTTAAATTTTAACTTTGTATATAAGGGCATTGAGTCGCTTAAGACTATGTGAGGATTGTTACATCTTACAATTGGATTGTAATTACTTAACAACTAGACTCTGCATGTGTGCTCTTAGGGGCTGGCTCCGACCGAACACATTGCACCAGAAAATTATAAACGTCTTCTGTAACACCGCAGTATCATGTTAGATAACTTTCGAATTAAGGAAATACAATTAAGAAAATGTGTGTTTTTAATTAATTTAAAGGTATGCCCACTTTATAAATAACAGAAGAACACAATATGATCTGCTTAGAAAGCCGCTAATAAAACATGATTTTTGACTCTACGTATGTTCTTCCGTAATATTCCGTAGCTCCATTGCAATTATTACTAACCAAGTTATTACTTGGTCGACTATTGTCGACGAATTCCTTTCGTTTCTAATTAGTTAGTACTTAGTACTTTAGTTTCTTTAGTACTCGTATCAATAGTAATTTAATAAATTATTATTATTATTTATTTATTATTTATAAATAGTAGGCAATTTTCCTATTTCTCAAAAATTATGGAGGACATAAGTAATAGATTGATTGAATAAAAAACCATGGAAACCGATGTTGCGCATCTTCTGAAAGAAGTTTTTTTTGATCGAGTGAAGCGAGATCTCCATATCAACTAGGGCAAATCGGCGTTGTATGTATGTATGTTTGTTTGTCCGGGGATAACTTTCGAAACGTTGATCCGATCATCGTGAAATTTGGTATATATATATATGTGTATATATATATATATATAGGTAGTGATGGAACAATCTGGTGTGGCTAAATGAGCTACAAATGTGTGAGGGTTGTTGAGATATTGGGATTCAAAAGGGGTAAATGAGACCAATCCGGTCAAATGGCACGTTTAATGAAAGGTCTGAATTAGTACAGGTCGAACCTGTTTTTCTATAATAAAAACTGAACTTTGACGAAATTCACAGGGTACACCAGTGACCCCACTGTGCTGAAATTTGGTGTTCGTGTAGCTTTAGACACAAAGCTTTAGCACAAATATAGTGAAAAGTCTGAAATACAGAAATTCAATTTCTACCCCAAAAATGTTATCCAATTAACATGAACTCCCGTTACTTGTAATTTGAATGAAACTGTACGTCAAGTGAGTTAGTTGTGTATTTTGTGGCACTATTTTAATAGTCAAAGATTACATATAAGTACTCGCAATATTTGTTTTTGTTTTTATGTGAGACTCAAGAGGTCTCAGTTCGGGGCGAACCACTAGTTAATTTAAAAGCCGTTTTTTAATTACAAAATTTGAGTGGCATTTTATAAAAAACCTACTTAGGATACCGAAAATATTTTTACTTACATGAATAAATATAAGAAAAAAATATGGAAAATACTTACAACCATCGTATCGCCTCCGATTTCGGTAAAAACACAAAAAACAAAATCAAAATCACAACAAAACAGCGCATCACAGAAATGCGAAAATCGTTATAAGTTCATGGCCACATCACAAAAAAAAGAAATAAAGAAATAAAAAGCGCGCGTAAATATTTCGCGGGAATGCGCGATTCAAAGAATCGACGAGAGTAGGGTCGTGGAGCGCACTCCAGCGTCTGCGGTAGAATGCAAGCGGAGTTCTAGCCTAGCACCTCTGTTCTGCGAGCGCGGACAGTGGTCAGGCGTGAGGCGGCGAGCGGCGGCGGCGGCGGCGGCGACGGACGGCGGGCGGCCGGCCGGCAGACAGAGAGCGCCGCGCTCCGCTCCGCCCCGCGGCACAGATTATAACAATGGAATTAATAAACCGCCTGACGACTAACTTTATTTGGTTTAAATTTATAATCACTCCTTTCCATGTTTTACCGATGTAGCATAACTGCCCAGGAGCGAAATATACCTGAATAATAACTGGAAACTTTGATAAGCAATGTACCTACCCGAAAATGATTAATTCGGTTTTTATTGAGTGCCTACATTATGTTACATACCATGTACTTACATTATTAAAATTAGTTGTGTAGAGCTTATTGATCAAGCGAAGCGAGATCTCCAAATAAACTTGGACAAATCG
The DNA here is from genome assembly GCA_963924445.1 of Philereme transversata. Classification (NCBI taxonomy): domain Eukaryota; kingdom Metazoa; phylum Arthropoda; class Insecta; order Lepidoptera; family Geometridae; genus Philereme; species Philereme transversata. Next base: position 10,700,359 of record OZ004350.1, on the reverse strand, counting down.
GCGTTGTATCATGCATGTTTGTGTGTCCGAGGAACTTTTGAAGCGTTGCTTGATCAGACTATCGTGTTTGGTATATAGGTAGGTTGTGGTCTGCGTGGTGACTAAATGAGCTAAAATGTTGCGGGGTTATTGAGCAATTGGGGTACCTAAAATAAACAAATTGAGACAATCAGGCCAAGTGGGACGTCTAATGAAAAGTATAAAATCATCATTTGAACTCCGTTTTAGTTTTTACACTTTACACTATAAAGTTTGCATTGCACCTCAGAATACAGAAACTGAGTATTTTAATGTTTATAAATATATTTGTTTACGTTTTATGAGAGACTCGCAAGATCTCAGTTATTAAAAGTATTTAATGAGAAACTGCATAAATTTCTAGATGATTCGCTGAAGATTCTGAAGTAAATCAAAATGCACTCTCTGCGTTCGTACAATGTAGTCATCAAATGTGCAATACCCCGTGTGGAGCGAGGGTGGGCGGCTGCGCTCCCTACGTCACACACACAGATTATTATATCAGTTATTATACCATACGAGCTGCACATTTGCACAACCCACTTATCAATTCAGTCGAGCAGGCGTCCATTCATTGTGTAGCATTGTCGCTATTATTCGGTTCCTATTTACCCGTTCACGAGCTGATGGATCAAATTGTTACGTCACTTTTGTAATAATTCATTGACCTTATTCGTAGGGCGATATACGCGACATATGAATAGGAAATGGTGCATAGTGGTCACTACAGGTGAATCATCAGCAGCTTTGGAAGCAGATCAAATGATGTTCCTTTATTAGGACCAACATTTTGGTTTAAGATACTCGTATTATTTGGGGCAACATTTGACCTCATTGAGGGCAGCTACCTTTTCTTTTGAGTTGGAAGATTTGTTCTATAAACTTATTTTGAAGAAAAATTCAACTATTATTGCGGATTTTTGAAAAATGTGGCCAGCGTAGAAAACGGCATTTGATAAAAAAAACAAGTTCGTTACAACCGACTCTATTTCCCAGGAACATTTTTCCTAAATCAAATAATAGGGGCTTTACCTATGAAATTGCCGTTCTTCAGTACTGGTCATTTCAAATAGAAAAAAAGTTTGAAATGGCTTTGTATTCTAAATTCAAATTATTTTTTTTTAAAAAACATGACATTCTTTTTACAAACTCAGTCTTTTGTTTATTGATTAGCGTTGTATTTTCATTACATTTGAACATTTTTCGTCATAATGGATACTTTAAAAATTCGTGTACCTAATTATGGAATATGAGTTCCGTCGTGGCACCAACGCGACACAAACGGCACGTAATATCAAAAACGTTTACGGAGAGGACTGTACAAACGAACGCACAACCCGTTATTGGGTTTCCCGGTTCCGTTCTGGAAATTTTGACTTGAAAAATGAAGCTCGTGGTCGTCCGGAGACTGGTCAACAATGATGAATTAAAGGCGATTGTGGAAGCTGACGAAACTCAATCTACAGCTGAGCTAGCAGCAGCTTTTGATGTTAGTATCAAAACAATTTTGATCCATTTGCGACAAATAGGCAAGGTAAAAAAACTGGATGGTGCCCCACGAACTTAACGATTGCCAGCGCAACGTACGCGTCGAACCAAAAATGACCCCTAAAAAGGTGATGGTCACTGTTTGGTGGTCTAGTGCGGGGGTAATTCACCACAGCTTTCACAAAACGGCATGAGCATTACTGCAAATGTGTACTGTGAAGAACTGGAGACAATGATGGAGAAGCTTGCACATCGGCAACCAGGTTTGGTCAATCGGTCGTCCCCACTGCTCCTTTACAACAACGCGCGACCCCATACTGCACAACAGACAGTCTCCAAGCCGCAAGAGCTGGGATTGGAAGCTCTCCCTCATCCGCCATACTCACCAGACTTTGCACCTACCGACTATTACTTTTTCCAAAATGTAGACTTCTTATTAGTGGGTAAAAAATTCAATTCCCGAGAGGCAGTACAAAATGCCTTTGAAGAATTTGTTGCCTCCCGTCCAGCTGATTTTTACAAGAAGGGCATCAATAAACTGCCAATGCGTTGGCAAAGATGCGTCGATTGCATGGGTGATTACTTTGAATAACATAAATAAAAAAGTTAAAAAAATAAGTACCTTTACTTATTCCATACAAAACGGCAATTTCATAGGTAAAGACCTAATAGTAGGATTTCGCAAAAATGTATGTAAAGGGAAACCATTAGTGTGATATTTAATTACTACAGTGCATCTTCATCCATATTCGATGTTTCTTATCCTAATACATCAGCGGAGAATAAGACGATGATGATAAATAAATTACAACTTCTTCAAACTCATTTTAAATCGAAATGATCTTAATTAGTCGAACTGATGAGGTTGTTTTCTTGAATATGAATAAGATTACACAATAGATTAACATTATTAAATAACTAATTAACCTAGAAACACTTACACGCCAATAACTAAATAACAACGAAAATGCTACGGCGTTACATTTTTTGTAAGACAATCAGAACCACTCCTTTTTCAAGACGTTATATTGAACTAAGCAACAGTTAGGAGATTATGGACTGTAACTGAACTCATAATTGAATCGATTCGCGAATAAACATTTCCGACAGTTTTTCTTTAAAAGGTTTGAAATTAACCGCTTCGAGTCATTCGTGCTTCAGCACTGTTCTAGAACACGGGTCATTGTTTGATATGCCAGGAGCCAAATGGTTGCGGAGTTTTTATGCCGCCTGAAGGTCTCCGGCTTACTTGCTGGTATTGAACATTGAAAATATATATAAACTCGATAGTCATTATGTAAATTAAAATCACAAGGATCATCTAGTATAATTATAGTTTGACTCTAAATAAATATTTATGGACACAGCGCTATCTAGCCCCAAACTAAGCAGAGCTTGTACTATGGGAACCAGATAACTGATAGAATACTTTTTTTTAACCTATACTTTCCCACTGCTGGGCAAAGGTCTCCCCCATGTTCCTCCACATCTCACGATCACTCGCCACGTCCCACCAGCCATCTTGGAATGCATCGAGGTCGTCACGCCAACGCTTCCTCGGCCTGCCACGGCTTCGACGCCCGTCTGCAGGCACCCACTGTGTGGCGACTGTTGCCCATTTGTCTGTGACCATACGACTGACGTGACCCGCCCAGTCCCACTTCAGTTTGGCAGTCTTGTCGCCAACATCTGCGATGCCGGTCTTCGCGCGCAGTGTGGTATTGCGGATCCTGTCGATTCTTTTACAACTTAAACAGAATACTTATATACTTTTTTTTGTAAATACATACTTATAATACATAGAGAAACAACCAGACCCGGAACAAATATCTGTAGATCATGCAAACATTTGTTCCGCGGCGGCAATCGAACCCGCTACCTCCTGCGTCTCAGCCGGCTATTCGCCCACTGCACCACGGAGGTCGTCTAAAATGATAATGTAAACAAAATATTTAAGTATTCCCTATATTTTAACTACCTACAATGTTCTGCATGCTCACTGAATATTTAACCTAAGTTTAAACCTATTGTTTCTCATGAAGTGAAATGTATATTTCTTTTGAGAATAAATTATGTAACCACAAAACATGTACTGAACATGTAATTTTGGTAAAGTAGTCTCCACTAAGAGCGAGATGCTGAATCGTATTTAGTGCCTAAATATGATTTAGAGAGTTGTCGAATAATACAAACACGTCAAATTTAAACGTTTAGTCGCTAATTACGTTTAGGGATAGTTTTGCAAGCCGGGTTTAGAGTAGTACCGATAAAACTGCTACTCAAAGTGGAAATTATTAGTACCTATAGCTCTGTAGAAACCCGAAAATAGTTGCTCAAAATCAGGAGTAGAATCGATGTTACTACTTTTTACCAGACTGCGCAGAAGGAGAGTTATGTGTTTTTTTTGTTTATCCATAAATGAATAACCAAGGCATCTCTGCCACTTATGTTCCATATCTGGGTTCAATGATAATATTTATAAAATTCTTCGGAATTATTTAAAGTTCTGAAAGAATATTTTCTACAATAATTAGGTAACTAAAGAAGAAGGAGAAGGTGAAGAAGAAGAAGGGGGGTAATGCACAATACACCCCCCCCAATGCGGGACGTCAGTGCAGATCTTATTCCCCCACCCTAGAATTAGAATTAGGTAACTAAAACAACAATGCATTGATAGATTCATTTATTATGATCAAAATGTATAGTAAGTTTTATATGTATTTACTTAGTTTTATATATATGTACTTAAAATAAATATAAAATTTGCGTTGACTGTTGAGAGTTAGCTAAAATCGAATGAAAAATGTATGCGTATTACACGCCAGATAGACACAGATTGTTATAAAGAGTGAAAACTACATTACAACGAAACAATTTTACACAAAAATTCATATCAAAAATTCATATTTATTCTTGTGCTATTACTATAACGTATTTCAAATACTGTTTCGTAATTATTATGTTTGATTTTTATTTTTTTTTATTACTGTACATTTCATACAATGCTATCTAGCCCCAAACTAAGCAGAGCTTGTACTATGGGAACCAGATAACTGATAGAATACTCATATACTTTTTTTTTGTAAATACATACTTATAATATATAGAAAAACATCCAGACCCGGAACAAATATCTTTAGATTATGCAAACATCTGTTCCGCGGCGGGAATCGAACCCGCTACCTCCTGCGTCTCAGCCGGCTATTCGCCCACTGCGCCACGGAGGTCGTCAAATAACTTACTAGCTAACAAATAATATTCATCATGTGATTATATGACAATTTTTTACCTGATAAAATAGTTTAAGTTACAAAGTTAAATTGTACTTATTCGATTTCGAAATAAATTATCTTTATATTTAAATAATCCAATCCTACTGTTTATTACTAATATGATGATCAGGTAATTTTGCAGATAAAAACGATTATTACAAATTTACAGTATTTAATTCTTTTATAAGTCAATAGAATTTAAAGCCACAAAAATATTTACAAACCAGAAAATGATCTACTGAAGTCCATATAAATCCACTAATAAGTGCTCACTGAGTACAAAACAGTCTATCACTGAACTATCACCAAACCTGCCAACAATTTACTGCTCGACGCCGAAGACAAGTGGCGATCAAAAACCATAAACGCTAAAGAAATACTAGTAAAGTTTGACTGTAAAGCGTAGAACACGGTGCCATGACTGAAACATTTTTACCCTCGGAATTTACTGTCAAAATGAGATAATATCACAAAATTGATAGGGACAGAATTAAATCTTAGTAAACGAGTAGGGTTGCCAACCGTACTTTATAATAAAGTATCTTACGTCTGTGTGCTTTATGTTTTTGAATAGTAATAAAGTACAAAAACATACTTTATTTAGACCACATGAAACGAAACGTATATCACCATTTTATAAGCTTTTTTCATAAAATACAAAAAAGTTATATCAAATACAGAGCCACAAACTTATCTCACTGAACCGGTTACCCAAACTTAAACACGGTTGAAACGCTTTTAGGGTTCAGATGAATTAACTGCGCTGTTCAGTTCAACAGAGTAACATTTTGTAAATAAAAATATAGGTAAATACTTTTTTTTCAGCGACTGTACTTTATTTTCCAGGCCCTATAAGCCTAAGTTTAAACAAAAAGGTGGCAACCCTAACAACAACTGAAAACGGCGCCCGCACACAGTCGGTCGAAGCTTCGAACAAATTGATCCTATATATATATTGTACAACATCCTTGTAATGTAGTAGCTAGTTGTACCGAGCTTTAATTCTGTCCTTATTCTGTGACAATATGTACATTTTGAAGAAGTCGCTGCTCTCAAACCTTCTAGTCTACACTTTACGTCAAAACTATTCAGGAAGAATAATTTTTGAGATGGTTTTAAAAATCTTATTCTGGAAGAGTGAATAAAGTTGATAATGACAGCATTTTCAAAGGCTTAATACAAATAAAGATTAGCGTATTTGAGTTTTCAATTACCACTTCTAAAAGCAAGTGTCTCTGCATCATGATTAGCACCAAAAGTGTTCTTACGATCGAAATGATCTAAAAAGCTATGGTTTGGTCAGCGGTGAAACGTTCGTGGGTTTCTTTCTAGTGTACTGTCTGACAATAGAAACATTGGGTCCAAACCGTCAAGCAAGATGTGAGAGATCGTCCAATTCCGGCGGCGGTTGCGGCCCGTTGTTGCCACGAGCGAACACCGGCTTCGCGACCAGTGACACTGGAGCCTGCGACCAAATAATCATTGTTCATTATAAACTGTCATCGTTACTGATTTTACTCAGAAAACTTTCGTGATTGATTTCAATCATTATTATAAATACGAGATTTATCACGTACTGATTTCTATGTCTACCACCAGATGATGATATAAGTAAACAGTACCGCTCGGTTGCAGGAAAACATCGAGACTGTTGGTAATATACTGACGATATTCAAGTGACGGTTTATCGAAACATAAAAAAAAAATTCCAAAAAATAACAGTTATATTATCAAATATTAATGAAAATCGACTAAGTTAGGCGATTAATTCGATATAAAACGAATAAATATAAAAATAAATAAATATTGCAGGACATTTCACACAGCGCTATCTAGCCCCAAACTAAGCCGAGCTTGTACTATGGGAACCAGAATACTGATAGAATACTTATATACTTTTTTTTTGTAAATACATACTTATAATATATAGAAAAACACCCAGATACGGAACAAATATCTGTAGATTATGCAAACATTTGTTCCGCAGCGGGAATCGAACCCGCTACCTCCTGCGTCTCAGCCGGCTATACGCCCACTGCGCCACGGATGCAGCAAATTTACTGCCTACTCTTGCAATCGACATCAAAAATTAAGGCTGATTTGATATCTCTTTCTGAAATGGTTCAGAGTTTTGGGTTAGAAAGGGACAACAAGAGATATCTCGAGACGTTACCAATACAGTATCTGTGGTTAGATGGCAAGCATTATGCAACATAAGTTTAATAAAATGTTTGTGTTTAAATGCCAAAATAAATTTCACATTTCTATGGTAAACATTTCACAAATGTATTTATTATGCTCATCAATATCATTTCAACACCCTTTCATTTGTATGCGTATATTATCAAACACCCTATATAGAATAGAACAAAAAATATTTATTATTGGCCACAAACAAAACGTACAGTACTTAAAACTAAAAACCATAAAAGAGGTAATACAATTTGTCACCACTCAGCTACGTGCTAACAGCAGTGGAAATGGAAACACTGAAGTAGCGCTGGTTTTCTGTGTTATATCATCCCACGGCTGGGCAAAGAAATCTTCTATTATCTTCCAGGATTTCCGTTCGCATGCCATATCCACTAATCTGTCTGGGAGGCGTCAATATTCATCACGCCAGCGTCTACTAGGCACCCACTCCATTACGATCTGTCCGGGTGCGCGCGCTTTACGTGGCCCGCTCAATTCCATTTGAGCCTGGCAGCCTTATTCACTACGTCACCAAAAAGTCTTTGAACGCAGCAAGGCATATGTTTGTTTTTATGTGGTGTGTTTTCTATTTTATCATTGGAGAGCAAATCGCAACATTTACTATTGCCAACCTATCGCAACGCGTAATTATGGGACTAGGCCACTTGTACCAGTGCAGTGGTGTGAATCAGTACAATACTACTATAAGGTGTCCTAACAAGAGCGCCGGATTTAAATTTGCCGCCATTTTGTTAATACGAGTTGTACGGTGATTTTTTTTGACATTTGTCACGTACAGACCACGCGATTTAAGATTATGGAGAAGTATTCAAACCAACAACCAAATTATTAAACGTACAATAACATTAACATACAATAACAAAACGTTGTTGGTTTGAATACTTCTCCATATTCTTAAATCGCGTGGTCTGTACGTGACAAGTGTCAAAAAAAATCACCGTACAACTCGTATTAAAAAAATAGCGGTAAATTTAAGTCCGGCGCGCTTGTTGGGACACCTTATATTTCAGTTAGACGCCTCGGCAAATTTCGTCCATCCTATACTTCCAAATACTAGAACCGCAAGTGCCTCAGAAGCTCGCTGGTGACAGACGAGCCGTCACGAGCCGAGGGACACTTATATCGCAGTGCTGTACATAGTTGTAATTTTAGATAGAAAGGTGAAGGTGATACGAACCTGGCTTACCAATCCAGCTGTCGGCGCCGGCGGCGGCTGGACGCCGGGCACGCCGGGCACACCGGGCATGCCGACGACCATGACTTTCTGCTGCGGCGCATTCGGCGCCGGCCCGCTCGTCACCACCACCGACTACAACATGCACACACTCACTACGCATTCTGTTATATCTAACTTATCACTAACACAGTGCCAGTTTATACAAGCCAATATCACTCACTCTTCATACAATATTAAGAAAACAACTAGAGACTAAAGTCGTAAAGTAAATCCATAGTAAATCTCAGAAAACATTGCCAAGATAGATCGGCCTGACTGTTATCAAATGAGCATATTTTCATATGTTAGTCACTCATTTAGTTACCTTGACGCAAAACTTACTGATCTAGCGCGGGTGAAAAACAATGAGGGATTTTTAGAAGCGTCTTATATTGAGACATAATGCTGAGCCGAAACCCACTGGCTGCGGTACAATAGTAGATTATTAAACGAGGGGAAAAAGCAGTGTCTTGCGTCACGGGCGCTATATTAAATCCCGAACGTAACGAAGGATTCTAGAGTTAACTCACGATATATATATATATATATATAAGCACGCCCAAGATACAGACAGTAGAATAGACAGTCCACGAGTAGAATACTCTACTTTTCCATCTTTCTGCGAGACAATAAAAACCAAATCTAAGTTGGTGCATTCTATGCAGAGGTTAGTTTGATTTACGAATAAGTTCTTATTGTGTGGGTCTCTTTGGTTTGAAATTTAAATCACATTACGCCCGCGAGGGCATAATTAAATTCAATACAATTTTACTCCCGGCTCAGCCGTAGGGATTTAATCACCTGCTTTCGGTGAGGTTTACATGACATATAATTTGACATTGTTGAGCAGGTGGTGTGAAAACAATGTTAGTTAATGTCCTCTAATACCTCTAACCCTGTTATACTTGTAATCTACCTCTTGTATTTTTTCTTTTCTTATGCTTTTTTATTCACCCATTTCCTTAATTGTTCGTCTTCGTTTTTATTATATATGTAGCTGCTACCAGTGATAACGAAGGAAGTTTTTAAAATATGGATAATATTTTTACAATAGAGTATTTGCAACATCTATGAATGATACTAGAAGCTTGATTATAGACGAACTTGAAACCCGTTTATTGGAAGTTATATTGAAGTGATGCAGAGCTGGCGAGAGACAACGGAAAGGGGAGAATAGCGTGACTGGCAACCGCGGCACTTCAATACGTTTGCGTCTTAGAAATTGGCTTACGACTCACGATTTTTATCCTTATTTTGTACAGTTCCAAGAATCCATGCTCCGTTTTAATTTGACCTTAACAGTGGTACTAATCTCGCAAATTCCTTGGAATAATTACAAAGTTGTTTTTTATCTTTTGATCGGAGTTGAAACAGATTAATCCGAAAGAAAAAAAGAGTTAACTACTTCTAAGATAGAAGTTTATTACACCCTAGGGACAACACATGTTTTCTATTATACCTACTAGTGGTTCGCCCCGAACTGAGATCCCGCGAGTCTCCGATTAAAACAAAAAAATATTATTTGTAAACTTTGATTATCAAAATAGTGCCACGAAGCAATAACCAAATAACTTGACCTACAGTTTCATTGAAATTGCAGGTAACGAGAGTTCATGTTATGTGGTTATGTTTTTTTGTGGTACAAATTGCAGTTATTCTGGATTTCAGACTTTTGCTTATATTTGTGTCACTAAAGCTACACGAATACCAAATTTTAGCACAGTGGGGTTACTGGTGTACCCTGAAAATTTTGTGAACGCTCGAAAGTTATCCTCGGACAAACAAACATACATACATACATACAACGCCGATTTGCCCAAGTTGGTTTAGAGATCTCGCTTCGCTCGATCAAATAAAGGTGACCAAATTTTTGAGGTATGCGGTCTACATTATGATTCAAAATATCCTAGCAGTCTACAATCAGCAAAAGTTCAAATGAGTCTATTAGAATCAAAAACCGCAATGTCCATACAAAAATTAAAATTTTATACATTACTACGTAATAATGTATAAATTTTATACATTATTACGCCATAGACAACACATTTTTACTTTTTTATGGACATTGCGGTTTTTGATTCTAATAGACTCAAATAGAGAATATGATTAGTAGATTTCCTTATGAAAGGGCTCGTCCGGGGAAGTACTACCACTATACTTATTTCCGCCACAAAGCAATATTGCTGTGTTTCGGTTTAAAGGGTGGTTGCCGGTGAAATTAAAGGTACCCGAGGCTTTACACCTGTTTGCCTCAAATTGATTGATAAAAAAGTGCCCTACGAAAAATGGAAATGGAAATGTGCCCTACGATGCACGTAGAGCCTATGTAGGGCAGTGGATCATAGGGCACATTTCTAATGTGCATGACCTACGAGGCAGTTCTCTGTTACAGGCGATGGTTACCACTAACATCAGGTGGGCCATAAGCATACTCCATCTCCATGTAGCATAAATAAAAATCTTTCCTCCATTTCAAAATCCGTAATTTAGTTAAAAGCGCCAAGGCTCAGCCGCCTTACATCTGTTAGCTCGAAACTAACGCCTTTGGGGTCGTCCTTCAACATCAACAAAAAATCAACATAACAACAATATTTAGCGTTCAGCAGACTGTCCTTGTGCGACCTTGTGCGGTTTTTAGAATCTGAATTTATAATTTTTCATAAAAACAGATTCTCCGATATTAAAAAAAAACACGTGATGTATGTCTAAAACATCTAAAACATAAACATTAAGGGGGATGAGGGGGTAAAATGGTAGCCGAAAAAGGACGACCCCTTTGTAAAATGATGTGCGGCTACCAACCCTGCCTCTGCTGTGATATAATTAGTTCATACAGACAGTTAACAGCAATCCTTGCAACATGCTTTCACTCTCTGCCTTCAAACAAGTTTATATTAGTTTTGGTAGCCAACAACTATGTTATGTTAGCAACAATCTACATATATGTGGATGCAATGTGTTACCTGCACAGACCCGCTGCGAACGATAGTCGGCTGCGAGCCGTGGACGACTATATGGCCGGCGCTAGACGTTTGTGTCAGGGGCTATGAAAAAATACATAAAAATACATTGTAGTTACCACCAAGGCTCAATTTACATTGCCGCGGAACGGAATGGAAGTTAATTAATTGTACAAAGAATAATGAACTTTATGTCAATTGTGTACAAACTAGATACGAACCATAAATGCGCGAGAATTCATTGGAAGACGCGCGACTTGTTTTTGGCCCGTATTTAGTTTGTACGTTACACAGTTGACATAAAGTTCATTATGCTATTATGCTATGTACAATTAATTCCGTTCCATTCCGTTCCGTGATAATGTAAATTGAGCCTAAGTCTCTGTCACCTGAGTAGGTATAAACACCTCTCTTACAAAAGTGAGGTGTACGAGGCGTGGTTGTGTATGGGGGTGTGTGTTTGTCAACCCGAAAGGGGGTTGCCCCTTTCCCCGAAAGGGATATGCCCTCACTTAGGAGAACCATGTTTGTTCAACGACTTTTCGAAATTAAATGTTTTTAATTGAACAAACACAAGATAACAAAAATTAAATATTCTTAAAATAGGTAAAACTATTTTAGTTTATTTTATTTTTTTTATGTTTAGTTTTACCTATTTTATTTACCCTACAGTTTTTGTATGTCCATGGTCATTAGTTCGTATGAGCTAGGTCCACTTTTGTCAGCAACTTACCGGAGGCTGTTTTTGCTGCGAGACAATAACGAATTTCTGCGGCGGAGGCGTGGACGGCGCCTGCGACTGCGGCACGGGGGATGAACTGATCACCACGTTACGGGCCGTCACTGTTTCTAAACATTATACAATCATTTCATATCAGTAAAAGAATACAACAGTATTTGAATGACATGAACAGTAATGAGAAATCCATAGAAATATTATAAATTCTAAAGTAGCTCTGGATGGTTATCGTGTTACGTTTTAGTGATCTTGATACATTTTAGAATATAGATAGATTATGACCTGGATTGAGAGTTAAAAGCTGCTTTGAAATTATTGTGATTTTTTAGTGTGATCGATGTGGGATCTGTGTAGCGGTGCGTAAAGGCCTCGTAGAGGCTGCGTAGAGGCGCGTAGAGGCTGCGTAGCAAATATACTGCTACGAATATTGAAAAGTATAACATGCACTTTACTAGTGATCAACTGATCATAATTATTATATACTAGGCAAACTATTAATGTAAATACCTCATTACATTAGTTGTTGGTCTCGTTGGATATGGGAATAAGTGCTGCGCAAGACTACTCCATCTAAAATCCTATCAAAGGTTCTATAGCGGCTGCGTTCTTTATGCAAATTGTCACCAGGCGCTGTGTATATATTTGATTGATATATATAAAGGCCTCGTGCTGATCTTGCTGAACACTTACCGATAGGTTTAACAAGGTGAGGAACTTGCGTCGTAGCAGGCGATGGAGTGGATGGGACTAAGGGCGGTGTACACGTAACGACGGCAACCGCCCCACCGCCGCTGCTGGCCGAAGGCGACGTGCGGATCTTGCTGACTGCTTGCTGGAGACTCGGCCCGAGATAGCCGAATTCACGTCTGCGCAAGAAAATGTTGAGGTTAAAAAGGGTTTCATTTTTAGGTGCGATAAACCGCGTGATGTCAATCAACGCCTTAATTTACTAGGTACGTGACAATTCTGACTACTAAGAAGTTACTGCCGGGTGGAAAGTCTGGTCACTATTTTTCGTTATTGTTATGGAACGGAAGTGCGATAAAGCGTCCGAAAAGAACGATACATTCCGTATTTGATGGGCAAGGTAGTTAAACAGACTTCGCAAAGATCTGCGAGCTAAGAGTCCATACTCGACTCGCAAGTGACAGCTCTGTTTAGAGCATTAGTGCCGGTAACCACCGTAGCTGAACGCAGAATTGGGTAAAATTAATCAATAGTATCAATGTATACACACGTTCAACGTGATTCGACGGGAAGAGTTAACGCATCGCCTCGTTCGGTTGATTGTTTTGGTTCGGAGGATACCGGCCCAAGCGCTCGACTAGAAACGGACTGCGTACCTCAAGTAATACTGAGAGCAGTCACTTGCGAGTCGTGTATGACCACTCTTTGCTCGCAACTATTTGTGAAGTCTGTTTAATTACGGAAGACAGAAGCATTGTAATATCGCACGTCCACCACACTGCACGCGCCGCAGACCGTGTCTCCGGGCAGGTCAGCAGTATGACCCTACAGGGGCACACTTACTTGTAGTCGTCAGGCTGGTCGGGCGGCGTGCGTATCTGACGCACCACCGGCGCCAGCACTTTCAACAGCTGGTGCTTGAGGTTGCCGGCGGCGAGCCGGTCCGCGCCGCCGATGCCGCTTAGCGCACCCTCGAGCCGCTCGCCCAGCCATCTCACTCGCGGCAGTATAAACACCTAACAATAATCATAGTTTCATGCAACATATCGACTTAAAAATAAGTCAAAAGGAAGGCTACTGAAATCAGCAGGAACAATGACTGCGTAAAAAAAATCCTTTTACATTATATAGTGGTAAGGAAAGGTTTTCAAGGTACAAGCTGATTTAGCAATATTATAAAATTATTTTATATTTAAAAATAGATTTAAAAAATAGCTCATACAGAGTTCTTTTTACTCTGTAGACGAGTTCTACACATTGCCTGTTATTTAATTTTGATATCAATGAATTTAATATAATTACAATTAATTAATTATGTTTCCATTAGATATATTTATTAATGCTCAATATTGAATTTATTACTTTTGTATTTGACTTGTAACTTGGCGTTATAAATAAATAATTGTATTGTATTGTAACTGAGTTTAATTTATAGTAACATTATCAAGAAATTAGCTTTTAGTCAATTCGCAGTTTTTAAAATATCATACCAGGATAACCGGAGTATGTGAAATAGTGAGTTATGCCGCGATTCGGACCATTTCATACTGACCTTAACAACTTCTGGTCCTAGTTCAGCCAATCCTTGCACCGCGCCGTACAGAGAAGCGAGCGGAGTCTTCTCAGATTCCTTCATAGAAGCCATCGCTACTCCCGTCTCATTGTTTGTCTGCGATGGGCACTGCAAAGCCTTTGCGAATAATCTAAAATAAAAAATATACGAACATTATTAAATATTTTGGTCTTCTGAAATCATATTATTTTGTAGTAACCATTGAAAAAGAAAGAAAGCCTGAACATAAAAATCGATGTACGCATAACAGTTCCATAACTGGTATGGAATGCTCCATTACTAAAATGTTGTGTCTTTATAGTGGCCAAATCAATAGAGCAATTAAGACGACACACTCTAAATTAAACCAGATATGTATCCATACGAATTGGGTAAAAGTAAAAAAAAAACAGCAGTAAAACATAAAACAGATCCAGAGCAGTTGAGCTATCTTCAGATCGTTTGCAATGGTCTTTAGATGTTTCAACTGTTTCTTTTGCAATGTCATGTGATATGAAAATACTACGAGTATTTTTCATTACAAAATTCATATTACACATTAGATTACAAAATTATTTGTGTAAATAAATGTTTCGAGTATCGTCATACCTTGTAACTCTGGTCTGCAGATTATTGGTGGAAGTGTTAAAGGTCTTGCAGATTTGCGCCATAAGACGAGCAGCGAAATCACGCAGAGCCCAGTGGTTGTCCATTTCCGGACGCAAGCAAAGCTGTCGCGACACGATGCAAGTGGACACTGATGGAATCAACTCGTGTAACTGCAAAAATAGTTTATCGGTAAATAGGTAGAAAAATTCGAGGCTTAAAGTAGCCTGTAAAGTGAAAATCTCTGATTTAAAGAACAAACAACAAATAATATTTTTATTGACACAATATAACAGGATTGTCACGAATTAAGGTAGGGTCCCAATGTAATGACAGTAATAATATGTAACAAAATACCAGAACAAATTAAAGCACAAGAAAACGACAACATCTTTGAACATAGATTAAAACATATTCTAATGGAAAAAAGTTACTACATGCTAGACGACTTTTTTAACGACAAGACATGTAAATAATTTACTACAATAATGATTTCACTAACCAATAAAATTAAAAACACAAAATCGCTCAACTTTGATTCCACTTGACCTGCCTAGTTAGCTTTGATATTGCTACACTGCCCTTACTTGCAGGGTACATATGAAGTGCTGGACTCTTGACTAGTCAATAATATCTGACATGTAACATTTTAATCCACTTTGTATGAACGCAATAAAATACTGAATACTGAATTAATGTTGAATCCATAGAGGAGTCGTTGATATTTTTTTCGCTGCTGTAAAAGTTAACCAATCATGTAAAGTAATTGCCAAAATGATTTTATAAACATGATTAATGAAATACATAAATATCAGTTCCGAATGTTTAGTAATTGCTGAGAAAAATTGAGACAAAATGTTCAATTCGTCGTCTTATTAAGCAGTTTTCAAGGCTGTCTTTATTCAAGCTTCTAGTGTTGTTCGTAGCTTAAACGAAATGAGTGATAACATGAAAATAATGTTATTTTGAGCCACGCTTGACAGACAGCGCCGTCTATCTCGACAATCGGACACCTGACGCAAAAAGTGGGGTTTTATAACTTTGACGCCTGTCTGTTTGTCTGTCTGTGTCATCATAGGTCCCAAACGGATGGACCGATTCGGATGCGATTTTTAAAAATAGAAAGTATGTTTATAACTGGGGTGGTTCTTAGCTATGTGTGAGATCAGCACTTTCCCTTTTTGGTGACGAGATTACAGCTGTAAAATGGATGATTTATTAACTTCTAACTGGTTATTAAATGTCCGGGGTTTTTTTTTTATTTTTTTAAAAATAACTTGTTTAATTGTGATTCTATTGTATAATTCTGAAATGTAAGCCTCTCATTTTGCATGGTAGATGGATGGACTTTCGGACGCTCTAAAAACTCCTTATAGCCATTTTAAGGCCGATTGGATAACAGCAAACAATATAGTCATTGTTAGCCATACTAATATTATAAATGCGAAAGTAACTCTGTTTGTTTCCTTTGCACGACTAAAGGGCTTAACGGATCGTAATGAAATTTGGCAAGAATATACATTATATCCTGGAGAAGGACATAGGCTATCTTTTGTTTCAAAAAATAATCTTGAAAGGGGTGAAACAGAGGTTGAAGGTCCATATAATTTAACCGTCGTTCATTGACGTGAAGTCATTTACATGAAGTGTCGCCTCGCTTTGACATTTCATTCTGCATTTTATTTATTTCATAATTTATATGGCAGAACAAACTTTAGCGGGTCAGCTAGTGAACATAAATACGTAGCCTACTTTTTTCCACGTACCGCCCGTCATTTGTCATACCTACCAGCTATATGCATAAACGGAGTTTAAAATATACTCACATATTTCTCCAAATACAATGACTGATTGTCAAGTAATGCTTTGACCATCCGCATCAAGTATATAAGAAGAGCGAGATTGTTTTGTACAACATTAACTTTTACGCCTTCTGATATGAATGTGCACATTCTTGGCAACATCTCGTGGAGCCCGGGATCGCATGCCAGGGATTGCAGGGCTTCCTGAAACAATTATTGTTGTAAATTGTATTTTTTATTTTTTTTATACCAATTGGAGATGGATCAAGCAAGTGGATGACAAAGTATTGTTTCATAGTTTCATTCATAAACATGCTCTACTATGCACTGCCCTTCTTCCATCAATTTAAGGCATACAGGTGTAAAGTCTCATGTGCCTATAATTTCACCGGCAACCATACCCTTCAAACCGAAATACAGCAATGCTGTTTAGGGGCAGAAATAGGTATGGTGGTAATACTTCCCCGGACGAGCCCTTTCACAAGAAACTCTACTACTCTGATTTGACAGCAGAAATAGGTATGGTGGTGGTATTAAAATCAACTTTATACTATATGTTAGTAATTTTACCTTAACATATCCGCTTCACCAGAAGTGTTACTATTTAAGTAGTACTCTAGAGTAACGCACCTTATCTTCATCGAAAAACGTTCTAAATACAGATTGTTTTGCGTATGTCACCTTGAGCCCGAAGTACCTACTGCGTTTTTAGGGTTCCGGACCAAAATGGTAAAAACGGAACCCTTATGTTCGACTTTGTCCGTCCCGCCGTCTGTCCCAGCTGATTATCTCAGCAACTATTCAACCTATCAGCTTGAAATTTGAAAATAGTTATAATTAATACTGACCTTCCTCTATTGCAAGTGAGAAAATTCAAAAATATTTACATTTTGATGGTCAAAAGAGCCAAAACGGTGAGGGTCAAAATTTTTAACTAGGGTTACTAGCTCAAGTGGGGTATAAATATCAAAGAGTATTTATCAAAGAGGTTTATTTACACATTCCAAAACCATTTTTTTTTATTTGTATAGTTTTGGAGTTAAGATGAAAAATGTTGAAAAAAATACTGCCTTTACTTTATTAGCGCGTATAAAATTAATTGTATAGTACATGGTAGGCAGGTCATTTACAAATCGCATTTTTACTTACTGGATGTATGCAACTGTGTACTTATCACAACTAACCATCATCATGTCAGCCAAAGGACGCTCACTACTGAACATAGGCCTCCCCTATAGATTTCCAGAGCGTCCGATCTTGTGCGGCCTCCACCCAACGGCTCCCAGCAACTTTCATCAGATCTTGTTTCCATCTAGTGGTGGGCCGTCCTAAGCTGCATGTTCCAGTGTGTGATCACTACTTGAGAACCTTTCTTCTTCAATGGCCGTCAGTTCTTCGAGCCCTGCCCAACGTCGCTTCAGCTTGCTAATTTTTTTTTTACACTATACAAGATTTTCGTTTGACCACAATCTCACTTGATGGTAAGCAATGATGTGGTCTAAGATGAAGCATGAAGATAAAGAAGAAACCTATTCACTCTTACCTTAAAGAGGTAAGAGATTCTTTGTGTTGTGTGACTTTGGTTAGTCTATGAATCTCCTCATTTCTGATTCGATCTCATTAACTAAACTTAGGTTTATTTAATTTATATTATTGTATTTTTAAAAAGAATTACCGCACGTCGCCCTTCATCACTGCCAACACAAGCCTCAGTGATTTCCTTGTAATACAGCTGTTGTTCAACACTCAACTCATGGGTTGCAAGCTGTTTCACATGCACTGATTCTGAAGCCTTCAACCGGGCGGCTTTCCCGCACATTGGTTTACCTAAAATGAAATTAATTGATAAAAACCTTATGGAGATGTCTAAGCCGCAACAGACAATGCACTACACATAGCTTAGTAAAAAATAGCAACAAAAGAATATTGTCATAAAAATAAGGATAAAGGACAGTTTGATGTTGACTAATACAGTAGTCTCACTAATCTGGCACTATTAAAAACTAGGGCGTGCCGGATTATTGGAATGTTCGGATTATTGGATTGTATAGAAAAATTAATAATATGTAAATAAAATATGTGCACAAGCACTGAACGAGAGTAGGGAGAGGTGAGCGAGGTGTGAGAAGAGGGTGTCGGATTATTGGACGTACCGGACTACTGAAGTGCCAGATTACTGAGACTCTACTGTATTACCTTAACTTAGTTACAACTAACAAGATATTTATTGCTTATTTTTACACTTTAATAATAAAATGCCCTTGATTAATTGACTATAATTACCTGCAGCATCTTTATTAGTAGGTTTACTCAGTTTACAAATAGGGTCAACAGACTCAAGTTTCTGTGCCTCCTTAGACAGTGGTGGAGGGTTCTCTGGTACTGTCGGCTGGACACCGTCCACGCTCAACCAATGAGCTCTTACTGACACATCAAGAGGCACCTTAGGAGGTGGAGCTGACAATATTTCTGACAAGTCAATTTCTTTCTCCTCTATGAAGTGGAGCTCTCTACCGCCTCCTGATGCAAATCTGAATGGCAGACTATCTTGTTGAAGAAAACCATACTGTGGCTGAAAAATTGTAAATTTATTCAGATGATTTTATTTTTTTATGGTTTGGTAGTTTTTTCATTGCAGTCGAAATAACACCACTTACAATTTGTATAAAATAGGTCAATCTTTATGTTATCATCTGACATGTTTGTTATGTTATGTTTTATACATCAGAAAGCCTCAAAGTTACAATAATTATAGTTACCTCAATGTTTTTGATCTTCAATGCATGGTCAATATCTGTTATTGCAAGTTTCTGTCTTTTTGAATGATGCATGAACTTCATAGCATCTTGCACAATAACTTTCAACCTATATGTGACATCATCTGCCAAGTCCTTTGCAGCTTCATCTCCTAAGTTTGCGATTCCTATACTCTCAGCTATAACCTTCATGGAGTCTAAGGAAAGAGTCGAAGAATATGTGAATTCAGAATCTCCCATCTGCAATAAATATGTTTTCGTTGACGTGTTTATCAAAATAGAAAACAGCTTCTGGGAGAACATGAAACAGTATTATTAATTTGATTGGGCATGGTATAAAAATCTCATAAAATTTAATCAAGTTGTATAGAAGTTGGGAGTTAGGACTACATGTTTATTTATTAACAATAAATAGGAACGCCAATAGTATACATATTTTTATACACACTGAAATGTTAACATTGAGTTCCAGGACTGACACATATGCCAATTAAAGGTGTACACAACACTGAATTAAGTTAAACAACATATATACGCTCCACTCATGTTGGCAATGTTGTATTTCCAGCTTTCGTACGAATTGTTAAGTTAGCTAAGTCTTGATATTGATGATAATACCTTGAATTCTTTAGCACGGAACACACAATAGGTAAAATTTGTAGCCACTATCTGTTGACTGACTCACATACTAATGAATTGATCTATAGTCTGTATATCATATCAAATAATAAACAACACATAAAATCGAAACTAGGTACATGGACGCTTGGAGAAAGAAATGATGAATTCTCAAGTAAATTTATTAGCTTTCAAACAAGCCCAAAAAACATTATTGCCCGTCGCCAAATCGCACTAGTTATTTTTGTTTTGACGTTGATTGACAATTAACTTTGACAGCAAATGTCAATAAATCTTCACAGTTTAAAAATATTTGTATCGACTCGTGTGCTTCGTGTTGCGGGAAGGACGTTTACCGTTTTCTTTTTTAAATTAAAGGCAATGCCAGTCTAAATATTTTTCCATTTTATTGAGGAAAACAAGAAGTGATACTTACTGTCAAGCAAATATTCCCACAAAAGGTTTTATTCAAATAGTATTTGAAAATTAGTAGTAAGTAAAACTATTGATAATCAAGCGTATTTTTGATACACCAAGAGAGAATGAATATAAATACAAACTAAACCTGCCCAAACCAGGTTAAGTGCATATTTGACCTTGCTTATAGATTTATTTAGCCTGTACTGTATACAGATGTTAAGATAACTGTTCAATGTTATTACCATAAAATCAATTTATCACTAAACTTAAATGATTAAAAGCCAATACAATGGGCGGCCTGATCACTGAGAGCGATTTCTTCCAAGCCACCTTTGGATGGAACGGAATTAGTGAAATAACAAGAACAAGAAATTAATAAGAAAAGAATAAGAAATAATGAGGCTTTATTTATCATGTTAGATATGTATAAAAATAATTTGTTCGAACTAGCGTAATAGATGGCGCCTTTTGGAGATAAACCGTCAAAAAATATGGTTTACCTATATGTCAAAATCTCAAAGAAAATTTACGGCAGTTATACAAACACAAAAAGTTCTTCGGAAAATTATGTTGACACACATTGACAAATTCAAATAACACTTTTCTTTGATAATCGGCTTATGCAGAGCAACGCCATCTGTAAGCAATGAGGGCTGAAGGTATAGCACTTTTCTTCAATATTTTCTTTATACCCAACTTTCATGAATCTTTAGTTTGAGCAGGTTTTAGTTTGTGTTTACATTCGGGTAAGAATTTTTTATTATGTGTAACATCTTTCTTCTCGGTTTGTGGGAGTGATTTTGGCAAAAAGGACGGAAATGTGTAACAGGGCACCGGAGAAGCACGCGCTATTTGATTTGACCAATGAGTGCGCGCAATGGTCAGATGTTACACATCATTTATGCGACTAATGTAAGGCTCGTAGTTTTTTTAGCGTCACACTGTTTTGTGCATTCGCAAATAAAAAAAAATAGGGAAACAGAATAAACACAAAAGCCGGGAGATATCTACACAAAATTAAGAAAGAATCAGGAGAGGAAAGTAATACATAAAAGATGAATTTATATACAAAATTAACATTTTAAAATTTTATATATTAATATTATTTGTACAAATAAACTATTCTAGACATTGGTATACAGATGGATCTAAAAAGGAGAAAAGGATTTTAATATTTGAAGGAAGCGGAACATGGGGGTAAAATATGACTAAATTAAACTTGTATTTAATAAATATGTAGGTACTTAATTGTGCCCATCAGTGAACTATCATTATTTGGTACCTACCTTAATGCCCGTAACGTTTTGATAAAAATAAATAAGAAATCTCTGGCTGGCTGGGGTAAATTCTTTGCTGAAGCTGGTAACTCAAAACAAAAAATGACGAACGTTGAATGCCGATCCTTGGCCCCACGCGATTTCTTTCTTTGAAAAGTAATACATGTTCTAGTTTGGTGAAATAACGTTTAAAATGTATAAAAACAAGAAAGACGTTGATAAACATGTGGAAAAACTACTATCGAAGCTGTCTGTAAAAGAGGTAAGCAGAATTTGACGATGGTTACATAGCATTTTGTCTGTCAAGGATTTGCTACAACGGACCGAATAAATTTTACGTTTTTTGTTCTTTTTAGTTCAAAACCAGAGCCTATTCAGTTGCACGTTTGTATTTCGAGGTGGGAGACTACGCAAATTGCCAAAAATATGTCGAACAGTACCTCACCCAGAAGGACAACAATGCAGCGGCCTATAAACTCCTTGGACAAGCTCTACAGAAAATGGGACAGAAGGAAAAGGCTCTAGAACAGTTTAAAACATCCCTAGACATCGATCAGACTCAAACTAGCACCATTCTTGATAGTAAGTAATTATTTAATCTGACCTTTCAATACCCAACTTTTATGATAATTTTAGGTTATAACTGGGATTTATTTGATAACACTAAAGAATAAGCTTCAACTAGTCTACATAATACAAAAAGACTGATTCTGAGTTATTAGGTTTCTGATAACAGGAATCCTTCATGTACTGTATTTTAGTTACCTACAAAATGTTAGTGCTTACCTTTAAACTGCATACATAAATAAAGAAATTAACTAAACAGTTCAGTTTACATGTCTCTAAAACTCAGAGGCCCCACACGGGCATCTCTGTACTTACCATAGTACTGGCATTGTGATACTCCTCTTAAACTTATACATCCTAAGAATCCATAACAAACTATGCCTGTTCTCTTTATGTTGACTTTCACCTAAAGAACAATAAATTGTTTCACTCTAACTCTAGACAGTATGTTTATTTCATATACACAAAATTATATTTTTGAACAAATTATTATGAGTGCGCCCAGTAGTTGCAAAAAAATGCAATTTAAAATAAGAAAAAACTTTAATAAAAGATTACATTTACTTTATATCTAGGTATATGTCTAATGGTCGATGTTAGATCCAAAAAGTGGCACGACGCCCTGTTGGCCGATGAGGCTCGGCAGGTGGCGGGGCGCGGGGTGATCACGTTGTGCTGCCTCAGCTGAACGTGATGGTAGATTCCACAAGTCACACTAACTAGGTAATTGCAAGTTAACAATTCGTAGGTATCTACGATGTATAACACCTCCCCCCGTACTTCAGCGACTATGTCGAAACCTTTTTTGATAGAGTTGCTGTGGTCAACTTTGATGTCAAAAGGGTGGTTTCTTCTTTCTGCTATCTCAGAATAAATAAACAGAATAATAATATCTCAGAATAATCCCTGTAGGTGTAGTAACATTCTCTGAATGCTCCTCAGTGTGTTTCGCTTGGAGTTGCCGGTACGTGAGGCAGATAACGAGTGCAGCCGCACTTAGTAAGATCGTGTAGACTGGAATCGTAGTGTGGTATAGACTGCTATCTGAGATTTCATCTAACCTTGTTGGAGTTTGCAGGGATATTTTCTCGTTGATCTCATGAAGGTTTCCAAGATCGATCGAGTTCAAGATGATGGATGAATCATTACTGAGTTGATGTTCTTCGTATTCAGGTAGATCCATGATCTTCAGTTTGTGTCCTTTGACGCGGTCACCTGAATTGGATATAGTGAAATCGGGCGTCTTGAGATAACAGTTGAACAGAATGGTCGCCAAATAACTTCCTTGAAGGGTTCTGTACTGCTCCTGTCCGCAGGATGTCTTGACCTTGGTTTGGTTAGGAAAACTCATGGTATAGTGCTTATCATCAAGTTGTTCCATTGCTTCTCTCGTCAGGATAACAGATGTCAGCTTGCAAGATGAATTGAGTTCCTGCTTGATGATGAGCTGATGAATGCAGTCAGGATCCGCTCGAACTTGGTAGCTGGATTTTCTCTCACAAAGATACCATGTTTTTACCTTCGGACATTCTGTCTCCATGTACATAGAGTCTTCTCCAGAGATTGCTATGAAAGGTAGGGAAGGTACAAGGATTTGGTGATTTTTGCTAGGGACATTTGATAGTTTAAAAAGGTTATAGGTTATTGGAGATGCAATCGGTACCTTATAAACTACAGCTATCTGGCTATCAGTATAAAAATATCCTAACTTAATAATATCGTAATAGTACCTAATATCTACGTTAAGGATTTCATCTTTTAAATATAAAACCCTTATCTTATCTAAAAACATATTTAAATCTGCTATGTCTAACATTGAATGAGGAGTGCCCGATATCCTGATAAAAGCTAGGGTATTTTCGAGCCTAAATAATTCTTCAGACAGTTTATTTATATTATCACCTAAGATTAAAAGATGTTGCGCCATATGGGCGTATTTAATAAGGTCAGTTTCCCTAGTACTATCGCTTTTCATAGGACGTCCGACGGCGCGGTGGGTCGACGATATAAAGAAAGTCGCGGGCAACTCCTGGATGCGCAAAGCACAGGACCGGGAAGGGTGGCGTTTACAAAGGGAGGCCTACACCCAGCAGTGGGTACTTATAGGCTGTAGATGATGATGATGATGATGATCGCTTTTCATTATAAGATCGATATTTTTAGCAATTCTATCTTGATTTATCGTTATGTTATTTAATATCTCAGAATTTTGCAATGACCATTTTTTAGTTAAAGTAATATGATTTTTAATTTCCGAGTCTAAAGAATATTCATTGTTTTCAAGTACATGAATGGCATTGTTATATTTCGTCGCGTCAGTGTAATTTAAGTTACCGGATATGCTCTTTATTACTGAACCAAGTCCGTCAATAAGGCCTCTTTTCCTACGATTGGGTTGGAATGACTTTAACTGATTATAAATACGATCTAATTTATCACTAAGGTATTCAATGTGAGGCTCATAAAGAGATGAAATTTTGTTATTTAACTGGGGCCTAAGTTCAAGTAATTGAGTTTTTACTAATTGAATTTAAGAAAATATTTCATCAAGATTAATAAAATTGAAAAAGGAATGGTAGTGGGATACGACCTTGGTTGGGCCTAGTTTAAAGGGGAGTAAACCTGGGCCGTTTCGTAGCGAGTCAATCATTACATCTTGTCCTTGAGACAGTTGTAGTAGCAGCGATAGTAGTATCCTGTAACAAAACGGGATTCTTAAGACTTCGCTTAAGGCGAGATTTTGCTACAGGACCGCGCGTTTCTTTTTGGTGTAAATATGAATAGGTAGGTCGGCTAGGACTGTGTCCTGTGTATAACGCGGTGCGAGTTTCTGTCTGTTCGCTATAGGGTTCCGTACGAATACTTGTTGGTCAGGGGTATATTCTTTTTCAGGTTCCCGGTCTTTATTGCGGTTTTCAGTCAGTTCGGTTCTGTTATGTAATGATGTCTCGTTTATTACGTCATATACTTGAGTCATGCGTTTTTTATGGACTTGTAAGTATTGTTGAAGTAAATGTTCAGTCATGTCTATATCTATCGGGTCTCGTGGGTCAAAGTGTCCCGTTATGAGGTCTATTGGTCGGCATTTAGTGAAATTGTGAATGGAACTATTATAGGCTAAAACAGCATAAGGCATAAGATTGATAGCGGGTTCGTTTTTCTTTTCAAGTTTCAAGATTCTGAGATGTTCAAGAATAGTTGAATGAAATCGTTCTATAATGCCGTTATCATTTGGGGAGTGTGCAAGGATCTTATGATGTTGTATCTTATGAAGTCGGGTAAATTCTGAGAACAAAGCATTTGTAAACTCAGGGCCTTGATCTGTTACAATAGTGAGGGGAATACCATGATGAGTACAAAACGTAAAAAGAGCTTGAATGACACTTAAAGCTGTGCCGTCTCTCAAATAATAAGCTTGAGCGTATTTTGAGAAAGCATCAACTAGCGTAAGGAATTTCTCATTTTGGGCTGTGAAAAGATCAAGACGAAGTATTTCAAAAGGTTTGGTGGGTGGTGGTACAATAGAAAACCTTTGTTTTATTGGATTACGGTCGTATTTGGCTTGACCACATACGTTACATTCGTTTATGTACCTCGTGACTGAATCCTTCATCTTGGGCCAATAGTACCTATGAGATAGAGCTAAGAAATATTCAGTAATACCACGGTGGTTAGTTTTACCCCGTGAT
This sequence comes from Philereme transversata, assembly GCA_963924445.1. Classification (NCBI taxonomy): domain Eukaryota; kingdom Metazoa; phylum Arthropoda; class Insecta; order Lepidoptera; family Geometridae; genus Philereme; species Philereme transversata. Next base: position 10,674,478 of record OZ004350.1, on the reverse strand, counting down.
AATTTTTTATAATTTCTTGCTGGCGTAAATAGTCCTTCACATTTTCTAGCTCAATTTTAGTTAAGACTATATTCATGGCTGAACTTTTGAATGCTTTCTGGATAATGGGGATTATTTTATACATAGCTAAAGGTGGATTAATAATTATTCCGGTTTTTACCTTGGGGTTCACGTATTCCTTAATTGCGTTTATAACGTCGTCTTCTAAGTTCGACTCTGTCAGTTGTATAGTAGTCCTAGTATGAGTTTCAAAGGGTTTTGTGACGGTCGGTCGTTTTTTTATGTCTCCTACTACAATAAAGCTTATTTGTCGATTGAACTTATTCAATGGGTCGTCCGAGATGGGGATCTCTAGGATAGGATTTTCGGCACTTGTGTGAGCTGTGAGGGTGGTGGAACCAGCGACTGACTGTTTCGCAGACCCAGAGGGGTTAACAGCAGTTGAGCTGGTTTCTTCCATATTTATTTCAATGCGAGAAAGGGCACCTGCGTTAGTATTAGTTTTGCCTTGAATATACACCGGTTCGAAATTATACTCACTTAATTTTAATCTCCATCGCGTTAATATTGAACTAAGCTCTTTGATGTTCATGACCCATTGGAGGGGTTTATGGTCTGTGAGGACTTTAAACTTCCTACCAAATAAATAGGGACGAAAATATTTTGTGCCCCACACTATAGCCAAAAGTTCCTTTTCAATTGTACTATAGTTTATCTCACTGGAGTTTAAGGTCCTGGACGCGTAAGCTATAGGTCTGTCACTTCATTTGGGTCCTTGCGAAAGAATGGCAGATGGCACCAATCGCAAAGTTAGAGGCGTCAGTCGTCAATAAGAATTCCTTATTAAAGTCGGGATACTGTAGAATAGGGTCGTTAGTCAGTAAAGTCTTACATTTATCAAAACAGTTTAGGTAATTGACGTCATTAAGTGATATTTTAGATCCTTTCTTGAGGCATTGCGTCATCGGTTTCGTTATACGAGCAAAGTCAGGTATAAATTTACGATAATATCCTAATAAACCAAGAAATCGTTTTATTTCGGTAGCGGTTTTTGGGATAGGGAATTTTTCGATAGCTTGAATCTTATCTGGATTAGGTTTAATGCCATCTTTACTGATGATGTGTCCTAGATAAGCTGTCTCTAATTTATAACTCTGATTTGTACATCTGAATCTTAAAATTAGAAGATCGGAGGCGTTCAAATACTTTATGCTCTTGTAACGAAACACTGAAAACGATTATGTCGTCAAGGTATACGAGGCATATTACATTTTGGAGGCCCTTAAGTACGTTGTCCATGACACGTTGGAACGTAGAGGGTGAGTTTTTAAGACCCATGTGCATGCGTAGAAATTCAAAGTGTCCGTGTTCTACGTTAAATCCTGTTGGTAGGTATGTCCTCGGGATTCATCTCAACTTGATAAAAACCACTAGCAAGATCTAAAGTTGTAAAATAGTGACAGTTGCCTAGTTTGTCAAGTACGTCAGCTATGTTGGGAATGGGGTACTTGTCATCTATAGTCTTGTCATTCAATTTCCTGAAGTCTATTACCAAACGCCATTTAGTTTTTCCGGATGCATCTACTTTCTTTGGAACAACCCATATTGGAGAGTTCCATGCTGATTGAGAAGGGCGGATTATCCCTTGCTCTAGCATTTTAGAGACTTGATCTTGAACCTCTTGTCTATGTACAAACGGGTATCTATAGCTTTTAGTATATACCGGTATTTCATCTCTTGTTCGGATGCTGTGTTTTATCTGGTTAGTAAAAGTCAGAGGTTCGCCATCGATATAAAAGACGTCGGCATACCGCGAACAAAGAATCTCTAAGTTAGCTCGCTCCTCCGGATTCAAATGATCCGTGTGTAAACGCGATAAAACTTCCCTAGCGCGATCGTTTACTGGCTTAGTGCTCATGCACTGGATATTGAACAACTCCGCACTAACGGGACGGTCCATTGAAAAATCTAAGTCATGTCGCGTAGTGTTGGTGACTTCCACGATTATTTTTAACCATTGTAACGCAGTCTCTTATGGTACAGTTTGATAAAAATTGTTCCGGTATAAGTACCTCGCCGTCATGACAATTAATTGGGACTGTAACTAATTTAGAGGAATTTGCTGGTATAATATCTTCATAGAAATTGCAGTTACGTGAGTCATACATCAATAATGGGTTAGTCGAGTGTCCGGTTACTAATATTCTTTTCTTTAAATCAATTTTAGATTCCCATTTTTCCAATAAATCAATTCGTATCAAACCGTCAAAGAAATTGTGAAATTTATATATGAATAAAGTTATGCCGTCCTGTTCGTTGATTTCTTGGAAACACGGTACGGTCACAGAATAGTCACTGCGAGTTGTCGCGTGGATATTCGTCACTTCGATCGGCTCGTAATTAAGTGGTACATGCGGATAAAAACGGTGTACTGATTCGGGACTGATAAATGACATATTAGCACCAGTATCAATGAGTAATTTAAGTGGAGGATTGGATATCTGTATGTATGGTAACTGTCGTGTCTGTAAGTTAATTTCTATTATAACTTGTCTAATTTGGTGTCCTTCCGAAAATCCTCATTTTCAGTCGGGTCGCCTTCCTGGACTTCTTCGCAAAAACTGTCCAAGTACTGCGGCTGTTGCTCATATGAGTACTCGTAGGCAAAGTCAGGGTATCCGTAATAGTCTTTAGGTTCATAGTCACAGTAGTTGTCGTAGTACGTCGGTTGGTCATAATACTCGTTAAAGTTGATCTCCCTAGTTTTAAAATAGTTCGAAGGACGTGGATTACCAAACTTACTCCAGTCATGAGGCTGACGTGGAGCAGGAAACGATTTGTTCACGTAGTGGCTTACACCACTCATAGGCTGTGGACCTGTGGACGTGTTCCGCGGACCTAACTTAAACACGTTACTCTGAGGTCTGTAGTTTGGCGGGGGTGCGCCAAACATCTGCTGTGTCCTTGTTGGTCCTTTAAATTGGGGAGTTTGGGACTGATATATTGGTATAGGTCTTTGGGGTTTGTCTGTCGCGACGGTCCAGGCGTATCAAAGTGACGTTGAGGTTGCATAGTTTGCATAGGGAACGGTCGTGGGGTTAACATAGGGACGGAAGATGGCGTAAGGCCAAAATTAAATCTAGGTTGACTAACCTGAGGCTGCATTTGCATCTTTCTCTCGGGAAGATGTTCGCTACGCTGCTGCAGATACAAGGTGTTAACCTCCTCGTGCACAAACTCTTAGGCCTTTTCGATTGTATCAGGCCGCATACAACGGATACGAGATCCCAACGGGTCGCGGAGACCGCGTAGAAGGATTGAAGGGTCAACTTCTTATAAAGTGACCGTTTTGATTCGATGGTACTCGGAATCGTTTCATGCAGAGTGATATAGGTCATTATAGTGCTAAAGAGATTTTGACACTTCTCGTAAAATTCTTGTGGGCTTGATGAGCCTTGGTTTCAGCAGTGCGAGATCATTGTATAATGATGTTTCATCTCGCTGATCTGCGAAGTTATTTATTAAAGCGGTTCGAATGCCAATCCAGTCTTCCGGAATCCCATTGGAATTTATAAGGCGGGAGGCTGGGCCGGTCACTTTGTTTAAAATGCCATTTATTAATGCTAGGTTTGTTATTTCGTAAATCGGATCTGTCTTTATATATTGTTTCACTAATTGATCACACAATTTAATAAATCTTGTGAGTACGTTGGCATTCCCGTCAAATTCGGGTACCAAACGTAGCGCTTTGTAAATTTGATCAATGCCGTCCGACATTTTTTCTGATTTTATTACACTACACTTTAAACTATCTATCTCCAAGTCTCTACTTGCGTCTTGCAATGTTATTCTACTATGTAACCT